>CM041790.1:50466095-51110765 GCA_023375725.1 Nephotettix cincticeps | reverse complement strand
CAATGATGATATAGGTGAAACTCGCTACAGTGCTCTGTGCAGTAAGATAGTTTTTTATTGATATTTTCATGTCGTTAAATATATTTTATACTATCAATAAAAACCTAACTTAACTCCGCAGAGCGCTGTATGTCGGCGACTAATACACGTAGAGTTTCATCGTAATATCCGAGATATTGCCGACATACAGCGCTCTGCGAAGTTAAGTTAGGTTTTAGCGAATTTCCCATAGGGAAGAAGCTATTACCGTAGGTCTCATGGTAAGACTTAAGCCCAGGACCATGTTATATTTTCTTCTTTAGGTGCCCAGAGTCCAAAAACAATAGTCGTTAAAATTTTTATATAATATATGTGTGTGTGCTCTGTTAGATAACTCTCGTAAAATGGTCCGATCAAGACCAAATTTGGTAGAGACGTGTATTCCTACAACTGCACGGTACGAGTTTCGTAAACCAGATATACCAGTCAATAGAACGGGTATTTGGGGGGTTTTGTACCCCAAAATGGGGTTTTTTTTACGTTTTTCACATGTAGTTTTAAAAATTTTCTAATTTTATATTTCACCATTGGAATACTTAAAAAAAAACTACACAATTAAGTTTCCTTAAAGTTTTTCTCTATCTCCAACGGTTACCGAGAAATTAAAAAACTAAACACAGTACGTTTTGTAATGTGGGGCTCCAATGTTAATCTTATGGAGGATAGGAAAAATTAATATTTCCCATATTAATCAATATTTTTGGAAAAAAACTTGATATTTAGCTTCATGTGGTTTGAGGTCTATCCATTTATGCTTAAAAAACATAGTTTATGTGTTTATCATGGCAGCAAACCTGCATACTCTTCCCACCTAAACTCTGGAGAATAAAATAATACTCATATTTATTGACTGATAAGAATCAAACTAGTCAATCAAAATTATTAATTATTAAGTTAATGTGATTTGGAAATTCGCTGAGTTATCGCCAGGTCCTGCTGCGACGGGTATAATATATATATGTATATAAATGATTGTTTCTGTTAACACGATAACTCTCGTAAAAATGGCCCAATCAAGACCAAATTTGGTAGAGACGTGTATTCCTACATGTGCTCGGATGAGTTCATAAACCAGACATATCGGTCAATGGGAACGGGTAGTTTGGGGGGGTTTTGTACCCCAAAATGGGGTTTTTTGCGTTTTTCACATGTAATTTATGGAAATTTATAATTTTATATTTCACCGTTGGAATCAGCTTAAAAAATTACACAATTAAGTTCCTTAAAGTTTTTCTCTATCTCCAACGGTTACCGAGATATTAAAAAATCTAAACACAGTACGTTGTATTGTGGGGCTCCAATGTTAATCTTATGGAGGATAGGGAAAAATTAATATTTCCCATATTAATCAATATTTTTGGATAAAACTTGATATTTAGCTTCATGTGGTTGAGATCTATCCATTTATGCTTAAAAAACATAGTTTATGTGTTTATCATGGCAGCAAACCTGCATACTCTTTTCCCATGTTAATCATATAAGGAATAGGCAAACTCCTTTATTTATGGACAGCTGTTGATGAAAGTTGGTATAAATGTTAAGATAAAAATTATTTATGGTAGAAATGACTACTTTCAGTGTTCCTCACAGCAGCTAACCTGCACACTCTTTCCCATATTAATCATATGGAGAATAGGCAAATAATTCTCATATTTATGGACAGATTTTTATAAAACTTGTCATATATTATTATTATATTATTGATTTGGAAATTCGCTGAGTACGCAGGTCTGCTGCGACGGGGGTATA
This sequence comes from Nephotettix cincticeps, assembly GCA_023375725.1. Taxonomy (NCBI): domain Eukaryota; kingdom Metazoa; phylum Arthropoda; class Insecta; order Hemiptera; family Cicadellidae; genus Nephotettix; species Nephotettix cincticeps. The sequence continues at coordinate 51,108,977 of CM041790.1, read as the reverse complement.
TATATATATATATATATGTGTGTGTGTGTGTGTGTCTGTGAACACGATAACTCTCGTAAAAATGGTCCGATCGAGACCAAATTTGGTAGAGACGTGTATTTTATTGATATTTTCATGTCGTTAAATATAATTTATACTATCAATAAAAAACAATATCTCGGATATTACGATAAAACGCTACGTGTATTAGTCGCCGACATACAGCGCTCTGCGGAGTTAAGTTAGGTTTTTTATTGATAGTATAAAATATATTTAACGACATGAAAATATCAATAAAAAACCTAACTTAACTCCGCAGAGAGCTGTATGACGGCAATATCACGTCTATTACGATGTAACACAACTTGTATTGGTCGCCTTTATACTACTTTCACAATTAGTTATATTTTTCAACGATACGGTATGGCAGAAACCCAATGTATTTTAATTGACAGTCTAAAACATAACAATTAGTCATTTTACGGCATCTAAACACGTTAATTACAAGAAGGAAGAATTTTTATATTTTATAAATCAAACCAAATAAAATAAACATCCTTCAATTATTTGTGTAAATAAACAAATATGTCACTGGTTAGAAGTAGTTTCTGTACTTGCCGTACCTCTTTGTATATTTCAATTACATTGTGCTGAAGGAATAACGGATTTGTAATCAGCTGATTGACAATGAAATGAACTAATACTAAATATAGTTGAGCTCAGTTAATGATTTGTTGCGCCATTTTATTTTTTTGAGTAGATTCCCAACTAATTAATTTTTAATTCAGTTGGATGAAATTAAGTTAAATTAATTTAAAGTAAATAACAAATCTTTAACATAAACTTAACCTTACGCCTTAAATCTACAATCAAACAAGCTTTTCCAGTTCAAAATTGTAAATCACGAGAATCTCCCGTTTACCCTAAAATTATCCCAAATTCCCTAAAATATCCCTGATTCCCAAATATTTCTCGTTTCTCCCAGCTCAGAACGTCGATTGTTGTAGACAACAAGGTTGACTGGTGTTTGAAGGGTGCGTTATTTAGGCCAGAAAACGTCGGGAAAACTGTGTTCCTTGGTGTTTTTATTGTTAATTATGTTATTAGAGAGTGAAATAAGTGTATTTGAGTGATTTGTTTTCCCGCCCAGAACCCCGATTCACGCCGATCCCCTAGCTAGACGGTATGGTTTGAGAGGGTCATAATACAGCCTAAAATCGTACGAAACGTCGAAATTGGGTTCGTCCTCGGACAGAAACATTGTTAAAAGGTTATTAGAAAGTGTAAAAGTAAGTCTAAGGTCGATTTGATATAGATTGGTAGGATACTGTAGTCAGAACATTTACCAAGCACACATTTTCAATAATTACATGAACACGTTTCTTTAAAATGACATCTAGGATCAATTAATTGATTCATATCCAAAGTATAGTAAATGCATATTCTTAAAATCACCACACCACTATGTTAGGTCTACAGTTATGAATAATAAAATAACTTTTATCATATTTTATGCTTTTTGGAGAGGTCTCCAAATGTATTTTTTTGTGTTTGCTTCCTGTATGCAGTAGGCCCAGTCCATCAAAGATTTTATGATAGTTGATAGTAAATCCATTGTTACATATTCAATGTACATGAGCTTAGTTCAGCGACAACCCATAAAAAGGTTGTGAGAGGATTTTGATCTAACAAGAGACTTTCAGATTATGAAGCAGGAATTATCAAACTAGTGCCCACCAAGCTTTAAGAAATAATATTGTATTCTATTCATATTGTAGGCCTATAACTAAACGTTTTCCATGATTTTGTGCTTACCCTACAAAAGCCAATTCAAGGACTTCCTTTGTGTAAGAAACTTTCATTATTTTTTTTAACAGTGAACTATCCGAGTTTCATTTTAACATGCAAATGAAAATATTTTTGTCTAGAGCGATTCCGGTTCGGATATTGTCTATGCAAAGATATCTAATTTTCTAACCTTTTTCACTTCGAATCGTTTCTTTTCGCCTTTACCACTGCTTGATGTGGGCAATTCAATCTCATCATCATCAACATCCATAGCTGATGCCATTTTTTAAACAATAGGGTTTATGAAATACCTAACTTTGAAATCTAACTAATATCACAGCAAGAATATTAAAGAATGACTTCGCAAATTTATTAATTTAGTCAATATGTAGACATCGCGCGCACTAGAACAAGCACGGAGAATAATCAGAATGTCAGGATGATTATATTCATAACCTCAATTTTTATTTTCTCTAGCACTGTTGTCAGTGTTGCCATCCTATGTCGTAATGCATGCCCACCAGCCTTTCATAAAGTTCTTTATTTCCCTCTGAAAGTATTTATGTAATTCCTATGTGGAAAAATCTACGCAGCAGACCAACACAGACAGCCCCCACTAAAGTCCAAAATACCAAGAAAATGCCTGAAACTATAAAATCAGATATATTATAACAACCTATGTCTCAACCCAAAAATCTCATGTGACTCCATCCACGTTTCCCTTAAAACTACTGACAAACCAAGTAACTTTTAAGACTTAACCCTCCGGCTGCCCATGGTAATTTGCTTAGTGCCCATGCAAAATTTGCAGTTTTGCAGACATTTTTCAAAAATTCATAAAAAATCCAATTATGGTTGGAACCTATCAATATATATATATATATATTCATTTTGTTTGGAATGAGAAGGAGAATCTGTAAAAGAGGAAAAATCTTGTTTTCATAATTGTGATCCTTAAAAATGCCAAAAAAAAACAAAAATTCATTACCGAAATTTCAAAACAGAAAGTGTGGCTAGACCAAAAACATTTTTTTATTGCAATTTCATTATATACATTTTGTTTGAAATGTATTTCCTTACATAAAAAAGTATAATTTCAGTGGATACTAATTTTTTTACAAGTTTAATGCCAATATATGCAAAAAGTCAGAAAATCTGAAAAATTTACCGCGTCTTTTTATGTTAGACATAAGTCATGTAAGATAAGTATACCATGATAAAATATGCATGCGTCTACATAGGTAATAAATTGAGTAATAAAATAAATGTAGCATTTTGATAAAAAAATTATTATCAGGATTATTTATAACATTAAAAAAAATTGAAATTAGCTAAAATTTTTTTTAGGACAAATACACTATGTGTAACTTGTAGGCAACTTATTTTCCTACATAAATATATATAACATTGGGGGAAATGTTTTTTATAAAGGTATCGAGCATCTATAAACGTAAATTCGGAAAATTTGAAAAACTTACCGCGTTTTTTATGTTACACATAAGTCATGTAAGATAAGTTTACAATGATAAAATATGCATGTGTATATTAGGTAATAGGTTGAGCTATAAAATAAATCTAACATTTTGATGAAAAAAAATTGTTATCAGGATTTTTTATAACATTAAAAAATCCAAATGAGCTAAAATTTTCTTTTGTTATATTTCAAGTAAACATTTTTATAATTTTTTCAGGACATATACACTATGTGTATCTTGAAGGCATTTTATTTCCCTACATAAAAATATATAACAATAGGGGGAAAATTATTTTTATAAAGGTGTACTATGCGAAAATTACATAATTAGGCCTAGGCCTATATACAAAATTTTCGAAAAAATTAACATAAACTAGCGGATGCAATGTGTCACCAGTGTGACTACCCACGCAACAAAAATCATCTACGTTTTCTCCTCTTTAGAATGATATATGACATGATTAGTAATAATCATAGCCTCTATGTCTAATACGCATTTTTCATACAGACCGAATCGGTCGTTTGGGCATTCCCCAGTTTTCACAAAAATAGCTGTTTTTGAAAAATCCTACAGGACTTCTAATAATTAGTGTTTCGGTATAAATATTATTATATTTATTTTCAGCAGATCTTTCTGCGTGCAGTGATACCAACCTCAAATCGCTAACACAAAATTTACCCGAGATATAGAGACTTGAACAAACTGAGTTTTGACGTTTAGGAAACTTAGTCTGCTGTTGTCGCTTGCCGCGGAGGAAAATTTATTTTTCTAATCGTCGTTATTTTTACATTTTAATGCTACTGACTTGTTTTATACATGGAAATTAAAATTCAGAATCTTATCTTTCGATTGATATAGGTTTTAACACCGTTGGAGGTCATAATAATTGACGTATTAGCGTTTCAAAATTTTTGGACCCATACCGACCGATACGGTCGCATGGGCATTTCCCACTCACTTGAATACCGACCGAATGGGTCGGTTGGGCAGCGTGAGGGTTAACCACAAATTCCCAGAGGACTTTGACCCGTTCCATTGTAACTGTAAATTTATTATTCAAAAGTTCCCATTCCTTGGGAACTTTGGAATAAATTTACTGATTCATATTACACCCAGATTCCGTGTTAAATTCTCCACTAAAATGTGTGTTTTACTTTTTGAATGTTAATTTACCCAACATATTTTCCTCTGCTTATGTGTGGTTATACTATCTTTAATCTAATCTATCTATACTGTAATCTTTAAAAACTCAAAATTTTTTTAAAACTTAGAAATATATTGAATTGTTGTGGTAAGTGAATCCAGTACATATACTCTTGTCTCGCCAGATGATGGCACCATCTGGTGCTGAAACCAGTTGCACCAAGCAACAGACATTGAACCAGAATGGTACTCACCATGAACAAGAGAAAACAGGGACGGATTAGGGATTCATCACTGACAAATCCTTTTTTTGAATTCACAATAAAATATGGTATAATTACTTTATTCTAGTGTGTAGTAAGTTAAAAAAACAAAAAAATGAAATGGTAAAAAATTGACACATACAGGTAGCAGCGAACAAAAAAAAGATCCTTTAAATGTGGAGCGGAAAATGTGAGAGCCAATAAAAATCAATGAGCGATTTTTGGCTGGGGAATAAAAGAGCCATTGATATTTTCTTATACTAGGCAGAAAATTTATAATATACAATTTGGGTGTACATTTCAGATACATGTATAGTAAGTTATAAGAGTTGACCTTGTGTGTAGAATTTACCCCATTTGTCAGGCTTGGGAAAACCAAATCTGGTTATGAAATTCTGGGATTTAAATGACTAATCTAACTTAATCTTTTGTACATTCTCTGTCATATTTGTTCTGTTGTGAAATAAGCTTCAGTCAGCATTTAGTAACGCCTATTTTTTAATTTTTTTATGAGTGTCCCACAGCTGTTGGCCTTTAAAAAACTCAACAGCTGTGGGACTGATACAATTCAGGGTGCTACAAAAAATCTATGGGTCGAGGTAGCAAAGGGTAGTCATACCCTAGCCCTGTTTCAACAAAAAACACCTATTTTAATATGGTATTATGAACACCAAGCTGTTTCAGGGTTTTCACACACGGATGTCATCTATTCATGTAAGAAAATTCGTAGTATCGTATTGATTCAGTGGCGTAGACACAGTTTTTTCATGGGAGGTGATATAAATACCCCCACCCCTCGAGTGAAAACCTTTTCTAGAGTACCGGTATGTACTGTATGGTATATAAGGGACATTTCGATGAGTTGAATACCATATTTATATGGTATTCAACAGCAGAGGTATTGCATGATCTTTAGATCATGCAATACCTCTGCTGCCATCTTGGACTCCGGTCCCATAAGGACAAAATGTTAATGATTTTACAGCAGTACAGATTAATTGATTGTCATAAAAATGACTGAGGTGTCAAAATAAAAGGTGTACTAAAGTGATTATCTAAGGGTATTTTTTATCGAAAAAAAGATTTACAGTTTACTTTACCCTCATTATTTTGTTAACTCAATGCGACTTTTCAATTAATTATCGGGTGAAATTGCAAGGTAATTATACTAAAAAGTTTTTAAATAATAATGTAATTCCCTAGATAACCACTTTACCTTAAATTTGACACCTGAACCTTCTGTTTACGACTATCGTGTAGCTAGTAATGCTGTCACAAATTTAACATTGTTCTTATGGGTCTAAGACAAAACATTATGCCAGTTAGATCACTCAAAATGCTATTCGTCCTGCAGGCTAACCAATGGGGCGCGATATCTTTAAATGGTACATGCATCACCAGGAGGAATATGAATTCTGTTATATTATTTCATGTTCATTAATAAATATGAATAATGATTAAGTGATTATATTTTGTTTCACAACATATTCTGTAATGTATTTATGTTGTGCTGTTTTCTGCGTATTCTAAGCTCGTTTTAGTGTGGAGTAGTGCAGTAGTTTAGTGCAGTTTCCTACACTGCGACGGAGGTGGTTTTTTTTTCAAAATCGATGGAAATTTCTCAGGCTAAATGGAAAATGATAGGCCCTATCACTTTCAAAGTTTGTTTAGCAGCGCATTCTAATATAATGAAAATGTCATTACATTTTCTGTTAATGCTTTACTTCAAGGTTTCTAAATCGACTACATGGTAAAATTAATCATGATAAAAAATATTTTGTTTGCCAAAGATTCCTAACCTAATTTTTTTAAACAGACAAAACAACAATGACATGTAGTTAAAAGGTTTATTTATAACACCGTTACCATTTTTACAGTATTGATTTTTTATTTATATCATTGATCATTTAATTTATATAGAATAGATATTTTTCAATGCTTTATTACTTCTTGGAACTACAATTTTGACTAAAGAAAATTTATTCTAGCTGTCTCTGTGTGGACCTTACAAACACTGTTTTTCATATCGTTATCAATACCACAATAATCTAGAGCTGTCTCGACACAAGCAAAGTCACCGGGACTTTAATTAATCACTTTCGGGATTTCTTTTAGATGCGATTTACATGACTTTTGTGTTTAGGCTATTTATTATAATGAAACACTTGAAAAGTAGACAAAAAACACCAATGCTGAACACAAAATGTAGAAGGTATGGAAAATATATGGGATATTCATTCATCACAAACATCAATATCTCAACTGTTTAGGTTAGACCTACAGTATAGGGTATTTTGCAGCTGAGCGATCTTGATGGCGGGAGGGATGACCGTGAGACCAGTCGAGGAAGATCTCTTAATTCAAATACTCTCATAAACGAGATTTCGACATGCAACATACAGTAACATCAAAGCACTACTTTTTTCTATTATTCTTTATTGCGTAGCGGTATTTCAGGATATTTTTATTTTAAACATATTAGAAAAGGTGATCGTTATAGGGGGGATATATTTACCCCCGCCACTGTATTGTTTATGTTTATATATTTTCCCATAACATTTATGTTGTAACTAGAGCCAGTTGTAACAAGTTTATTTAAAACTTAAAAATTCCATATTGAAATCATCAATCAAAGTATTTCTTCCTAAATAATGCATTAAATAGATTTTCAACATTACAACATAATAAATTGGTTCAAATACCTAATTGAAAAAATAGTGAGAAACTTTTCCAACTCCAAACTCGGTTTTTTACTTAATATTGGTAGAATTGTATTATTCCTGTAAACTGATTCTACTACATGGTCTGATTCTGACTATGTGAATTAACACTTGAGACTTTCAAGATTAGGTAAGAAAAAGATTGTACAAAAATTTTCTCCAGTTCAGTTTTTAATAAACTCTCAATATAAGAAACAATGTATATTTTTTTAAATATTTCATTCATATTTTTATGAGTTTGTGGATCCAAGAAAAAAAAATCAAATGTAAGACACCAACTAACTATGGTAGGTTATGACTAAAATGAGTGTGTTGAATGTAATGGATTCATTGGCGTATAAGGAGTTTTGTTACTGAGAAAGACCAGCCGATTCATTTTCCTGGATCATTATTAATAGTAAGGTTTTATTATGATCTAATGTTAGTACTGTATAAGGTGTCTTCAAGTGATGCGAACCCAATAATTGTTGTTAGTATATATTATTATTTTTATTATAACTTAAATTAAAAATTATATAAGTTTGATATGACACTTCGCTTTTGTGTTATTTTAACCATAGGCTACTATTCAAAATAATATTGAATTCTCTAAACCAGTTAGAAAAGATAAAAGATACTTATCTGATTAAAAATATGTTAGAAAAATACTTTTAATATGTGGTATTTCATAGAAGTGGTGTTCCTTACGGAACAAGGGGTTTCCGTTATATATTTAATATTAGTTTTTAATGATGTCAAAGTGGTAGAAATATATCTGTCAATAAGTCCCTAAAAGAATACTCTGTGTATATCTTGTGAAAAAGATCAAAGAAATTTTCATGCTTAATGCTTGTTTATTTTTAACCCCGCATCATTAATCCATCTTTCTTGTCTTGGATCCACATAAACAAGTTTTCAAGTTTATAACTTAACAATAGATCATTTAAAAACAAAATATGTGTAACAAATAAAAAAATAACAGTATGTATGAAAGTGTATACATGTGGTAAGATAAAGGAACTTCCCGTACATTCTCATATTTGATCGATAAACAAAAAAAGAACAATTAATTATTCCAAAATATTTTGAGGTATACATCTAATAATACTTTTTTCAACAACTAAAATATTTGTTAACACATTCACAATTAGATATATTGATTTATAAGCCCAAAAATGTAATTTACAGTATAAATATTTATGTAGAAATTATATAGTATTAGTACCGTCGTAATAATTTGCCAATCTCAAATAAATTCTTTTTTTAAATCCAAAAATAGAAATTTTGGTTCCTAATTTAATTAGAAATAAAACATATACCAAGTTGACTAGAACCATAACTATTATAGGTAAATAATAAGTAATCATACTTATAACCATAAATGTAATAAGTAAAACTTAAAATCGATACTTACAGAAATATAAATTACAAAAAATACACTTAATCAGTTTCTATGATGTAACCTCTGATCACATAAGTAAAGAATAATAACAATGAAAGCTTAAAAATTATTTGTCATAAAATGATTTCAAAACTGTAAAAATGTAACGTAACATTCAGAAAGTATTCAATTTTTTTGGTGGACAGGCTTTCTCAATACATCAGGTGTTGTTATTAAAATATAAATGTTTGTATTTACTTCCCTTTGGGAAATAGGTTAGATCATGGATATGTCTAAAGGGAGTGGTTCATCTAAACAGCTCTTACAACGAAATATTCAACACAATAGCTCTGGCAGTTTCAATGGAAACGGGATCCACATACTTCCATTGCACTTTTCATGTTATAAAATTTTTGCGTTATAAACTTTTTGCGTTACACAAATCTGCTAACACCCCCTCAGAACTTACAAACCCATGTCAAAAGTAATCAAACAAGGTATTATTTATCAAATTTTTACAATAGGCTGAAAACTCTTGGAACATTTCCGTCATATGTTACATCAATAATTATTATTTAAAGCTTGAGACTTAAATTTGTTTATATTATTGTGATGAGTTTTTCAATAATATATTTTTTAGTTTGCAAATTAAATTTACAAACACCAATTAGCTATCTTATTAACATTTTTAGGATGTACGATTTTCTCTGTCCTAGTGGTAAAGGAACCTAAAATTAATACCAAAATATTTATGAACTTAAGCTGTCTTCATAGAGATACACCTTACTTAAATTTTTTGTAAAGCTATGGTAACAGACTGTTGGTGTATATATAACAGAAATGGTTAAGTTCTTTTTAATCGATCAGATTCACTCACTCAAGTGTGAAAGCCAGAAAACTTCTTTATATTAGACTTTAAAAAATTTAAAGAAGTTATTTTTCATTTACACTGGATACTGTATAGGGTAAAGAATGAATTGTCAGTGTATGAGTAAAAACTAGTATTTGTAGAGAGGAATAGAATAAACTCTGAGAGAAACCAATAATAGAGATTTTTAAATTGTAAATATTCAATTCTGTAAAGATTAATAGGATATTATATGTTTGTTCAGTATTGGGAAATCCAAGGATTCCAATTCTTTTGGTAAATACTAGATACAATAACGTAATCGCATTGTAAAATTTAATCTAACACAAATTTTCCCTAAGCACAAATAACATACTGGATCTAAAAAAATAAGATTGAGGTCAACCTTGAACATTTAAAATTTACCAGTTTAAAAATTATCTCTCATCTACTTTGTACATACATATTCCCTTGACTTTGACTAGTAAAAATAATTACTTTAGTAGAAGGAGGCTCAATCAACCTTGCACACTTTAGTCCTTACAAACGAGTAATTCCGAGGAAATTGACAATGACTGTTAAGGTATAGATATCACAAAGCACTGATACATCGTGTTCAGAACACATTATTAAAATTAGTAGATACACTCGACGCAATTGTAAATAGGTACTCAGTTGATCAAATCTTATACTAACATCTTGACTGCCCGGTTTTATAAAAAGCTGAAAATAAGCTACTGGCAGGTAGAGATTTACATGCCCCCAGGCTTGGGCAAGTTGGTATCGTACGCTCGAATCACCTCCGACTGTGCTACGGCTCCCCCTTCCTCTTGAGAAAATGCAAAACCATCTGAAAATGTACAGTTATAACAATTACCTTTTGAAATGGCGATCCACGTATTTTAATCCAAGTATGATTGAGAAATTAGTGTAAGATGATTGTGACGATCTAAGGTTGACATGTTCCTTAGACAGGACTGTCAATTAAGGCTTGCCTTACACAAAACGGAGCGAGGCGGGGAGCGTAAAAAAAATGCCCTAGGCCAAGATGCGAAGCTGTCCTAAATTATGCCGAGGTAAGTCACGGTAGGGCAAAATGTTCTGCGGATGTGTCTTCTGTGTGCTACAATAATTGAACAATTTGGCAATGAGGAACATTTGACAATGAGCAACATTTTTTAGTTTGACGTGCCCCGCCTCGTTCTGTGTGCGGCTGGCCTTAATAGCCCAACACCAATGGCATCTAAGGGACCTACAGTTTAACATTAGATATAAAATACTTTTGCCTCTGAATTACGAACTGGTCTAATTATTAGGACGGTCTTTGCGGATGAAGGTAGTGTCTAATAGTGCAGATGTTAATCCTTACCACGGAATATTGTTTCATAACCAATAGAAGCTTAAGAGTCTGCAGTACCTTCATATTCATGATTCATAGTTTTGTAAGACCAATGATAAAAACTCTTAAACATGCCTTCTTTCAAACGTTAATTTTCAAAAACTGAAAAATAGTGTATTATTAAATTGTAATGTTTATTGCAAGTATATATAACACTAACATAGGTCATTAAAGTTTTAATAAATCTTTTTGGAATTTGTCAAAAATATTTTTTCTAATTCTAATTTTTATTGATAGCTTATTATTAGCTGCTAAATATATGAACAAATTTAAATTCCTGATAGATGAATTGTTAGACATTAAAATTACACAAAGAGCAAGGTTATTGTATGAAAAACAATATCACAGGGATTAGTGAGTAGATTAGAATCTTACAATAAATAAATAACAGCATTAGAAGGCGCTGCAGGCTCCTATGAGTGTGTATTCTCTGTTAAAACCTAAGATAAGCAATTTTTATTGATAATGAGTTGTGATTATCAACAAGAGAATCAATTAATTTCCAAAAGGAATCAATTAATTATCATAAGTAGATATTTTGAGGCTGGCATATTTATTGTTAACGATTAAAATTGACCAAACCTTTGTCACGTTTATTTTGAATTAATTTTGTTTTGTGTGTAGGAAAAATAGAACCAACCTCTAATAATTTTACCAAAAACTTATTACTTCTATACACAAATATTGAGTTATATTGAAAGTAATAGTGTTTCTAATGGGAAACTACTAACATACAAAAAAAAACCTACTACTCACACATTCTATGTTGTAAATGATATTAGACTGTGGAAATAGTTACACAACTTCCTTGATACAGTTTTGGACACCTAATTTACAGAAAAATGGCATAGTTATAATCTTAAAAAATGAGTTTAAACATTCATAAAATATACTTTTCTTTAAATTTTTACTTTCAAACTCAAACAAATGAAATAAACTACTTTAAAACTTTTTAACACGGGTGTGGCTGTTACCATTTCGTTTAAACTTCAACACAGTGAGTAATCTGTACATCTGTCCTGGAGGAAAAAGCATGCATTTTATACATATTTACATATTAAAAATATTCAAATTACTGAAATTATTTAAGAATATATAAGTTATAATTTATTTAAAATTTAGAAGTTAAACTCAAATAAAATAAACTCCCAAGAAACCCGTAAGAAATAATCTAGTAACAGATATCAAGAGTTAAGGCACCTTGCTTATTAAATTAGGTTCCTATATAATATTCCTTTATTCACATAAATCCTCTACATAGAGGAAATAGGTTTAATTTTAGAAATACCTGAACTAACCATATAACAAGGTGTAAATTCAATTCTATATAAGGTATTAGTCTCAAGGTATTTTTGTAGCTAACTTTGACACATTTTATTAGTTAACTAAAATAAAACAAAGGTATTTGTGGAGATGGAAATTGGGACCTATGGAGAAATTTCTATGAGTGAAAGTACCAACATAGATTTATCTTCTTTACACTCTAGAAATAGTGAAATTACACCAACCGACCCATTTAATTTATATAGCTAAATTTATTAATTAATCAAGCAATCATGTAACTTTTTTGAGTTACAGGTCTAAGTACCAATTATAAAATTGTTATTTTTTAATAGTCGTAGCTTTACTGTTAAGATTTAAATTTCATTTAACCCTCCAAGTACTAACATCGGGCTACGCACTTACTTCAGAGAGCCGCCCTATGGTGCAATTTAATGAAATTGTTAGTCGTCATACCGTTCCACTGACATCTGTGGGGTGATACTGGGACTAACTCATTGAGTTCGCTGTTTTGCTGCTAGAGTATGCTTTATAGCCATGAAGCACTTTCACAGACAGTGGTCTAGTGGCTTAAGCGTTTGCTGTCGAGTGAAATGTTTGAAACCAATCGAAAGTACCTGATTTGAATACTGACCATGAACAGGTTGGTTTGCAAATGTGTGGTGCAGTCATGGGAGAGCCCACCTAAAATAAAGGGTGACTTAGTTGGGATTGCAGTGGATGCCCATTTTTCCTCTTTTTGCATTTGTTAGGTTGGAGAATGGGCATGTTTTGTGTTTTTTGCATTTGTTAGGTTGGAGAATGGGCATGTTTTGTGTTTTTTATGCATATACTGGTTACTAAAAGAAGTGCTGCAAAATGACTTTATCATACGGTTAAGTAGTGTGATGTTAGTACCTGGAGTGGTAGAACCAATAATATGTACTTTTATAAAGGATATATCATTATTTCAGTTAACACAAAGTCATTTGATGCATACTTACACCGGAGCTCAACCTCAGTATTTACACGGGAGGTGGTGGGAGTGGTGCGGAGGTTGAACACGCTCCGAACATTCTTTAACAGACGAGCGGTCTCGGACATCCTGTAAGTCCAGGTAATATTGTACAAAGTTACCATGTGCATCCGAGCATTCAGTCAAGCATCCACTTCGGTCAAGTAGGTCAAGTTGCTGTTGGTATAATACATAGCAGTGTGATGTTGAACAAATATCAGTCGGTATTTTAAGCAAATTCAAATACAGTAAACCTTTAATAGTTTGAGAAATTTTTGGGGGTTTTGAAGTAGTGAAATATCCAATTATAAGGAATACATGAAATATTTTTTGATGAGTAACTATGTCTGTCCTAGTCTTTTTCTTCCCAAACACTGTCGATCGATAGCGTCTATGTAGATAAGAAAAAAGTTATATATTTAAATGAGTCTTCATGTCCAACATAATATATCTCACATTTTCCACAACATCTATAAAGCAGCACATCTAGATAAAGAAAATAATATCTAACTTCCCAAGGGCAAGCACACTGTGGAACTGGTCAACAAACACCACTGATTGGGCAGATGGTAATGGTAATATATAGGGAGGGTGAAAATACACAATAAAAACAGTTTGGGTGTAATGCGCTTTAGCCACTAAGTACTTTATGATTCTCTATTTCCTTATATAGAATCAGGACTTCCCAGCGAAGTAACTTGGAGAACTGCAACATCCTATCAACAAAGTCATCAGGAGGAAGATGAAGTCACCTCTATCCATGTTGCTCTGTTGAAATTTTCTGCTGAATGAGTTACCATTGAATAACATGAACAGTTGGTGTTATCAATTGGTATTGTGTACAGTAATGGTACTTTTGACCAGTTTTGCATCTTGTCTGCTAAATCTCAGGAGCCTCTTTGATGAAATTTATGATGATTAATGATTGTAGGCTTGCTAACTACTCTGTCCATCTTTGCTTAAGATGCAAGCCCAGGAGCTGATGACCTGAAATGCAAGAGAATGAGATGTGCCACAAAAAGACTTGGAACCCAAAGACTATGCAGCCCTGTTGGCCATCTCGTTGCCGCCCACACAGAGTGGCCTGAGTAACAATGAAGTCACCCTTTAGTGGGACCAAGTGTTAAAGTGTATGTAAAGGCATAGCACAGCTTTGAAGTCCTACATAATCCCTGAGATGAAAGGAATTGAGTGCTCTCAAGGCTGTTTGACTCTGAAGAAATTGTAATGGACAGACTCTAGAAGCCAATCCTCAAGCTTTCTCTGACACTCCATTATGACAGTGATTTTGGCCTGGAAACCAGTACGAAAGGACCCGATTAGAATACTTAAATAGGCATGATTCTGCACTGCACCCAAATGCCTCCTCCAATTCCAATGGATGTTTCCTTTGAATTTCCACTATTATCACAATTTCATATACCAGACAAATAAATTGGGTATTGGCAAAATCCAGAGAAAACTAAAGAACTAGTCCAGTTTGGCGTAACGGCCACTGATCAGACACTCCATATTTCCTCCAATGTCTTCTGTCTGCAATCAGTTCAGAATGTCTGTGTCAAAGTATTGACTCTCAAACTATCAAAGGTTTACTGAACAAAATATAAGGGTTTTAAGTTTGGGGCAAAGTCAGTGACTTAATTGTAGTTTAAAATACACTCCATGATTTTCGAACAGTAAACTATTTTCTTCTCTTGGAACCTAAAGGGAAATAAATTTAAATTCATATGATTAATTCATACATTTTTTCAGAAGTTTTCAGCAGTCAGTAGGAAAATAAAATCATCTTAAAAAATTGAATTAATTTAAATATGTATAATTTTTTTGAATTAAAATAAAATAATTTCTATTAATTAGTTTTGATTATAGCCTATAAATAATTTTATTAAAATATAATAAAATAAATAAAAAAATATAATAAAATAAATAAAAAAATATAATAAAATATAATAAATTAAAATGACTAAACAATTATTTTTGTCATCAGGAGTATTAAAAATGAAACAGAATTTAAAAACTTTTTACTAGAATAGCAAGCAATAAGTGCCAATAGTTTGCACCAAATAAATGACTAAATAATTTTATAAATGAATATAAAATTACAGGCATATCATTTTTTGAGAACTTGTAATTTGTTATGGTAGTATGCCTTTGAATGAATATTATTGAACATAAAACTAAAACATCCAATGATAAACATTTATCATACAAATTTTTTACACTATTGGTTTTGAATGTTTTTTTACTTCTAATTTCTTGTTTTTGTATGTACATTATACTATATGTTTTTTAGGGATTGATATTTTTACAATTAGCAATCCTAGTGTCAATGAATGAGGAGAATATCAGAACTTGCTAGATTCCTTGACTTGTTTTTCAATATGACTCATACATGATTTTTCCCTCCCCAAATTACAAAACAACTTTTAAATTGATATGAGAAATTGTTTTATTTTTGAATACAAATGACTGGCAGTGGCATATAATTTTTTTGGCATGAAAGCAGTGTAATGTGGCAGAAGGCGATATATCAATTTTGATAGCAAATTTAAAAGAACTAACCATTCTTCAAAAAGTCAAGAACTCATTATAAAAAAGTGGACATATAAAAAAATTGCATTTATATAGTAAAAGTTGATTTTGATCAAACAAACACAATTGAAATAACTAACACACGACACAAGTCACAGAACATTGACCATGCCATACAACAAACAATGCAAAACCATCATGCTCTAAAAGGTTGATTAAAAACAAACATAATATTAGATGTAGGGTATTTCATAAAATGAAAGAATCTTTGTGTCAAAGATATAAAGCTTTACTTCTTTGTTGTTGAGAGTTGTTCTTGAATGTTTGTAATAGATGATGGCAATAAGATATGTAAACCTTAAGTTTCATTCTAGAGTTTTCTGTTTTCTGATACCAAAGTGTTACATACTGTGTTTAATAGCATCAGTCATGGATTTGTACACCCACAAACAGTAGTCAAATAAACTAAAAAACTAAAATTAGATACTACATTTTCGAGTCCACATTTCCCAACCACATTTTAAAACTGTTCAATGAAGTGTAATACTGAAATAAAAGTTGTAGCATTTAGTGCTATATTAAGAATGACGGATTTACAATTTGATAATGTTTTTAGATCTAGATAGATGACTTTTGTCTATAACTGATGAGCTGATGACGATAAATTATTGACACTGATCACAAAGATGTGTCTCTAGTCCTGCCGTTCAAAGAGTTTAAAATGTGCTGAGTTTAAACATAACCAATTTGCATTTCCTCTTAGTAGATGTTTTAATTTAGCTAATCAGTTAAAATATATTATTATAGTTAGTTGTAGTCATTACATGCTTTGACTTGTAATATAGGCAAAATGTAAGTTTTTATTCAATAAACATAACCAACAAGTTTTGTACTCTTAGTTTTTTTTGCTGTTGTAAAATTCCTCATTATACTTATTGTACTATTACTCTTTTGACCACTTTGTGTTAAACACTTAGTTTTGAACAAGGGTTTTCTAAAAACAGTTCCTCAACTTTTTGAATATAACATTAATTTTAAGATTGCAGGGGACTCCTGTCAGATTATGAGTGGCCACCGCCCACCTCTAGCTATGACACTTGGCATTGTACCTGTACTGGGCAGGGTGTGTAAGCCAATGATTATTTATTAGAATGTAAATTATATGACTAATGGGAGAAAGTAATAGACAAGATTCTTATTCTTATAAAATGAAGTTTTTCTTTACTGGAAAAGCTATCCACTTGATAAACCTCTAAAAAGTCTAGAACTAATATGACAAGTTCTGAACATTTTTTGATTAAATTTTATTAAACCTTACATAGGTAGTTTTAACTCAGCCATACCATCATCATTCACCTTACTTAAAGAAGTATTTTTGAGAATGTTACCTGGTGATCTCCATTTAATTAACCCTTACCGAGTCGCTGACGACGTTTCTCGCAGCACTTTAGGGTCGCACGGCACGGTAAACAAGTTTATTTACGATAAATCATTTTGCCAAATTTACTGCGTTGTCGTCAAAATCAATAGGATTATGTTAAATATTTAGTGACTAAATATGCAGGTTTTGAAATATATATGTGTGTTGGTTTTGGCTTTATTTGTGCTGTTACAACGACTCATATTGTGTTTTTTTTGCTATATTTTTATTTTCATTTTTTTCATTTTCATTTTCATAGTTTATTATTGTGTGAAAGTTTATATTGAATAGGATTTATTAACTAATTATTAACTGAAATGGCTCATACAGACAAAAAAATACTTTTTTTAATACGTAAAAATAGTCTCAAAATCTTCAATAATTAAAAATGAAGTAAATTTCTGTTTTATACTTAATCAAGCTACCTAAATCCAAAAAGAACATTGGGAAAATAATATTTTGAGCATATTATTTCACATCTTTTCACTTTTTAAACACTTTTTGTTCATTGTTTCTTCTTGTTGTTGCGTTTTTAGTATGATGTATTCAGGTGCTGGTGACGATTTGTTATTCATTAGCAAAGATGCAACAAGAAATTTTGTGTGACTCTAGCAAAAAAGTTAATTTACAAAAATATTTAAAAAAATTTCAAAAAAGCTTATGGGGATGATTCTTCAAGTTGCACACAATATCAATCCTTATGAATTTGTCGATTGAAAAATGGTCGCCAGTCAATTGAAGATGAAACTCGATCAGAAAAACTGCACTTGATGGAACGGAGGTTGAGTAATCAAGTAATCGAAGCACATGACAATTTGTATAATGAACCATAAACAGAGATCAGAGGATTTTAAAATTTTAAGCTATTAACCTTGTGGCCATTCAACACAATATATAAAATTAGTAACGGGAAGTGTTCAAGGCTTAAGGAAAAGTGGATTAAATATTCATATTTTTTTCCAAAGCAAGGTTTCATGTGTCTGGATATACAAGTTTAAAGTGTATCTTTACATGAAGTATAACTTTCCTACAATGTTCCTGTAAGTTTACCACTAAAAATATCTACCCAAGTCTGTGCTCTAACTGAAGCCTCTTCTACAGTAAGCAAACCATTCTCAGCTAGTTTCTAACGGCTGCCACTAGTTTTGGCATGAGACTTATACTGGCTTGTAACAGTAAGCTGACGATGAGTCTAGGACTAAGTCTAGTAGTAAGTGCAGTAAGTACTAATAGCATGCTCTAGTAGGGCTTAAGGTACTTACACCTTGCCAGCTGTCCAATAGCATGCAAGTCGCTAGAGAAGAAAACATCCGACTATACTTTTATATCTAAACTCATCTACATTTGTGTTCATCAATTGATTGTTCCAGATTTTGTTGATTATAAAATAAGCATAAGTGTGATAGCTGTAGTAAAAGATACAACATTTCTCAATAGTCAGTGTCAGTGGCGGACCTCCCAATAGAACTAATAGAAGCACCTGGCACAAGCCTACGGGTGCAGCCAACTGGATAAATTTAAATCATAAGTGAGATGGCTGTTGTACAAGATACAACATTTATCAATAGTCAGTGTTTGAAATAATTGAGTACTGCAGTTAGCAGCACTGATTTGCAGAAAGGCAATTTTCATCGCTGAAAATAATTAAGTCATATCTATGTTTTACTCTCAAAGAATAAAAATAGAATTATCTTGCAATACTGAATATTGAACCTGATATACTTAACAAGGACAAGTTTGTGTTTGTGCGTGGCGGGTGTCGGCTGGCTCTCACTGGCGTGGAGGTGACATTGCCAGTGTCAATGTATAAATAAGTATATGTTTTTTAAACTAGTATTATGTTTTAATTCTTATATTGAGTGATTTCTTACCATGTTGTTTTTCATTTGTAATAACTATATGTAACGGTGTGAATATTTGTACACATGTTCCATGTGTATGAATGTATGATGTTAACCAAATAATTAACCCCCCCCCAAATGCAGGTTAAGTAGAGTAATGTCCATTTTAATTAGGGTCACTTGATAACAGGAGGGGTTTCCTTACCTCCCGAAACGTAGTGTAGTCAAACACTTGAAGCGGAAGGAAAGGTCCAAATAAATAATTACATATCCTCCGCTATTATCAGTTTTAAAAATACAGATAAATTTCAATTTGAACAATTATTAGAACTTTTTTAAAAGAGCAAGACGTAAATGATTGGTGTAAAACTACATGATATTAATGTTAAAAAAAAACTAAGATCCTTGTAAACAGTATGATGATGATAATTTAACAATAATATTGTTTATCAAAAGTTATAAAAAAATTAACTTCCTTTTTTCATATTACTTCTCAACTGTAATAAAGGGACTAACATTTTTTTATCCTTCTTCACCAACGAATGTGAAAGTGAAGGTGTTTTTATTCACAATAAATTATATTAAAATATAGCCTTTTCGTTATTACTTAACTTGTATTTATATTACATGTATCTAGAAGATATGTTAATAACATTGAAAATTGCAGAATTATGTACAATTTCTTAAAATATAATAACTAGGTATGAAATAGCATACCATGCCGTATGACAGAGAAACGGAAAATTAGTCTTATTTTGCGATGGGAGTTTTAGGATGTTTCCTTTAAAATTAACTGAGTTTTCCGGTCGTTGGAAAGTCCGCCACTGCTCATCTATTTTCGTGTTCATCAACTGTTTATTCCAGAATTTCTTGATTTTTATCATATAAGCTTGTGTGTGGTTGGCTGTATTTCAAGATAGAACATTTCTCCAACAGTGAGATTAAGCTATAAATCTAAAGCTTATGGTTAAATATAGAAAAATAGATACTGTATTAAAAAACAACCTAAATCAATGCTTTGTCAAGTTCTGACTGACGTTATAATGGTCATTTTCTTAATTAAAGTAAACATTTTACCAGAACAGTTTCACTTTCAACATTATTAATGAAATTTTTAATATTTCGTGACTATTTCACCATTCCAGTACCAGTGTACCTGACTACATTCTTAAAAAAAACTTACATTACAATGCAGTAAAAGTTTTCTATGACCTCCCTCTCCTGCTGAAAACCAAGACCTCGGGAAATTCAGAAAGAAACTTAAGTTGTCCATTTTGATGGACAAGGTTTATTACATAGTTCGTGACTATACAAGTGTAGATTTAAATAAATGTAATTTTCAGTTAAGACATAGCCAATGCTTGTAATTGTTAATATATATATATATACAGTAATACAATACAATGAGTAAATAAATTATCACAGAACCCTAAAGGTTCACTACTGCATTAATTAATTTTTCACTACCGTCCTAACTGTGTTAAATATGTTCACACATATTTAATTTTATACAAGGTTTTTAAAAATTATAATTTTTTAGATTATGATGTTAATGTTAAAACAGTTTGGTGGAAAAAATTACAAAACCACATTCGTACAAACTTCATGTCGTAACCCGTAATATTTTGATTTCTGAAAATAAGACATTTCTTATTTTTTCAAATTAATTGATGGGCATCAGAGGATTCAAGTTCACTTTTGGCATGGTTTATTTTAAATAATTCCACTTAAATTCATATGTTGATCACTGATCAGTGAAACATAAGAAAGTAATCATTACTGATGTATGAGTAAACTGACATTTATTCCAAGGACTGAACAAGGTCACAGTAGCTGGGGAATCCATAATTTTTTATTCAGACCAAAGCTAAGGAGTATATTATAGTAGTTCTGTGAAAATGTTTACTACACTATTTTGATAAGTCATTTTCCTCCATTGAACTCTATGGAAATATTTCTGGCTGGTAAAATGTTATTATCCATACCAACGAATATGATTTCATATTGTGTAATATTTTGAGCTTTTAGATATCTCACCAGTAAACAGTACCTTGCATTGGTTCCTGTAATAGAGTATAGACCATACATAATGTTTATAATGTAGCCTACATGATGTATCTTATAAATATATCTATATTTTTTTTTGGTGATAAATCCCTACCAAGTCTTAATGGTAGTGGCAAAACTAACTACAAAGCCATACTCGGTTTTCCATCTACTCGAATAGAAAGTTATAAAATAAATCGCAATATATAATAACAAATGTTAAAAAAACAGTCAATAACAACACAACAAAACAAAACAGTTTCTATTAACATTTCGGAAAACTAAAAACTATTTCATGCGTAAAAAGCAGACGGCAACAAGCAAGAATAATGAAAATGAGAAAATGTATAGTAATTTTTAGCTATTATCTTTGTTTGTTGCCAATGTTCTTGAGCTTGTAGTATATTTTAATACATATTTCGCCACATTTGTGGCATCATCAGAAAACTTAAAAGTTACACTATTTACAAGATCACTCACTATCACTGGTCACTCCCACATTGTTCACAATCGCGCGGCGCAATTGAAGTCACACAGAGCAATTGCGAACATTGCGGAAGTGACCAGTGTTAGTGAGTGACCTTGCAAATAATGTAGTTTTTAGTTTTCTGATGAAGCCACAAAATAGGTGGCACAATTTACGTAATTAAATACGTGGCACATATTAAAATATTTGTACAAGCTCAAGAACATTGGCAACATACAAAGGTAACATTATAATTTACTGTTCTTGAAACTGGGCAAACCTAAATAATATTTAGAATTAAATATTTCCATGACAATATAATCACTCGAGTACTTGGTATGCTTTTATTGTTTAAGGTACTTGCAAAGGCTAAAATAAAAGCAAGTTCAATAACTTTTTTCCAGTAATATTTCACAGAATTAAGAAAAATAATACACAAATTAAAATAACAGTTTTTATTGTTGTTTTAAAATAAATACAGCGTGATCACTGCTATTTTTTGAGATAAAGGAAAGAATTTGGGTCAAGGAAGATAAGAAATCCACAGTGCAGTCGTAAAAATCTTTCCAGTGCTAAACTACCCTTTGAGTTTAGCAAACATGATTATTTCTGAAAATAAAATCAAAACTTAAATGGTTTCTTCCTTAATCTATATTTTGCAATGAATGTTATTATACCGTTAGTTGTTAAAAAAATACAGTGGTTGGATTATATAAAATTTAAAATTGCAAACTGAACGTCATGAGTGAAGTTAAAGATCCAAATATCTCTACTTCGGTCTAATAATTCCCCATCTCAAATAATTCCAGTAATTAGACAGTACATTCATTTGTCATCTGAATAGGTTCTTTTTGAAATGTAAATTGAGATTTTTTATATTTAATATTTCATCGTCGGTTACTAAACTATATTAGTAGTGATTAAAGTGTTATAGAATATCCCTTCATTATTAATTTTGTATTTAGTTAGTTTGTTAATTTTTCACACGCATAATTAAAATAATAATTGTACTCAATTGAATTAATGTGGAAAGTGAATAAAAATGAGATGAAATCCAATACAAGCTTTGTAGTTTTGAAAAATTACGGTAAAATTTACAAAGTCCATAGCTATTTTTCCATAACCATAACGATAGTTCAAAGAAGAGGTAAAATGATTTAGGGCTGAATAACAAAACAAAACCATAACAAAAATAAACATTCTTATTATTTAGAATATTATTTACATTTTAAAAATAAATCCTTCATCATAAGATTTACAAATGATAAACATGAGATGCAAATGATATAAATATAAATAAATGAGCCTTAAAAATAATTTTAACAAAAATTTATTGTTTTAAAACAATTTGATAAATATCAAATGGTATATTTTGCTGGTATTCAAATGAGTCTGCTATTAACTGAAGCGTAGAGATTATATTTTACCTAAAATAACACAAATAAGTTTCTTCATTATGAATGAAAAAAATTAACGATTTTATGATTCCATTAAAATAGATAAAAAATAGAATTAGGAATAATAATGGTTAAGTGCATTATTAACCCTTCAACGTGGTTTCACATACACCGTACATGAGCCAAATGCCGTTTGCAGTGCGGTTCGACGTATAAGTCACACGTGCGATCGGCGCGATGTCGACCCATCATATGCTGCTATTCCTCGGCAGTTTATCAAACTATTTCGACTCTTAGACCTTTGCAGGACATTGTGGACAGTACGAGGAGTAATTCCAGCTGGTTTCATGTATTTCCAACCAAAAAGAGAGAGAGATAGAGATAGAGTGAGGTATCAAATCAGCTGTTTATTTGTCATGTTAGTGTCATTAGCTTTGTTTGTTATTGTTGTGTTTCTCAGTCATTTTGCTCATAAATACGATGTATTGATGAGAAAGGCATTCGTGGTAACTCATTGGTACTTATTATGGCTTATTTTTGCAATAGTCTACCAGATATAGTTTTTGTTTAGTGTGTTTTCGTCATTTGTAAAATGCAGAAGTCAAGTGGACTGTAGCCTGGCCTAGTCTGTAGTGTTACCTTTACCTTTCAATTTACTGCAAGAATCAGGTAAATAGGATGTCTCATAGTGAAGAAATGTATGTTTTAGTAATTGTTTGCACAAAAAGGTTGCGAGTGCAAAAAAGTACCTCAAAAGGGTCTGTTTAGTAATAAAAATGTCCCACGTCGAAGGGTTAAACTGTGTCACACTCTTTATTCTGTGTAAATTAATGATTTTTAGTTCGTTTGAAGCACCAGAATTAGTAAAACGCTGTTCTAACACTATAAAAACAAGTAATGCCATTCAGCTATGATCAAATACAATATTTCAAACATGTGCACACTCTTTGAACTCCACTAAAAAAATAATATTATTATAAATTAAATTATTATTACACATATATCACAAAACAAGTTATGATGTAAAGATACGTTAAAAATGAATATTACATAAAAGAAAATAAAAATTATGGACTTTTAACGGAGTAATTTATAGGATTTTGGCAAAACATCTATATCACACGATATAAGTAGTAAAAATACACTTGGTAAAAAAAGTTTTTACTACAAGCTAGGTTGGTTTACATTAAAACATATGTGATGTGTGCCTAAGTAAATCTAATAACTTCTGTGTCTTTCATGTAAGTGCCAGGAACTACGCCAAATTCTTGGGTATTGGAGAAGTTTGATGTACCTCCAAAACCGGCTAAAAATGAATCGAGGGGATTAATAGGGGTATTGTGAATAATTTGAAAAAAGTATCATGTAAAAGATTAAATCAATGAGTAACTCCCTAAACCAAATTAGTTTCATCTTCAAAACACTCATTTTTAGGTTTTAGTTACTGTGGAACATTGTGTGAAATGTTATTAAACATTAACCCACCTCCAATAAAACCACAAAGAAGACTTCCTAAGTAATTCAAAACATTCTCATAGAAAAAATAAAAAATAATACTCATATTCTAACGAAAATATAAGGAAAAATGCCTTAATAGCTCCTTAAATGAGCACCTTGTTTGCAATTACAAAGCCATTCATAAAATATTGGTAATTTTAAACAATTATTTTTTTAAAGGACAAAAAACAAAAGATAAAAAAAAGAATAAAAAATCCTAATTTCAAATCTCATGCCTGATTTTCAATATTAGTTGAAGTAAAAAATTTCATTTGATGAATCGATGAAAACTAAAATGAAATATTACTTTCAAAAGTTATCAGCATGCTGTTAAGATGAAAAAGCACAATATAGCAAAAGTTCAGAGTTAATAGATTAGCTCATGCGAAACGACCGTAGTAAGCATCAGGCAGCGGCACTTACGAGTTTTTGGATTCGTCGATTACTGCGTGGGGATCAGTCTTGCGGATTTCGCTCTCCCTTACCGACTCTGTTAGACTCTTAAAAACTGTTCCCCTGAATCTGAAAAAACCAGGAGAAAAACCATCAGCAATTTTAATTTCTTAAAAACACAATTCTCTGTATTTGTCAAGTAAAATCAGGTGATAAATAAATAAACATACTTATAATATTGATAAGTTTATATTTCTTGATAGCTTGTGTTATATTTCTTATTATTTTTGTTTTAGGTGCAGGATGGTAAGTAGCAGCATAAAATTGCAAAATAAATTTGTAGAATCTGATTATACAGGCTGGACAAACAATCTTGACAGAGAAAAATAAATAAAAACCTTTTTTTCTGTTTTTGCTGAGCAAATACTATGGATTTGGCGAAAAAGTTTTTGTTTAGAACCAAAATTAACATTCAATAAAATTAACCTTGAGGTAAGCCTTTAGTTCTTGAGTTCATTGTTGTTGGTTTCCTCGATACGTATTTCACCACGGTTGTGGCATCTCCAAGAGGAACTTGGTCACTAAGCTAGTCCTCCTGAAGATGCCACACCTGTGTTGAAATATGTATCGAGGAAACCAATAACAATGAACACAAGAACTAAAGGCTTAACACAAGGTAAATATATTGCATATTATAATAGTTCTTAAAACTGGGTAAAATAAAATTAACATTATTACAGCATTATTTTATACATTAACTGCCATGTGTATTTAGCCCCGTAAAGGTTTTTGCTGACATATGTTGTTAGCCAAAAAGTGCTAAAAAATACAAATTTGCAGTTGTAAAATGTGTAGTATTAAAATAAATATATTGATTGTTCGATTGAAAATTACAATTTATTGCAAGAAAAAAATTTGGACCGATTAGGTCAGCATTACGCTGAACTGATTGGTTCAAAGTGGCCAATGGTGGATTTGGTTTAATGTGTTAATACATTTAAAATGGATTTATTATAAATAAATAATAAACTTGTTACCGTTGTCAGATATTCTGTTAAGATTGAAGTGGACGTTGGTTATTGGCGGAGGTTTTGGAATAGAAGACTTGAATGAAGAATGGTTTTCTGGAGAGGTCGGTGTGACGGATGCCAACGAGGAATGGTTTTCTGGAGAGGTCGGTGGGACGGATACCAATGAGGAACTGTTGTCTGGAGGTGTTGATGTAACGGAAGCCAAGGAGGAACTGTTGACTGGAGAGGTCGGTGTGACGGAAGCCAAGGCATTATTCTCCACTGTGGTCTTGGAGATTTGTAGCGGGGAGGAAGAGGCAGGAGGTGGAGAGGTGGTAGGGGGTGGGAAGGAGGGTATCAGTACATTGAAGGCATCGATGACTGAGACATGGCGGAAATAATGTGGTTCTTCAACATCTTTCAAATTTCTATCCCTGGCATTCCCCCTCCACCACACATTAAAGTACACCCCTGCCATCATCTCACACTCACATATCATGCTGTGAAATCCATATTAACTTTTAGAAAAGTCGATACAAAATCAAATGTTAAGCAGACACTCTTTCATCCTGCCCTTTATCGACAAACATCAGCAAACTGTTCTAAAATACGGGTTTTCCCAATTTTTTTGTAAAAAAGATTGAAACACAGATTTGTCATAAAATAGAGAATTCCCACAATTTTTAGCTAGTTTATCCTGGAATGTATATATTTTCTGAAACTTGGCAGATACAATCATGGAATTTTAATTATTTATTTAAACAGATTTCCTTATTCTCAACCATTAACACTGTTGATGTCCTTTATTATAACCACAAACCATTTAACCGTTATTAAACTACAACAAGGCTAATTTTCTTTTGCATGAAAGTTAGTCATTTAAACTATTTTAAGTGATTGATTTTGAGTGGAAATTGTGGGGGGTTAATCTTCATAAAATGATTTTATGAAGTAAAATTTGAAATGGACTCTAATCTCCTGACCTAGAAATTTCCTGTGTACTTATTTAGGTTAAGTAAACTTCTCTAGATCAGTAGAGTTAAAAAAATGCTTGGCAAAATGATTTTTCAATACTATTTACATTGAAATCTCAGATATTGCAAAATACGGTGAAAGAGAAAGTTTTTTAAAAAATAAATTTTAAATTCAGTTGCGTAATAGTAGCACTATTCCTCCTTTAGTCTGGATACGGATACAAGTATTCCTGGGTGAATACTTCTCCTATAACCCAGGATTCTGAGGAATGAGCTGCCCATCAACCTACGTGCAAGAACAATAAACTCTCTTGAAATCAAAGTAAAATATCGAAAATATCTAATCATAAAATTATCTAGGATAAAATCAGATAGGAAAAGTACAATTTTCGAGCCAGAACTTTGGGCCAATTTATATCTCATAACACTAATATTGATATTATAAATTATAAAACAACTTTGTCAATATTATTCCAAGTCATTTTACTTTTGTAAATGCTCTTAAGGTGTCAATCAATTGAATCTTCTTACGCTGTACGCATTCCAACCATTGAAAACGCTGCAGAGGATGGACTGTTATACGTCCAAAATCAATTGACAAAGGTAAATAGCTTGGAATAATAGACTAATACTGACATGTTCCATAAAAGTTGTAAGTTTCTTAGGATATAGTAATTATTATAATACTCACGCTATAACACTGATATCTAGTAACGAGACAGCTAGAGGAATGAGGAGAAGGCCAAACCAGAACACTGGAGACGTGAAGATCATCTGGTCCATGCCGGCCATCACTTGACCGAGGGGGATCGTTGGCCAAAACCGACTGGAACATTAACAACACATTTACAGAGAGAATGGATAGTGGAATAACAAAAGCACAAAAATTACCAAACGGATGTTGTAAGGTACAGTAGAACCTCGATTATCCGGGGTAATCAGCGGGAGAGAGGGCACGGATAACTGAAAACACGGTTAATCCGAATAAAGAAAATAATTCAAAGTATTCACGTAAAAACCGCCCTAGTTTATTATTAATACATCATTAGTTGTCAGCACGCTTTAAACAAATCTTCGTCACTGATAACTTCGAATGCGAATGCGGGCATTTTGTTATCGCATACAAACCATTATCTGACATTTTTACAAAGATTATATACAACTTAATTTAATTAAAAATATTACAATATACAGACAAACAAACAGTTAAATTGAAACAATAGATTTAATGAAATGAATTGAAAAACTAGTTCAAAACTGTAACTCATCGACAGAATAATCAAAACTGGCAACTAAAAAATCAAGTCAGCTGAGCTGTTGTTCAAACAAAACATGGCTGAGGCCTGAGGGGAGGGGTGATGACTCATCGACATCTGGCAGTCTCCTTCCTTATCTCTCTTCCTTTGTCCGTCTTCTTTCTCCCCGCTCACACACATGCGCAGTATCTATTGCGCAATATAGTGCATGTGTCGTCATGGCCACGGGCCAATCAGATACTGAGTTGCGTTGTGAACAGCGGTGTAATGAAGAAATATTGATAGTCTGGCGCTTGCTTATTTCGTCAGAATGTTGATCGATATTTTATTTTCCTTTCAAGTTCGTGTTTATCTACTCTTTAGTTAATACCCAGAATATTTTCAGTAAAATTATTATATAATGTTCAGTTTGTTTCAAAACTAATTTCACGTTAGTATAGAGTATTATTATCACGTATTTGAAATTAAAAAAGTTTTCATGAGAAAATTGACGATGAAAAACTTCTTTTAAAATAATAATTTTTTGCTAGTTTTGGACCCCGGTTAACCCGCCGCCCGGTTGATCCACCCCCGGATAATCGAGGTTCTACTGTAGTCAAAATTAATACCATCCAAGGGTAAGAATTTTTGCCAATATTGTTTACATGAGTCACAGAAAAGCTTTTAAGGGAGAGAAACCCAAATCCCTAAAATTGAACCTACAGGGATCAAACCCAATATTAAAATTTTGAAGTAGAAGATGCCTAAAATGCACATCTGGCTCTGAGCCTGGTTGAGGTAGTAGACGACTGGACTAATAAAGGCTCCATCCAAGACTATGGTTTAGCATTGAGAAATAATAGTTTTGGTAATCCAATATTCTCTTTAATCTTGGTGTACGATCCATCCCACCCTACTGAGGGTCCTTGTATCATCATCTGGCAGACTCAAGAGTTATCCGGGTTACTCCTTGAGTAAAGAGTAAAGATCCTCTTAGGGTATTTTTCAGTATGCTGCTAATAGGTTTAAAGCATGGAAATGTTTCCTTTAAAGATAAGCTGACAGTTTATAGTCTACCGTTCACAATATTTCCAATAAACAACCAATGCTCGGAGAGTCCTAACAACTTTTAGGTCTTTCAAGTTCTAAACAATATTATTTTTAGATGGTCTCGTCATTCCGCTAACCTGTACACGATGAGCAGCACGAACCATGCGACGATAGAGCCCCAGATGGCGAGATGTGTGAGCCATGTCCAGTACTTCATGTGTAGCCCAGCCTTGATGCACACGGTCACCACGACGTACTGTCAAACAAAAACCACTCAGTAACCATTATTTTCACTTCATTTATCAAGTTTGTTTCAATTTTAATATTGATGAGTTTATAAAACATGGACCATCCATGCGGTAAATTACAGACAGCGAGTTACTGTAGCGATGTTAGCAGGGCCAGATTTCTAAATAGGCTGAAAAGGCTGCAGCCTAGAGCGGCAAATTTTAAGGGGCGGCACTTTGGCAATTTACTAAAAAATTTAAAATTTGCATTTAGATTATTTTAAAAACAGAAACTTCATCAGAAATTATTTTTACGTATTATTTTACGGAAATAGAAATATGTTTATTCTTTTATTCTTTTCTTTTCATAGCATAATTCG
This sequence comes from Nephotettix cincticeps, assembly GCA_023375725.1. Lineage (NCBI taxonomy): Eukaryota > Metazoa > Arthropoda > Insecta > Hemiptera > Cicadellidae > Nephotettix > Nephotettix cincticeps. The sequence goes on along the minus strand of CM041790.1, from coordinate 51,079,260 downwards.
AATTTACTCCTGACAGATAATGTTGTAGCACAAATTATCATATATCGTGTTATTTGGTCTAACAACACTGCAAGGCGCAAGCACAGTGGTTCGATCTGACAACACTATAAGTTTGTAAGCCGAGTGAGTGATTCGATCTGACATCACTGTAAGCCAAGTCAGTGTCAGTCTCGGTACGCTATCGTCACTACGAACTTTCCTAACCTCTCTTGCTCTCTTGTTTACGTTTCGGTGAAACATTGTCTGTCGGTGTCATCGGTGATGAATACAGTAATATTTTTGTTTTTTACTGTCCTGCTCCTGTGTAGTTATGATTGTGTTGTGATTACTGGCTTAAATTATTCAATTTAAGAAGATACAGTTCATTATGAGTGAAAATAGGAAGAGACTCAGTGGTGCCGAATACAAAAAACGATCAAAATTGAAACTTCAAGAACAAGAACGTGTTGTGAAACAAACAAAAAAACTAGATTTGTTTTTTAAAACGAATGTTTTGCCAGTGGAGGAGAAGAATGATAATGAAAAGGAAGGGAAATCAGAAAGTGCTAATGTTTGTGTTGATTCAGTAGGGAACGACTATGCTTTTACTGGACCAAGTTGTTCCAAAACAGGTGTGTTACCAGAACCTACTGAAATAGAAGTAAGTTCGCAAACATTTGTTAACACATTAGATAAGGATCCAGCCTCGTGGATCCTAAACGATGTTACTAGAGATTTAATAGCAAAAAATGGCTTTGACCAAAACATAGATTTGGATTTCACTAACAGCTTAAGAGAGTACAAAGATCAAAAGAGATTAAATCTCTCTTTAAACGAAAGTTAAAAAATGGAGAAGTCCATGAAAGGAAATGGATGATTTTCTCCAAAAGTAAGGGATCAGTTTTTTGTGGACCTTGTTTAGCATTTAACAGCAAAGAAAGGTCACAATTTGATGGTAAAGACGGTTTCAAAGATTGGAAAAATGGAGAACATCGCGCAAATCACCATGAAAATTCACCAATACACAAATCCGCAATAATAACTCTAAAATCGAGAGGAATTGCTCTTAACCGTGTTGACAGTATGCTTACACAACAACTAGACAAAGAAATACACTATTGGAGAAATGTTTTAACAAGAGTTGTAGCGGCCGTTAAGGCCCTCACATCAAGGGGCCTTGCTTTAAGAGGTGACAATGAGGTAATTGGTTCTAATAGGAATGGCAATTTTTTGATGGCTTTAGAGCTGATATCCGAGTTTGATCCATTCTTAGCAACTCATATCGAAAAATACGGTAATTGTGGTAGTGGCAACACAAATTATCTCTCTTCCAAGACTTGCGAAGAGGTAATTGAGTTAATGGCTCAAAATGTTAGGCAAGTAATTTGTGAAGAGTTGAAACAATCTAAATACTTTGCTCTCATCATAGACTCTACCCCAGACTTGTCACATGTAGACCAGTTAGTCCTTGCTGTTAGATATGTTACAAGTGACGGTGCGCCATGTGAAAGATTTCTTACTTTCATTCCATCAGCGGGCCATAAATCAGTAGAAATGTTTAAGAGTGTGATGAATGAGCTCGAAAATCTGAAAATAAACATTGATGACTGCAGGGGACAATCGTTTGATAATGCTTCAAATATGGCCGGTGTTTACAATGGTCTGCAAGCAAAAATAAAGGAAAAAGCTCCTTTAGCTTTATTCATCCCATGTGCGGCACATTCCCTAAACCTTGTTGGATCGTCTGCTGCAGAATCTTGTGGAGAAGCATGCAAATTTTTCATGTTGCTTCAGGAAATATATGTATTTTTTACGTGCTCTACAAAGCGATGGGAATGTTTAACAAGCGTTATGAGTACATCTTATCAGAAGAAGACAATTAAAAAAGTGTGTCCTACTCGATGGTCAGCTAGAGATGATGCATGCCAGAGTTTACGAGAGTCGTGGGAAGAAGTGCACATTGCTTTGACAGAAATAGCCAATGACTCAACAGAAAAAGCAACGACTAGATGTGAATCCCAAGGAATTCTTCGAAGATTAGAAAGGTTTGAAACCGCTTTCATGGTATGTTTCTGGAGCACCGTACTTCATAGAATTCATAAAGTTAGCAAAGCAATACAGAGTGAAACTGTAGATGATTTATCAGTATTTGTATGGTTCTCTAGAAGAATATTTCATGGAACAGAGAAACCATTTTGATGACTTTGAGAAATTGGCTATGGATATAGCCAAAACTACATCTTATGAGAAAGACAACAAAAGACAACCAAAACGAAAAGTTTGGGATGACGAAGACCAAAGTGGTGAAGTAAACTTTACCGGCAGGGATGATCTGAAAACAAATACGTTTTTACCAGTTATAGACTCTTTCGTTTGTGAGTTTAAGAAAAGAAAAATGGCCTATGATGTGTTTCAAGACAGATTTTACTTCTTAACTCAGTTGTGTGAGTGTGATAACAAGACTGATCAGAGGGACATGGAAGAGACATTGAGAAAGAAGGCGACCAATCTAAACCACATCTACACAAATGATTTGGATTCTGATTTTACTGAAGAGTGCATACACTTCCAAAAGTACTGTGCTATGGGGAATGATCAAGCACCAGGACAATCGTTAAAAGAAATTTTGAAATTTCTAAGATTTAACTCCCTAGAAGATGTGTACCCTAATTTGGACATCGCTTTGAGGATAAGTTTGTGCATACCTGCTACAAATTGTGCTGGAGAACGTAGTTTTTCCTGCCTTAGAAGAGTTAAGAACTACCTAAGAACTAGTACTTCTGAACAAAGGTTAAACTCCCTTTCTTTACTGTGTATTGAGGCAAATACAACAAAAACACTGTCATATGAGGACATTATTAATGAGTTTGCCATTAAAAAATCTCGTAAGAAAACTATGTTGCTTTGAACATGTACAAAAGTATAGAATGTACTTAAGCCTTAAGCCAAACAAATTGCATACTGTTTTGTGTTTGTACAATTATTCATGTTTGTATTATGTAAGCCTGTATAACATATGTATTTAATGTCAATAAATAAACCAGTAATGAACTATTGTTTAAGTTTTTTTTAGTTTTATACCTGGGCACAATTTAATTTGAATAAATGTATCCATAATTTGTTGTATAAAACGAATGTGTATAATAAATAACATATGAGTATATTAACTGTGAGTCTAAAAAAGGGGGGGCGGGGGGCGGCAATTAGATTTAGCCTACAGGCGGCATACTCCTAAATCCGGCCCTGGATGTTAGGCACATAGGCTAGAGGTGACCGCTCATAATATATTGCCACTAGTTTTGAACCAGAAACATTGGAATTACTGGGCCATTAAGTTACCCCTGAACGAATGTGTTGGCCCATGAAAAATTTTAAAATCATCCAGTACATAAAAATACTTTGTAATACTTGTAAAAAAAACAATGGATATGTACAATAACTGGCTGTGAAGTTCAGCGGTTATAGGACCCACTTTATAATCTGAAGGTTGCTGGTTTGATTCTGAGCCATATCCTAACAAAATGTTGAGATTGTTTGATACGGGACCATGCTGCCATTGTCCATTTGGCTATTGTTTAATGATCCTGGTAAATGAACCAGCGAACTGGTAAATGAACTCATACAAATCTGTTACACTCATTGCCATTCACATAATATTTTAATAATATAATTTAAAATATCTGTATGAATATGAATATTGAAAGAAAATACAAAACCATGCCTGAAGGCTACAAGGTTCGTTTAGCAGTCTGTGAACCTTGGGGGAGCCATTTTAATTCTGACTTCCTAGCTGGAGCCTAAAAAAATGGGGACAGTGATAAAGTACACGGTCTATCAATACTGAATTGGATGATTGGCTAAATCTTATAGTTGGTAAACCAGTTGCTTCACCCTTACCGTGTAAACCATGTTGCCAAGGACCAAGTAGCCTCCCTCCTTGCCGTTCTTCCAGATGATGTCATTTCTGACGGTGTACAGCGGGAGCCAAAACAGTAGTACGGAGTGGAGAAGCGCGTTGACGATCCACACCCAGAACACTCCGACATCGAAGTGGAATGAGCGGTTAGCGTACAGTTTGGGGTATCTCAGCATTGTGTTGGCGGAACACAGCTGATCTAGGATGCCCATGGCGAGAGGTGGGGCGGCAGTGAACAGCTATCAACAGACATTGTAACAGCGTTGTGCAACAGGTTCTCATGGGAAGTAATACAGCTACAATACCCTTCAAAAAATGCACAATTTTATATATTTTTATTTTTTTAATTTTAGATAGTACATATACAAAACTATTTTACAACATACATTTGTTTCTTATGTATTCTACACATATGTACAAACACTATTTTATTTCTTATACCCCATATTTGTGTTTTTTCTTTTTTCATGCCTCAAATATATAACATTTACCCAATCGGGTACACAATTACTAAAGGTCTTCTGCTAGGGACAGACACACATTTGCATTTAAGATATATTTAGTGCGACCGTGTTGGTCATCAACGGCATTAGAAAACACAGCGAGTGTATCTGGTCGGGCGCACTGTGCGCTTAAGTAATGTACTGAGTGTACCCCATCGGGTACACTGCCGCCTTATAAAGAAACACCAGTGTAACTGATAGGGCGACTACGTCGCGAACGGGTTAACGTTTATGTTTTATTATATGATCCATTTTCATCACATTTTTATATTATATTTCTCCGATTTCTTAATTAAGTGTCATAAGAAAATATACATAGGAAAATTAAAATTGAATGTTTTAAATTAACATAATTGGTTTCAGAAAATAGTATACATATGTACAATACAATATTAAAAAAATGGAACTCAAAAGTAGCACAGTTTTACATTACTGAAATAAAAGATAATTAAATTGTTTCATGATTTTTAAACTGGTACTTTTGGTTTTGTTTGAAGGTGATAGTTACAATCACCTTAATTACATTGATGAATTTATGAAAACTTCAATTACATTGTAAAGTAAAAAGTAAATCATTAAATCAAAATTATTTGAGTAGTGTTGTTGCATTGAATTGAACAATTTTAGCTGTATCACATGCCCTGACTCAACTTACCACATTGTACAATCCAATGGTCCAACGTTCAAACAGGATCTGTCCCGACCAGCCTGAGTATATAGCAAACCACAGCTCCATTACGTACAGGCAGATGTTCTTGTAGAAGCTATACAAGATGAGCTCACAAAGCCGATGGTAGTTCCACGAGCCGTGCACAAACAGCAGCTTCAACAAGAACCGGAACTGTGGACAAGAACCAGTCCCATTGTGAAGAGTATTTTAGAATGTTGTTAATTTTTTAAATTTTTGATTGACAGTGAAGCCATTTTTATTGAGCATTTTTGTAATGTCTTGATATTATAAAACATTTTTTTTACTTTACAAAATTTGTATTGTTATTCTGTTTTTGAATGCAAATTACTTATGGTACAAACTTACTATAAACTAAGTTAAATATACTAAGAGTTACTTTTCCCAAATCTAGATATCCCACTAGCTAGTTTAAATTAGAGCATAGATAGTTTCCTAATTTTTTGAAATATTTCAATGAGAAATATTTTGTAGGTTGTCACAATAAAGTATTGATTTAAAAAAAAAATAAATGTGCTGATTAGTTGTAGTGTTAACAACCAAACAAATTAACAAACAAAACAAATATGGTCCTAAATATAAGAAAAAATTAATAACTTATGAACACTTTAACACAAGCACAGACTTGTAACAGTTCTCCAAAAACTACTATGACAACTGGCAACATGGTTTGCACATTGTCTGCATATTTAAATCAGCTGATTACTGAGTCAGCTGGTTACTTACTTGTGCTATAGAGTAGTCACTGGCACACGCTGCCTGCAGGCCCTCCACACCTGAGATACCGACCCCAACATGTGCCTTCTGTATCATGGCCACATCGTTAGCTCCATCTCCAATGGCCAGTGTTACACAGCTGGTGTTGGTCGTCACCAGGTCTACCACCTGAATGGTAACAACATTATATTATAGATACTTCATAGGGTTACTTTAATGAAGCTCTGTAATCTAGAGTAGCGTTTTTCTTACAAGTGAATCCAGTTAACCATATGAGTGTTTAAATTTTAACCATAACCGAATCGTTAAGAAAGCAAAACAGGTGTCCACTATAATCCGAATTGGAGTAGACACACGAGTTGGACTTGAGAAGCCGCGTGCGGACTGAATGCCAAACCACGAGTCTGTCACATGATTGGTAAATACACAGTATTTTTCCTCATAGTATTTCAAACTTTTCCCGATAGATGGTGATGATTGTCCTTCAAAAACATGTATAAATATTGTCTTGCTTGTTTGGCTAACCTGTTCAGTGTTTATTTCCCATTGTTTTGATTTTGCCATCTTGAGAGGTGCAAGTATTTTTTATTTTATTTTTCTAAAATACACTTGTTAGTATAAATGCATAGATTTTATATCCTACGTAAGAAATACTTTGAAGTTTATGAAAATGTATTATCCAGGTGGTTTTAAAGAATTTTCAACAAAAATACAGCCCATATTTGAAAAATAATTTATTCTTATTTTTTACTTTAACAATTTTTTACGTTTAATAAAAATCGTTTTTGAAAACTAAAAATAAAATAATAGTATGTCTTAGTACATTACCTACCAACAAATAAAATAAAAATCCAATTATCTCATACACAAGAAATTTTATGCAATCTTCCATAAAACTCTACAAAAAGGGTAATTTTAATTTATACTTAAAGGTCTGTCTAATTTCTATTTAACTACTACCTCAATGGATTAATCCTACACTTCTAACTTCTACCCAAGTCCGTCATTCTTTTTTTTAGGTCCTTCCCACCACTGTACCATACATTTGCAAGCCGAATTGAGATTCCTCATGGTCAGGATTCAGACCTGGGTACTTCAGAATGGCTTCCATCGTTTCACTCATTAGCGGACACTTTGACCACTGGTCCACCAAGTACACCGACAGAGCAATCCAAAAATAAAGGAGTAGGTTATTAAGTTTCTCTAGTGGCAAAACAGTGAACTCGCTGAGTTAGTTCCAGTATCAGTTCACAGATAGCAGCACAGTAGCAGATAGCAGACAAAAACTAACAGTTGTTGTCTGCTAACTTGTCACTAACGATAATATATTGGTTCAAAGCACTAAAAGGGTTAATGGATTACTTGGTGAAAACTTAGAATAATACTATAACTAATTGATATATCTAGATAGAACTAATAATTAATTAGTAGGTTGAATTAAAAAATGTTTCATAGTTTCCCAGAAACATACTTTTGCTGCATGACTAAGATTGGCAGCTTTAAGGAATGACTCTATCATAAACAAACTACAACTTTGATCAGGAAATACGCTATATTATTGATTTGAAGGTAGCATATTTACAGCTTCTGGATTTAAACTTAATTTATAAATAACATCCTCAGTTCAGGAAGGTGTTGATCACGAGCTTGTGATTTGGCTCACCTCGGCCTTCTGCATGGGTGACACCCGACAGCAGATGACGGAGCGACAGCTGATGCACAGCTGGAGGAACTCTCTGCGCAGCTCGTGCGTCAGCGCAAACTTGAGCGAAGCGCCGTCCACCACCAGACACAGGTTGTTGCTTTCCTTGCCTAACGCGTCTCCCAGCTCCGCACAGTGCCTGTGGATCACCTCCCGCAGCGCCTGCACAAAACACTATTAGTCAGACTAAATTTTCATTCTGCGGGTAAAAAAGATTTTTTGATGTAACATTTTGATATGGTACATTTAATATTTAAACAAAATATGTGTTGCTGAAAATAGAAAAATGTAACCGCAAATGTTCAAACTTTATCTATACTTTTTTTATTTAGTTTTTTTTTTACCTAAGTCATCTTGGATATGGGAAAGTATGGATGACACGGAGGTTAAATACCATAGTGAAAAAATAAACATTTAAAGTGGAGTAGCTATTTATTACAAAAATAAACTTTAATTCAACAATTTTACATGCCTGCAAACAAATTTAAAAGAGAAAAAGTCGTCAAATTATTTAGACCAAACTTGACCATGAGCAGCGGCTGCAGGCATCACCATTAGTAAGAGTTAAGGTTAAGCTCCCAGCAGGAATCACGGAATCAACTTCAGGCTCTTTTGCAGGTGGATCATCATCAATAACATGGTCATCTTTCGTATAATTTAGTTAGAATATGTGTCTACTTTTCATGTGGTTATTTCGTTATGTATCCTGTAATTTAATACAGTAGAACTTGGATAATTCGAACCTCAAGGGACCAGAAAAAAAATTCGAACTATCCAAAAATTCGAATTAGAAAAGTTAATGCAAGTGGTTGAAATAAACAATCAAACATCATGTTTTAACATTGTACATTAAAAAAGTTAGGTTAATGAAGATATTATTGATTAAAAATCCTAATTTTTGTTAAATGTCAGTAATGTGTTTGGAAAGATTCCGAAACTAACTATTACAAACTTTTTCAAATCCCTTCTCTACCTCCTTGATCGCCGATATTTATTCTTGCAACGTCAGAGATTTGTAGGTTCGCTTTGACGAAGCCATCATACACACGACGCGTTAACATGACAGCAGACGACGAATATCGGAACAAACCACCACCGATAATGCACACAGATGTCAATGTTGTGATTTATGAGCAGTGGTCTAGCTAAAAATAGTCTGAGGACAGGAAGCCCGAACATCGTTTCCTGGAAAATCGCACACAATGACTTGTTCACTTATACACACACTATAGATTTCCGCTGTAAAAACTTCGAACTATCCAAAATATTATTCGAATTAACCAAGATATTTTAACACTGTTTTTATATAAAATTCTAGGGACCAGGACAAAATTTCGAAATAAAGAAGTTTTCGAATTACAGAAGTTCGAATTATCCAAGTTCCACTGTAGAAGCTTCATCAACTACGGATTGAGTAATTTGATGTTTGCCACTGGTGGTGTATTCCTAATATTTTAGTAAATATGGCAATACTGATATTAATTTCTGTGGGTAAATGACAACATAGTATAGGGATCAAATTTGAGCATGCACAGTGATGACAGTTTCACTTAACAAATAAAACAATTGAGAAGAACAATTTGATTGTAACAATCTATTAGTAAGCAATAAAATCAATCTATAAGCGAAACCTCTTGATAAGGAACATTTTCATTGTTTCAACATTTCGCGGAAATTCTTCGCGGAGCTTTAGCAGCTCCACCCACTTCTTCCTGAACTGCTGTAGGCTGACCATACCTCCTTGCTACGTAGCTTGGCCACCCCTGACAAATGGAGACTGGACAAAATTTCAAAAGAACAATATCAGCTACTTACATCTAGGCTGGTCTCGTTGAGCACAATGAGAGGTGTGCCATGGGGTATGAGCTTGGATGAGTATCCGATGTTGATGGCAGTCTCCTGCTTGTCCCCGGTCAGAACCCACACGTTGATATCTGCCTTCAGAAGGGCGGCTATGGTCTCCGGTACCTGCCGAGTAAACCCACAACATTATTTTAAACCTTCTACCTTTAAAATTACTGAAATTGGATTAAATTCTTCACACCCCACCCACACCAATGGTAATTAAAATCCTTATCTAATTGCAAAATCAAATGATTTTCCTCGAGAAAATTCTACAAGTATATAATCAAAATCTAACTAGGCGCTGTAACCATTTTTTATAACTTTAACAGCTACCAGAAATAATATAACTATCATTACACCTGTTTTGTTCATTTTACTTTAAAACTTATATTACAAGGATATAAGTTAACAGTTTTAGCCCTAAGGGAAAAAGGAGAACCACCGTCCAAGAGTTCCAAGGATCTGGTGTCTTCTGAAGGACTTTTTTTACTGGATAAGTACAAAGTACACAAACACCTGAAAGATTGAATCAAACAGGGAGTTCAAGTTTAAAAGGTTATCATCTTCATGTCAGTTAAAAATATAAAGTATAAAGTAAGGGAAAACAAGGAATCAAAGAAGGAGAGGAAAGATTCTTCTAACCACTTGACTTCAGGTCTGCACATGAGGTTTGCTTCATATAGATGATAAGCAATTTGACTTTGGTGACTCATTAAAAAAAACCCCAGTTCATCATAATTTGCAAGTGTCTTCTGGCCATGGGATCAGGTTCTTTTGTCTTGAAGTGTTACTACATAGGCTAAGAAAGATCCTCACTTCAAAGATAATTAACAGATTTTCAAATTCTGACATGGCATCAAATGACCTTTGAACTGAAACAAACAGAGAAAGCCGTGTTTTCAGTTTACAACACACCAGCTTCTCAATCAATATTCATGCAAAATGAAAGTATGTTTGGGTAACTTCAGACCAACTTCTGTCACATCAGTCCAAGGTACATTATATTGTATACTGTATATCTAACAAGTAAGACAGTGCCTTGTCCTGCAGCTTGTCTTCAACAGCAGTGGCCCCCAACAGCACCAAGTCCTTCTCTATCATGTTGGCAGCATCTTCTATCTTGGTTTCTCGGTTCTGTATCGAAGTGCAAGCTTTCATGTAAAGTTCCTTCCACTCCTGTAGGAAAACCAAAGACAGTTATATAGACATTTGAAAAATCTAAATAATTATTTTTTTACAGCAGGATGTTAATTTGCTGAACAGGTTGTTTTTATTTTTGGTTTAAAATATTTTTTAATTGAATCACAAAATTTTCACCAAACATTTATTGATGAGGGTCAAGAGAGTGAGAGTTAATTAGTTGTATAGGAATTGTATGGATAGAAATTGAATGGATAGAAATTGTTTAACATCTCTTTTTTATGGGAACATAATTATCAAATTTAACAATAACTAACCATCTCCAGTAGAATTCCTCTCATTCGGACTCGGTTGGTTCATCTGACCACCAGTATAAAATTCTTTATTCTATTGAGATTACAGTAGCTGACTTCCATTTCAGTACTGTAAAGTTGTAAACACCATTCCAGTACAATTTCAATGTTGTATGGTTTCTTTTAGGCCTTCAGTACTATGTTTTGTATGTGTGAAATAGATTAATGATGTCAGTGTTATGTGTACAGTATGAGTTTTCATTAGATAACACAATACATCTGAGGGTGGATTTAATATTTACACTTAGCCTCAGTCTAGTATGTTTTCGTTTAGTGTTACTGTACAACGAAAACATACAACTATAATACATTCTGTAACCTACAGGGTTTTTCAATTGTTTCGTATAGATCACTTAAAAGTCCATTTACAGCAGTAAAAGTAGTCTTCTTTATGTATCATCAGTTAATTTGGCCGGTAGTTTGATCCCAAGGTGGTTGAGAGGGAGTCTACTGTATATCAAATAAATATTTAATATTAATTCCTATGAAATTTTTATGAATTTAATCATGTCATTACTTTTTCCCTGTTAATACAATTTTTTTTAAACATATGCTGACTCGATTGCACCAGTGTGGCTGTTAACGTATTAAAGTACAAAACGCCACGAGTGCCAGTTGGTTTATGACCAGGCAACCACTTAAACACTCCATAGATCTCGACTCGACTACATCTTAGTCAGTCACAAGTATGGTTCAGCCAATTGACCTTGTAAGACCTCTCTGAGAGGTCGGTCATGGCGAAGCACAACGTTCGCAGACCAGTCTGCGCAAACTCCTCCAGATGCTTCAGAGTTGTGTCCGCAAACGTTCGTCCACTCGCAGCCAGCCTTTCATATATCACAGTGTCAGCTCCCTGAAAAAACACTGATTGTTATAAGTAATTCTATTTGAATTTGATTTATATTAAAGTATTTTGACTATCTTCTGCAATTTCAATCTTATTAGAAGACCTTCATAAGTCAGAAGGACATATGACTTGTTGCTGAGAAATTTCTTTACAGATTCATAAATAAACTTAGGATCAAATTAAATAAAAACATGCATGACAAAAAATATTTATTATAAAGCCTGCAATAACATATTTCACTAAAATGGACAAAAATGTACTCCTAGAATAAGACTCTCATTTGGTGTTATTTGCACATTATAACAGGGTTTTTACTATTAAAATCTTCCTCTGGAACAAAAAGTTGATGAATTACTGCTTGATGTTGGTTCTCAGAGAGGATGAAATTTGCAGTAGCAGAAGTCTTTTCTAAGGATTACTAAACAACAGGTATTTACATAACATTTAAATAACCTGAATGATTCTACTTTTGAACAACATGTTACTTTTTTGGTGAGGTGTAAATTGTAATAAAAAGTTATTAGGCTACTCTCACTTTTTTTAGTTTTTCCAATGGGGGATTGTCACTATTAACTAATTTGAAGCACCCCAGGAATCCTCCTATGTTTTTCAGGGCCAATAAAACGTCCTGCTTCCTCAGGGACTAGGTCTTCCTGACACACGTGCCTCACGCACACGGGCTGAACACCGAACCACGCTAACCACGATCAGAGTGGAGGGAGGGGCAGGTGCAGGGGTTCTGCTTATTTCAGGACCAAACTCCACTAGCCTAGCTCATTCTTGCATTGTGTCCAGATCATTCATAACAATGTCGAGAAAAACAGTACTGATGTCAATAGATGATTGTCACAATGTGTTTTCATTAGCCTCAATAAAGAGCGATTCCGCTAAATTCCTCCTCCAATCTAGTTCTTTATATAATAGTTTACTTATATCTTCTTGAGTAGATTCACTATTCCCACTTGCATTTTTTGCTATCTAAAAGTCCCTATACTAGACTTAGCAAGTGTTTCTTCTTATTGACAGTTCTTGAATTCATTTTTGACACTATCAAGTAAAGATAGCTAACATTTCAAGTGGCGTAGATTCTGTGTTTTCATGGGAGGGGATATAACTCCCCCCAAGTAGTGAAAACCTATTCCAGAGGATGTAATTTAGGGTACATAAGGGACATTATGATAGGTTGAATACCCATATAAGAACCTGCATTACTTTCACCATTTTAGGTTTGGACTTTAGTCTCGTAAGAAACAGTGTTCATTTGAAGACAGCTTTACTAATAACTAGATTGTTGTAAAAAATGGCTGAAGTGCCAAATTGAAAGTAACATAATTGGAATTATATTTTCTATTTATTAAATTTTTTTATCGTACAAATTAAAAAAACTTATTATTTTACAAAAACTTTTTGTTAACTTAACTGTAATTTAAGAACAGCTGTTTAGAGGAACTGAAAACATCCCCTTTAGACATTTTATCCATGATCTAATCTATTTTCACAGGGAAAGTAAGTACAATCATTTTGTGTTTAATAAAAAATAAATGTAAAAAACACGAAAGTTGAGCATGAAATGTAATGGATACGAGAATACATGACAGAAGACGTCATATGTTACCAACGTCAACATCCCGACTGATTAGGTTAGTCCCTAAGATATAAGATTTCGTGACTGAGGTAGGTTGATGGCAGGAGAGATGAGCGGGGGAGCAGTGAAGGTATAGTGGTCAAATGTCTAATCCAATTTGACGAAATCGGCACCAGTCGAGGAAGATCCCTAAATTCTAATACTCAATAAATTGCGACGTGCAAAATACAGTCAAAGAAACGATAACATCAACACACTAATTTTTGTGTTATTTGTTATTGAATAGCAGTTTTTCAGTATATTTTTGTTTTTAAATTATTATTTAAGATGGGTATTATGGGAGGGGATATATCCCCCTTATCCCCCTCCGTACCTACGCCACTGAAAATTTCCTGTCTTTACTTTCCATTGCAACAAAAAATTATGTAACAAATTTCTAAAACAATAGTTCTTTTTATATATTAAAATTATGAAACATTGCAATCACAAAGCGACACAAAACAAGACGATTTAATAAAAACTAATACCTAAAAAATGTTTTAAAACACTGACGGAGAATGGCATGTGGCGTACAAGAGGCCGCACAAATACAATAGATAACAACCCTCGCAAAAATAGTTGACTTTGATAGCGGAATGCAGCTAACTGGTTCTTTCTATCATGGTCATGTAGAGGAGTAGTGAGAGGAAAATACGGAGAGAGATGAGTGGCAAGGCTGCTGAATTGCATCTTATACAATACTAAAAGCATTTGCTGCGGAGTTTTGCACACTCCTTATGTGACAAGTTATGTGACAATGAACTTAAATAACCAAGATGTTGAATATCACTAACCTTGCAGAACAATTTGATCTTGCCCTCCGGAGACCGGACTATGACGGACATCCTCTTCCTAGCGGAGGTGAACTCGATAACACTGAGCACCTCATACCTCTCCCGCTTGCCCAGCACGACTATCTCCACCGCCTCAGGCGTCCTTGTGTCAAACACAAACCCAAATGCTTTCGCCCCCTGAAGTAGCGCCCGCTCATCTGAAAAAATGTTTATCAAGTTACGACAACTCTTTTAATCATAAGATCATTAAACTTATTTATTTTGTGTACATCTACGCCACAGGCACTTTTTAACGTTTTGATGGAGAACAATTATTTGGACATATTTCACCAGGTATTAGTGAGTGGAAAATATTACTATTGGGTAACAACCATCTTGTATTACTATATATTCAGGAACATAGACACTTCAGTTGGAAACATTGTACAGCTGCAGCAGATGGTCCAAAATATACCCGGCTACGAGGACGCAAATGCAAATGATGTGGACTATTGGATGCAAGCTGACGACAATGATCACAACATTTTTAAAGATCAGCAACTTGTTGATACGGTTTTGAGACACCCGGACAGCAACACAGCCCATGGTGACAGTAAAGGTGAGGCAGACAACGACAGCGAGCAGAGAGTTTCCCATTCGGACACCGTGGCCACCTTTGATCTAGTCTTACGCTACGTAGAGTAACAGTCCGACACTTTGTTCCTGAGACGCTGGTGCAAAAGAGAGGTGTTCTTCTCTCCAACAAAAAAAAAATGTTACAGACTTTTTTAAACCAATGTAGTTTTGTTCTGTGACTGTGTGTGTTTTATTTTGTTTATTACATTTTCCAACGTATAAACATACTGCAATTTTAGAAAATAAATTTTATTGCCTTTTCCTAGATTTTGTTAATTTTTTCCCTGATTTCAATTTTGGATCAAGTAGATTTTCAGATTAGTGGATTTTGGATTATCGGGGGCTCCACTGAACGAAAAAAGAAATCTGAATCTGAGTGTTAACAGGTAAGGGGGTGTTATAAGTTATAAAATGAATTAATATATACAAAGTAATTTTTTAAATTCCTAAAATTAATTTAAGTTTCTGTTAGTAACATTACCAGGTGAGGATGCATGATAGATGATGTCGTTCTTGTCTGGCAGGATCTCCGGGATGACCGTGTGACAGACGGACATGAGCACCATGAAGTCACGTATCGTGTGCGCCAGCTTGTCGTTACGTTTCAGGTGCTGACACCAGACAACAGCCAAGTTAACAAACATGGAGGTTACCATTTCCAGTATTAAACCATTACAATATTACAGTAGGCCCTCTGTTAACCAGCCCCGGATCAATCGGTGCCCAGTTTAACCCCTTCACCCACACGAAAGACCGATATTGGTTTATCCACCCTGAATTTAAATAAGGCATTTCAAGAATCACGAGACTTAGTCACTTAGACTAGGTCACATGCTTTAAGATTTACTGTAACCAAAAGACGTATCCTTTCCATTGTTTTTTCAGCGAATTCTTGCGTAATTCATTGGGTGATCTTTGGTAAAATATTGTCAGTGTACTCTGCATCACGTACAGTACATATTCCCCGTGTGACAGTTCGTGGTAAAGTGTAGGTCGTTTGACTTTGTGCGTACAAACCGTGGAAGTACAGTAATATGTTTAATTAATTACAGAGCATTTTACTTTTTTTTGGGTTGCCCAGTTCAACCGCCCTTTTAGGTTATTCAACCTATGCCCTGCCCCATGCAGGGTGGTTAACAAAGGGTCTAATGTATCAAAAAGTTTCGCTTTGAATTCATCTGGCACCCTTCAGATTATGAAGAATTTGATTAAAATCACCTAAACATTTGGGTAAGAACTGATTTTATTGAAATACACCTTGGTGATTAACATCATAACATCATAAGTTTTACCAAGATAATACACATTTTACGTATCGAGGAATTGTACTATTATAATGTTGCTTTGTTGAACTAAATAAAATGATAAGAAGGCTAGTTGTATTTTACTGTGCAAGCATTACTGGGATATATATGTCAAGAGTGGGTAAGATAATGCTTAAAGATAAATTTTAATTATAACTTTCCATTTTTTTAAATAAATTAAGCAATTTTTCAAAATTTGTTGGCATCAGGTCTCTTTCTGAATCTTTTTTATTTTGTTAATACAAATATATTGGCATTCCTGCACAGGTCGGTGAAAGAATTCAGATTAACACTAGGAAAATTTGTCCAGTTTCATTTTGGCTTCTCCTCATCTCTATATAGGTACATTTTTTTGAACCTTCAATTATTTTTTTAAAAGTAATTAGGAAAGTTCTAACAAATTTCAGAGTTAGGGTTATCTTCAGTTCGCATCTTACAGTATGTATATTTTTATTAACCCCTATTCAGCATTACAGGTAGGAAGTCAGATGGACAGAAATTGAGATAAAACCCATTTTAATATTTTCTAGGTTATAAAACTTAAAATAACAAGATTTTATAAGAATAAGAACTCTTTATTGTCAATAAACACTATAGTGTAATACACATAGTCAATATTAAATTAGGTGATAGGCCTAGATACATAGGTTTACTATCAGCTTGACAACATAAAAGGATTAAGTTGCTATGGTATTTTCCCATAGTATAGTTGATTATCACAGTTATTTGTGTTATTAATCATTATAAATAATCATATTTCCAAGAAATTTACAGGCTAAACTATAATTTAATCTACATAGGTTGTAATGAAACAACTACTTTGTCTGAGGATTGCTTGACCACCCATAGAAGTATCAGTAAATGAACCACCCTTAAAAATGTTCTATCTGAGTTGTTTACCTGGATGAGCAAGCTGTCGTCAAGGTTGCCGCTGGCCGGAAGGTTGTACAAGTGCTCGCCGACGCTGCACATCTTGAACTCCATAACGTTCCTCGTCAACGTCCCTGTCTTGTCTGAGAATATGTACTTCACCTGTAACCCGTCGACATTACTTCAGTATTGAAGGTGTTTCTAAATTTAGATTCTTTCAACACAACTAAAACAATTAAAATTAGCCTTAATTGAACCGCAGGGTTGTTTTACCCTTAACAATGATAAAATTAGTATACAGCTCTTAAAATAATCAGTATGAACAAAAAAGCACATAACGTGCTCCTTTAGCCATGGTAAAAGAAGCTAAACAGGTGTCCACTGCAATCCCATCGAAGCCTAAAAATACCATCAACTTCCACCCAAGCTAGTCTCTGATTAATTTAGGCAGGCCCTCCCACCACTGTACCACACATTTGCAAGCCAAAATGGGATTATCCATGGTTGAGATTCGAACCTACATACTTCCGATTGGTTTCAAATGCTTCACTCATCAGCGAGCGCTTTGACTACTAGACCACAGTATTAACAGCGGAGAAAGCACTTAGTTGCGTATCTTGAAATAGTTCAAGTTGACGCTCGCAGGTAGCAAACCGTCTGACAAATTTGACGTTCACTAAGAAGTTCACTAAATTGATGACAGACACCACCACCAACCACTTCATATTATTAATGTGTAATTGGGTCTCGATTGTGACTTTCAAGGGTTAAAGTTTGTAAACAATTTATGAACTTATTTATGAAATATTGACCCAATCTGGAGTGTATTTTATATTAAAATAAATAAATATGAAGTATGTGTACAAAGTATGTACACTGCTTTGTTACTGATAAAATGGTAGTCATATCTGAGTGGTTAAAGTATTGACCTTCTACCAGATATATAGCTTCAATTCCTGGACATGAAGCAAATAAAATTTGTATGTCAGCTTGCAACTATATTTTGGAAGGCAACTTAAGATTTTTGTCCTGGCTACATAAGTAGACGATAGGTTATGTCAATGATAATTAGAGGATACAAGTCTTTCTTGTAAACAATTCTAAATACATTTCAATTTTAATACTTTTAAGACATGAGCAGTATGAAAATACGAGGGTCGTCCAGAAAGTAAAGAACGTTTTAGCATGGTAAAATAAAAACAAAAGATTTCTCCACCAAATTTTATTTACAATGCCACAGTACCTTACATTACTTTTCTACGTAATCCCCGTTCTTGTCGAGACATTTGTTGTAACGTGGGACCAGTTTTTCTATTCCGACGTTATACTCTTCAGCCGCGAATGATTTGAGCCATTTTACCACTGCTTCCTTAAGTTCATCGTCATTTCCAAACTGCTTTCCACCCAAAAATTCCTTCAACTTTGGAAAGAGATGGAAATCACTGGGTGCCAGGTCTGGGCTGTAGGGAGGATGATTAAAAATTTCCCACTTCAGATGTTGGAGTTCTTGCCTTGTTCTTGCTGAGGCATGCATTGTGCTTTGTCGTGAATGAAAAACACTTTTCCCGACAGCATTCGCGCTCTTGTTTTGGATAGCACGTCGAAGACGTTGAAGGGTCTCACAGTATGCTTCGGAGTAATCGTTGCATCTCGTGGCATGAATTCAACGTGAATTAACCCCTTTCGGTCCCAAAACGTTGCCATGAGTTTGCGAGTCTGCAATAATGGTTTTTCCTTTTTTGGTCTTGAGGGCGAATTAGCGTGATGCCACTCCATTGACTGACGCTTGTTTTCTGGAGTCTTGTAAGATACCCATGTTTCATCTCTAGTAACAATACGATCAAGGAATCGGTCCATCATTGTCATATTCTGTTAAAAACTCAGAGCTGCCCCCATTCGTTTTGCCTTATGGTCGTCCGTCAAAATCTTAGGCACCCAGCGAGCACACATTTTCTTGTAACCAAGATGATCTGTCACTATCTCATGTAGGAGTGAAACGTGAAATTTGCGGAAAAGGGTCATGTAAAGTTGTTAAAGTGAAACGTCAGTTTTCCTGAATTTTGTCTTCAACTTTTTGCTTCAGTTCATCTGTGACTAAAGATGGCCTCCCACTCCGATCTTCATCATGCACATGGGTCCTTCCTTGGTTAAACAAGATGTACCATTTTCGCACAGATGACTCATTCATCGCACCTTCACCATAAACAGCTTTAATTTGCCTATAAATTTCAATAGGCTTAACTTTTTGAGCGTTCAAAAAGCGAATCACACTCCGCACTTCACATTTGGCGGGATTTTCTATTGGCGTCGCCATTTTAAAACGCTGCGAAAACGAGAAGCGTAACCGTACAGCAACGAGACTCACCTCACACTGAAGCGAAAGGAAGGGACAAGCGGCCGCACACGCAATCGCAGTGGTGGGGGATCTGCGCCGCATGCTATGCGCATTCGTTCTTTACTTTCTGGACGACCCTCGTATGTGGTGGGGATGGTGCAGATGAATTTGTAGTGCAAATGATAATATTTAGAACTCTATTGTTAATGGCTAACTAAATTCAGGGATTAATACTTTTTTTAACCTGTAAATAAAAAATAAAGAGAGAAATAAAAAGATAGCGAGGGGTACCTCGCTATCTTTTTTATTTGTCTTTACTAAACTTTACTAACTACTTTACTAAGCTTTACTTTTACTAAACTTTACTAATGCCACTACGGTAGTACTGGCATTAGTAAGGACTGGGATGGTGGCGTAATCCTGTAATCCAGCTACTTGGAGGTCACGAATTGTGGATAGTTGTGAGCGATGGTCGGTGGGTGTAGTGTTCTCTTATGTGGATTAACGTCCGCACTATTGAAAGCTACGTTAATCCGCAAAGACCATCCTCATAATTAGACCAATTCGTAATTCAGAGGTCGTGGTTCGGATTCCATGCTTAACTGTAGGTCCCTTAGTTGCCATCGGCTGTTGGGTTATTAATTAACAGTCCTGTCTAGGGAACATGTTAGCCTTAGTCAGTAACAAGACTACAAGATTGCGCCACAATCATCCTACAATCAACTCTCATTCATACTTGGCTTAAAATACCTACCTTGTGGTATGGTCGCCATTTCAATAATCTAATCTAATCTAATCTAATTAGTCACAGAGACCAGCCAGCTCATGATCAGAGAGGAGTCGCCCGCTACTGGTTTCGATCCAAGAACTTTGTCAGTAAATATTGTCTAGCCAGCTTTCTTGAGGTCCTAAACCAACAAAATCTGCCAATTGAATATCGTGAATCAGGACAAGAGTGTTACCAAACATACCATGCCAAGCTCTTCGTTAAGGTTGGAGGTCCGGGCCATAGCCGGGGTGTCTGACTCCTCATGGTACATGTCCATGTCCATGTTGATGAACGTTGCCTGCCGACAGATATCAACATTTTGTATATAAGTCTAAAATGTAACAAACAGCTGCCATAACTGCTTACCAACATTAAACAATTTTTTAAAGTGAACTCTATGGCTAGGTAAGATCATGAATGGTATGGATATTAATTTTAAGTGGAATAATGAACTATGAATAATTTAAGACAATATTCATTATTTTTGATATGTTAGCCTCTGGATTATTATTTATCAATAAATAAATGGTTTAAATACCTGCTATTAAATAATTAAATATTATATTAATTAAATAAATGCAATAATAAAGATTATTTAATAGCAGGCATTTAAACCATTTATTTAATATAGCCAAGATTTTCACAGTAACTAATGTACTCTACAGATACATAAGTATTGATAATTAATCTTTTAGTTTAAAATACAAAAATCTGCATATATTCTAACAGACAAAAACATATGTCAAAATTTAAATTAAGCATTACGTAATAGAGGCACATCTGAAAAATAAAACACTTCCATGAACTAAAATCACAATTTCATCCATTTAGTTAAAATTAACATTTCTTTTTAATGAATATGTAACAACAGTTACATTAACTGTAAACATTAAAATTTACAAAATGCTTCTGCTTTAACTGTCAAATTTTAGTGTTAAATGTTGACATTTAATAATTATGTTTTCATTTTAATTAATATTGAAATAATTTTTAGTACAAACAAAATATTTTTATATTAAATCTGTTTTTTAAAATAATTATAATATTAAATTAAATAAAATTAATAATTAAATAATTAATTAAAATAATTAATATAAAATTATATTAAATTAATAATTTAAAATTTATTTAATTACAGACTAAAATCAACTCTCTATATTTCTAAAATACTAAAGAACTAATAAAAATCACAGAAACAATCTTGCAATAAATATACATTAAAATCGGTAAACTTAGTTAATAAATATTTAAAAAGAAGTTAAAATTATGTATGAAAAATTTAAAATACAATATGTAGCTCTGTTAAATGTCATTCGTCAAAAATTTTCTTTAGTTAAACAAATTATAAATCTTTAATTTAATAAATGGACCAATTTAGTTTTATACCTATTATTATGGCAGTACTTAACACAATGGCTAATCAGCATCTGATAAGGACAGGGAACAGAAACTTATACACTCAGCAGTTACAGTTAGCAATTGTCATTCATAATCGGCTCTTGAAAATGTGATATAAATGAGCATCAGTCATTTCTGATATCAAACATTGAAGTTGAAATTTCATAATAATTGGCCACTACTTCAACTAAAAATTAGCAATTTTCCTACCCAATGTGCAGATTTTATGTCTCAAGTGTTCACAAGCTAATTCCTATTATGAGAAATGATTAACCTAAAATAATAACAGATATGCCTCCTGGGGTGGCAGTCACATAAGGCCAGCCAAAAGTATCTGACATGAGTCAATTGCTTTATCTATTGTATCGGTAAAAAAAAATATTTTGTGACAACAATTGCTCCAAATTTTTAAATCTATCATTAAAGTTCATTGGTAAATTATTTTTGTTCCATTGTCAGTAAAATCTTCCACTTTAGGATAACTATTTAATGTAGTGTAATTTTTAAATTGATTTAAAATTTAACATCACAGTAAATGTTAATTTTTAGGGGAACTTAGGATGACTGTTCTTTATATCTTGTTGTTGTATTATTTTAATATACCACATGTCCAGAAAAACTTAAAAAATGAGTCTAAAATTACACAAAAGTGGGATTTTGAGAGCCTGTTATTTAGTTTTAAAATGTTGTGGGTAAGTTTAAAATATAAAAACCGTTTTTCTAAAGCATATAGAATAGTAAAAGACATGTTTCATTTTAATAGGAACACTCATTATCATGGACAAAACATACGAAAATGACTTTGTTATACACAGGCAGACAGAAATTGAGATATGGTCTTATTCAGGTTTTCAGGTAAATCAAATGTAAAAATAAGAAAAAATGTCATAACTCAAAGCAGTATACAGACAATATTATAATTTTATTTACGTAAATTAAAAAAAGCAAAAAATAAGCAGTGCGTCGCTCACAACGAGTGCTGGGACAAAGTTGTCATTTACTGTGTGCTACTTTACCTGTACAAACCTTACAACTTCCAACGTGACTTGCAGCGAGATCGGAATGAGGTTGTTGTAAAGGATTATAAAAGTCAGCAGGTTGTACCCAAAATTTACAGATACGACATCTGTAAAAATTAACATAAGTAAGTGTTTCATTTGTTACTCTGACCAAAGACGAAATTATGCAACTATAACAAGGTTAAATAAAAGTAATGAACATTGATTAGTATTGTACATTTTAATGTTAAATAAGTACAGGAAAATAAGTTCAGTAACACAGCATGCTCAGTTTCCATTTTGAGCTAATGTAAACTATTCAATTATATTTTTCACTGGAACAGAATTTATCATACTGACAAAAATAGTAGTCCCATTTCCAACTTGCTGCACTTTTCATGTTCGTGCGCGGTTTCCAAAAGTTAAATCATGAATTTAACACACATCTGAAGAGACAAAAAGATCTATCTTTTACTGTGTAGTATTAATTTAATAAAAAAAGTTAGAGCTTTACACAGAAGTGGATATTAATGAGTTTTGAGGAATTGGAGTAACTCAAGTGGATTTTCCTCACAAATCTTTACCAAACTAAATTCTTTAATTTATTTCCTTGATTGTTCTGGAAATAAGAACTAAAAAGTAAAAATGCATATTTCGATCAAAGTAATTTACATGGGAATTAAAGGCAGACTTTTCCAGATAAAAAGTAGCTTTGCAATCGTTAACTCGATCTCTACACCTAATAGTGGCTATAAAATTGACAGACAGGAGTTTGAAATTACCAACATAGATCATTAACCCTGTCGATTTTGAGTGATTCTCCAATACTCTAGAATGTAAAAAAATGAATAAATAACTGTCAAGAACCTTGTAGGCCGATGTAGGTGTGGTTTGTGTGGCTGCGGTTCCAGAGTTCATTGAACACAGCTGACAACATACACAGCACGAGGAGCAGTATGAACAGCATCAACACCTGCGATAGAACCCAGACATTTTAGCTTACTATGCTATTGTTAGATTTGATTACCTTTTGAAATGGTAACCTACCAAGAAAGGTATTTTAAGCCAATTATGAATGAGAAATAAGTGTAAGATGATTGTGGCGCAATCTTGTAGTCTTATTAATGACTAAGGCTGACAAGTTCTTTAGACAGGGCTGTTAATAGCCCAACAGCCAATGCCATCTAAGTGACCTACAGTTTAATGTGGAATACGAAGCACTTTTTCTTCTAAATCACTCACTGGTCTAATTATGAGGATTGTCTTTGCAGATGAATGTAGCATTCAATAGTGCGGACGTTAATTCAAACAGAACATTACATCCACCAGAAACACTTGTAAATACTGTGGTGACTATAGTAAAGAAAATTCATGACCACAGAAGGTTTATTTAAGATGAATTTTCTATGAAAATCATTGAATTCTACGACAGTAGGGTTGAAGGAGTTGCCTCCGAGTCTCACCTGAGTGTTGGTCTGCTTGTCGACGGTGGAGCGCTTCAGCGGCGCCGACGTAGAGTTCTTCATGAGCTTGGTCTCCGGTCCAGTGTAGATGACCAGTCCGAAGATCCAGCTGGTGTTCCGCAGCATGGCACCGCGCAGCAGGATGCGGTCTGGACCCAGAGGCACGGCTCTATAACCATAATGAAATGAAATTTTCCAAAAAGGAATGAAAATATCCCTATAAATAATAAAATAAAGTATAATAAAAACTTCTCAGAAAATACTCCAACGCTACTCTTTTGATGCCATGTTTAAAGTTCTTAATATCGGTTAGATTTATACAAAAGACTAAGCTCTTCTAATTTACATTTCATTGTCTAATTTAAAAATAAAATCCTCAAAGTAGATTTTGATTTCATTGATAATCAATAACAACAATTCTTTATAAACTACGAAAAAATAGTAGAAACTCAAAGACATACTGTTTTCCACGCTCTCGTAAGTTGCCGTTGAACTCGTAGAGGTGTCTGTTCGGTAGCTCACACTCCACGGTTCCCGTAAAAGTCTCCAGATCCTTGGTCTCCAACAAACGCGCCGTCTCCGGCACACCTTGCCTGATCTTTAGGTTGGTCTCCCCGTCCAGGTTCATTGTTTCTATGTAGCACATCGCTTGCGGCTCGCTGCAACATACCAAACCGTCACTAACTAACTTGACCTAACCTATGGCGTCTCCGGCACACCTTGCTTGATCTTTAGGTTGGTCTCCCGAACCAGGATCATTGTTTCTATATAGGACATCGCTTAAAACTTGCTACAACACACCTAACCAACTAATCGTCATAACAGAATGTAGTTAACATAGTGAGTATTCAAATCTTGTTGTAAACATAACGAATGACTAACTATTAACTAGGTCCTGATTATCAAAAAGATAACTAATTGCTAATTGAAACTAATTATTTGTATTTAATTTATCAGTGATTTTCCACGCTATCAAAGGTACCTGATATCAACTACCTCACATTAAACCTGATGACCTGTAAGAGTATCAATAATTATTGTTACTAGAAGCTTCCTTGTTATCTAGTTCTATATATGACTTCGGACAACTTGTTCACAAAACTGATGACTGAAAATATTCTCTCTCTTGTTTGTGAAAGCTGCATTGATTTCTTATAGACCATTACTCTAGTAACAATTGACCCGTTGAACTATAATTGGTGGCACCATTTCTCATAAACAGTACCTGGAAGATAATACTAGAAGGTCGGCAGGGAAGAACCTGTTGTTGTGCACCTTGACGATGTCACCGACGACAACATGCCTCCACTCCACCCACTGCCAGTTGCCGGCCCGCAACACCTCCACCTCACGATGGTTGATCTCATCGTCCGCTCTGTGTCTCTTCTGTGACAACCATCGCCACATGTCAGCTCATTTCTTAGAGTTAAATCGTTTGAATGGTTCAAATCATGAAAGCTTATTGAGCCTAGTTTAGTTAAATTAGCAAAAGATAAGTGGCTTTGAAGAGCACTTCTATATAAAGGTTTTTTTAAGTTTAAAACTTATACGATAAAAGAAAAAGAAGAAGCTATGGTAATAAATAATTGTATAGACAAATTCTGATAGATCTTAAGGAAGTGATTACCCTACTGAAAACTGCAGATATACCTTAACTTTCCAAACGTAACTTACCGAACATAACTAGAACAAACTGAAAGTTACTACATAACTTAATGAAGGTAAAACTTACGTAATCTTCTACGATTTCTTTCAGTGCCGATACTAGAAGAATAAACATTAGAGGAACTAAAGTGGTGTAACGTCCAGTGGGTGACACATCAGGTATTTGCTGAAACAAGCGTGAATTAAAAAACACCAAAGTTCAAAATTTATATCCAAAATTTATAACATAAATTCATAGAAATATTATTGTTGAGTGAAAATATTACATATGGACGTAAACAGAGAACTATAAAAATTATAGCCATGTCTTTCCTTCTTTCTTGGTATTTCTACAGGTGCTGTACTTGCTCAAAAAGCTATTCCCAAGAAATACAAGATTTACAGTGAGATTTTCAAAGGTAGAAACTAGCATATCTTAAAAAAATATTTTTTTTTTATTTTCAGAAAATATAATGAACACCAAGACTTTAAAATATTCTTTTATTAAGAGCTTCAACACAGTGAAGGAACATAGAGGTAAAAAGTGTTTGTGCTTTATTTGAGCCAACCAAATGGGAACATCCACTTACTGCATGAAAAAAATCGTAAACCGTCACTAAAGATGGAAAATAAATTATATTCCTGGGTCTCAGATGAAATGATTAAAAACTTTTTGAGACTTCCTTAACTAACCTGCATCAAAGCAACGAAGAGGAAAAAACAATTAGCGTAGCGTCTGAACTGTTCGAACAGAAAGCTGGGCACGAACGTGACAACACTGTACTTGGCTGTGTGGATCTGATTGGTGCAGAACTTGGCGGGCTGCGGACGATTGATGAAGATGACTCGGATGTCAGGGTTCCCGCCTCCCACCACCCCGCAATCCACTGAGTCCATCTCCCCGACAAGGTTGCTACGGTCCTCTGGATCATCTGACGGAAACATTCAGTCATGTTTTGAGGTGACAAGGAAAAGATTATATTAACGGGGAAATGGTAAGATTGCAAGTATTTGGGATTTTTTTCAAATAAGCTGGCATTTTTGTTGAACGATAAATTGTTTTTTCTAACATGCACATAAGTAGGTGAGACTACCAGAGTAGGAGGTGAGTTGGAGGCTGTGCCAGGCGGAGGGTTCCGAGTAAGTAATTGGGAACATAAGGTGAATTTAAAATGAATTACTAAATTTATAAAATTTACTTGTATAGGCACCAGACCCATCTGACACTCATAATCTGTTAATCCAATCTACTTACGGTGAAGCCTTCTGATTTGTTTAAGAAAAATTCCAGAATGAAACAGACGTTCACTTCCTCTCTAAATAGTCTTTTACCATGTACTAGATATCTTATAGATTGTTACTAGTGAATAATATCTCTCTCTCTCTACAAAAAGTTAACACGATTCAAGTGCTTGTTGGCGATAACAAGTCAATTGTAAGTCAAAGTTATAACTGAGCAAGTTATTGTATACAAAAGGCCATTCTCCTTGTTCTTAGTGTCTTGTAAACCAGGGACCCTCCTCATTGCCCTCAGGCTCTTGTAAACCAGGGGCCCTCCTCTGTGCCTCTGGCTCTCACAATCGAGGTCCTCTTCTCTATCCCCCAGGCCCACACAATCTAAGGATCCTTATCGTTCCCTACCGGTTCTCACAATCTAAACGTTACTTTTTAAATGGATTAAGTATGTGTCTGTTCAATGTTACTGATTATTTAAATTTGATTTTGACTTGAAAGTTGGCAAGCAAACAGTAGGAGAACTCCTGTTATTGACATTGGAACTGATCCAACTATCTTAAGAGCTTGCTTTTTAAACATCTTTGAGTCGTTATTATCACTGAGAAAGAAAGTATGTTATTAGGAATAATTTATTTGTAAATACAAGACGAATTAATTAATTTTAATTTAGCACAATTATATGATACTAGCTTTCTACTTTTTTAAAATTCTTATTATTTTCTGTAAGCAAAAGTTTATGTTAAACATTACAACTGTAGTGAATATATTCATATTATTTGAAAAAATTATTTTTCATAGTATATTTCAAAAGACAAAACTACAATTAAGTGCACTCTAAAAAATAAGTATACTTTTAAAATTCATTATGGTTTGAACAATGTATTCCCACTAATATTTCCAGCTTCATCCAACCTTCGGTATATTAGTCGATAATTAAAATTTTAGGGATGAATAAAAGGTTTGTTAAAATGCAAGTGAAATGAGCTTTAACTCTCTTAAAAGAAAAATAATGAAATTGTAAAAAGAACATACTAGTTGAATGACTAGAATAAAAAGAGATTAAAATATAAGTATGTTTAAGAGAGGTGATGAATGGTAGAAAGTGAATAAATAGGAAAAGTAGGCTCAAAATATTGCAGTAATAAGTGTGTTCGTGTAACATACAGTGTGCTGTACCAGCATTACTTCAGCATACTTAGATAAACATGTACAATATTACCATGGGTTACCAGTGTCTTATTACCCAACCATCTGCCGGAATGTAAATTGAATTTCAACTTGGTTTTATCTCACTGACCACTTAAGCTGTGAAATTCAAACCTACTAACGACTAATAAGAAAAGTTGCGGTATGGAATATAAAATTACTTTGCATCCATCTTCTCTAAATGACAGAAAAATAAATTTGATCATGAACGATGAAATGGTATATTTTAAGGAAGGTTTTCAGTTACCGATTGCAAAATTTTAAGACGAGAAAAGATAGTATGAAGATTGTTTGATAATATAGAAATTAAAATTAAAACAGAAATTGCAAACAATTTTCGATGAAAGAAATCCTGTGGTATTGAAAAAAATGCAAAGTCTTAAGTTGTTTGAGGAGAAACCTTTTCCAAATTATCTTCATTTTTTCAATCAAATTTATATTTTAGTACCTTAAAAATATTTTTATGTGTACAATTAGTTTTCACATTATGAACATTGTTTTCTTTAAAGATATTATGTAAATGTTTTATTGACTGTTATATTGAAACCATGGTGTATGTAGAAATATAAAATTCCATAATATGTAGATTGATGTTAATACAAAGTTTAATTTTCCCACGAGGTTAATAAGATATAATGAAAAATACATACATAAAGCAAGGAAGCAGACAATGCTCAAACTGTAAAAGTTTTAGAATTGACCCAAGGAATGTTCACATTTAGGTATTTCCAAATAGTTGTGCACAATGACAAATGAATATAATTTTCTGGTGGCTGGCTACAGAACTCTATACTGTTAAAAAGATAAAATACTGTGTAAAGTAATAGATTTAAAATATTAA
Organism: Nephotettix cincticeps; assembly: GCA_023375725.1. NCBI lineage: Eukaryota > Metazoa > Arthropoda > Insecta > Hemiptera > Cicadellidae > Nephotettix > Nephotettix cincticeps. Next base: position 51,050,473 of record CM041790.1, on the reverse strand, counting down.
AATATTATAAGACTATGCTAACAGGTGAGATAAAAATTCTTCGACATAGATAATAATTAAAAGTAATTTAACTCGAGTAGTGTAATCTATTATACATGGTCAAAATCCAAACCTTTTTCTAAGTAAACTAATGCAAAAATTGAACAAAATCACTAAAAACTCGTGAACAACATAAAAAACCTTGACATTTTTAATTATAAACAATATTGTCGTATATTAAAAATTCCACGTTGTAATTTAGAATTCTAATGACTCAAAAATTATAAATTAATACGGATTTCTATGAGAACTAAAACAAAAAGTGAGAACAAAAGAACGCTCAACAATGACTCAAGGGTCAGCTGAAGCACAATGAAAAGAGTTGGACAATGTGTTATTCGTAGATCTCTAATTGTTATTGACGACAACAGCTGACCCTGACACACGACAGGGGGTAGCATACGGTACTAAATTGCATTAAAAATAGCACATCTGCATTGTGATCCTAAACATATGTTTATTGATTATTATTGATCGACTCACCGTAAAAATACTAATAGATTATTTTTACAGTAAGTTATACGATTAGTTAAAAAATAAATAAAGAATTTCTAGACGAAACTATAACGAAGTTAGAAACCTTACGTGATGATGTAATTACAATCACTACTCCGTCGTGATTGTAAACCATGATAAACCATGACACAAGCCTACATCAACAGACAACAGTGACATTAGCGAATTACGTGAAACAACAGGCGATCAAAGTAAATACGCTACAGTAGAGTAATGCGACAGGCAACCAACCATATGCTAGCACTCAGCACTCAGCACTCACCGTCGCCGATGATATAGTCCCAGACAAGCGAGCAATACTTGTGAGCGAGCCCCGCCACCGAGCTCATTGCGGCAGAGTCGGACTGTTGCAGTATTAGTGACAAGTGCTGTAATTATTAATGTTTTAGCAGCTTACGTCCGAGGGTCGGTCAGCGGCGTCCGCCATGACAGTGAGGCTCGTTGGGGAGTCTGCGCCGCCACCCCTCACCCTCGCCCTCGCCACCTACACATGGCATGACACAGGGTTCGGTACTGGGCCCGCTACCGACATCGATCCACGGCCGTCGCGGCCGCCGGACGACACAGCGACACACCGTCACCGTTTCCAGGTCGTGGTTCGGTGAAAACGTCTACTGTCTTCCGCCAGAGTGTCCTATAGTGAGGTTTAGGGGAACAATCTACTGTTCTTCGCGGATAAATTATTACCGACGACAACAGAAACACAGTCTACTGTTCCAGCTCGCGGAAATTCGAAAACATAACCAGTGAGTACACGGACCACTGTGCTGAGGAAAAATGACAAGCACTGTACAAACCACATGGAATGAGGTTCTTGCTGTCGAAGGACACAGCGTTTATCACCCGATGGATAACCTCGTAAATGCCACGCCGAGACCATAACGCTGAATACGCAACAAGTTGGCAGCACACCAAACACGGACACACCGTCTACTGTTCCAGCTCGCGGCCGACGACAAGGACACACAGTCTACTGTTCCAGCTCGCGGCCGACGACACGGACACACCGTCTACTGTTCCAGCTCGCAGCCGGCGACACGCACACACCGTCTACTGTTCCAGCTCGCGGCCGACGACACGCACACACCGTCTACTGTTCCAGCTCGCGGCCGACGACACGGACACACCGTCTACTGTTCCAGCTCGCGGCCGACGACACGGACACACAGTCTACTGTTCCAGCTCGCGGCCGACGACACGGACACACCGTCTACTGTTCCAGCTCGCGGCCGACGACACGGACACACCGTCTACTGTTCCAGCTCGCGGCCGACGACACGGACACACCGTCTACTGTTCCAGCTCGCGGCCGACGACACGGACACACCGTCTACTGTTCCAGCTCGCGGCCGACGATACGAACACACAGTCTACTGTTCCAGCTCGCGGCCGACGACACGGACACACCGTCTACTGTTCCAGCTCGCGGCCGACGACACGGACACACCGTCTACTGTTCCAGCTCGCGGCCGACGACACGGACACACCGTCTACTGTTCCAGCTCGCGGCCGACGACACGGACACACCGTCTACTGTTCCAGCTCGCGGCCGACGACACGGACACACCGTCTACTGTTCCAGCTCGCGGCCGACGACACGCACACACCGTCTACTGTTCCAGCTCGCAGCCGGCGACACGCACACACCGTCTACTGTTCCAGCTCGCAGCCGGCGACACGCACACACCGTCTACTGTTCCAGCTCGCGGCCGACGACACGGACACACCGTCTACTGTTCCAGCTCGCGGCCGACGACACGGACACACCGTCTACTGTTCCAGCTCGCGGCCGACGACACGGACACACCGTCTACTGTTCCAGCTCGCGGCCGACGACACGGACACACCGTCTACTGTTCCAGCTCGCGGCCGACGACACGGACACACCGTCTACTGTTCCAGCTCGCGGCCGACGATACGAACACACCGTCTACTGTTCCAGCTCGCGGCCGACGACACGGACACACCGTCTACTGTTCCAGCTCGCGGCCGACGACACGGACACACAGTCTACTGTTCCAGCTCGCGGCCGACGACACGGACACACCGTCTACTGTTCCAGCTCGCGGCCGACGACACGGACACACCGTCTACTGTTCCATCTCGCGGCCGACGACACGGACACACAGTCTGTGTTCCAGCTCGCGGACGAACGGACACACCGTCTACTGTTCTCGCGGCCGACGACACGGACACACCGTTTGTTTGTAGAGAGCGCCCGCAGGAACTGACAGCTCGGGCCATCTCCACTGTTCAGCGACACAACACATTACTGTTCCAGCTCGCGTAACAACGGATCGTGTACTGTTAGCTCAGACGACAGACGAATAGGTTGAACACGTCTACTGAATGGTGGGACGAAAGAAACACCTCGACTGTTTCCAGTCCCGATCACGTTATGTCTACTTCTGAAGTTTAGCGCCCGACACTGATTTTATGTTTGAAAGTCGTAATTCCAAACGACATGTAATGAAATAAAATTATAACTTACAGTATGACAATCGTTGACATCACTAATAGCTTTTGAGTTTTGTTTCCACTCAATCATAATTAATGCTTAGTCGAGACAATACCTGAGATATTTTTCAACATCACGGCAGGTTGACCGTCATTTTGGTTGGCAATCTTACTCCAAAACATCATTGAAGTTAAATCATTATTACACCAATCAAATAATTTAATTCTCGAAGACATATTTACTAAAAACTTTTTAAGACAATAAATTCGATGATTATCTATTTAAAAAAATAAAGCATAACCCAAAACGAAATTAAATGTATCCAAACGAAAAAGAAGAATTATAATCATCGATTAACGAGACTAAAAAATAATAGCTATTTTTTCAGTGATAAAATTATTTGAAACTAGAATTCACACCACATAAATTAAATTCTCATAAACACATCCACATCAGTACATATAAATTACACAACAGAAAAAACGTGATAAAATGAAAAACAACAACACATAAAAAAAAAACATCCAGTCTTGTACCAACATAAATCAAACTAATTGTAAGGTAAAAATAAATGAAAAAATAAAAATAACACACACCATATATAAAATAAACTATAATAAATATAAATAAAATAAAAATAATATTTTAACATAAAAAATATTCGAATTACATTTATTTCTTAAACAATCCATCCAAAACCGCTTCACAAGCCAAAATCCACACAAACTCATCTCATCGAAAAAAAAAGAAATTTAAAAAACATCGATTAACGAAAAAGAAGCAAAGGTAATTTTTTCGGTGGTTATAAAGATAATAAACTCAACACGGATTTGAAACTAAGAATCATATTCAAGCCACAAACACGCAGGGGGAGCGGAAATACATGGCTTATATCCACGCCACACATCCACATAACAATAACCAAAACATCTCCAACAAAAAAAACGTAAACACTATATCACTGCTTGAATAAAATATACACAGCAGACATGATACAAGGAGATACACTCTTGGAACTTAGAATATAATTTCAGTATCGTCACTGAGGTACAAAGTACAATACGAAAAATCATTAACACATATGGAATATTTTTTTTACACACATGTACATCCATCGTATACTCGTGGAAATTTCAAACGCGAGCATTTATTTCACATAAATAAATACACATACAAACATCAATACAAATAGCACAAACACAATAATCAAAAGTATATAGTAGAAACGGGTAAATAATAAATCACGAATAATACATATTATATGTACAAGGGAAACATATCACAATGTATTCAAGTAAGTGCAAACATTACAACTCACCAAGGATCTAAAGATATTACACGTAAAAAAAACTAAAATTTACATAAAATTTTTAGACATTATAAAAATTTTTTTTATAGAATCTCTACTAAAAAATAACTAAAATAAATTTAAAAAAAAATAATAAAAATCATATTTTTGTGTTAAAACTTTTTTACGCCACCAAGTGTAATAAAACTTTATTGAAGCAATAATGAAAATCACAAAGGTTTTTAAATAAAAAAGTTATCTTTATAAGCAAAAAAGCAAAAAAACTATATATACTGTGAAAATAAAATAAAAAAGAATTTTTGGTCAACATCAAAAAAATTAGAGAAATTAAAAAAATATATCGTCACTGAGGTACAAAGTACAATACGAAAAATCATTAACAACAAAAATTTTAGAGAACAATTCAGAAGATAGAAGATCCATTGAAAGACCGAAACTGAGATGGTGGGACCAAGTGGAGAGACCTGAGTAAACTGGGAGGAAGAGAGGAGGACGCAAGAGACACAGACCTAGAGAGGCAACGTGTTGGGAAGGCCAGGTACCATTTGTGGTACCTGTCGACACAGCAGTAAGTAACTTAGACTCCAGGATATAGGTAAGCAACTGGAGCTTCGTGGAAGAACATGACGGTTGATCCAGAGTGTAGATTGTATACGTGGATCGTTATCACTGTTATCTCCAAGGTGAGCGGTCGCGCCCACTACTCTCCCAGATCACTTTCCACCACTCCCTCACTCACATTAGCTAGCTGTTCCGTCATAAACAAAGGATCAAGAGTGATACTTCGTACTGAAACTTAAGTCCGCGTGAGAGGAGGGTGTCGATAGTTCATTTCCGGTGATACCAACGGTAAACTACTTACCTGATGAACTTTTAACTATTGCCTCCGAAACACATTATTCACAGTATTGTTAAGATCAATTATTATAATTTTTCAGTAAAAAATTATAAACTTCCCTAGCAGTGTACACGTTCTTCGTACGAATAATGATTATATAAATATACAGTATATATATTCTGTTAAGAATGTAAATTCTTTTTACTATGGCAAAGATTGAACCTGCAAACGAATTGCATTAACTAGAGATTGTACATTGCTTGGAATAATGATATTTTGGACATTTTGAAATTTGATGCGCTGGAAAAGTCCTAATGGGTCTTGATAATAGTAATGGATAATATTTGGTTGAGGGCGTAATAGAAGAGTTTTCCATTAAAATGCAACACAGTAATGCGCACAACTATGACTTATCACAATAAAACAATACCTATTTAAAAAAATCGATCTTTTATTGTGATAACCTACAAAAGGATTTCACATAAGCGTGTTTTCATTTGATAGTCGGGCTGTACTCTATGATGGTAAATATTTATAGTTTAAACTAACTACCAAGTTGAACTAGATTTTGGGAAAATTATAGAGATTAGTAAATGTGATCTTTAATATGTCAAACTTCCTTCCATGTCTCATTTGACTTTATTTGTATCCATCTGATAAATAATATATTGTTAAGCAGCGTTTGATAGTTTGCACATAATGTATTGTGTATGTTATCGTTTAAATAGTACAATGACAGATTCAAAAGTTATATGATCTTTTAACATGTATCTTTTCTCCTCTTTCTTCTTTCTTTTTTCTTTTTAAAGCAATATTATTTTTTACCTCTCATTGTATATATTCATTGTATCTGAAGAATGAAGTTGAAGGTGTATTGTTTTGTTTTGAAGGACTTCTGCTATTGTGGTTTTCTCTCTCATAGCTATATGATGTATTTTATCATCATATAAAATCACACCTTCTGTCAAGAGATGTTTCGTTCAAATAGCAGGTCTTATTTGAGATAAATATTTATCTATGCTCTAGTTTAAACTAGCTACCAAGTTAAAATAGATTTTGTATGCCAAGTCACTTTAAAAATTATTTTTTTTGACAAGATCATTCAATCTCTTTCAATATGCAATCATTTGATCGTTCTCTTGTCAAGGTTGAGGTTTGGGTTATGAAGGACTTTCTGCTCGCAATTGAAGTTGTATTTCTCCTCAATACTATATTTTAACTGAAATACACCCAGAGGTATTTTCGTATGAATGAGGAATGATGTAATATTTTTTACAGTGTTAAAATAGCTACCAAAATAAAAATTTTCTGGAAACCACCTTTAGTCTCAAAATCGACAATGACGACATTTCTAATGAGGATCTTTGCAAAACGCAGTATTCAATAGTTGGACTTACAACAAAGATTACATAGACATCTAAAATATACGCAATTGAAGTTGTTCACTTCCTCTTCCTCAATATATTGTTGAGACCACAATGATGATTGTATATTTAACACATATAAAGATATTGTTAACTACTGACTGCGACTCACAAGAAGACAGCCGCGCGGGACGTTACTATAACTAGATCACCGTAGAACACTTTTTTTTCTAGTAAAGAAAAGTGAAAAGTGCCTGCAAATATTTGTCAGTAGATTTCTCAACGGCCTTCTCATGACGAGCGGACAATACCGTGATTTAACGAAATCCGACACATATAATACGAGGGGCATTCTAAAAGTAACGAGAAAAATTACAATGGCTAAAAACGGGAAATCCAGAGCTCTGCTTTACAGAAGTCTTTTATCAATTTCACTATTTTTATGCAATGCATGCATTTTTTTTAAGTAAAGATGATTATTTTCAATAGATACCGGTAGTGGTTAGCAATATGATTGCAGAATTTAAATTTAGAAGTAACAAAACAAGATGTTCTTCATTTCCCTACAAGGAAGGACGATGAGTTTTAGCGACTCACGAAGATGACTCATGATCCTGTACTCGCGGCGGGAGCGTGACGTAACTGTAGGTGTGACGTAATCAGCTGACCGGTCGTGTGACGGTACGTGATACCAGGTGTGACGTGTACGGCTGTGACGGTACACAGCTCAGTATCGCAGGGATCCACCAGTGAAGAAGTTGTTATCTGCTTATTTAACTGGGAAGATGGCGCACCTGTAAATTCACCTACTTGGATGTCACCAATTGTGGATATGAGCGACGCTTGTTGGATGTAATATTCCCTCGTGTGGATTAACTTCCTCACTGTTTACACCCTTCCCCGCAGAGCGTAGACATATCTATCTATGTCAAAAAACAGAAATTGAAAATCTTGTTCGATAAGCAACTTCGCTCCAGTATCATTATCTATATTCCTAGTCTATTTCTAGTGTAATTTAAATAGTTTAAGTATTTCCCCGTTTAAAATTACTTTGAACAATATTTTAAGACCATTTTGTGACACTTTGGTACTGGATCCGGCTTCTTTTTCATTTGGCTATTAATTTATCTTTTAAAACCCATTGCCTGTTAACATCATGGTTTGAAACAATAGAGAAAAGTACACGACACATATATATGTTTAATCGATATCTCTCTGTTTTCATAACGCTTCTCCGTGAAAACAGGAGCATCCACAATGATAAAACTTAGTTTAGTTATTCTATATATTTTGGAGGGTTTCGTTTACTTTAAGCCACCCAAAAACTTATAATTTTTCAAAACAATGTAATGAGCTCTCAAAAAAACAGTTTTGCTCTTAATAATACGTATTTTGCTTCTTAACAAACAACCCGTGTAGGGAACGCCATAATGCTAGTATCTATATAAAGATACTGCTGTTACATTAATGCAGTAGTGCAGTAGTGGTAATTTCTAAAAAAAAATATTTAATATATTTTCAGAAAAAGAGACAGTCAAGACGTCATTATTCACCATACTTTTTACAACTAATCAGATGAACTGTTGTGCTGTCAACAAATCGACAACTTTACTAAGCTAAAACGCAATATACGCGAAACGAAACGTAAAAACAAACTAAACCAAAAAATAACCTGATTTACAATTAGATTAGGCCTACTGTAATTACGGCAGGAAGCAATAACGAATTACATTTCCCCTTTGTCTAAGCTGCACACGACATGAACAGGAAAAAGAACTTAAACAAACATTAACACCAAACACCACCCCCGGTAGTGACTCGGTGACATGCAAGCGATATAATTTAATCAAAGCCCTGCTATTTTTCGCCTTTACACCGTTCGACAAGTTTTGCATATAGATAAGTATCGGATAAAATATTAATTTGAATATTCATTATATATATTCAGCTATATCGTCATCCTCATGGTAAGACCAAGGCTGGGTCAGTTTTTTCCCTTTGGGATTTTTGCGAATCACTTGTTTGAAACACAATGACTCGTAAAAATTGTCCGAAAAAATGAAATTTGGTACATAAGTGAAAAGGTGATTTGTGAATTTGAATTTGAAGTTCAAAAACCAGGCGGTCAATCCAAAGTTAGGTTTTATGGGTTTTTACTTACTCATGATTAATTTACGTACATTTTTGATAAGAATTATCATAGTTAGCTAAAAATTGTATTTTGAATTTGAATATTCACAGTTATAATAGACAGTAGATATCAATTGTATGGGTTATGGGTTCAGTTTTTTCCCTTTTTATTTTTGATGTTCACTTATGCACTCAATTGTTAAAAAAATATAGTGTAACATATGCTAAAAAAATTAAATTGATTGATTTTGTCTCAAAACAAGAGGCACACGTTACTGAGATGCAGTTATAATAAGCTAATGTAGATACAATAACAATTGTTATTTAGGTCATTGATGCCATACTTCATAGTTACCAATGACGAGTATACATAATAGTAATCTCAATTTAAAATTTTTGTAGCACGACCCACAATGGTACAATGGTGGTTCAATCTTGACTTTTTTAAAATATAAATTTTTTGTGAATAAGTGTAACATACACCAACTGGTGGGTGTATTTGAGTGACGACCCAAACTGGTGTTGTGAATATGAGTAACACACGAACCAAACTGGTGGGTGAATATGAGTGACACGACCCAAACTGGTGGGTGAATATGAGTAACACACGAACCAAACTGGTGGGTGAATATGAGTGACACACGACCCAAACTGGTGGGTATTATAGTGTGTGAATATGAGTAACACACGAACCAAACTGGTGGGTGAATATGAGTGACACGACCCAAACTGGTGGGTGAATATGAGTGACACACGACCCAAACTGGTGGGTGAATATGAGTAACACACGAACCAAACTGGTGGGTGAATATGAGTGACACGACCCAAACTGGTGGGTGAATGTGAGTGACACACGACCCAAACTGGTGGGTATTATGGTGGGTGAATATGAGTGACGGGTTGGTTTAATGGATTTGTTGTTACTTAATAATAGACTACTGTCTAATTAGTTTGCCAGGATCATTAAATAATAACCCAATTAACCAAGATAGCTGGGTAAAGTATTGAACCATTCCAAATTTTCTTAGGAGTTTGCTCAGGATCGAACCGGCGAATTTTGGACTCACACTAAAATGATATGAACAATTAAAGTCAACAACATAATTCATCAAATGACATGTTTGACGGAATCCAATTTACGTAAACCGACAACGAGGTGACAAAAATTGTGTCTGAATAAAAAATAAATAAAATATTCGCCATAAATCTACTTACAGTACTTACAAACACGTAATAGCTATATTATCAGATGTGTTCACAAGATACTCCTATTACTGTGTGAATTTGAACTGGGATAGGTTTGAAATAGAAATATTACAAATATTTGGGCAGTAATGCAGAGTAGAGGTGCAAGCTTAGACGAGAAATCAAACAAGGATCACAAGAGGTATGAAGCTGGAGATCAGCTACGGGTTGTAGCTGAACCGTGTTCTGGCGGTTTTCCAGCAGTAGTGTCACGGGATAACGACGTCTGTACTGTGCTGAGTTGTACGCGAGCTGAGTTATATGTGAGCTGAGTTGTAAGTGTTCTCAGCTGTACGTATGGTTAGTTCTACGTATGGGGAGTTGTATGATTAGATTAGATTAGATTATTGAAATGGCGACCATACTACAAGGTAGGTATTTTAAGCCAAGTAGGAATGAGGTTTGAGTGTAAGATGATTGGGGCGCGATCTTGTAGTTTTGTTACTGACTAAGGCTGAAATGTTCCTTAGACAGGACCGTTAATCAATACCCCCAAATTCGATGGCAATTAATGGGCGTACAGTTTAACGTGGAATCCGAACCACGGCCTCTGAATTACGAATTGTTCTAATTAATAGGATGGTCTTTGCGGATTAACGTAGCATTCAATAGTGCGGACGTTAATCCATACATGAGAACACTACACCCACCGACGATCGCTCATACCTATCCACAATTCGTGACCTCCAAGTTAGCTTGATTACAGGACGTCGCCACTGTCCCAGTCCCAGTATGTATGTTTAATTGCGTTTTTTATTGTGAGTTGTAGGTATGGCAAGTTGTACGTATGGTTGGTTGTATTTATAGTGAATTCTACGTATAGTTAGTTCTACGTATGGGGAATTATATGCATGTTATAAAGAGTTTTTTGCAGTTCTGAGTAGACTACTCCGAACACTAACATTGCTGCACATTACAGATGCCGCGCCGCCAACACCAGGGTTTCATTCATCATTCAATCTCGGTCACGGCAAAATCGCATTATAGTAGTGAATAAATACGTCCAACAAGCAATGGGTGGATGAAGTATTTACAAATGTTTAATTGGAGGGAGGGGAGGGATATGCCACAATGATCCCCGGCACGACAACATGATACAATGGCCGGGACTGCGTGACAGCCAGACACAGGCCAGGCTTGCCAGCCTCATTCCTTACTATCAAACTTATTGTTTACCTTCCACATTGCACTATATATAACGATGGTTGAAAAATATCACTGTGTTTGCAAGGAAAATACATTTGATATCGGAGCGTTGTTTATATTAATACATTTAGGCAATTTGTACAACTTTGATATCATATTTATAAATAGTTTTTTTCCTATTTTGCCATTAGTTAAATTTAATGTGCATTATGTTGAATTTATTACAATGAACATATATTCGTACAATTGAGACAAAACTCAAGACGAAGTATTGAAATTAATAAATTTCCAAATTTAGTATAAAAGTGTAAAGAAAAAGGTGTGTCCGGCGCTGGGTTGCTATACATTCTGCAGCGGAGGCTCATAACGGTATCGGATTCATTACACATTCGTAGCGGAGACGCAGATCATTGCCGGGTTCGTTACACATTCTGCAGCGGAGGCGCAGATCATTGTTGGGTTCGTTACACATTCTGCAGCGAAGGCGCAGATCATTGCCGGGCTCGTTAAAAATTCTGCAGCGGAGGCGCAGATCATTAACGGGTTCGTTACCCATTCTGCAGCTGAGGCGCAGATCATTGCCGGGTTCGTTACACATTCTGCAGCGGAGGCGCAGATCATTGCCGGGTTCGTTAAACATTCTGCTGTGGAGGTGCAGATCATTGCCGGGTTCGTTACACATTCTGCAGCGGAGGCGCAGATCATTGCCGGGTTCGTTACACATTCTGCAGCGGAGGCCCAGATCATTGCCGGGTTCGTTAAACATTCTGCTGTGGAGGTACAGAACGGCGCTGGGTTCGTTACACATTAATGGGCAAGCTCGCAATCCTCTGCTGGAACTTAAGTGCTCTATCTTTTCTCTCTAATCCTCAATGTTTCAGAAAAACTGTTATGCTCTACTTAGTCTTTTAAAATTTACAGATTGATAGTTTTGACTAATAATTGACTACTTCCCTTTATCTCGAGTCTTGAGTGAACCTAGGGTATTAAAACATAACTGTGTACAGTACTCAATGCTACAAAACATTTTAAATCGAATACATTTTGTAATGGTTATCTCTGTTACGTATTATTGAAAACTCCAAAATTATTAGTTTTGAGAATAGTTAGTACCACTCTCCACGAGATGTCAACAGCCAAAAATCCAACAAAAGGTGAACATGTTATTATTGGCTAGCATTGAATGTCAGCACACAATAATAGTGACACAAAAACAAATACAACCAAAATATATAGAACAATAATCTATAAACAAGATAAAAACCAACAAAAAATCACAAATATAGGTTGACAATTCGTTATACAAAGAAGGATAGGTTGTGGTTTGAAGAAATATATGTTACGTGAAAACAGGTCGAAGTCAAACGCCAGGTTCACACGAGCCTAGAAGCGACAATAGACGTAAACTGATGCTAATTCATTCACTGTTCTAACGTAACAACAATGCGGTACCGCTGGTGAGATATGCAAGAAGGTATGACACAGAAAACGCAGACGGTTAAATAAACATATTTGTTGCCTTCTTGAAAATACAATGTTAGCTACTTAATAAGTTGGGGAAGTATGGAATGAGTCAGTAAGTGAGTGAATGATGGTGTTACCTCTTTATGTGTTTAAAAATGATACATTTGTAATTCTTTTATAGATTTTGGTGTCTGGGATCGAGAGATACAGTACCCACCGCCGTCAATAACCATTTTGGTGTAGCTGCTAGTTTCAGTAACACAATACTTGTTCGTAATTCAGAGGCAACATTGTGGATCAGATTCCACGATAAACTGTAGGTCCCTTAGATGCCATTGATGTTTGAGCTATTAATTCAGATTCCACGATAAACTGTAGGTCCCTTAGATGCCATTGATGTTTGAGCTATTAATTATCAGTCAAACTGTCTAAGGAACATGTCAGCCTTAGTCAGTAACAAGACTACAAGATCGCGTCACAATCATCTTGCACCCATTTCTCATTCATACTTGGCCTCCAGAAATGTACCTGGGTAGGTTAACATAGGTAAGGTAATTTCCACATATTTATCCCAACCGAAATTCCGATTAATTGGTAACCCTAAAACGATTGTTACCCCGCCCGTCTATCGGTCTATAACAGCGTGTCACGGACCTCAGCTGTAACTAAGCCGACGAATCTTCACCCTTGCCATCCTTTTAATATTAAAAATCCGGTTTATTCATCGCACCGCCCTCTTGCTCCTTGTTTACTGTGGAACATTAGCGCCCGACGGAGTGGATTGTAATGGCTCCGGGACGGAACCATGTTGTTTAACTTGCAAACAGCATCGACCTCGCGTTAAAGTTCGCTCCAGGCGAGGGGCCGGTGCCCGCGCCTGGTCAGTGTACATAATGCGGGCTTAATCAATTAATTTTCGATAAATGAGTGTAAGATGATTGTGGCACGATCTTGTACTGAATAAGGCTGGCATATTTCGTAGACAGAACTGATAATCAATAGCCCAACAGCTAATAGTATCAGAGGGACCTCCACTTAAACGTATGATCCAACCCACAATTTTGCCTCTAAATTACGAATTGGTCTGATTATGAGGTTGGTCTTTACTAACGAACGTAGTATTCAATATTAAACGATTATCCACACCAGTATCGTAATCACCTGCCATCGCTCATAACACCCCACAATATGTGACCTCCAAGTAGCTGTATTACAGGTCAAAACAGACTTACTGAATAATTAATAACTTGCCAGGATTGTGAATCAATACCCAAATGGACTAGAACTGGGTCTAGGTCTATTATCCAACCTTTAATAAATTCATAATAAACATAGGTGTTTATACGGTAAAATAAAAGAGTATTTACTTCGGAAAAAGATAAAATCATACAAGCTACTTTTGGCTTGGATTGAATATGCCGCTAAATAATTCTTGAGCTGACTCGGTGGCGTGCAGGAGTGATTTGGATCCTAGTCTCCAACCAGTTTTCTCTGTCCATTTTGTACTGTGACTGCTCACCCCTGCTTGATTGCTTGATTTGTAAGCCCCATACACAGATCTGAGGTCTGCGTGAGCGTGCAATGTATAGGTAGAAGAGACTGAAACCCTCTAAAAATATATATTGTTACATTAATAGAAGACTTTAAGACCATCCTCCTGATTAGACCGATTCGTAATTCGGAGGCGAATTTGTGGTTCGAATTTAGTTTAAGTTTAACTGTAGGTCCCTTACATGCCATTGGCGTTGGGTCTATTAATTAAAAGGCCATGGAACATGACAGTCTTAGTAACAAGACTACAAGATCACGCCACAATAATCTTACACTCATTTCTCATTCATACTTGGCTTAAAATACCTTCCTGGTAGGTCGCCGTTTTAAGGCAATAATTGTAATAATAAGACACTAGGAAGGACTTAAAATGGTATATCTTACTTCGGTAAAACTGCACTTAATTGATTAAGAGACAAACGTGGACAACCCAATTAGCACGTCCCGTCTAGTTCATGACTGTATCGCATAAAATATGTTTTGGCAGCTTCACGACCCAGGCTATCCGAAATAGAATAAACATCAATGAGTCATATTCTGCATCTTATTCTTAGGATATGGTTGTTTCTATTACCCTCTTAAGAGTCCGCCATCTAACCTCGTAATAACAATGTTATGACCTCAGTTTCTGTACACGTTGAGCAATGCATTTTTAACGTTTAGGAAACGGTCTAAAGTCTGGTCTTGTTACTACTTAACGTCGACCCGTTGTCAGATAAGCCGTTAACTAATATCTCAGATACAAATAGTCTGGGATATGAATCGAACTGGTTACTCTCGGATTACGAGATAATCTCGTTACCTATGAACTATAAACTACTTATTTACTTATCCTGAGCCAAATCTAATCAAATGGGGAGTTTCAACGCTGGACTCAGCTGCTTCTGTTCCTATTATTGATCGATGAATCAACTGGTCTCTATCAGAAGAAAATTAAAATCCAATCATAGATAATGGATGAGGTGATCTGCCCTTTATCTAAAATGTAAAACACTCTGACCTCCGCTTTAACAGTTGGGTAGCTCCGATACATCGTACTCACCTTGCAGCAATCCAGGGGTCGCGGGTTCGATCACGGACCCGGCCGCCATTTGTAATTGGGCTTCTAATGAATTACCGATACAAAAACACGTCGACGTTAGGTCGACAAAATCAGGGTTTAGACCGTTACCTATTCAATCATTACAAATGCCACTGGCGTGAAAAAATCTATATAAATCAAATTATAGTTTTGTCTATATCTTCAGGAGAAGCTTTTCGTCTACTTTAAACTGTTTGACGCACGTTGAAAATAAAATTATGAGCTCAAAAAACACAATTTTGAGCAACATGAGACATATTTTTTCTAAGTTTTTTTTCATTGTTATTATAATTTATTTAATTGTAAATAATGCTAGAATAAATGCTCTGAGAATGATTTTTCCTTCGTATTAATTCATTAAATATTTTAGATTTATATTTTGTCATGATAATCAGTATCTCGTTTCTTAAAACTGTATCATACAAGCCGTTCAAAGTACAAGCTTACTGCTAGTAGAAAATAAAATCTTTAAAAATACATACCAAAGAACGCCGGGGCTAATACATGAATATGAAAACTAGTAGACAAGGGGGTGAACGAAGGCCGGCTGGGCGATATACAGCGGATATATATTGTGAGACGCGACGGGAGACATGTATGGGGCGTAAATAACAGTTTCACAACAGAACTACAAGTCGTGCGTTTGTGTTTCGCAGCTGCCGATGCCGCATCGACACGCACCCAACACTGACGTCATTCGTTACAAAAATACCCCCGCAGCAGCATACCTGCATACTGAATGACATCCTCCTAAATTATAACAAGCAAATAGAGTACACTAAGTTGAAGCTGTATACCAAGTCTTATCACGATATTTCAGACAACAAGGAAGTTGAATTGTGGTCCTACCACAATGAGTGAGTAGGTTTGCAGCCACGAGGAACAGCGAATTTGGATTTTACAGAATAAAGTAAAATAGCAAAATTGCTATTGCCAGGAATAAAAAAATTGTTGATTTTTCAGCATAGTTTATTACAATATAACTACTGTATATGTAAAGTTTATACACATATACACAGTCGCGAAAGAATGATGTTTCTTACGTCTGCAGACGAATAAAAACTTATTCGGGTTCCCGGGTCTATAGGTGTTATCATGACAACTACGGCAATAGCTTCATTTCTTATACCGAATTACCAAATACCTTCATACATCCAAAATCTTAAAACTTTTGGTCCGGTAAGAGTAATATTCAAAATTCTAAAACATTCCTTCCTTTAAATAAGAATCTTCAAATTAAGAAGAATTGGATTAGATTGAAATCAGGAAATATTTATGATAATTGTTTTGGTATTAACATGACATTGGTATGGTTGGATTTTCTAAATATAATTTTCATCATGCCTTGTATCCACTGAGTCAAATAAAAAATAAAAATGCTAATCATATAAATAGCAAGACATTACAATGCCCGTTCAAATTATACCAATTACTAGATTTTCTGGTACAAAACACCTACTTAAACAATACTATTTAAGATCTTATAAACATGTAAACAGAATTTGATAGGGAGTAAAAAACGTATAAAACACCACAATCAAGACGATACCGAGCGCCGTAGAGAATGCATCAGGCAATTTAGATGCAGAGTTAATATTGCGTTTACTGTTTTGCAGGCTCTTATTCTATCACAATTCCTAAATTACGCATACTTTGTCTTCTAATGGGTTTAATGAAATTTCTAATGCAAACCTATAATGGTTATCCTAACGTGATTCGTTTTGCTACTCATACAGGATATTTTAATTACCAATAAAGCATTTTTTTATTTATAAAACGTAAAAAGTATTACTAGATAATTTGTGTTTATTTTATTTTAATTTTTAATGTGTTTATTTTGCTTCCAAACGCAGAGTTGTACAACCCTTAGAGGGATTTTTCCGGAATAGTTAAAACGTAATAACATGTTATGGTTTAAAGTCTATTCTACGAGTATTACTAATGCTACTAACAAAAATTAAATTTAAAACTCTGTAAATTAGAGGTTTCAGAAAGAAAAAATCTTAATTTGTATTTTTCTTGAAACTGTTTGAATCTACAGTTCTTTATTAATTATTTTCACAACACTCTTTTGCAACACAATTATATTTTGAACATAGCACTCAGTTTCTGATAGTTCATGGAATAATTCTTATTTACAAAAAATGTTGTACAAATAACCTCCTTACTGGATTGTTTGATAAATTATTTAATAATTATTCAACAATGCAGTAAGTTAAAAACAATAATACTGTACTATATTGTAATATTATTTAAACAAAACACAAAGTATTGTCTGTCTATATAAATTGCTTGTAGTTGCTATTTTTAGCGTTTTACAACCCAGAAAATACGAAATAGCCCTTATCTCTTATCTGTCTTATAGCAACGCTGAACAATTCCTTTTTGAAACGCTTCAACGTGAAAACGAGAGCATCCAAAATTATGAAACTCGTTCCACTCATTCTATACCTTTTGGAGAAGGCTTTTGTTCACTGTAAACTAACCCACGCCCTATTGAAATAAAGTGACGACCTCTCTAAGCCCCAGATTTGAGCCACATTACACACATTATTTAGGTTTGCTAAACTAAAATATGTGACAATTTATATTTATTTATGAGAAAAATTTATATGACTTAAAGTGATTTAATATAAATAAACAGTTAGCTGACATAATAGATTACTAGTCCTCCTAGGGTGGAAGTAGGGAAGGAAGGACTGTAGGGTTAGGCAGTAATGGGTGGGAGGATGTTTCTGTTAGACTTTGCAAAATTTAACAGTTATTTTTATACGTTTACAACCTGAGCGTGATGATATTAATACAATTTCTGACTTTTATCCAAAAATATTTGGTTGGTTTCTGTCGATAATTTGTTTTTATTAGGTCCCTACATCCATTCAATTGATTGTACCATTTCTAAATTTTATTTCGTTTGCCCTTATGCGGCTAGTAGAACTCAGCCCCACACGCAGGTTTTCCTTTGTGGATGTTTTCAAATATTTTATTGTAACGAATGTAATTTAATGTATGTGTATTGGAATGAATAAATGATGATTTTATTTGGCTTATAAACATTAGTATTAATGTTTTGAAAATGATATGTCTTAGCTCCGGGGGTGGGTATTGCCAATCCTTCAGACCAAAATTTGAAACGGTGACGTTTTATGGTTATAGAGTCAGCTGTGTAGGTGAACTCAAAACATTCCCTTTAGACAGATCCATGATCTAATCTATTTCCCAAAGGGATGTAAATACATTATATTTACGTTGCTAATTGATTTTAAATCTATTTCGAAATGATATTCCATTATAAAACATAAACTATAAACACTGCGTCATACAGCCAGTACATCCAGTAAATATAAAAATTCGAATGACTGAGAAAAACACAAGCAAAACTGTAAATTAAACAGAGTAAACCGAAGGGTCGCCGGGGGCCGGCTGGTCATTAGTGCAGGGCCAAGTGTTGCCTCATTCACTTTTAAAACACTGCTGCAATTTGTCTGCCTGCGTTACCGCCTTAATTGACAGGGGAATTTACTTCTGAACAATATTAGGGTTAAGTGAAGTTTGAAAACTGTTTTCCGATAGCCGGTGGTTACCTAGCTCATCAGCTCGTCGGCTCGTCACCGATCTCCGATACTTCAGGTAGCAAACTTCGATAATAAATGAGTATTTGGGAATATGGGTTACACGGCTCGATGATGATCCGGACGAGGTCACGAAGATTCACAATAGGATAAATTCAATTAAATTGAAGGTGCAAAATCAATTTTAAACGTTTTGGTAGCAACAAAGCATTGATCTACAATATATTTATTTTCCTACATTTAATACTTAAATATTGAAAATATTATAGATTTCCATTCTTTATCTATATTCTTGATTTATATTCTTGTAAATTTAACACAAAACTTTAATTATTTTTTGTTTAAATAAACGCAAGATGTGTAAATTCAAAAGGTAATCTACTAAAATATTTTATGTTGATACGTACTGTGGCAGGTACCATGTGTGAGTAGCGAGGGCAGTGTGCGGAGGCGGTTAAGGCGTCGGGGAGCAACTGAGCGTCGCGGCTACCCACCACCCGCGGCGCCACCGTCACGTCATGTCGGGGCTACCCACCACCCGCGGCGCCACCGTCACGTCATGTCGGGGCTACCCACCACCCGCGGCGCCACCGTCACGTCATGTCGGGGCTACCCACCACCCCGCGGCGCCACCGTCACGTCATGTCGGGGCTACCCACCACCACCACCACACCGTCACGTCATGTCGGGGCTACCCACCACCCGCGGCGCCACCGTCACGTCATGTCGGGGCTACCCACCACCCGCGGCGCCACCGTCACGTCATGTCGGGGCTACCCACCACCCGCGGCGCCACCGTCACGTCATGTCGGGGCTACCCACCACCCGCGGCGCCACCGTCACGTCATGTCGGGGCTACCTACCACCCGCGGCGCCACCGTCACGTCATGTCGGGGCTACCCACCACCCGCGGCGCCACCGTCACGTCATGTCGGGGCTACCTACCACCCGCGGCGCCACCGTCACGTCATGTCGGGGCTACCCACCACTTGTAGCGCCACCGTCACGTCATGTCGAGGCTACCCACCACCCGCGACGCCACCGTCACGTCATGTCGAGGCTACCCACCACCTACGGCGCCACCGTCACGTCATGTCGGGGCTACCCACCACTCGCGGCGCCACCGTCACGTAATGTCCGGGCTACCCACCACCCACGGCGCCACCGTCACGTCATGTCGGGGCTACCCACCACCCACGGCGCAACCGTCACGCCACCTTGATGAAATGAAATGAAGATTTCTTTATTCAAACAGGCAAAGTTAGGGCCACATGGCCCTTTCTTACACTTAACCTGCTTAAAAACCTAAAAATATGAACATAAAAATAAACTTATCATAGATTACAAACAAAATATATTTAATAAAACATAAAATATACAAAATAAAAAATAAATAGATTGTTTTTATTACAAAACTTGCACTCAAGCACATACACTCACATCAGCAACCGCCCCACCACAGAAGCCCTGGGACACGCCAGCCGAGACCATCCGATCAAAAAACAAAGTTTTTAGTGCCGCCACAAACTGTGAACGTTTTTCAAGGGATCTTATTTGTAGGGGTAGGTTATTCCAAAGGCGACAGGCAGTGACAACAAAAGCCCTATCATAGGCTGTGGTCACATGATGAGGTATTCGTAATGTGATCGATGAAGAACGTGAATTTCGCGAACTACCTTGAGATACGAATTTCTGCGTATGTCAGTGAGTGCTTCGTCCCAAGTGAGTGTTGTGTTAAGTATTACTCCAAGATCCTTTACTTTGTCGTAATATGGCAGAGAATTTCCGCATACTGTAATTGAATCAACGGAGTCAAAGTCAATTGAATTGGAAGTTGAGTACGGCAGATTGCAATTGGTTTAGTCTTTTCATGATTTAGTCTCAGTCCATGTTTTTCAGCCCATGCAACAATTCTAGTAATGTCCTCATTGATTCCTCTGACAGAATCTTATGAATTTTTATGTGTTTCTATATTAAATTATTGACGTTTGCTATGCAATTTTGTATTGTATTTTTTTATGGCAATAAAGATATTATTATTATTATTATTATTATAATCGTTCACATTGTTTGTAGTAAAGTGGTCGTATATTTGAAGGTCATCAGCGTACATATGGTGTTTGCAATGCACCAACGTTGAAATATGTCATTTACGTAAAGTGCAAAAAGTAAGGGTCCAAGGATTGATCCTTGTGGAACACCACAAGTAACAGTCTCCCAGTCGGATCTTTTCTCACCAACCTCCACACATTGCCGCCTATCTGATAGATAAGATCTCAGCCAGTTGAGGACGTTCTGGGAAAACCCTATGGCCCTTAATTTCTGAATTAGAATATCATGATTGACATTCTAATTCAGAAATTGATGCTACCCACCACCCTACGAAACCACCGTTACGTCACGTTGATGCTACCCAGCACCCACGACGCCACCGTCACGTCACATTGATGCTACCCACCACCCGCGGCGCCACCGTCACGTCACGTCGATGCTACCCACCACCCTACGAAACCACCGTCACGTCACGTTGATGCTACCCACCACCCGCGGCGCCACCGTCACGTCACGTCGATGCTACCCACCACCCTACGAAACCACCGTCACGTCACGTTGATGCTACCCAGCACCCACGACGCCACCGTCACGTCACGTTGATGCTACCCACCACCCGCCACTACACCGTCACGTCACGTTGAGGCTACTCGCCATCTGCGGAGCAGGCACGTCATTTTACGGCAACCCAATAATCTCACACAACCACCCCCAGCGCTACAAGGTAGGTATTTTTTTTTGCCAAGAAGGAATGAAAAATTCGTGTAAGATGATTTTGGCGCAATCTCGTAGTCATTATACAGACTATGGCTGACATGTTCTGTATACAGCACTGAAAATTAATACACACTTACTTGATTACTCTGACATCGATTTAAAGTACGGTATAAATTTTTCGTTTTTACACCTCTCTTAGGCCAAGATAACCTTTTTCGATTCATTAAATAATCTTATTCATAGCAAGTTACGGTCGATTTTTTTATTCCATGTGGAAACCACTTTCTAATCGTGGATTTATTACAAAAGAACTTTTAATCAATTTTTGATAGAGCTTGTTCAGCCACTTGGAACAAATACAGTAAAAATTCATGAACCGTGATTTGTGTGCCCTTTGAACGTCAAATGTCAACCTGTTCGAGGCATTAACATTAGCAAATGCCAGCGGCCGGCGCGCACCCCAAGTTGTGATACTGTGATAACGAAAGCTGTACTCTGGTCATAAAAACATAACCAAGTAATTAATTATCGCCTGAAGTATTGAATTAGGCATACTTTATGTTAAATGTTGGTCAAATTCGGCTCTAGGCAGTATCGTGATATCAACGTTGTCGCTTGTGCAAGACTGATACTAGCTAGTAAATACAGTAGTGTGTTTTATCCCTTAGTGAAATTATAGCTGTGTCTTTGTTAGTCTGGACTGGGACAGTGGCGTGTTCTGTAATCCAGCTACTTGAGGTCGCGAATTGTGGATAGTTGTGAACAATGGTCTGTGGAAGCAATATTCCCTAGTGTTTATTATCGTCCGCACTATTGAATTTGACAGGATCTTAATTCAGAGACAGAGTGGTTCGAATCGCACGTTAAACTATTGGACCTTAAGATACCATTGGCTGTTGGGTTACTAATAACAGTCCTCTGAGGATCATGACTATATTCAGACAGTAACAAGACTACAAGATCGCGTCACAATCATCTTGCACTCATTTCCTAATTATACTTGGCTTATAATATCTACCTGGGTAGGTTACTACTACAGAAATGAAATAAGGTTATAAGCATAGCCCAGTGATTCCCAAAAACAACAAGTGGGTTGGGACAATAACACTCTCATTGACGTAAAGCTTGTGCACCGTGCAGGCTTGTGAGCGACAACACTACGATGCACTACGGTGTTACGATGTTGACCCAACTTTACGACGGCTGCCAAGAGTAGCTGTTCTGCTAGATTATGGTTTGTAGCACGGGCTGTTTGGGTAAACACCATAATATTCGTGGTTAGATTGCGATGATACACACCTTAATCTTCAGTAATAGTCACGGTTAGATTGCGATGATACACTTAATCTTCAGTAATAGTCATGGTTAGATTGCGATGATACACACCTTAATCTTCAGTAATAGTCATGGTTAGATTGCGATGATACACACTTATCTTCAGTAATAGTCATGGTTAGATTGCGATGATACATACTTATCTTCAGTAATAGTCATGGTTAGATTGCGATGATACACACCTTAATCTTCAGTAATAGTCATGGTTAGATTGCGATGATACACACTTAATCTTCAGTAATAGTCATGGTTAGATTGCGATGATATACACCTTTATCTTCAGTAACCAGGGTTTTCATCGGAAACCCCTTTTTCAATTCCATGTGAATAATAACGCGTTTATCAAATTACCAGGAAGTCCCACGTTACTCTTAAGTGCTAAAACAGAAATATACTCGATGTGGTAGAGAAGGGATATAATTTCCAATTATTAAAACGTGACAATTCGTATTCATTCTCCTAAATAAAGAGTAAGACATTAGTAACATATGTTGTTATCAGTGAAAAATATAAACCTTCCCCCCACTTTACATAAGGTTATCAATCGTAATGCAATACAACAAATATGTTAAGCACATTATATGTGTTCAGTATATAAACTATTTCGCTATTTTTATACTGAGAACACATACTTTGTTAGCACTACTTGTCAGAATAACAACACAGAAACTATTATACACAACTAAACATTAATACCATTCTTTTCTCACCTCTATATGTCTAGCGTTAATGGAGGAGTTCCATTGACAAGGAACGGCCTTCGTGTATTAATAGTAAAGACTGATAAAAACATTAATCTCCATCACGCGTCGTTCAGTTTCACCAATGCAAACCTTGCAGTGGTCTGCTCCACGGCAAAATCCGCCTCGGGACGACCAAATATCACGTAAAATCAATGTTTTGCCCCTGATGTATGAATGTAAGACTATATTACTTATAAAGTCTGTCAGACAGCTGAAATAGAGTTCAGTACGTTGAACATGTTTCGTTGTTAAGCTTCACGTACTTGTAAACAACTTGATGGTGTTTTAACACCAAAACATGATCTAAATATTGAATTCTATTTGAACTTTCTAACGGAGTTTACGGATGTGAGTAATATAATCTTACATCCGGTCAAGATAGAGAAAACGAGCATTGCGTTTAAAATAATCATGTCTTTGGTTGCTTTAACTGTGTTAGAAAAGCACAGTGAATGGGATTCGATTGAAGATAGAAAACTGTATTTACGCTGGCCAAGCCCGATTCAATAAGTTTGGTATACTTACAAGTTAAAATAAATAGCCACTGTTTCGTTAATTGGAACCGAACAAGGTATTATATCAGATTCCTGGACAACTCCTATTTACTACTCATTGTTAATGCAATTATTGCGTACTAAAACAGGATACCTTGTTTTACGCTATCGCGTTTGGGTAGATCGGCTCCTTATCTAATACGGGTGGTTCCATCTTTCAAACCTCCACAACGGGTTTTAGCGTCACAACCCTATCTCCTTTCACTATTACAACTGAAACCCTTAAATTCTAGTTTATGTAGCTCGACTGTGACGCTACAAACCTTACTGGGAAGGTGTGTCTGTAATCCAGCAACTTAGAGGTCACGAAATGTGAATAGTTATGAGCGATGGTCGGTGGATGGGATATTCTCTTGGTGAAGATTAAAGGCAGTGGTTCACACTCCACGTTAAACTGTATGTTCCTTAGATATTCCATTGACAGTTGGGCTATAAATTAACAGCTGTGTTTAAGGAACGTGTCAGCCTTAGTTAGTAACAAGACTACAAGATCGCGCCACAATCATCTTACACTCATTCATACTTGGCTTAAAATACCTGAACAGGTTACTATTTCAGTCTCTAATTAAATAACTGACCATAGTTTTTTTTTTAATTTATGCCAAGACGAACAACAATCTCCAATCTCCCCGGTTATGTATCTCAAAGATCAAGTCTACTTGTGTTTTTATTGTAAACCTCAACTGTCCATGACTACACTGTAGTCCTGAATGAATGAATGAATCGGTTTATTTCCATAAAAAGAATACACGAAATACAAAGCATTGCTAAAAATAAATATTGGAAAATATTCCCCACATAGGTGAACCTGTGCGTGGGGAATGAGTTCAATTCAAGCTTAAGCTATTACAATTTTTCACAACTATAATACTACAACCATAAGACTACAAGCCACCACAGAAATATGATTAAAATTATTTAATCATAGAAGCCTGTATGGTAGATGTCTGCGACATACCGTAGCAGCTCGGGTCACATAGGCTGGCCAGACGTGAACGCTAGTGATCCGACAGGAGTCACTCGTCTCTGGTTTCGATTATGTAACCAGGAAAGACGTTACGTATCCTGCAACTTACTGACTTACTTTAACTAACTGGACCAGCGCAAGTCACCTCGTTCTGCATTCTCTAGTCGTGTAATACATATTACATACTAGATTTATTGGATAACACTTCAATAATTTATCTAAACGCAATCACATCAATGCAAATTGTGAGTCGGTTGAGCGGGCAAAGCATGTAAGAGAAAAGGAGGTGCCACCCTCTATATACGTTTTCAGAATCAGAAATAACGGTAAAGTGCATTGTTGTCGTGTGAAAATAAACAACAGGAGGATTGAAACTTAG
This sequence comes from Nephotettix cincticeps, assembly GCA_023375725.1. Lineage (NCBI taxonomy): Eukaryota > Metazoa > Arthropoda > Insecta > Hemiptera > Cicadellidae > Nephotettix > Nephotettix cincticeps. The sequence continues at coordinate 51,025,013 of CM041790.1, read as the reverse complement.
GAAAGGGGGGAGGGTGAAGAAGCCCTGCGTGACCCGTCATTGGCTGGGAGATTGGCTCAGTCAAAACACGCTTCATCCAACAAAATCCTTTCTCAACGCCGAATTGTATTCTGAACACTTTTGACAGCACTGAAGTGGTTTTGTTATAAAACAAAAAAAAACGGAGATGAATTTCCCTGAATAAATCATTTGAAAATGAAAACAGCATCGTTGTCATGATGAATCATTTTTGTGTGAAATTGTTGCAGCTTTGTATGAATTGCTGGGGAGGTAAGTGTTAACGTCCTCAACTCGTACTCCAAGGGTCAGCGGTTTGATTCCGGATCCAGTATCCATTTACACAACGATAAAATACACTCTACTTAATTTAAAGTACTTAACCAGTAAATATAACTTGCGTGTTCCAAATTGGTTAGCGAAGCATACGTATCACGACTAAGCCATTGTGAAAAGTTAAACAATACTCACAATAATTAACTGTGAGAAACTTGTGAATGGATAGTTTCAATGTACAGAACTTTATTGTTTAGCAGTCACATTGTAGAGTCGCTGTATTTATGAACTATTCACAAAACATTCTTAAAATTCAAATTATTTCTTTGAAAAAATTAGTAGGGTAAATGTTATGGTACACAGGGTTTTCTACAAAAAAACGTAATTTAGTATTACATTTTATAATTATTATACAATGAATAATGCTAGATACATCAATTTTATCATAGAAATCTGACTCTGTATCACAATGTTTCTCCATATGAAATTTAGAAATTTTGGAACGCAGGACAATTTTTGAAGTCGTCATACAAGCTTGCAGGCAAGTTTACTAATACAGTAACACGATCATAAAATTTAGTAACGACCTCCTAAACGTTTGGAAACCAAAGCACAATGATTTTTTACCGTCGGCGGAAAACTACTCGCGATCGGTTAAATAACTTTTAACTACCAACCCTTAAGAGGATAGGGCTAGCTGCATCGGGGAAGGAGGAAATGAGCAGTAAAATAAGCACTATGATTTGTGGGGAAACACGGAAGACGTTTCCGATTGTGCGAAAACGAGAAAGGCGTGGTACAATAGAGGGTGTGGCAGGCGGTCGCTCGATCGCGTCTTGTCGTTGGGAATCCCTCCCAGCTTGTCACGCATTTCGTCGAGCACAGCGTGACCGGCCGGGGGAGGAACAGTGTTGCCTCGGAGTCTGAGCTTGGTTTTAGTTCCAAGGTTTGCTACACCGCTATACCTGATACCCATCCCTCTATTTCATCTTAAATTGAACAATGCCAATAAATATAATGTTTTAGAGCTGAAAGTTACAGTTATATTCACTATCCGACGAGATGCAATTGGACCAATAGCCTCACATAAACTATTATTACACTTTTCTCGATCCTGTTGGTGATACGACCGCCACTATTACTATCACCATAGATGAACAGATCAAACAGACATACAGCGCTCTGTCGAGTGGGGGTTAGGTTAGCTAACGTTAGTCTGGTACAGCTCCTTGTAACCTCTATTCGGCAGTTAATTCAGTCATCGGTCAGTTTTATCGAACTGTTTTACGAATCCGTTCCTCTCTGTTATTACTTGGTTCGTGACAGCTCTGAGGTTATCATTGGGTAACAAACATGTCACAGTGTTGGTAATTCTTTTGTATATCCAAAGTGAGCAGCGTTGGGCCTTTTAACTCTTTCTTTAATACTTTAATACTTTTACTTTAATACTTTTAACTGAAATGGCGACCTACCCAGGTAGGTATTTTAAGCCAAGTATGAATGAGTAATGAATGTAGAAATGATTGTGGCGCGATCGATGTTACCTAAGGCTGTCATGTTACTGACAAATAGCTAACAGCCTGGTGGCAAAAATGGACTCTGTTTATTTAGCCCAAATATGCCTACAGTTTAACGTGGAATCCGAACCACGACCTCTGAATTACGAATTGGTCTAATTATGAGGATGGTCTTTGTGGATTAACGTAGTATTCAATAGTGCGGAAGTTAATGCCACACTAGAGACATCCGACACATCGCTCACCATCGCTCCACCCCCCACCCAACTGTGACTCCAAAATTCGCTGGATTACAGGACGTCGCCACCGACCCAGTCTATATGGGACGTACCGCTCTTTAAACGTACAACAATTGAATTCCAAGTTATACCCTAGGATGAATTTCCAAATCTAAGAGTCAATTTGCACATCAAAATGTACATACTGATACTCGGGTTAGGTTAGGTTTTTTTCGTATGATTATAAAATATAACATCAACCATTTCGGCAAACGATGCACCTCTACCGTTCGTGGATACTAGTTTTTCTAAGAAATATTGCCGTCAATTGGAACGGATGTGAGCGGTTAACGACGCACGTGTGACGTGCGAGTTCGAATATCCTCTGCCTTTCCAAATTTGACATCTATAGTCATCCTTAGATTCGTCCATTTTCGTGAAACTTGCGTCTATTGTCTACGTCTAATTATACGTTTCTAAACGAAGACAAAAGTTGATACTTTCAGGGTCCACACTTCAGTCGTTGCTTGGAAGCCGGTAGCGCTACCACATTCATTTGACTACTTACAAGTTCCATTATTCATTTTTGATACCTTAGACCACAGACTAATTAACGTAAACGCATCGACAATGAACAGTTTTTTTCAAGACCATTGTTACTTCTCATTTGTGAAGGGCGAATACATCCGAACACATTAGTTACTTGGAGGGCTTTTGTTTCCAAGCTATGGAACATATCTGACATTACACCGGTATCACCTCACGGCATTAGGCCTATCTACAACCATCACTAATCATCATCCACCTCGACTGCTAGCTGTAGGTACGTCTGTAGTTTGTACATTCCATCAGCTAATGTGTGAGAGCGAGATTACGACGACCGCGCCCTTCTCGTCTGCCACGCCTTTTTCCTATTGATTTCAACCATCGATCGCGGAACATGATAAGAGCTAAGTACATGAAAAAATAATTGTCATCAAACACATCTTATAAAAAAAATTTCTTGTTTTGAAAGAAACGGAACAAAAGAATCCCAAACAGGATCGAAGCTTGGTTAGGTCTACTCTCGTCACCTGAAAATTTAACTCTGGAGCTACATCTAAGAAAATTTAGTTACACTATTTTTATTACCCATAACGATGCTTTTCTAAGCCATCATATTGTATTTTAGTTCCATAAGAATAATGTAAAATGATACAAAAATGTTAGTCATAAAACATAATCAAATCGTTAAAATAATTATTACGTTGTTAAGAAGAATAAAACATTAATTTTTATTTACTTTTTCAAAACCTATTATGACGTATAATCAATGATTCCCGTAGTCAACACGTAAGAGTTTAATAACATATTAAAGGAATCTGCTACTTTCTCCTGATATAACCACTAGCTTTTTGGACCTTTGTCGGATAGTATTATTGGTATTATGCTGCAAAAATAACATGTTCTTTTCAGCCAAACACTCTATACACCACTACTATGATACAAAAACCAACTATGGTGGTGGTATCGAAAAGTGAAAAGAATGAAAGATTTTTTCGTCAAAATTTTTGAATGTAAACTGAGAGTGAAAATGTAAGTTTTTTATGCTCTTCGCCAAAAAAGTGGTTTAGAGGCTAACATCTGTCTCTTTGCCATTCTAACCCCGAGACCACATCAATTGTCAGATTTTAGTGATATTTTATATCAGTATGCACATGTATAGCAAATATGTATATATATTTTCATAATTTTTTATATTGTTAAAATTTAAAAAACCAAAACACCTTGTTATTTTGTGATAATAATTGTTATCTAAAAAAATTGGTTAAAATTTCAAAAACCCATAAACGCACACAAAATATTTGTTATTTAGTGTGATAATTAATTAGAATGTATTTCTCTAGAGTACATTTAGAGGGAGGAAGTATGAGTGTCAGTTCACTGATACCATTTATTTATTCTGTTTCAAACAAGTCAAAAATTAAGGATAATTAGTGTTCCTTTACTATTTTTGTGAAAGATAAGATAAATTCAATCATTATTGTAAAAATAAACAAAACTAAATATGCAAAAACTGGTTTTAACAAAGAAAGCTATGAGCTGTAAAACTGGTTGATTGAACTACTTAAAACCTGATATAACAGCTGCTGTAGACATTTGCACACAGACTAGCACATACATATATTTCATAATTTTTTTCATACTATTATTTCATGATAATTAAAAAAAAATATATTTTATTTTTTCTAAAAAAATTATTTTTAACCATAAAACTATCTTTTCTATTACACATAATTGTGTTTTTTAGGAACTAGAGGATGTTTAAAGTGCCAGTTAAACTGTAGGTCCATAATTGCCATCCTGTTGGGCTATTAGTCATAAGAAATTATGTGAAGTACAAGATCAATCATCCTACATTCATTCCTCATTCATACTTGGCTTAAAATACCTACCTGGGTAGGTCGCCATTTCAGTTAAAAGTATAAAGTATAAAGAACTACTTTAGGGAAAAACAAAAACAGTTATTTAAAAAATTACAATATACATAATACAGTAAGTCTATATACTGTAGGCCTATACTTTACTATACGATACTATTTACTGTATCAAAACGTGACGGGTGTTTTTATAAAATCAGTTTCCGAAATGGCGACCTAACCAGGTAGGTATTTTAAGCGAAGTATGAATGAGAAATCAGAGTAAGATTATTGTGGCCTGATCTTGTAGTCTTGTTATTGACTAAGGCTGGCATGTTCCTTAGACAGAAATGTTAAGTAATAGTACAACAGTCAATATCTAAGGGACCTAAAGTTTAACGTAGAGTCCGAAACACTGCCCCTGAATTACGAAATGGTCTAATTATGAGGATGGTCTTTGCAGATTAACGCAGTATTCCATAGTGCAGACTTAAATCCACACAATACTACACCCACCACCGACCTTCACTCCAAACTGCCAAAATTCGTGACCTCCAAGTATTAGCTGAATTACAGAACACCCCACAATCCCAGTCTAAACACATAAACGTAATGTAAGCATTATTAGTCCATCCAAGGATGCCGACTATCAATCAATGACATAGTCAACTATTGACAGTGATGGTCCCAGTCAAGTTTATGGTATTGTTTGTAAGTGACACAGTATTTGTTTACAAGTTGTTGATATTATCACAAATTGTATGCTTTATAATATAGCTTATTTGGACATTTTTATCTAAATAAGGAACAATCAACTAAGATAATATTTATTTTAGTTTTATAAAAAAGTGAGGTTAAAAAAGTTTTTTATTTTCAAATCAACTCTCTCACTATTGTTAGTAAAACCACAATTAAACCATTAAAACCTTAAAAACATAAAAAATGAAATAGTTTTCACAAAAAATGTTGGCAGCAACTTTTAATTATACTTTGCCAACCTAATTAAGCACCAAAACTGTTGAGTGGGATATACCAAGCATCTAAGATAGCAGTTAACTAGTAGTGATTTTTTTACTATACTACCCTCTCATCCCAGAACTGTCTAGGTCATCGCTTGGAACCGTTTTACACTGTTTACTCAAGTTAGGCCTAGTGGGCTGCAATAATATCACTTAGCGAAAACGTCATTGGTGATTGGCGAGGTTTAGACCTTGAGCACAGCCTTGCTCTACCCCCAGACCAGTGCGCTCCCCCTAGGTGAATAGTACCGGTACTGATACAATAATTGGCAATACCGAGATATGGGCCAGTGACATCACTCCTTTAAATTCAAAGCTGACTCACAACCGATTGATCCACCGACTAACCAAACTTTGAACACTTCTGTTACCTTACCAAAACCAACATGTTATACAGATAGTCACGCTTCATTCATCTATTGCTTACTGGGTATCTTTTTTAGAAGATAATTTTTTGTGCTGGTTCAAATTGAGAAAAGAATACAAATTTAATAATAGGAAATATTATTTGTTTGTCCATAGATGGATATAAACCATATAGGCTATAGGTCCATCTATATCAAATGAATTAAAAAACAAGTTATCAACATGATGTGAATGACCACATTCAGAATTTTCTCTTCAGAATGTAGGCCCTGTAGTAAAATGGACAGAACATTTAAGCTATGTTTAATGAATTATCAATAGGCTAATATTAAAGTAGTTTTAATTAAGATAGGTTAGGTAAAATTAGACCTAGTTACTATAGGCTTATTTATTTTACAATAGTACACTAAAATAAAAAATAGCCAATAATGTTACAACAAATAAAAAGTTATCACACAACCAACATCAGAACCCCAGCACAGTGTACTCGGCAAGACTATCAAACCCCTAGGTTTTTGACACATCAAAAAATTCTTTTACATATTGTTTGTTAACTAGTGTACAAAGCCCTTATAGAGCATCCCATACAACATGGAAATCATATATTGGCCTTAAATCTCTTTTCAAATATATACCGTAAGGCAATAATTAACATTTAATAGTTGGCTAGCTCAGAGGTAATGTACACAGCTCATAATCTAAGGGTTGTCAGTTCAATTCTGGAACCAGTCCCCATTTGAAATTTGGGTGTTGGAGTTTCAGTTAAAAGTATAAAGAAGGCCCTATGTGTTCAATTTAGGTTATCTAGGGGTTACCAGTTCCTGGTAATTTACAACCAAAAACCACTTCAAACTAAAAATCAAATTCAGGCACCTGATCAGAAAAAGATAGAACATTCGACATAGAAAATATGCTCCTTAAACCTTACATGAACTAATTATTGTTATGAAAACATTGTAACTTACGAGCTGCAAAATTCAACTCATTATAGAGGTTCCTTGAAGCGTTGAACATTTCAGGGAAGACATTTGAGTAGGCTTGTAATACTTTTTAAGTAGTAAAACTAATCACATAATATAGAATTCAAAACTTGTCTAAATCACACGATATGATCAAATTTAACGTTTTTTTATCACCAATACCTTCAGCTACAGAGTACACAGAACCAAGTTCGGCAATGAAAACACAACACTGTGAGTGAACAGAAATACGAAGACAGAAGACAATCATATGACAGAACATGGCATATGGCTTGATGATTCAAGTTCTTTTTTTACAGGCTGCCAACACACCAACCTAAGCGAAAAAGACCTAATCTTCTGATATACAGTTAAATGTGTAATAATACTATAACAGAACAAATACAGTATTCCAAACAGTTTATTATTTATTTATTTTATTATATATAAGCTCTATTGCCATACGCTATAAGCTACTATTGCATTGACATTTTGTAGAATTTCCTGTCATGGCATGTAGTGGCCACTAAAAAGAAGATGAATTCTTCAATTTTGTCTGTTCTTACCAATACTGTTCATCAGTTTGACGATAAAGTTTGATCATAATTGTTTTGACCGGAACGATGGCGTAGTCCTGGAATCCAGCTACTTGGTGATCATACGAGTTGTGAATATGTGTGAGCGATAGTCGGTGGGTGTAATGTTCTCTTGTGTAGATTAACGTCCACACTATTGAATACTACGTTAATCCACAAAGGTCATCATGATAATTAGACCGGTTCGTAATTCGGAGGCAGTGGTTTGGAATCCAAGTTAAACCGAAGGTCCCTTAGTTGCTATCGTCTGTTGGGCTATTAATTAATAGTCTTATCTAAGGAACATGTCAGCCTTAGTTAGTAATAAGACTACCAGATCGTGCCACAATTATATTGCCATCATTTCTCATTCATACTTGGCTTAAAATACCTAACTTGAGGTAGAGCCACCATTTCAACAATCTAATCAAATCTATTCAAACTGGCCCAAAATATAAAGTTAACCAAGATAATTATCCACATTACATTACTCTGATTACCCTAAGGCCTAAATAAATAAACTTAGTCTGAAAATAGGCTTCCACATCCATAATAGCTTCTTCTGCTTAACTAAAGTAATTGGTTTGTAAACGGATTCCTACTCTTATTCATTAAATACCTATTTCCATGATTGGTAAGGACGCAATAAACATATAAATACAGGGACCAACGCAAGCTTGAAAGTAATTTATAAACCACATAGAAACCAGATCAGCCTTAACAAAAAAAGTTAGGATAGGTTAGGTTAGGTTAATTTAGCTAAGGTTTGGTTAGGTCTGAATACAGAGCACTCTCGTTGACAAGTCCTTTGAAGACTGATGGAAATCCCAGAACAGTGAAAGTACATTTTAGATATGGCAATACGTCAGACCAAAATTTGAAACGGTAACGTTATATGGTTATAAGGACACCATATGACCTCTATATATCTTTTTCCTCTATACGTTTAGAGGAACTAAAAATATTCCCTTTATAGATGTATCCATGATCCAAGCTATCTCCTAAAGGGATATACATTATTTTGAATGGCCCAATTACTACGTCCCATGTAGAAGTATCCCATGGAAGTTCCTCATGAAGTATTTAGGAGTCATACCGGACTCTAAATCAAGATCCACTCTAAACAACTTGTTGAACAAACTCTAATAGGGCACAGAAATCTTTGGCTTGATGTGGCGTATCATGCAGTCCTAGCAGCATGAAATCTCAATCAGGACGAATCATGGGCTGAGTTACAGTTTACATGTTGAGGGGAGGGGCAGGGAGTTATTGTCCTAGTTTTTGTCACAATATAGCCAAAACAGAGAAAAAGAAACATTTACGTAAAACTCATATAAAACCACAGTAAAAACTCATCAAAATATCTTTGCCAAATATAAAATTATAATAGATTTATTAGGATTGGTAATAAAATTCTAAAACTTAGGTCTGGGGGGCATTGCCCCATATATGCTCTTCTTAACTTCACCCATGGGACGAATGTCTGGCTTTTAATCGTTCCTTTGCAAATTTTGAAATCTTCAAAAGCATGAATGACGCTTCTACAGGAAGCAAGTTCTAAAGGAAACGGCTGGAGGACGCACAGAGACACAGACGTAGTGTCACTTGAAAACACTTATCAGACACTCTGTAATCATATAGACGATATTCAGATGTAACCTACAAAAATGAAAGCCCTGTCATCGTCAGGGAAATCTGCAAACGACGTAATATTATTGAAATGGGAATCTAGTAAAATGAAATATCATAGTTGTCAGAAGGAACTAGGTTCTAGTGGACCAAGGACCGCGGTAGTGTGTGCGTGTGTGTGCGCGCGCGGAGATCCTCGGCGCGGTGGCGGGGACTACGTCTACTCCAACAGCACCAGCGCAGTGTGCTTGGACTTTCTCTTCAGTTACAAGGTAATTTTTGCTCCTCCTGTTCATGTTTTATACCATTGTACATATACCATATACTGACCATATCTTTTACGGCATGCTTGTTGGATTTTCCAAAGTTTTTTAAAGACTATAGCCCTCGAAACACAAAGAAACGCATGTTTATCTCAATAAAATATGATTATCTGTTTATCTCAATATAAAATTCCAGAGTCATATTAACTTTAATTGAAGAAATAGATCAAGAATGCCTAACAATAATGATGAAGTACTGTAGCTTGTACGAAATGTCTTGGGATTACGAATTTGTATCTGTTAATAGAGTTGTCAAAAGTTTGCCCCAGAAATATCCAAATGTTTGCTTATTATGGATTAATAAATCCATTTTGTCAAATGACATTTCTTTATGAGGATGCTGTACACAGAAATAGTTTTAAAATACTGTTCCAAAAAGATAATAAAGTAATTATTGGCAATGTGCCATTCAGCCATTCGTGAAAACCTACCTTTAGGAATTTTGGAATTTTAGCCTTCTCTGTACATGTATGAAACCATATTACAGTATATGCAAAAATTAGGTCAGAACAATTGAAAGCAGGTTCAATTGTACAAGAAATAAAGCCTAATAAAAGAAATTCTAATACAATTCAATCTCAAGAGCTTGGATTAAATCTTTTTTTTCAAACTTCCAGAAAGTGCAGGTGTAACATTAACATATAAACTACAAATTACATAAAATTGAACACAGGAAACAAATAAAAGACGCTTATAAATTTCCTAATAAACCAAGCATATTATAATATATTCTTATATATGGACCATTTCTAAAATATGATTCAACCTAATAAATTTTAATTTTGATGCAAGGAAATAATGGGCGTTTTTGAGACTATAAGTTAATGAGAAATATTGATTTTGTTAATAAATTAATATATTGTATTTTTATTAATTTAGAATTATATTTTATTATTGTTGTTGTTATAATTTTCATTTAATTTTTCCAAAAACATGTACTTTGTACTAAAAATAAAAATATTATTTTTTGTTTAAGAAAATTATTAAACTATTAATTTGAAAATGGTATTTCCAATGTAATATAAATATTATATACTATTATATGCGTTTAAGTTTACGTTTAAGTTTAAGATACGTTATTTTTATCACAATTTTGTGATAGTTTTAGAACATTAATTCACAAAAAAAAATAAAAATGCAGGAATCTAATTATTCGTAATAGAATAATATTTTTCACTATAATTCAACATAAGATTATCGACAAATTTGTATTATTTTAATTTAATCAAATATTAAACTTATACCAACTTTATTTTCGGGGATATCAATAGTAAAATAATCAACTGATTTACATAAAATAAACGAATTCTGCCAGTTACAACCTTTCAATTCTTGTCAATGATAAACTGGTTCGAACAAATATCCTAGGAATGTTAACGAACTTTTTGTATTTTGCAGTAATTAAACGTGTAATTTTTAGCATCAGTTCGAGCATCCAAGTCGCAAAATAAAATGGGAGACAGGTTTTCCTTTTACACTTGGACTAAAAACATTCTTAAATTAAATTTTGCAACTTAACTTTTGTACATACGCAACAAATTGAAGACTGATAATTTGTTCTCCCAGTTTACCCACTTAGCACGCGCTAGGTAGTTTTATCAGCCCATATTTGATTTTTCCAGTCTCCAAATGTGACTTCTACTTTTACAAATTTAACTACTTCACAAAATACAGTAAAATATGTGTAAAACCTGCAATAAAAAACTAACTCAATTTTGTGGTGGTTCAAGGTCCCAGTTGCCTTTGTACTTTAAGTTATTATTTGTTAATCGTGATAAATGAATCAGCAGGTCTATGTTAGTATCAAAGCTAAAATTAATCATCTATCACACTCATCACACTAGCACTTTACTCATTTTGACCTTGAAATTACCACTTGGGTGATTCAATGTCATATTAATAATTAATTATAGTTCAATTCTAAAAAAATATTTTTGTAAATTTTCACAAAATGTTGATAGGTAATCAACAATATGCTTGAAATTACGAGATTATTTTTTGAGACACTGAGCGAATATACGTGGGTATTTTAAGGTGAATATGAGTGATGTATGCATACAATGGATTTTATTATATACAAGCTGACTGCGAATTTCGTACCGCCTTAACAGTAATGTATGTTGGGTGAGTTACATTAATGACACAAAATCAGCTGTTTATAAAACATTTAAATTGATGTATTCATATGATAAAGATTTATCACGTATTTCCATGCAAAGCATAACATATACCGTACAAACTTTACAGGCCAGTGAGGCTTAGCACTAAGTTTAATGCAAAACTGAATTAGAAAGAGACGAATAAAAAATTATTGTATTTACTTCCCTATGGGAAATAGCTTAGATCGTGGATATGTCTAAAGGGAGTGTTTTCAGTTCATCTAAACAGCTGTTCTTATATAACCATATTACGGCACTTTCGTTAAACACTTCCGCTGTACTTTTTGCGTTTCACAAATCTGCTAGAACTCCCCAAGAGCTTAGACATGTCCATGTCAAAATCTACGATCATTAAAATCGGTCCAGTCGTTATAGCAATTCCCTATAATTAGCCAATAATAAATATATAAACCTCCACCCATCTCTTATATCTCCATCTCTTATAAATGGTGTAACTAACACGACTTTGTTTTATATAGGCCTATTAAGATGTAACTTTAGTTCCTGAAAAAGATCAGCTGATTAAATTAACAGCCCTATGGATACAAAGCAATCCAGTATCGAACAATGATAAAATTGCTGCGACCTTCGGATCATTTTATCGGCGGAATTAAGACAGTTTTGAGGGTACATATTTTAAATTTTCATTTTTTTGGTTTGGGAGTTTTAGCAAATTGACTCAAAATTGAGTATAATCGGGAAGTTGATTCTCAAAGGCGTGTTTGAATTTCAAAAACGCTGATAACCTTGAGGATTTCACCAGGTGTAGTATCAACAATGACATCCGACCAATGACATAATAACGAAACTTTTTGTATTCTATCAGCCTGAGGAAACTTTTTGGTAATTCTGAAATCATTTATTCACACAAACACGTAAAAAACTCTATTATACTGCTATTTACTGTTACTTTGCTAACCAACTCTCAAGCCACTATTTCCACTAGGCACTACTGACTCGATACTTGCCACTGACAATTGATACTCGCTACTTGCCACTGACACCAGTCTGACTCGCTACTTGCCACTGACACCAGTCTGATACTCGCTACTTGCCACTGACACTAACCCGACTGTAGCTACTTATTGATACATCCTGACTCTATACTTGACTACACTAGCTGACTCTCGCTACTTGCCACTGACACTAACCCGACTGTAGCTACTTGAACTGACACTATCCTGACTCTCGCTACTTGCCACTGACACCAGTCTGAGACTCGCTACTTGCCACTGACACTAACCCGACTCTAGCTACTTGAACTGACACTATCCTGACTCTCGCTACTTGCCACTGACACTAACCCGACTCTAGCTACTTGAACTGACACTAGCCTGACTCTCTACTTGCCACTGACACTAGCCTGACTCTCGCTACTTGCCACTGACACTAGCCTGACTCTCGCTACTTGTCTCTGACACTAGCCTGACTCTCGCTACTTGCCACTGACACTAACCCGACTCTAGCTACTTAACTGACTCTAGCCTGTTCTACTTGCCACTGACACTAGCCTGACTCTCGCTACTTGCCACTGACACTAGCCTGACTCTCGCTACTTGCCACTGACACTAGCCTGACTCTCGCTACTTGCCACTGACACTAGCCTGACTCTCGCTACTTGTCTCTGACACTAGCCTGACTCTCGCTACTTGTCTCTGACACTAGCCTGACTCTAGCTACTTGAACTGACACTAGCCTGACTCTCGCTACTTGCCACTGACACTAGTCTGACTCTCGCTACTTGCCACTGACACCAGTCTGATACTCGCTACTTGCCACTGACACCAGTCTGACTCGCTACTTGCCACTGACACCAGTCTGATACTCGCTACTTGCCACTGACACTAACCCGACTGTAGCTACTTGAACTGACACTATCCTGACTCTCTACTTGCCACTGACACTAGCCTGACTCTCGCTACTTGCCACTGACACTAGCCTGACTCTCTACTTGCCACTGACACTAGCCTGACTCTCGCTACTTGCCACTGACACTAGCCTGACTCTAGCTACTTGCCACTGACACTAGCCTGACTCTCGCTACTTGCCACTGACACTAGCCTGACTCTCGCTACTTGCCACTGACACTAGCCTGACTCTAGCTACTTGCCACTGACACTAGCCTGACTCTAGCTACTTGAACTGACACTAGCCTGACTCTCGCTACTTGCCACTGACACTAGCCTGACTCTCGCTACTTGCCACTGACACTAGCCTGACTCTCGCTACTTGCCACTGACACTAGCCTGACTCTCGCTACTTGCCACTGACACTAGCCTGACTCTCGCTACTTGCCACTGACACTAACCCGACTCTAGCTACTTGAACTGACACTAGCCTGACTCTCTACTTGCCACTGACACTAGCCTGACTCTCGCTACTTGCCACTGACACTAGCCTGACTCTCTACTTGCCACTGACACTAGCCTGACTCTCGCTACTTGCCACTGACACTAGCCTGACTCTAGCTACTTGCCACTGACACTAGCCTGACTCTCTACTTGCCACTGACACTAGCCTGACTCTCGCTACTTGCCACTGACACTAGCCTGACTCTAGCTACTTGCCACTGACACTAGCCTGACTCTCGCTACTTGCCACTGACACTAGCCTGACTCTCGCTACTTGCCACTGACACTAGCCTGACTCTCGCTACTTGCCACTGACACTAGCCTGACTCTCGCTACTTGCCACTGACACTAGCCTGACTCTCGCTACTTGCCACTGACACTAGCCTGACTCTCGCTACTTGCCACTGACACTAGCCTGACTCTCGCTACTTGCCACTGACACTAACCTGACTCTCGCTACTTGTCTCTGACACTAGCCTGACTCTCGCTACTTGCCACTGACACTAGTCTGACTCTAGCTACTTGCCACTGATATATACTAGCCCTACACTAGCATTTATCAGCACTACTACTGGCATATATATATGATGAAAAGTAGACCACACTCTCCACTGACACTAACCTGACACAGTATACCTACGACTATTACACACTAGTGACACTCAGCATCACTATGCACGTACTATGGTATGAGCAGTGCGACTGCCCGCAAGGCAATCAACAATTGGGCCAAGTAACAGCATCTCTTTCATTCGTTTAGGTTATATGGCATGAAACTATTTCCAGAATCATTTGCTCTTTCCACGAGCTGAGGCTGAGCAGGGATAAGTAACGGCTGGTCATTGCTTTCATCATTGGACACAACCACTTCAGAAGGTTTTTACACACTTCACGATGAGCAGCAGTATAATGTTTGCAATAGCTTTCCGGAGGTTGCAAAGCAAATACTCCTACATTACGAAAGATTGGGGGCAAGGATAAAGGCTACTTTCAGTCTTCAGCAACCAGGAGAGCCTTTTGTTTCTCATTGTGAAAAGGTCTTTAGCCTCGTTAGGGACACAGGAATCGGCTCGCGTTAATATATTAGTAGGGTGCAATGTTAACGTAACGTGTCTTTACTAAAGAACCATATTATAGTATCTATGACAATGAAATGTTTTTGCGGTGTTTATGTTACCCTAGAAAACACTAACATTGGAAATTTAGAGTAAATAAAGTTTTTCGTATGCAAAAATATTTTGAAAGTTCAATAAAATGTGATAAAATTTAATAGAAAATTAGTGATAAAATCAGTTAAAAAACCAAATTTACCAAAAAAGGTAAAGTATACTTATGTATAGATATAGAACTTTAGAGATGATGAGTTAAACTTACTTATTGAAGTTAGTAATTAGTTAGTAGTAAATAGTTAGTTAGTAATTTTTAATAGTTTTTACTAAATCATGTATGTTATATGTTTTTGTAATGAGAATAATCCTAAGAATAGTATAAACCTATAAATAAACAAATCATTTTTGATTGTTGAGGTGCCAACCCCCTTAAGCTCAGTTGACATTTTGGGACTTATAGCTGTACCTTTACCATTGAAATAGCAAACCTCTTCCGGTAGGTATTTTAAACCAAGAAGAGATTATTGTGGCGTGATCTTGTAGTCTTGTTACTGACTAAGGTTGACACGTTCCTTAGACAGGGCTGTTAATTAATAGCTCAACAGCTATTAATTAACCTTAGATGATAACTAAGGTACCAAGAGTTTAACGTGGGTTTGAACCAATTTTTCCTCTGAATTACGAACTGGTCTAATTATGAAGATGGTCTTTACTGATGAACGTAGTATTCAATAGTGCGGACCACACCAGAGAATATCACATCCACCGACCATCGCTCATAACTTTCCACAATTCTTGACATCAAGTAGCTGGATTAAGGGACACGCCACCGTCCCAGTCATTGTGTGACTATTATAGGGACAACGTTATGCTGTGTGGCTTCAAACAACCTTTTCAACAATACAATATGTTGCAGTAGCATGGGCATGCAGTTTTTATACAACAATATTTATTGTTGTAGACAAAAGTGACGTTAGCGTATTGAATTAAAATGGCGACAATGTCTCTATTACAAGACTGATAAATAGCTAGGACTAGCCCTATTATGAAAATATTATGGTATAACCTGCAGTTGGAGATGAAACTCCCTTTTATCATCAGTAAGTGCCACAACATATGTTTCGTCTCTGTTACAATGTTTTGAAATTGATGTGGTTGTAATTAGTTGTAAGAGGACTCGCCTATTCGTAAGTGATATGGTACCGGCATGGGGTTGCCATACTGCAGTTTGGACGCAGACGTCCAAGGCCAACTGCTTTTTTGCTCTGTTTTGCACATACTGCTCAAAATACAGGAACATATCAACTAACGGTCAAGTTTTTATCTTTGCGTTTTAATATCAATTTTAAGTGCGCTCATGAATTAGTTGTAGGAAAAAGTTTATTTCACAAACTTTAGAGAGTTGTTTTAAAAATAGAAAAAGTTTTGTAACCAGTTCGTTACAGCTCGAGTTTTTAGAAATATAATGCATACGTTGATTATTGAATTGACTCTGCGTGACAGACCGGTGTGGGGTAGGGGAGGGTGTGATGCGCAACGCTTTTTCGTTTTCAAAAATCTCATAAGGGCAATATGTGGCTAAATGTTTTTGAATGCCAACAATTAAATAACAGTTTTATTTACACAAAGTGCCTTTTAACTATCTTTAAATTTTATGTCGTGTTGTTCCTTAGTCTAAGACTAATCTAAAAGTTATATGACATGATAAAAAGTGAGATCAAAGATCATCGAATGATAAAATAATTGCTGTCCTCATAAAGAATTACGATCGCTGCATGGTGACACAAAAAATCTCCAGCCGGAACAATAATGACTTGCTGGGATCTCTGTGTGTCCCGACACTCTCTTGGTGCACCTATTGTTAGCATGCTCCACGATCAGCTGATGATTCAACGTCACTTTCACCTGTTGTATCACAACTTCGCTTATCTCGGCATCTACACATCTGGGGCATCGCCGGCCACTTCTCCGCACACCCCGCAGACCGCGAGAGTTGCCCAAGCTATCGAACGCATACATTTCATTGCACGGTTAGTATCCACTTCATAGACAAAAGATTGCCGGTTCGATTCTGGGAAAATCCTAATAAAAAGTTGAGATGGATCGTTGCTGGACCCAGTTGTCTTTGTTCATTAAGTTATTAATTTTATTAATAATCTTGAAAATGAATCTACCGTTCTTTGTTAGTGTTACAAAGTGTCTATAAGCCCATTAACACTCATATTCATCTTAAAATACCCATCTGGGTTGGTCGATGTCTGAAATAAAAATAAGTGCTCCCGTCTTAAGATGAGTTCTTTTTATATAAAGACTTGGTATATCGGGAAGTGTAAATCCGAGTCTTAGGTATTGGAGTTGCAACGCTGCATGTCTTGCTTATGTGGGGAGGCAGCATGAAAAAACTGTCACTCGTACGTAGGGATTGTCTTGCATTGTGAGTGGTATGAAAAATATTTATATACAGGTTGTGTCTATGAATAACGTTTCAGGAGTTTATGAGTGATTAGGTACATTAACAGGAAGAAAAAAGTTCCAATGAAGGAATGGCCTAAAACGGTGGCCATTGTATTTTTACAGTTTTCTAAGTATTTTAGTTTTAAAATTTTAAATGGCCGACATTTGGAATTTTGAGCTTGAATCGTGCTAGTTATTTTTTAAGTAATAGTAGTCTACTAGTGTACACACATACCACATAACACATACCAAATTTTAAAATAATCCCTAAAAAAATGTTTGAAATAAAAATTATTTTGTGAAAAATACAAAATAGTGAATACCTGAGAATATAAGCGTTTTAGGTTATACCTCCATTGGACTTTTTTCTTCCTTTTCGTACCTAATCACTCACCGAAGTCCTGAAACGTTTTTCATGAACACCCTGTATACGCAAGTTTAAGGATGGTTAGCCCATTAACACTAATATTCACCTTAAACACCCATCTGGGTTGGTCGATGTCTGGAATAAAAATAAGTGCTCCCGTCTTAAGATGAGGATGAGAAGGATGACTGAGTTGACAGTTGTTCAACTCTTTTAGACTAGTTTCTCCTCTTGGGGAGCAATTACTGATCGTCATATGAGATTTGGTAGCGTGAGTTACCTCAATCACATCGAGCCAGTCTGTCAGTCTAGTGCGGAAGATCTAGTGAAGAATCTGAGTTCGAAGTTGGGGAACATCTTGAGCGATGATATCACAAATGTGGTTCCACGGAGATGTTTCTGCAGCATCCTCAACTCTCTCAGTCAGCCTATCAACGAAGTATCTGATAGTAGGGAAGCTGGCCGAATAGAATAATAAGGGAGACAATAAAATAGCTTACTCTTAGAAAATGAAAACAGCTTATAGCTATTTCAGCCAATGGCCATAACAAATATAAGTAAAAATATTTACCGAAAAAACTCGTATAATTCGTAGTTAGATTAGATTACATTTAGATATACAGTATATGTTTGATTCTGGAGGATTAGGTGGCCCCAGTGGAGTTGGCTTGGCACGTCTTCCTGTAGAATATTGTACAGCCACAAGAAAGATAGGATTCAAAAGTAAGGAAAATGGGACATGGTTAG
Organism: Nephotettix cincticeps; assembly: GCA_023375725.1. Taxonomy (NCBI): domain Eukaryota; kingdom Metazoa; phylum Arthropoda; class Insecta; order Hemiptera; family Cicadellidae; genus Nephotettix; species Nephotettix cincticeps. The sequence continues at coordinate 51,006,551 of CM041790.1, read as the reverse complement.
TCATTTTAAGATAGATAAAAGGAACCTTCAATAAAATCTAGATCCGGGTCGGGCAGTGAAACACTCTACTCCAACTTTCAACTTCCAAGCATCCCAAATAAAGTCTACCCCAAGGAGCTCTTGAGCCCGAAGTGCTGGTTTCATTTGAGGACACACGCCCGTGCGCGTGTGTCCTCCTCCTTCATTCCCTATCCGGAATATACCAAGAAAGCATCCTCTCTCCAGGACAACTTTTCCAGATGAACAGTAAGGAGATACATTACTTCCTGAAACTTCTGGTCAGACTGGGTGTTCAGACTCAGCCAGAAGTCAATCAAGCCCCCAGGAGAGACAAGAAAGAACCAAGGTGATAGGGAAGCCCATCACACTGGATAGTCAATAAACTACCCAGTAATTGCACAAGTTTTTTAATGTTCCTAATTTTGATCTAACTAGTAGAAACCAGTAGAGACACGACCAGGGCCAATCCATTACAAAAGTTTCCACTCAGGATGAGTAAGGTTTAAGCATAATGGTGATTATGTTTCAAAAACGAGTCGTTCCGGAACCACATGAAGCTGAATCAGACCAATCAGCATTGTCTCAGCGGAGGTGTTAAAGATAATTGATGTAATGAATAACAAATTATGTCCGTCAGAGATAACCTGAGTACGGGTCGCGGGACTTCCCGTCGGTGAACAACTCAAGGTTAAGATGCGCAACCGGTACTGAAACTGAAACCTGTCGTGGGACGATGTTATCTTACCTTCACATTCATATCCATATTGCCTTACTATCTCTCTGAAATGGAGACCTACCTACGTAGGCATTTATGCCAAATAGGAATAAGAAATGAGCGTAAGATGATTGTGGCGCGATTATGTAGTCTTGTCACTGACTAAGGCTCACATGTTCCTTAGACAGGATCTAAGGTACCTACAGTTTAACGTGGGATCCGAACCACATTTGTATATGAATTGCGAACTGGTCATATTCGTAACATTACCATTATTGAGATTCTAACCCATCCTTGGGACTCAAAGTTTAATATGCAAAAGGGTGAGTGTGATAAATGTAATGCATTATAATAGATAAATAAACATTTTATTGTCATTCGGTCATATACACAACCACCACGATACACAGTAATAGACAAGATCAATATAATTATTACTACATATATTCAACTGCATTCTGAAAATTTAAGTACATGCCCATACAAGGTTCATACGTACAAGACTTTTCCCTGTGGGGAATAGGTTAGATCATGGTTAGAGTATGAAGGGAATCTTTTCGGTTCCTCTAAAAGCTGTCCTTATGACGTCACTATTTCAAATTTTAGTCTGACGGATTGTCAATACGTTAAGATACGACAATACGTTGCCTTATCTGTACTGTAAGTATTTTTTCATTTAGTGTGACCAGAGTGTGTTTTTTCTCTCTCTCTGCATCGTTTGTTGCAAAATCCACAAAATATATAAATTGTAAAAAATAAATAAATAAATAAATATATATATATATATATATACCCTATACATATATTAAAACGTATCGAATAATCTTAATAAAACAATCAAGTTAGTATTTTGTAATTTGGTTATTGTGATATATGTTACGATAGAAACTGTATTTTTTACAAAGCTCATGCTCAAGCTCATGGGAAAAAAAATTTACATCTCGCTTATTATTTATAATATTGTCATAACTTGTTGTATACAGCTTCATATAGTTAATTTGTGATACTGAGTACTAAACAATGATTTTTTTGGTTTCTTGAGGCAGCAAACCTACTAACTCATTCCCCGTGTTGTTCTTAAGGAGAACATCATACTTCGATATCAATTCCTTCTTGACCAATGATTAATTTAGCTTGAATCGTTACAGGTAATTCTTAAAATCACAGGATATTCGCTTAGTATACAGATCTGCTGCAACAGAGTGTTTTAATGAACCACTTGAGAAGCTGTCAGGTGTTACATGGAGGACAAGTTGACCAAGCGAGAGGTCAGAGGTCAGTGACCGACCGCAACGACGTCAAACCTGTGTAGAGTCGCGCGAAAACCGCCCAAGTCAAGGTCAACTTTTTCCAGGATTTCTGAAAACAACTTTTTGTCCCTCATCATCTTCCACTGACGCGAGCGAGAAACAATTTCGTTCTTTGCATTTTCAAGGACTGAACCAAATCGATTTTCAACGCTTTGGCATTTTCCCATTCAAAACCTCTGATGGTTGTTGGAAAATGGAAATAAGTTATAAATCCCTGAACTAGATGTGATTCGAACAAATTGAAAAGTTATTGTAAACGTTTGAAAAATAAATTGAGACCAAATAAGTACACGATTAAATAAGTACAAGCAAAAATTATATTTTGTTGACTGTGTTTTGATATATTACACGAAGTTTAGAAATTTACAAAATGTATTCTATTTACTTTCCTGTGGGAAATAGGTTTGATAATGGATATGACTGAAGGGAATGTTTTGAGTTCCTTTAAACATCTGTTCTCTTAACCATATGACGTCACTTCTGTCACTCTTTTGGCGTCTTGAAAACCGCTAACTTCCCCTCCTCAGAACTTAGACAGGCTATCCAACTTAAAAAAATTAAGGCAGACGGAAGGAGAACGTAATGCTGTAAAAGAAAGTTGGCTAACTGTTTTTGAAGACTCAAGACTCTGGAGCCAAACATATTTTTCGCCGTAATCTATACTGTCCCGCCAACTATACTGGATGATGAAATTCTTGTCCCTTGTCGTTCAATGCCGTTCTCTCGAACTGTCTAGAATACAAATTAAAAATTTGCAAAATATGTCCTGTGTTCAAAACAGTTGGCTTACACATACCTACTTTAAACCAGAAGCTTTGTTCTTGTATACATGTTTTATTCATTTAAGAGCGTCTTCTCAGTGTTGTGTTGTGTTGCAGATGTTGTACGCTGGGAGACTCATGTTAGTGCTGGCGACGGTGGCGGCCTCTGCACTCGCTTATCCGAACCACCTCAAGGCCGTCGTCACGGGCAAGGAGTCGGTACGTTGGACATTAGTTTTTCATCAATACATAATCAACCAATCAACATACCATATAAACAAATCAATCATTAAATATGTCCTGTAATTCAGCTACTGGGAGACCACGATTTATTGTGAATAATTATGAGTGATGGCTAGTGGATGCGATATTACATTGTAAGGATTATCAATCGTATTATTGTATTGAAATCTACGGTCATTTACAAAGATTATCCTCATATTTATACTAGTTCATAATTATTTATATGTGTAATTGTAATTTTGTAAATCGTCCCACTGTCGGTCCCTTTAATGCAATCGGCTTGTGCTATGGACATGTCAGTCTTAGCAAGTAGCAAGACCACAAGATCGATCGAACAATATTGAAACATTAAAATAATAGAAATATTGAAAAATAAACAGTTTTTGCTTAACAAAGTATAGTAGTAAAATTTATAAGTAAATATTATTGCTCTCAAAATGTCGGATACCGGTACAACACATGAGTGTATTTTTTTCGGACCTGGTATTTTTGTTGGCTTAACTGGGATTGCAGTGGACACCTGTTTTACTCTTAGTGGTTAGTGGTTATAATGAGGGGGCATGTTTTGTCTTTTTTTTAAACTTAATATTTTAAGAAGATATAAATAATTATTTTTATGTTAACGTTAAAGATAAAAAGCTTGCCACTCCTAGGGTAAAAAATGATGAAAACTACAGGTAAATTTAGTGAACTTGTTAGACACCATCGCCTTCGTGACCGTGTTGCCTTCTGGGGGCAAGTAACCAAACCCGCTTATTCAGTTCACTAAAATGCCACTAGGGTATGTCTTAAGCCAAGTAAGCGCTTTCTACGACTATGCACGGTGGCTGAACCGGTTAACCCATCCTTGGGACTCAAAGTTTAATATGCAAAAGGGTGAGTGTGATAAATGTAATGCATTATAATAGATATAAACATTTTATTGTCATTCGGTCATATACACAACCACCACGATACACAGTAATAGACAAGATCAATATAATTATTACTACATATATTCAACTGCATATATTCAACCGGTTAGAGCGCTATACTGACGAGTTTAACGTTCTAGCCATTTGGAAGTGCTAGGGTTCGAATCCCGACCATGACCACTATAGTATTGCATTTGTGCTACTAGTACGTTTATCACAGTAAACTTTTCCTGTGATGTTGACCAAACATAGTATACTAAAAAAATAATGGAAACTGTGGGTCTTGACCTAAACCCAATTGTGTAATTTTTGAGATTGTGTAAAATATTTGAAAAAAAACTTGAATGGTTTGAATATGTTATTATTAAAACTTAGAAAATACGCTGAGAATGCAGGTCTGTCATGAATTTATTTATTTATTTCCTTATACATCCTGTGTCTGTGTGTTTGTGTTGTTTAATCTATTACTAATACCTTTTTGCCCTTATTACCTTTCTGAAATTATGACCTACCCAGTTAGATATTTTAAGCCAAGTTTGAGAAATGGGTGTAAGATAATAATTGTGTCGTCATCATGTAGCCTTGTTACAGACATGTTCCTTAGATAGGACTGTTAATTAATAGGTCCCCTGAGGGACCTTAGATACAGGCAAGATTATGGTTCAGATTCCACTGAACAAATTTGTCTCTGAGTAATTAAGAACCTGTGTAATTATGAGGAAGGTTTATTGAGATGGTGTAGTAATCAATAGTGCAGACATTAATCCACACCGGAGAATATCACATCCATCTCATAACTATCCACAATTTGTGACCTCCAAGTACATGGATTACAGGACATGCCACCGTCCCATGACAAACATCATGTAATATACCATTTGTCCCAGGTTCCCCAAGAGTCAGGCGTGGCAGCTTCGTTTGGCCCGTTCTCAGCCAAAGCCGGAATTGGAGAAGGAGGACTGTATGCTGGAGCTGACTCTCCTCTAGGGGCTGCTGGGGCAGGGGTGGGCAGCGGGGGCTTGGGGGCGTCAGCTTCCACAGGTGGGGGCCCGGGGGCTGTTGCGTCCGCTGGCTCAGGGACCCATGGAGGTGGAGTGGGTGGGGGCCACCCCTCCCCACACAAGCCTGGTCACCACCAGCCGACTCCATTTGATGGTATTTTCAACGTAAGTATAGTAGGCAGAAAAAATGACAAACAAAACACTATACTTGTCACACAGGACTTGTCCTTACACTTGACTGGGATAGGGACATAACATGTACACAAATACTGTTTACGTTGTAAAAACTGTTATAAATAAAATACCATATTTTAGGATTGCCAAGTTCCTGCACTGTAGCACTGCAACGTTCACATATTGACATCTAGAGACCAATTAATAAATCAAATTAAAAATATTCATACCTTTCAAGCATGTGGCATGTGAGTCAATAATTCAGTCAATAATGTTCATATAAAGCACTTCTGAATAAATAAACTTAACAATCTAAAAGTATAGGGTGTTGACTTTGGGTAGAGATTTTTATTAGATGAAATATCAATTTCCCTCATGGATTTCAGTTTTCTTTACAATACCACAGGGGTCATCATTGTGTTAAAAAAAGTTATCTTTTGAAAGTAGTAAGTTCTTTGCCAATTTTAATTGAATTTTAAGGTATAAATGCAATACAAATTTTAATTCTGTTGTAAAAATAGTCATGAGACTGTCTGAAAATCAATTAACTTTTGTAATAAGTAGGCTACAATAAATAGAGATTTTTTAATTAATTATGCTAAATCCCTATATAAATTTTAAACTATTAATTTATATAGATTGATGTTTTACCGTTGATAATTAATTATATCATATACAAAAGTTTTAATCAAGAACATTTGTTTAAGTATGTGAAATGAGCACTTTTTATTCCTATATGTCTCTGGTTTTTGGTTTACCACCTTTCACATTTTTACCCCGAAATCTGAACTCCATACTATTTACAAGATTCGAGATTCATGCTTGGAGATTTATGCTTGTCTAGACTAGAGTAGAGTTCTAAGGCTTGACACAATTTACATACTGTGACAAGCCAGGCTTGTACTTGTTCTCATCCGACGAGTTACCTTAATTCAACTTACTATTAGCTCAGCAGTTAAATTGGTTTAACAAAGACAAATCTTTTCAGATTCCTATTTCTGTCCTGCAAGCCGTGAACCAATACCTCAACAACCGAGGTAAGGCCACACCAGCTTTAGTTGATTGGTTGTATAAAATGTATATGAATATCAGTGAGCAAGGAATAGTAACTCATGAATTACTTATTATGTATAATGATTTATTATATCTATGAATGCAACATAACACGGAAGTGAAAATGCTGACATTTTTACTTGATAGAACCAATATACCAAAATTCGTACTTAGACTTTTTTTAAATTTCGCTTTTTTTATGAAAAAAGTACATTGTATTCATTGTTTTGTCCAAAATTTTTTTTATTATATTTTTTAAACATACTCAATATTTGTGTGTTTTTATGCCTCAAATTTATGCAAACGTATACCCAATCGGGTACACACTTACTAAAGGTCTTCTGCTAGAGGCAAAAACACATTTCAGCTATATTTAGTGTGACCGTGTTGTTTATCAATAACATTAGAATACACAGTAAGTGTACCCGATCGTGTCCACCGCACGCTTTAGTAATGTACTGAGTATACCCCATCGGGTACACTGCCGCCATCTAAAGAAGTACCCCTGTACCCTATCAGGCGCACTTTGTCACAAATGTGTTAAACAAATGTAACAGTTTGAGATGATTGATGATTCTAAATCTTATTTTTATTCTTTAATGTAAGACTACCCAATCAGGCGAGTATATTCAGATAAATATGGGTTAAGAGTAAGTACTGAGTAATATGAATTTAGAACAATAAGTAAATCTAATGAACATTTTATACGCATGAGTCACAAATTATTCTACAACAAATCTAACATAAAAAAATGAACGTGACGTAAATTGACTTAGTATTTTAATATAGCTAACTTACACTATCTATGACAACGAGAAGTCAAGTCTAGGAAGTTATGACATTTCATTCTGTAGGTGTTATTACTGTTGTCCAAAAGTTTGAGTGCCAGATAATTTGGGTGTTGATTTAATTTTGATAAGTATTTTCCACTAAAACGTTCGATTTCATTCTGGACAAGGGGGATGGAGGTATCTGTATGGAGAGTGATACTGCAGACAAATCAGCTAAGTTCTTGAAGAATTGAACAGATAACTTTAGACTGGAATTGTTGTATAAGTTGAATTTCATTGTTGTAGAATTGGCGGAGGTTCCCCACAGTTGTCAGTGTTTCTTCTTTCCTCTTTTTGAGTTCCTCTTCTTCTTTTATCTTCTCTCCAACTTCATCTTTCTGGTTATTCCTTCCTGTCCGAAGTCTTCTCCCTATTCCTTGCTGGAACGCCTCAGAGTCCCCATGCTTCATATTAGCCCATTGTTTGTGATTATGTATTATTCAAATATGTTAACAACAATGTTAAAACTTTGTCTTGCAGGACCAATCACAAAGCCTGTACACAGAAGGCGAGGACATCAGCCACCAGTGTACAAGACAGTGACCCCAGTGCAGAGCGGAGCTGGAGCGGGGGCTGAGGAGGTGGAGCCACTAGCTGCTGGCAAGGCGGGGACAGTTGCTGAGAGCCACAGCTCCGCCAGCAGCAGCAGCAGTGTGGAAGGTGGTGCCCAACATCCAGTCACATTCAACAAGAGGGTCAACTATGATGATATCTTTGCTGTAAGTTTTGATTTTTTATAAAAATTAGTTATGATTCTTGGTATGTCACCTAGTTTCGGCTTGCTAATGGACACTTGGACAAGCCGTACTTATTATTAAGTATACTTCATCCTTATGAACCACTTGCACTGGGGGATATAAGATCAACTGTGGGTTTGTGTCATATCCAGTACGTTCACTTTGAGTAGAAGCCTACACCTATGTAAGAGTCTCCGATTGTGACAAGTTTATTTAATGTATCCAGTATCAAATCTTATAAAGGTCATCTAGAGTTCCCCTGGGAGATCCTTAGGACAGAATAAAACTAACTTACAGACATATTCAATTGATGGAATAAATCAATAATTTAGGAGTAAGCGATAGTTTACAATAACTACAACCAATTCATAGGCTGAAATAGTGAAATATACTGAATAGTTATAAAAAAAACATTTTCAAAGGGGATGGTAGACTATGACAGGAAGAATATGAATAAGAAAATCCAACCATCTAGAAGTAGATTATTAATTTATGAAAGTTTGGGGGGACACAATTCTAAGTGGGATAAAACAAAACCAAGGAAAAAAGGAGGAAGAAGAATATATTTATCCTTTTGGTTGAAAAGGAAACCATAGAGATGGCCTACCAATTAGGAGAGCCGTAATGAACCACTATATGAGATGCTAACCCAACATCTGTAAGAAAATTGATGTTAAGATTATATCAGAATATTTGTAATGTAAATAATGAATATCAATGATCTCCATTACAAATCATTTAAGCGAAATGGAAAAGTGAATACTCATGACAAAAAGCACTATGAAAGAGGTTCATAAATCAACCTCTAAAATTGTTTTGGGGGTTCATTCAAAATGTTATGTATATATACGGTACCGGTATATATATCTACATATATGTATATATAGGTATATAATTATTGTCTGATTATGATGAAATATGGTGGAGGTACCTTTCTGTATTATCTTGGATGAGTTTTTTGGGCAACGCAATCGGACGGCATTAACTATTCCTACTTTTTTGGGGGGTATATACCCCAAAAATGGGGATATCAATTTATTTATGTATAATTTTTGAAAATATCTAACTTTTCTTTTTACCAATTGATTAAGCTCAAAAACCACAAAAATTTAGTATTTTGAATCATGACTCTAGGTCAATTAATTGGTTATTACGATATTTCAAGCGGTAAACACAGTACAATGTACAATGTCAATCTAAAGGAGGATAGTTAAAAATCAATGACTTATTTATTTACTTAAATATTCTTCCAAAATTTGGTATGCAAGTCCGTCTAGTTAAGTTTTATCAATACATACGTAAAATGTATGCAAGTCCGTCTAGTTAAGTTTTATCAATACATACATAAAATTCCCAAATTTAATATTTCTCACAGCAACAACCTTACGTATTCGTATTCATTGTAATTCTTACGGAGAATAGATAAATTGGTATAATTCGCTTAGTTATTGATATAATTTGATAAAATGTTGGATGTGTTATTACTTAGTAAACAGCCCTAATATAAGCACATTTCCATGTAAATTAACCCTTATTGCAGCAAACCTGCATACTCAGTACTATTTGATTACTCTGGTAGGAATAATATAAATTCTGTGAAAATCGCTCTACTCACGCCAGCGTGCGATCTCGCTTAAAGATCAAACTGACGACCTTCAAATTATGAATTGATAGCTACAATCTCTGAACCACCCAGCCATAACTATAGTTTGTATGGTAGAAAGTTTATTGTATTTGTTGTGTAAAAAAATTTATTTCAGTAATAGAAATAATTCAGTAATGATAGTCAAATTAAGTTCCAGAGGTCATCTGTTTTCCACAGTTTTTCAAGAATAGAGAATTTTGTACATAAATTGTATTTCTTTCAATGTCTGAAAACTTGAGTTATAAGTAGTACCTGAAAATATTTATATTCCTTAATTAAAACATAATGATATTTTTATAATATTAAATTATGAGATTTAACAATTTGATTGTAAAGTTTTATAAACAGAAAGTACTTTAACAAAAGAAAAACACAATAAAAAAATTTTCTTAAAAATTAAATTTTATATTTGTTTGATTATAATTTTGTGAAAATAATTTTGTACAATGATTTTATCTATTAAAAAATTACATAACCAAAGTTTAATTTTGCTAAAGCGACTAGTACTCCTATTAAGTATTGCAGTCAAAGGCAAACGGTCCCTTTTTATTAAGGATTAGCTTTCTTTTTCAACCCAACTGGCCAATGCAGGTCAAGGAAGAAGAACATATTTTTAGATGAGTTGACCCACCACATAATACGGAGGAAAATCCTCAAATTTTATTTTGTAAAAAACACCGCAACTTCATCGAAATTAAAGGCTGTTCTGTAGGAAGAGGGTGTGTTGAAATAAATATCTTAGACGGAGATTAGATTAATAGGATTTAAATAGTTAAAGTCTGAAAATACAAATAATCTCAACAATTCTTAATCAGCCTCAATTTTGTTGTAAAAATAAATATATTTTTGAACTAAAAAAACTAGATATAAAAGATATGGTCTTCAAGTAAGCCCTAGTGTCTGATTCTGGTGTTACGATGTTGTTAGGTTAGGGTTAAAGTAAAACGCCTAAAATTGTCTCGATATTGCGTGTTGATCCTGCAATGATGCGAGCGACTCGCTTACCTACATCCTTATGGCATAGTACAAGTATAAAAAGAGTTTCGACTGCAAGATCTGTGCCGGAGTGGCACTCCAGACCGCTCCGGATCCACTACACCACTGATTGTATTTGTAGAATCGAGTTGTAAGAAACTAATTTCTCCACCACATTTCAGTCTACTAGATTTAGTTAAATTCCAGGGTGTTTCACAATTGATGTCGGGTACTATAGGATATTGTTCCAGAGGTCAAAGCAAACCGTTTTCCGTCTGTCAGTGTGTGTGTGTTTTTTACATAACTTGGTAATAACTTTGGAACCACTTGAGGTACCAGCTTCAAACTTAGTACCTGTATGAGTAGTATAGGAGCTATCCTTGCATAGTAATAAATTTATAATTGATATTTTTTCCAATAGTAAATAATTGGAAAAAACTTTTTTCTGAAGTTACAACAGTCAATTTGGGCTTTAATAATTTGGAAGTAAGTAGTAACTTTACTAAAATTGAGTTTTATCCATTATTTGCGATATAGCCTTATTAAAATATTTTTCTTCAAGAAAATTAAATTTTGCAACTTTTTTGTCTTTGATTTCTTTTTTATAAATCCCATGATTTTTTTAGTTATTGAGCATCAAAAAATTGAAATGGACGCCATTTTGAAATGGTACAAATTAGAAATTTTATTTTATTAAAAAAAATAGGTATACCATACACATTCCACTCATACATATACTCATAAAGTTACCAAATTTGAAGCTGGTACCTTAAGTGGGTCAAAAGTTCAAGTTATGTAATAATCACGCACACACCGACAGACAGAAAAGGCCATATGTTCACAGAACATTTTTCGTTTGTTTTGACCTCAGGAACATCCCAAAGTTTATCTGTGTATTTCAGATACACCCTATACATACTTAACTAGACTTATATCTCCGTTTTCACACATTAATCAACCATTCATAGTTGTCTGAAATTTACTGTCATACTGCAAATAAGAGTTCTAACAATATACTCCTAATTTGAAGATAGTGATCAAATATGACAGAACATATCTTACACATAATTTTAAAATATTTCAGATTCCAATTTCTGCTTTGAGGTCTGTCAACCACTTCTTGAATGGAAAGAAATGAATGAGCCCAAAGCAGCAGTCTACTGACATCACAAGATCACATGACAAAGGATAATGGATACGGCTCATTAGTCATTACATTTATTTTTAAACTTCTTGCCAAAGGATTAAATGGAGTATAGTAGAAGTAAAAGAGAGTTTTGATACTTTGATGATGTATTAAATAAAACTGTTAAAAGATATTTAGTTATGTTTTATTATATCAAACCAATCCAATTTGAGTAATTTTTAGTTGATAATAACTAAAAAAATAGTATTTTTCCTATAATACTCCTTACTTATATTTTCTTTACTAATTTGCTTTTACAGTTTTTTTAATGTAAAGGATTTACCAGATTTTTTTGGTTTTGGGGTATTGATTGTTAATTGCTTTTGGTGAAAATCAATTTTTATACTTCACAATGTTAAATAAACAAAACTCTGCATATGAAGATGCTGTATTCCAAATCATATGGCTTTGTGCCATTTTTTAAGTGAAAAGTTTCCTAGTGTTATTATAGTTGAACCTATTATTAATGACCACATTTTAGACTATTTTAAATCAAACTGCTGCCAAGGAAATCAGTTTTTCTTATTAACAAGTGTTTGAATATTCTCCAGTTTTATTTTAATCTCTATAAGCCCAATTTTAGTGTGTTTTTTTGCCAATTTCACAGAAAATACGAGGTATTACTGGACATGAGAATACATATATATCTTACGTTTTACTCAGAAATCAGTAATTTCAGAAATATAATGGAATTATGTCACTTTTACCTCTCCACAACATATTTGCCTTGTGTGTGGTTAGAGTATTTCACATAAGTGCTGTTCTCTGTCACACCCTGAAAGATTACACCTAAAAACAGCAGACTCCTACCAAACGGCCAAGCTTGTGTGGCAGGTCTAATGGCCATAGAGATATAGGTGATACTGATAAGTGTCTAGACCGAGCCAGGCGGAGGCCGTTTAGACGAGGGTCGAGTCTCAAGCAGGAGGAACATGCCACTGAGGTTAGTACAACTATGCAATACTTTAGGTACTGGTACCAATAAAATATTTAAATCAACGATAAAACTCTCATATTTAATAAAAAAATCCTTGATAACCAAATTTCCCAGTTATATAACGAGTAAAAATATAAAATAGTGGAAAACTTAATTAAAACTGTCATATATTATTTTGTATTTAAAACCTTTTTTCCGTTAGTGCGTCAATAATCAGAGTCTTTTAATGGCATTTAGAAGACGTATAGAAATACAATATGGTATAGTGTCTTACAGAAATTTACAGTCATTTAATAGAGCAATTAATTTTAAGCTAAGATAAAACTAATAAGCAAATATATTTTATTTAAAATCAAATATGTAGTAAAACTGTTCTTTCTATGAAATAGTACAGATAATACCCTAACTCTTTCTTACCTAAAATGAATCTTTATCTTTAATTCATGATTACAGTAAAAGTGTGTTTTCTACTATATTTCATGTAATTTAGTAATGATAAGGGACCTAAGAATGTAAATTTTTTTATTTATTATGTAATTTTTTATTTAATATTCTTATAAAAATTTTTATAAGAATGTATATTTTTTATTATGTTATTTTTTTATATTTATATATATGAGTTAGGAATTCATACTTGGCTTGAAATAACTGGGTAGGTCACCATTTCAGAATGGTAATAGGTAATTAATTAAATACAAATTTATCGTAAAGCTGCTCTTAAACGGAATTTGCACATCCTTGTCAACAATAGACAAACTAAAAAACTGAATCTTCAACTTTCTCTGCCAGATTTACAACACTCTACAAAACTTAAAAAAAGAATCAGTAACTTAACTATAGTTAACTTTCAACACTCAACTCTTCGAGAGTTTTTATATGTTGACTTATGTCTCATTTTTATACCTTTATATGTGCATATCCTGTCAAAATAAATTATAACAATTCCATAATAAAAAGGACAGGTAACGATCGTATTCAAAATATATATTTTACTGCACCAATTACTCATAATTTTCTTTATCCTAAAAAATAATAATGTTTCTTCCATTCTCTTGACATTTATTTACCCATGATAATCGTTATTGATTAATATTGTTACTATATCTATGCATAATTATTTATGATATTCAAGTGTGATACCTTTTACAGCTCAAAAATGCATATCATAAAAATTTTGCGGTGAAAACATTTTAAGCTATAAAAATTTAATGATTTTAAATTATGTTAATCAGTTGAATATTCAGTATGAGTGATTTTGTTTCCTCAATTCCAGAATGCACTTCACTACTTCCATCTACCTCTTAATTCTTCTGCCAGGAGTATTGTCTGCCCCCTTGGACAATGATATAGACACCTATCCAGGGAAGATCAGTAGCAGCAATGAGAATGTTCCCTCAGCCATTGTGTCAGACGATTCCTCCTTAATAAAGGATAAAATACTGTCCTCAGGAAACGAAAATGAAAAAGGAGTAAATTTTGTTGATAGTCATAAAGATGCATTTTATGGTGACAATTTAAATTTAGAGAAAAACAAAAGTAACGAGGACAAATCACAAATATCACTGTCTTCAAAGCCGGAAAATAATATTGACTCAGTGTTAAAAAACAAGAAACATCAGGCAGTGGTAGAAGCCTCTGCTGACAATGGAAATGTTTTAATTGACCAGGAAATTGAGAAGAAAAAGTCAAAAGAAATTTTTAAAAAGCCTGTTGACAGTGCACTAACTCCTCAGGTAAAATTGATTGGACTAGTCAATGACATTAACATTCTACCCTTAGCGTTATAGGGACAATTATTTCTTGTTACAAATCTGTGTTGATAAATCCTTGAATTATCACAGTAACAAGAATGATTTTGATTTATGCAAGTATTCATAGATTGAATTAAAAACTTACGTCTTCCAACACTACTTAATATATTTACACTTATATTGTAATTATATACAAACGGTAGATATATACAAAAGCTGTTGAATTGGCTTAAGTATTCAGTAATTTGTAGAATGAATTTAATTGTTTCATAATGATAGCAATTTATTCCATCGAAAAATACATTTCAAATCAGAGTTAATACTGTAATATGGTTTTTATCTCAGTTAGTTAGGCGATTGTCAGAATATTTCCTCCCTCATCTGATAAAAAAAGTAACCTCCCTAGTTGTTATCTTTTTCAAAATTCTAAATCAATCATTTTTCAAATTTTTTATTTATAAACTTTTTAAAATTCTACACTTTTACACAAAATGTATTTCTCTATGGAAATATTAGTCATTTGTGCAACTAGTGAGCAAAGTGGGCAATCGCCTTACTTGAGAGAAATCCTTAGACACAAGACACGAGCGAGCCGTAGGCCGATTGTGGCATGGTTTTTTGAGTGAGGCAATTGCACTTTGCATTCAAGTTGCAAATTATATTTTACCTACAGTTACCATGAAACCTAGGCTGATTTAGAGCCAGTGCTGCCAACTTATTTCGCATGCATATGACTTTTTGTCTGCTGTCTGCATTTAACACACTTACTATTTTGTGCTTTCACGTTGCAAATCTGGAGTGAGGTAAAGTTACTTAACCTCACTAGTGAGGTCAAGTATAGATTTGCATCCTGAAATCAGTGAGGTCATTATCGGGTAACTGTAGAGAATTTATTTTTATTATCCTGACTAAAAACTTGCATAGCCTATGCTAAATATTAATTAAATGAGCAAACATATTTTTGAATAAATAAATACATGTTATTAGCTCTAATTTAACTAGTTTAAACTATATTTACTGTCTAGTACAGTATACTCTTACTGTAGTTGAAATATCAGCTTTCATACAAGTTAATAATACAACTTTGTCTTTTATGATATCATAAAAGACAAGGGGGGTTGTTTTGTTGGATCAATTTGTACTCTTTGGCTTTAGAATGAGGTCAGTGTATATTTTCTTGATCATATTTCTATCCTGAAATGTATGATAAAAACCTCTTTTCAAGGACGGGATATTAAAAGACGAAACTCCATTACAGAATAAAGAAAATGTATCTGCAACAATTAAGAATTTAATAACTCTTATGATAAAGGTATGTATGTATTGAAAATGTTTGATATATTGTCCTAATTAATTAATATATATTAATCTAATTGATTGAGATCTATATATTTTTTAATACAGTTTAGCTAAAAAACAACTATTAATATATTAAATCTAATTATGACTTATAATTTAATATTCACGTCTTTTATTTTGAAAATATTAAATAAATAAATACACTTTATTAAGTGGCAAAATTAAAAATAACAAACTAATCTCTTGCCCTAGCCTCTAACGAATAACACTAATATTCACAATGGTTAAAATGTGATAATTTTAACATAAAATAACCAAATTTCTTAAAAAAAACATTAGACATGAATATGTAAAATTGACAAATTTGAGAAAAATTCCTTTCCACAAAAAACAATAACATAACTCACAATATTAAAATGTTGTTAATTAAAATTTGATAATTTAGCAAGCACTTTGATTTTAAATATGCCAAAATTTTAGCTAAAATTAAATAATTAATTAATTAAATTTTATAAAAAATTTACATAATTTGACAAATTTGAGCTAGTTCAATTTAAAACCAAGTCAAAATAAAATATTTTCTTTTTTGCAATATTTGATGGTTGACTCAATTGTGGATAGTTGTGAGCGATGGACGGTGGGTATAGTGTTCTCTTGTGTAGATTTACGTCCACACTATTGAATACTATGTTAATCCGCAAAGACCATCCTCATAACTCGACCAGTTCGTAATTGAAAGTAAGACTACAAGATCGTGTCACAATCATCCTACTCTCGTTTCTCATTCATAGGCTTAAAATACCTACATTATGGTATGGTCGCCATTTCAATAATCTAATCTAATCTAATTAATTGATGTAGTTGAAAATGAATATATTATTCTATAATTATCATAAGGGTGGTTGGGTGATAATTTTGGATGATGTAAATTTCTTGGTGTTTAATGTAGGAGACTTTTTAATCTGTTTTAATAATTTATCATGGATGACATATTTTCAGGCCCCTCTTGATCTGGTGAAGGCATTCAAAGCGTTTTTGGAAGGACTAGTGTTTGGTGGCAAGCCAATCTCCTCAGTCACCACCACGACTGTGACGGCTGGGGCTCCATGATTGGGTTATCATCTCTGATTGCGGAAGTGGTTAAAAATTAATAATTAAACTTTTTTAATGAAAACATCTTGACATTAATTCCACACCTTTCTGCTGTAGGTCTCATGGCAAGATTTAAGCACGGGATCGTGTTACTTTTTTTGTTTTGAGGTGCCTAGATGCCAAAAATGATGGTTATTAAAAATTGTATGTTTACTGTATAAATATGTCGGTAATACAATAGTTTGAAGAAATAATAAGAAATAATTGGTCGATCGAGACCAAAATTTGGCAGAGATGTGTAATCCTGCATTTACTCCGATGAGTTTGTAGGCCAAATGACTGCTGGTGATCTGACTGAAGTCACCGGTGAGGTACCGTAGCGGCGTGAGTCACATATGGTAGCTAAAGGTTAATGATAGTGATGACAGGAGTCGCCGGTAAGGTACCCTAGTGGTGTGAGTCACATCTGGTAGCCAAAGGTTACTGCTATTGATCTGACCAGAGTCGCCTTCTAGGTACCATAGCGGCGTGACTCACATATGGTAGGTACAGGTGACTACTAGTGATCTGTGAGAAGTCGTCGTTGAGATACGGTGCAGTAGCAGTGTGAGTCACATGGTAGCCAAAGGTGACTACTAGTAATCTGACAGGAGTCGTCGGTGAGATACGGTGCAGTAGCAGTGTGAGTCACATGGTAGCCAAAGGTGACTACTAGTAATCTGTCAGGAGTCGCCGGTGAGATAGGGTGCAGTAGCGGCGTGAGTCACATCTGGTAGCCAAACGTGACTGCTAGTCATCTGACAGGAGTCGACGGTGAGGTACCGTAGCAGCGTGAGTCACATATGGTAGCTAAAGGTGAATGCTGGTGATCTGACAGGAGTCGCCAGCTAGATCCCATAGCGGCGTAAGTCACATATGGTAGCTAAAGGTGACTGCATGCTAGTGTTCTGTCAGGAGTCGCCTGTGAGATACGGTGCAGTAGCGGCGTGAGTCACATGGTAGCCAAAGGTGACTGCTAGTCATCTGTCAGGAGTCGCCGGTGAGATACGGTGCAGTAGCGGCGTGAGTCACATGGTAGCCAAAGGTGACTGCTAGTCATCTGTCAGGAGTCGCCGGTGAGATACGGTGCAGTAGCGGCGTGAGTCACATGGTAGCCAAAGGTGTCTGCTAGTCATCTGTCAGGAGTCGCCGGTGAGATACGGTGCAGTAGCGGCGTGAGTCACATGGTAGCCAAAGGTGACTGCTAGTCATCTGTCAGGAGTCGCCGGTGAGATACGGTGCAGTAGCGGCATGAGTCACATGGTAGCCAAAGGTGACTGCTAGTCATCTGTCAGGAGTCGCCGGTGAGATACGGTGCAGTAGCGGCATGAGTCACATGGTAGCCAAAGGTGACTGCTGGTGGTCTGACCTGTCATATCACTAGCGACTCTTGAGTCGCCGGTGAGATACGGTGCAGTAGCGGCATGAGTCACATGGTAGCTAAAGGTGACTGCTGGTGGTCTGACAGGAGTCGCCGGCTAGGTACTGTTGTGTCGTGGGTCACATGGAAACTAATGGTGACTGCTAGTGATCTGTTAGGAGTCGCCGGTGAGATACGGTGCAGTAGCGGCGTGAGTCACATGGTAGCCAAAGGTGGCTAATTATCCAAATGACAGAATTATCCTGATGATCTATAAGGAGTCGCCGTTGGTGTAACGTAGCGGCGTGAGTCTCACAGTCGAAACAGTAGTGCTATATTATTAGTAACGCATTTTTTTTAAATTTCGGGCTACCTTTTTTGAAATGAAGATATAACGTGTTATTATGTAAAAAAAGATTGCATCGTTTTATAACACTATATAAGCCAGCTGCCACGCGACGCCTGTCTGTAGTCTGATACTCATCTTGCTTTTGTCGGGATCTGCACTACCGTTAAACCGAAATTTGACAGACTGCGTCCTGACAGATCTCAATATTAGAGTAGAAATGTGTTTTCTACTGTAAGAGAGGCAGTAAATAAAATTAAAAAGTACACAACGGAATTGGCTGCTGGGTAAAATTTCAAATAATTAAAAATCGACTGGCCTAAACTATATTTATTTATAAAATAATTATGAAACCTGTTTGGACTTACAACATTATAAACTTGGAGTGAAAGGGGGTTGTTCAGTGTTCTCGAATCGTTAAAATATTAACAGAAAATTGATGATATATGTGGATAGTCAAATTAATTTGACTTCAAATTGTGGTCCAAAGGCTTTATGACATTTTAGTACCAAGGAATTAGTCATCACTAAGTTACATCAGTTGTCATTGTGTGTATCAGATTTTTAGTTTAATTGACTATAAAATATTGCACAAATTGTTATTAAAGGATCGGGTTCTATCTATTCTGTTTTAGAAAACAGTATTATTATGTGCAGTGAACAGAATTTGATAAATGGATAAAAAATATTGTACTCACGTAATATTGATTATTTATTTTTTTCTTAGTTCTGACTAAAATTTTTGCTTGAAATCGACATACCAGGTAAAATAAAGAATATTTTTAACCCTTTCATCGCTCACATTTCTATTTTTGTAGCGCCGCCGCGAATTTTGCCGAGGGGTAGACCTTTTGAATTAATAGGCCTACATAATTTAAATTTACTCCGAGTTATATGAAATTGACTTTAGAACCTTGCATTTTATTTCATCGAGTACATCCGTTACTAGGATGTTCACAGTGTAATAACGGTACGGTAACGGATAGCAGACGTTTAAAATTTGAGATCAATGTGTGTGATATTTGGTTATGAGTTATACTTAAGATTACAAATTTTGCACAAATAAAATACTGTCGTAAATTTTGCTTCCGGATTAGTCTTTTAAGTCTAGCCAACAAATAAAGGCCATTAACTTTTTGACATTAACCAATTTTATCTTATCAGAGGTAATGGCCATATTAGCAGACTTATATAGTCCGGGTGAACGAAAAGATAGCCAGCCATTAACTCCAGTAGGCATTCTGCTTCCTTCTGACGGACTTCTGCTACTTCAAGGTAACAATTATTACAAGTATTTGCTAAATAATGAAAAAATCATGTTGTTTTCTAAAAATATTGACACTTGAGCGTGTCATTTTTTAAGGACAAATGTATCAATGACAGTCGAGCAAATCTGACAGTAAAATAATATGCTACTGTAGTTTATGAACGTTTTATAATCAGCTTTATTTGATGATTTATTTGGATTTGATGTAAAATTATCTGTGTATTCTTCCTTCTTATAGGATCTTATAGGTTGTACGCCTAGTGTTTAGAACTAGGTGGTATAATACTTCCTATCCTATATTATATACATAGTAATAACAAAGACAATATTACAATCTAATTGTCTTTGGTAATACCATAGATGATAGAAGAACCAATGCTTCTATTTATAATCAATGGTAATACTTTCAGATATAACTAACAGTTAACCTTTCACGGGTTGTACGGCTCTGTGCTAGGAAGTATAATACAGTACTTTACTTCTTAGTCTATCTGAAATGCAATGAACAAACTGTAATATTGCACAGCTGCTTGTCCACGCATATTATTTCAAATATATTTAATCATATAGTGAGTAAGTAATAAGTTTGGAATCATAAGTAAAGCCCTAATCTAGTGTATATAGGTTTGAAATAGATATAAATTCAACGAACAACGTAAAAAATGTTTACTTCCCTATGGGAAATAGGTTAGATCATTGATATGTCTAAAGGGAATGTTTTCAGTTCATCTAAACAAACAGCTGTTCTTAAAACCAAAGTATGACGTCACTAATCATATGACGTCATTAACTAAATTACGTCACTGTTTAACATTTTGGTCTTGCAAATTGCCAACAACCCCCTCCCCCAGAGCTAAGACATGTCCATGTCAAAAATAAATGTGGATTTTTATAAGGAATAATACCATTGCTAAGTATTTATTTCTGTTCACCTTCATTGTAACAGACCAAAGGTTAAACTTGGAAAAATATAGCTCAAAACTGTTTCTTCTTTAGAACTCGTTACTTTAATTTGAAGTGAGTGAGTCAGTTTGAAGTATATAAAATTCTTATCTAACATTGTAAGTAGGGGCTCTCATTTTTACGAAGAAGACATAATGCTTTACGTTTAGTTACAGATATAAATTGAGATGAGAATAATTTATACTCTGCTTTATTGGCGTATAAAATATATAACTAACCAAAAATTCTATAATTCCAAACAGAACAACTACAATTATTACTATTTTGTATTTTGTATTACGATTTTATTCTTATAAATAGCATAGGAATACCTACTGTTAAATATTTTGATTGCTGATTTGTTTTCAAACCATATTCCATAGTAATGATAATATATAAGTTAAGTTGAAATGCATGTGTTCAGTGACATCCTTTATTTCCCTCATTTATATTTTTTGTGTTTTTTAGAAATACCCCTTTGTTGGTAGAAATATAAATATCGTTTAGGCACTTGAGTAGTTTAACCAACTCTCGAAACGTTAAGTAGTTTTTAAATACAAGACGCGTTGGAAAAGTCCAATTAATTGTTAATTTAATAATTAATAACCAACGCTATCATGAATTACCAAAACTCTGTTCAGAGACAATTTGTATTTCATCAGTTTTAAGTGGTATCTTTGTTGCGCGTTTTTGTGTGTATTCTTGCATAGGAGGACTTTCAGGAAAGTTAGTTGGTACAGTCTTACGGTAGTAAGACTGTACTATAATACAAAATCTCGAGTTGTATTTGCTTTCTGTTTCTCCCAATAATAAATTTCTTTTCGGTCCAAAATCAGTATTTGTGACTGTAGTCACATCTGTCGATACATTTTTAAAAGAATAATTAAATTTTATAGAAAAAGGGAAAAATCCCTTCCAAAATCACATTGGCAGAAAGGAAAAAGTCACGAAAACTTTGGAGATTAATTACCGGACCCTAATTATTCGGCCCACTGTGTGAAATATGTTTGGTATGTTGAAATGGGGCCAACCAACTATTGTGAGTTAATTTATTAGTTACATTTAACTGCAGAAGAACAACAGTTAACCAAGTTGGTTTATTCAAACGTGCTTGTTCATGTTCATAGACTACGTGTATTTTTGCATTATAATAAGTTATCAGATCAACTTTAATATATTTGGCTGTTGAATAATAAAACTGAATTAAAATATAAGGAACTCAGCACTTACACAATCTTACATACCAAGGTTTTTTGAGTTGGTTTTGTTGGGTGATTTGACCTTACGCTTCATACCAAGTTTGATGGAAAATAAGGAAGAAATTGATTTTTTTATATTCTCCATAAGAATAACATTGGGCGCCTACAGACAACGTACTGCCATTTATCATGGACAGTAAATTTAACTTTCCTCTGGAACCCTTAGTCGTAAACAAATAGTTCAAAACACTTTTTTGTTTAGTTTTTTAAGCTGGTTTGAAAGGCACCAGTCAAGTTATACTTTACTTTTATTGTTTTCGCTGAAAATTTAAAAATTTGATTTTTTGACATTTAAAAAAAGCCCATAGGCTATAGCTTTCGAACCGTCATTTTTACAGACATGCGAGAGGTGTCAAATTATTTAGTACTCTGTGCACTATAAACTATCAAATTTTAATCAAAATCGTTAGACCCGTTTTTGAGAAATTTGAATTTTTCACGTTTTTAAGGATTATATAGCAGGGGGCATAGTAGTTAACTGGAGATACAGTGAATATATACATACATGCCAAATTTCATCTAAATCGGACCAACGGGGTAGGCTGTGGCTCTGTACACATCCAGACACACACACACACACACACACACAAACATACACACAGACAGACACACGGACGGACAGAAATCACGTCGAAACCCACTTTTTCGGATTCAGGGGACCCCAAAACGGATATATGCACTCTTAACTCAAATTCAAAAATTTTGACGAAAACAATACTTTCTCCATATACGATGTATAAGGGGAGAAAGTAAAAGTGAAGTCACTTTTTATTAAAACCTCAGGTTATGTTTATCTACAACTTGATACATCTTGCTTGCCTTAAAATATAGAAAGTTGTACATTAATGTTTCTCTGGTATTAATATTGAGCTCTGTTGGTCGCAGGATGCAGTTTGTCTATCAAATCACCCTCACAATCTTGCTTGCTGGGGCAGCATTCGGTGCTCCATCTGAAGATCAGCCAGCTGCTGCTTCAGTCTCCAAACCAGCTGATCAACCATCACTTCCTGATGGTCTTGCTGACTCTGAGCCTCCATCTGTTACTTCAACATCTGCTGACCATAACATAAAAGCAGCTGAAGAATCACTAAAGCTAGTGAGAACACAGTTGAAAGACGCAGTGTCTGCAATTTTAGCCCCAGTTTTCAACGCCAATGATCTTGCTTACGCCAGACCAAACATTAAGGCAGCCGAAGAGTCGTTGAGGAAGCTGCAAACCCAGCTCCTGGATGCAGTGGCAGCCATTGGAACTTCCGATAAGAATAATGTAAGTTTTTTGTAGACTATAAGAACTCTTTGTGTATTGTCACACAGATTCTACTATGGCACTCTTAGCATATGTAAATTTCACTCTGTTTTAAATGA
The DNA here is from genome assembly GCA_023375725.1 of Nephotettix cincticeps. Classification (NCBI taxonomy): domain Eukaryota; kingdom Metazoa; phylum Arthropoda; class Insecta; order Hemiptera; family Cicadellidae; genus Nephotettix; species Nephotettix cincticeps. The sequence goes on along the minus strand of CM041790.1, from coordinate 50,983,350 downwards.
ACTTGTTAAATAGTCTACACTTATGTCAGAAAGTCTTCCTGAATTAAGTACTATATAGTCTAATTTTAAAAAAAAGGAACCCATGTCTGAATTTATGACCAGAGTTCTTGGGTTGTGTGTAAAAAGAATGAGGCAGAAATGACTGGGACGGTGGCGTCGTCCTGTAATCCAGCTACTTGGAGGTCACGATTTGTGGATAGTTGTGAGCGATGTTCAGTGGGTGTAGTGTTCTCTTTTGTAGATTAACCTCCGCACTACTGACTTCTACGTTAATCCGCAAATACCACCCTCATAATTAGACTATTTTGTAGTTCAGAGGCAGTGGTTCGGACTCAAAGTTAAACTGTAGGTCCCTTAGATATGCAATTGACTGTTGGGCTATAAATTAACGGTTCTGTATGGAACATGTCAGCCTTAGTCAGTGACAAAACTACAGGATCCAGTGGCATATCCAGGAAGTGTCTCTGGGGGGGACTATTTATTGCAATAGACTTACAATAAATTACATTCGTTACAATATAATATTGGAAATCCTCACAAATAAAACCTGCGTGTTGGGCTGAGTTCTACAAGCCACATAAGGGCAAACAAAATAATAATTAGAAAAGTAACAATGAATTTAATGCTTTGAGTTAGGAACCTCATAAAAAAGCAATACTATCAGTACATTAGCTGTCTAGCTAGTCACTTGCCGCAGCCGACAACTGGAGTACAGTTGTCCATTTTTACATAGTCAAAGGGGGTGGGTAAGACTTGAGGAGGCGATGGCATTCACCCGCCCCGGGGAAATACCTACCCAAGGACGGTCCTAGGACAGGATAGGATGTGAAGTTTCAGTGGACTGGGAGCCCACTGCGGCTGCTATAGGACTAGGTCCTCTTCAGCCAAGGCCCTAGGGACTTTGCCACCGTGGGTGGGATCCGCGACCGCCTTCCCCCCATACATACCATGTAATTTTTTACTTCTAAGCTCAATCCCTTCCTTGAGCAATTGCCGAACTGCAGTGTCTCCATTATGATGCAATCGCACCAAATGTTTTCTCAAACTGTTATATAACTACGTACCCAAGTTTTAATTGCATGTTTTAAAATTATTTCCATTTTAGTTCATTTCCATTCTTTTCATCTGTAAAATTATTTGGAATTGCATGGAACTATTTTTGTTTTTTTATATAATTTTACTTAAAAATTTACCCAGAGGTAATTAGGTATTGTATTTATATTTTTAAATCTGCTGTTCCTGAAAATTCTTTTGACTCCCCTAAAAATATGCCACCCTGGGGCCGGCCTTGCACCTATCCTATTTGCTGTAGACCAAAATCGCAAGATCGTAGTTACTCACTTCTGCCCGAGCCTGACCGCAACCTGAGCCTGGCGGGGAATTCTGGCAATTTACCTCATAAATACGAGGTCGACACCTCTCAGTCAGGGGGTGGAACAGCTTATTAATGATAATAAATAATAATAACTTATTAATATTTAAAAAGATTCCTCTGTTTATGAGTAAAACAAATGAATAAATATTCATATTAGCAAACAACTAAAATTATTATTATCACGTTGTATAGTTTAAACAAATACACTCCCTTTTCTTATCCTTTTTTCTTTTTTTCCTCTCATCTGGGGGAGGGTCCGGTCCCCTTCATCCTCCCCCGTAAATACAACCCTTACAAGATCGCGCCACAATTATCCTACACTTGTTTCTCAATCATACGTGACTTAAAATACTTACCTTGTGGTATGGTCCCCATTTCAATAATCAAATCTAATCTAAAGAGAAGGAAAGTGTGGCGTGTTTTTGTGCTGGGGAACTACAAATTTCAAGCCTATTCCACGCCTCTCTCTCTGTTACCATCTCCATTGACACTCCACACTGTCTTTCCTTACTTGGTCATACTATTTTGGGTCTCCCTTGTAGACGTTTCTTAGCTATTACAGCAGTGCATACATCCATCAGTCTTGTACCTTCTTACCTTCGCAGTACAAGTCCTAGACAACCTTGTAGTTTTGCTTTTTTCAAAACTATTACCCCTGGTTTAAGGCTCTGTGTAACACTCTGGGCCATTCTTGGAGGTATTGGGATGCAAAACTAAACTTCCATCTTAAGGTTAGGTTGAGAAATCCATTTCTGGAATCTCTACTTGAGATCCTGTAGGCTCCAGTGTCTCTGAGCCAGGGTTTTACATTTCAGACTACTAGATGTTAAACACCCAGGATTGAAAAAGGAAGGGGCTGTTTACTACCCGTACCGTACTTTCAATACAACCGGCATCTTGTAAAGTTGCAGGCAGATGAAGTAAGAGCCACAGTAGAAGCGACCGTGTCTGTGCCAGAAGCTATCAAGCCAATTGAGAATGGACTGTCCGCTATCAAAACTTACAAGCAGATTATTGGCCAATTCATTACTGAGCTGATACAGGTGAGTGAAACACACCTTCTATCTCTTTCTATTTTTAGCTTAGTATTTGTAAGAGTTTGGATTGACAGTCATAATTTTTCAACTCAGTTACAAAGGTTATTTAGAAGACTTTTTAAATTACCATGAAATAAAAGTATACAAAAAAGGTATCAAAGAAACAACTTCCTTCTTTTAAAGATTTTTTTGGGGGCTGCTCAATAAAATTTTCCCCTCCCTGAAGTAATAATAATGAGAAATATTCTTTGTAGTTTTAATTGGGAAGCCACATTTTTGGATTCAAGGAGGATTAAAACTAATTTTTTCTCTCTCAGCTCACATTTAAAAACATTTAGTAAAAAAAATTCTTCCTCATCCACATACTATTTGAAGAAAGAAAAAAATTAATATTAAATTAACAGCTGCCAACACATTCTTGTAGTCAAATTGTATAGAATTATATGAACAAAGTGAAAAACATTTTTTTTAATGTAATACAGTTGTATTGGACATTGTCAGCACCCTAACACAATAAATTTATAGAAATTATTAGAAATGATTATTTTACAGATTCCAATTGTGTTTCTGCACGCATTCAGTGATGCCATCTCCGGTCTAACCGGGTCCAAGACCCCTACGATCATTTACCAAGCGGCCGGTGGCGCCGGTGTGGCTGGCGCAACTGCCGTCACAGTACAGACGTCTCCAACTAAAGAGTCAACTTAATCCGATTTATTTGTATATTATTATTATTTTGTAAATATTGAACCTCTTCAATTTCATTAACTTAAGTGCCTGTACTGTGATTATTTTGTACATATATTTATTCATTTTATTTTTTCTTTAAAGTTAACTGTTTTTCATTTCAATGTAAAATCAAAACATGGAAGAATTTAAGTGCTTAACTTGAGATGAACTAATGGACCAGCTAATTGGTTAAGTAATTACAGTACCCTTCCTGGTACATACTCGTATAATCTGAAAATGTTTCAGTTTGATCTTGAGCAAATTACTGGCACAATTTTGTGATGTGCTTTTTTCCGTAATGATCTTGGCTTATGGAACAGCTGAGCTTTGTCAGTAACAAAGCTTTGTATATATGTTAGATTAGATTATTACAATAGATTATTGAAATGGCCACCATACCACAAGGTAGGTGCAAAGTATGAATGAGAAACGAGTGCAGGATGATTGTTGCACGATCCTTGAGGTTACTATATTACAAATGTATTTAAATTTATTGTATACTGATACACAATAAAAATGTTTTTTAATTCATGAGAATAATATATAATTTAGAAAATATAAAACAAAATATGTATGAAACGAGATGTTCTTCTATATCTGGGAAAAATCTATGTTCTATATCTGGGAAAAATTAGGAGATCCTAAAAATAAAGTTCTGGTTGAGAACAAACTCTGAGGTTAAATTTGTGATCTTAGCCTCATATTCTTATTCAATAAAGAGGTTGTTTCCAAAGGAAAATTTTTAAATAAATGCTATACTTTTACAAAAATAACATATCATTATCAATGTAAAGTATTAATTTATAAGTATAGTATATTAGTGAATTTAATAATACAAGTAAAAATATGTGAACCTATTTTACACTCAAACTTACTCCATTCTCAAATTCACCAAAACTCAAGTATCTCAAAAATTGTATAGTGTTTCAGATTTTACCATAAACAGCTTGCAGTGCCACTTGAATCAAGTAAAACATTAGAAAATTTACTATAATTCTCATATGGCTCGTTTATTGATGAAACATGTTACCGAGAGTTCTTTATTAATTATTAAATTATAGCTAGGTAGCTCGCATTAGTAACAGGCTTGCCTCGCAGTCCCAGGGTCGCCGGATCAATTCTACACACAATCCCCATTTGTAATTAGATTATAAATTAATTGCCTATCTGTCAACAGAACAATATTAGGTTATATCGAGACCAGGATTGGGACCATGTTCCACATCTAAATGTAAAAAAGGTAGGCTTTGATAAACACAAACGAAAAAATATGACCCTCTAGGTTTTTATTATTATCTGGACATCGTTTTAGCATTTATTTAATCATTTCTATTTTAGGTATACTTTTACTGTTTGTCATTGACTTAAAACCATATTTTGATATGCTTTACTGTATCAATCTTGAATGCTTTTTTCCACACAGTTCTTCTTCTCTTACAAATAAGCTATCAGCTATATATTTATAAAACTCTTTAACTCTCGCTCTTTTGATTGTGTGCCGAGTTTTAATGAAAACATGGTTCCATGATGAAAAAGTATGAATGAATAAAAAAAAATCGTTGAATCGATAATCGATCTACATTATCATTATTTCAACCCCTTCATGTGTCTCTGTAGTCCCGATTGGTGGAGGTTTGTTTAGGTCGGTTGGAGGAGGAGAATGAGAAGCGATGAGGCTGATTGTAGAGCTTGTTGTAGAAGGAGTTGGGCAGTCCCACCCTGTTGCTGGCCACTTGCTGTGGAGTGTATCTGCAATACAAACACATGCAATGGTTATCGGTTGATCTCTAAAGCTGATTTTGTTCATTGGGATTTTTTTTAATGTTCATTGGTAAAAGCTACTTCACTTCAGAACACAATTAAGTCACAGTAGAACTTAGATACTGGATTGTATTTACTTCCCTGTGTAAAATAGGTTTGATCCAGTGGTGAGGCGTCTGGTCATCTCTGGATTCGGCGATGACTAAGAGAAATTCTAAAATTTACTTTTAACATCATAAATATAGGTTACTTTACATATTTTTTCTAAAATAAAAGTCCGATATTGAATAGCACTCTCCTATGGCTTATGAATACGTGAAAAGCCACAGTGGATTTGCGATGTCCTACCCCGTCCCCCTCACCAACATGCTTGTACCTCCACCCCTCGCACCATCCATTGGCTACAGCACGTAGCTTATACGGCACATATGTCACAGGGTAAGCGCACACTTCCGTGAATCTTGAGTACCTCTGTGCGTTTTTGGGGACCGTTGTGCGCTCTAGAACTCTCTAGAGCCTATTCTTTCCATGAGCCGCATGAGCGCTTGATTTCAACTGTCTCAGCTAGATAACTCTTCCAAAGACACAGTCAGTAGTCTGCAATGCAATAGCATTGTTTACTCCGTCAGAAAGCAAATGTAAAAAATAGTTTACATTTACTAACGTAACAATAGCAAACGTAAACAATAGTTTACGTTTGCTTCCTGAGGAAGTGTACAGTGTAAATAAACTTGTGGACAACTCTTTCGTAATTTTGTTAATATTGCATCACGATGAAGAATGGCGGAAAAGAATAACACCATATCAAAGCTGAAATTGAAGCTGAATGTACTGAAGAGTACATTGAAGTTTGAGGACAAACTAAATTAATATTGTGAGAATTGGAATGCCGTGTCCTTCACTACAAAGTATTAAGTATCGTAACCGATATAAATTGATAAGGTACCCAACAGTTTACTGTTTCTAACTATGAACAATCTGATTGGCTCTGTAGTAGTAAAACTTTATCAAAATTGTTTTGTTGACCTTGCATTTTATTTTTTGATATCGGCTAGACACGAAGAATGAATTTCTTAAGGGTTTTGTTATTTAAAAGGGTGGTTTAAATCATGTGGTAAACATGAAAAGTCAGAGAAAGTTATCTTTATCGTCCTCTACCTTTGGAAAACAGGGTAGATGAAGGAATAAATGGCATCTGAAAAATTATGTTTAGGCATAATATGTTAGCCTTAAAAGTATTAAGTTCATGCTTTTGCTTTTGAATTATTTTAATAAACTCTTTTAGTAGACTAAATATTACTGTACCTTAAACCCAATCTTTAAGCAATTTACAGTTTGTCAGGTTCAGTATTTATTGGCATTAGCAAAATTAGTTTTTAAACATGGTTTAAAAAAAATTTGAGCATTCAAATTTGTGAATAGGTAACGGTACCCTTTTGAACATAAATACGCAAGGCACCAGCGTCGAGCATGCTGCGACGAACGGTGAAAGGTAGATGAGGTGATGCTCTCTTTGACATTTTCATAAGAGGCTAAGGTGTTAGGAAATATTTTTTCATGCACACATATATGTATTGTGTGTGTGTGTGTGTGTATATATTGTATCAAATGCAAATTATTTAACTGTTGTAAATATAAAACATTTTGTTATCATTGATAATTTAGGTATTTTCTATACAATTGATATAGTACTGTAATGTTATGTTGACTAATGACTGTAATGTTAACTAAAATTTGATTGATTATAATGTCATGTGCCTCGCCTCGTGAAAATTTCACACCTCGCCACTGGTTAGATCACGTATATTTCTGAAGGGAATGTTTTCAGTTACTCTAAACCGCTGTTCTCATAACCATGTAAGTCACTTCTGTACCTCTTTCAGAACCTGGCAAATTGCTAAGACCCTTCCTCCCAGAGCTTAGACATATCCATTATTCATGTCAAAAAACTATCGGTAAAATTTTTACCTTGGATAATACCAGGGCTTATATTTTGGTATAAAGGATCTAAAACAACCCTAACCAATATATAAAAACGTTTTAGAATAGGAACCAATTTGTTTCAAAGATTTATTGTGATTAGTCTATTGAGTATACCAAACCACCAAAACAGCAAATAAAAACACAAGTATTATAAGAACATTAAAGCGAGTCTAATTGAAAAAATACAGTACTTTGATTTATTTCATTAAATACAAGTTTCATGATGTTTTGGGATCTGGAATCTGATCCCGTCATGCAAACTAATATCTAAAACCCAACAACAACTCTCCGTTGTTTGTAATTTTTTGACTGCTTTAAACTTTTATGTTTTCATCTTTATACTGGCTTAGTCTACGAAATGTGTTAATTGTCTTATGTTTTAGATATTAGTTTGCCTGAGGACAGGATCAGGTTCCAGATACCAAAAAACTTTGTATTACATAAAATCGAAAATGTCCACAGTAAAAATCTAAATAACATAAATCCACCATCACTAATAATGAATTTATTGGATTGAATCACAAGGTGATACTATGCTGCGGTAAGTGAGTGTACGGATATATAATAAAATATTGTAGGATAAGACACAACCAAGAATTAGGAGATATGGACAAAGATGTGGACATCTTAGGGGAGATGAGTAGTAGGAGACTTAGATGGACAGGATATGTAATGAGAAAAACCTGAAGAAACATACTAAAGGGAGTGCTTGAAGGTAGAAGAACCAGAGGAAGATGAAAGACTAGATGATGCAACAAGATATGAGGCGGCTGGGGATTGCAGAAGTTACAGAAGATAGAAACTGATGGAGCTGCTGTGTTGCTGAGGCCAAGTACCAGGTGAGGTAAAAATGGCCAAGGCTGTAAGAAGGTAAGTAATTATGACCAAGAATGAGGTTATGTGAGAAGACTCGGGTGTTACCTGGAAGGTATCTGTCCATTCTGCTGGGGAGGGGTAAGACTCTGGATGATTCTGCGTCTCACATTCATGATCACAGGTCGACTTGTCTTGATCAGTGTACCTACGGAGGACAATGTCTGGATCGGCACCTGGAGTAGTGAGAAATTAATAGAAAACTTATATACCAATGCTCTACCTCAAAGTAAAAATCCTCCATCAAGATTCAAGACTGTTGCTAAGCCTGTTATGAATTTTGTTGTAAAAATTAATTTTAATATACTTTTCTGCAGTTTTCTGTATTTATGTGTCACAAGTAAGTGGGATAAAATTTTGTTTGGTTTGCACACCAAAAGATTATTTAATTTTAGTCAAATATTATGATTGAAACATGGTAGAAACAAAATATACCGTAGTAATATAAAGCTTTGAAATTCCATAATTACCTTGCAAAAAATTTAGATATGTAAATATAACAGTATTTAAATTTAATATTTTGTTAAAACTAATTTTATTCTACATTTATTTACTTAACTACCGTACCTGAAATATTGCGTCTACAAGAGCGTCTCCAGGATTTTGCCTCTTGACACGAGACAGTCTCTCTTCCTGAAAAACATATAAAATATTTTTTTATTCAGGGTTATCTATAGTATGCAGAAAAAAGGTTAAAAAATCTCTTTCCATGACTGAATTTTTAAATTGAAAGACTAACAATCTGTTTAAAAAGTGTGATAAAATATATACTATATACATTTTCCTTATATACTTATTATTACTTACAACCCTGGGGGAAGCGTGGGCATTGATGATGTGGAAGCAGAGAATAACAATTGCAATTGAAACCCTCTTCATTATGACTTGTCATGTATCATAAATTCAAACTGAAAAATGATAAAATATTAAGCAATAAATATTCACAATATAGGATTTTTACAACTCTTAAAGTAATGGTATTAAATAATCACAGCTTTATTTTTGACTAATTGAATCAAAGAATAATAAATAATGTTGAGTTATTATTGAGTTATATATTATTATTATATGAGTTATTACTCAAATTATTCACCCAACCAGTCTAGCTTATATGATTTCGCTTTGCAAAATTCCTCCGGAAGTAAACCAAATTATACCTTTACAATTCCAGTTCCAACCCGTAGTAATTAAGGAGCCAGAGATATCAGAAAGTGATGCACAAAATTTGCTCACTACCATGTAATAGATTGTTATGATTATAAATTACTTTTACTTTCTCCCCTTATACATAGTATATGGAGAAAGCGTTGTTTTCATCAAAATTTTAGAATTTGAGTTGAGAGTGGATATATCCGTTTTGGAGTCCTCTGAATAAAAAAAGTGGGTTTCAGCGTGATGTCTGTCCATCCGTGTGTGTGTCTGGATGTGTACAAAGCCACAGCCTACCCCTTTGGTCCGATTTAGATGAAATTTGTATTTATATGTATGTATATATTCACCATATATCCAGGTGTTTTTTTAATTTTTTGAATTTTTTAGTTTTAAGGGGAATTTACACCTAAAAACCCAAAAAACATGAAAAAAAATTTCTCGAAAATGGCCCTGATGATTTCGATTGAAATTTGATATTTTATAGTATGCAGAGTACTAAATAATATGACACCAGGTGCATGTCTATAAAAATAACTGTTCAAAAGTTATGGGCTTTTAAATATCAAAAAATTCATTTTTTTTTCATTTTCAGCAAAAAAAATTAAGTTAGAGTATATATTCTCCTCACCATTGAAACCTGCTTTAAAAACTAAATAAATCAGTATTGTGAATTATTTTTCTAAGACTAATGGTTCCAGAGAAAAGTTAATTTTACTGTACATGATAAACACTGTCTAAAAGTGCCCAATGTTATTGTTATGTAGAATATTTAAAAATAAATTTCTTCCTTATTTACAACCGTTTTCCATGAAACTTGGTATGAAGGGTAAGGTAAAATCACCCAACAAAACCCTCTAAAAAAAGCTTGGTATTACAGAGGGTAAGGGGTTTCCCCATAAATTTCTAACAATTGATTTAACTTTGTTACTCCTGTTGTTAATTCAGATATTAGATGATAGTTTTTGAAACAATAAATTGTTAAAAGTAAAAACTTAGAAGAATATGACTGTTTATCACAGATTGTCGTTTTTAAATTTACTTAAGGGAGAAAGTATGTGTCAGTCCACTGATACCGTTTATTTTGTACATCATACTACCATTTATAATTTAGATATTCTTTTAACCTGAAAGTTATCCAATTTAAATCCTGACAAGTACGTTTTTGTTGGAAAAATTACAAAAATAAATCAATAAAAACAATAGGTTGTCTGAAAAGTCTCAGACAACCTGTCTCCAAATTTTATTAAATAGCTAAAATAACAATACAACTAATTTAACTGTGTTTAATAAATAAAGATAAAAAAATACAATTAGAGAAGAAGTTGTTTACCATGAAAAATATATCTTAAGGATAAAAGGATTAAGGAAAATTATATAAAGTATAAATAAATATAAATTATTTTACAATTAATTGTTATAAGAAATAAGAATAAAATTTACACTTAAAATATCTAGATAAGTATTAGATAAATATTATACCTAGATTATGGTTTGTAAACTTTTTCGTTTTGATTACATCGATGATTGTTGGGAGAAAAATAGATAAGATAAACCTAATTATTTATCCTTTAGTTAATCTAATAATTATAATTTAATTAAATATTTTTTACACATAACTCCAATAATTTTCTGAATAAACATAAATTTGTTTAAAAACTGTGAAGTATAACTGTATAAATTTCATAAATCTTAATTTAATATCATATAAAGCTTAAAAAATGTTGATTTAAATCTGAAGATAATAATAGAGCTTGATAATAATTCCAAGAGAGAAGAACAAGTACCTGATCAAGTGAGCCGTGGTCGAACACCCAGCTGATTCTGCTCTCAGCTGATTAGCGTAGAGAGTAAAAGTTGCCGCCAAGTCGGGGTGTTGTCGCAACTCTGAATCATCTGGACAGGACTGTACTTCACCTGTGTCGGTTTTCCTATTTAGGGTTCAGTGACCTCTTTTAAGGTCAGCTCAAACTTAAACATTTCAATGGATAGGTAATGGGAATCATTTCTATTTCTTGTGTTGTGTACTTATGAAAATGATTATCTTCTGTAGTTTATCAAAATTGGACCTAACAAAATATAATAATGTACAATGAGGGCAGGGTAAAATATTTAGTACTTAGCTTTGTTTTTTTTCAATCAGGAAATAGTATTGTTTGAAAACAACTTATCTGATTAGAGTTTGCTTGGCAGATTATTAATTAAAAACCAGAATTTCAAAATGATCAAATTTTGGAAAAAGTGGGATGGTATCTACTCCATCCCTGACTAAGAAAACTAACCAAGATGGTTTCAGTATTTATTGTATTGCACTATTGTTTTCGTGTGTGAATTTATTGGCACAAAACACCTAAAACTTCAAATATGTCAACTTAACTAAATTTATTATAGTAAAATAAATCAAGTTTCATTTGTATTTCATGTTAATTTGTATACAGGTATAAGTTTTAATTAATTAAAAGTAAAGCTTTGTTCTTGTGATAAGTTTACTTCTTAATTATTTCCAGCTGTGTGGTATTGTGGAAAAAGAAAATAAAAGATCTTTTGTGTTGGCTACGATTAACATATATTCAAAAATACTAAATAAATTCTATGAAAAACTAATTTTAGCCAAATATTTATATCATTCATTTTAAAACTAAAAGAAAACCTGTTTTAATGAAAGCTTAGATCAGCTATCAAACTAGCAAAACAAAAATTAATTACTAACTGAGATTTGATTATAGACAAATATACATGAAACAATAATATAGTGTTGAGCTTGGGTTACTGGTCCAAAACAAATTCTATTTTAAAATTAATGTTTATTTTACAATTTAATTTGAATAATAGGTCAACATGTAATACATCTAATATTAAAAAACAGTGAATTAGAATTGTTCCATAGAAAACAACAAAAATTTCAATTTTGTTTCACATCAAATTACATTTAGACCTACCGATCACAACTGATCCAATAACAAACTCCCTTTACATTATTCAAAGCCCTTTAACTTTCGCTGTTTGACTTCTGACCGGGGACCCAGTAAGTACTCATCAGTGTGATGTAGTCATTTAGAAATAGCTGGTGTTACACTCGGGCGCTGGGTGGGCGGGTCTGGGTCGTGGGCTGGGTGAAAGTCGGACCCGTGTGGGCAGTGGGTCGGCATAAAGTTTTGAAATTTACCAGATCAGATTCAACCTATTTCCCAGATTTCTTAAGAGGATCTCATTTATTAATGGAGATGAAACTTAATACGTTTCATAAATATATTTGAAATATTTTGGTTGCTGATGTACTTATGGGGGTTAAGGTTAACCCTTCATCAGGCAAGTTGATTTTAAAACTTAGGTGTTCACAAAAGTTACCATGCACTGGGTATGCGAAAACAATATATTTACAATAGAAAATAGAAATTACAATAGACAATAACAGCTGATTCATTTGTCAGGATCATTAATTATTAACCAAAAACAATGTCAGCTAGGTCCAATGATTGCTATTATGTTTCAGTAATTTATTGATGATCGTTAGGCTGTTAATTAATGATTGATAAGTAGCAAAGCTACATAGCGCCATCATCAAAATCATCACCCTCATGTTCAGGTTAAAATAATCTGAAATATTTTGTCCTTGATTAAAATAATGACGATTGCCTTAGCTTATAACTATACCACAATGCTAAAATAATATTAAAAATAAAAAAGTGAAGTTATTCTTTGACAAAAAATCTGAGAGTCATGTGGAAACAAGTTTGAAAAGAAACAGGTGACTTATCCAATGAGTAACCAGCCAGTTACTATAGCAAGTTCAATAGCTACATAGGCTATAGTTAGTGACTACAGCTAACAATGCACTGTTTATAAATGGTAGAGGAAGGTAATGTGAAACAAAACAAAGCTTGACTTACATAAGAATAGATTTATTATGATCTCATCTACATCAAACAACAAATAAATTATATTAAACTTCTAGAAAAAAAGTCCAGGTTAATTTAAGTTATGAAATTCAAACTACCGGAACAACATACGCTGAACCAAACACAGAAACACAGTTTGTCTACAACTAACAATCCATGAGCAAGCCACGAGGGCTGGACAGTGTTCCACGTCTTCTGGTTCTACTTGGCAGTTTTTACAACTCGTTAAATTGACATGGATTTATATTCGGAAACGGTTTATATTGAAGTTTATTTTATAACATGTTTGATTTAGTTTTAATTTTATAACACCTGATAATGATTTTTATATAAAAAATATTTGATACTATGAACAGTAAAATTGATGATGAGGTATGAAATATTTAAAGTAAAGTCTCGGGAATGTTTATTTTCTAAAACATGAAATATTCAGTGATTTTCTTTGCATTATTTCTACCTTAAAGCCTATTTAACTTAAGTATAAAATTAATAAACCTTAAAATAGTTTCATTAAAAATTGTATTGAAAAAAATAATGTAAAAATATTACCCAAGTTTTACAATATTGGTATGTTATCCTAGCTTATTTTACCCACAAATACTTTTGAAACAGTTACTTTACTATGTATGAATATACACATATAGAAAATCTTGAAGCAAACAACATTGTTGGAAAAAATTATATTCTCACCACAACCGAAATATAACATCTATTTCGATTAATTTTCTTAAATGAATCTAACCTTTACAAATTACCAAAGAATCAAATACCTGTCAGTATTCAAATAATTATATATAAAGCTATATACTGATTTTCAATAAATATGTTTCAAAATATTATTTATACCTTTTTAACATTTAGTTAAAAATTATAAACAATATCTCTAGACATTTACAAATGTTATGGTGGTGGTAACAGAATCGTTTGATTTTTTTACTGAATATATATTTACATCAATATCGCCAAGCACAGTCAAGGGATAGGTTCACAAGTGGATATAACATAAAATCAACCGTACTATATCAGCAGTTGGAATGTACTACTGACGCGCACGCAAGCTTCAGTTGGAAGGAGCGATCGTTCGTAAATCGTAAAGTACATGAATCGTCAATACCTGCTACCTCTACCACACAGGAACGATTAGATGTTAAAACATTTACTATTAATAACAATCCTATATATTTTAAGTGTATTCAAATTAATAAAAGTATCAAAGATATATTAAAGCTAATTCAATGTATAATATCTACACAGTTTAGTATGTACATAAAACTTTGTTGTCATTGGACAATCATAAAATATCTCGTAATCGAAAAACTGTGAATATTTGTACAGTTTACGGTGAAGAACAGATAATGGCAGTGGATGTATCATGTAAATGCCTGTTGCTGACTAAGAGAACCGACCGATTGACGGTTTCAGTATTTGTTCTATTTCATTACTTTTTTATGTGTTTAAAACACTTCAAATTTTAAAAATGACAAAATTATTGAGAAATATTACATTAATACTTAAGATTATAATTTATAAAATTATTTTATATAATACTCGAACGAGTTTTATGAAAGGACTAATTTCATTTTTTTCATATAGGGACAAAGTTGTCTACAATTTTAGTCGCTAAGCAAAATAATGAGTTTGATCATAGTTCAATTAATTATTTTTAATACTTACAGTAGTTGAATCAACACAATAAATTTTAAAATAATTAATTAGCTTGTAATGGTACTACAAATATATTTTCTTATATCGTCAAATGAAATGGACTCATTCGACTTTTCAAAAGAAGAATCTCCTTTGTTAAACTGGTTCTGGATACCTTCATTGCTTGTATCCTGAAACCAGACTATTTATCACATATCCTGTAATTTTTTTATATTTCCATTCCCAAATGTCATTAGAACCATTCAGAACCATTTACAATAATGTAGATGCTTCCTCAAGTTTCATTTGCTGATTCAATGCTTGCAAAATTAAGTAGAGTAGAAAAAATCTATAAGTCTAGTCTACTTGGTTATGTTCTTGATAGGTAATGATTGTATAAACTCCAAAAACAAGACTTAATGCCTCATTTCAGTCCCTAATTTCTGTATTTAAAAGTAATTGCATTGTTTTGGACCCCAAAGTTATTTAGTAGTCATAAAAGTATTTCCATCAACCCGTTGAATAGAAATAATGTCTGTTCAATACAACTGCCTAAAGATAAAGAACTTAAATCTAATCAAAGATTGACTGATCCTAATACTCAGGATTGTATTGCAATGTAATTAATTACCAAGCAAAAGTCAAGGATTATATATTTTACTAAATCAAATATTAAGTAACAGAAAAGAAAAAGTGTTGCCTGAATATGAAAAACCAGCCAATCATAATAATACAAATACCACTATTCTTTGGTAACAGCTTGCGTTAGAAAACTTTTGATTATAGATACCAGTAAACAATAACATTTCTGTAAGTCTAATTTGGTATTCAGTTGCAAATAATAAACAATATTTAAATCATAACAATAAATAAATTCAACAACAATACAACTAATTGAAAACTGAATAAAACTCATTTGGCACCATAAGGAAACAAAAATTATTGCATGTTCTTGGTTTCTCTTGTACATAAAGTTAATCTAACTTTGGGATTTAAGGGTAGAACTATTTCGCTAAATAGAATACTCTCATTCACTCAAAAACACATACAGAAACATAATACTAGCTCACTTTCGCAGCAGTCATTGTGATGTTATGAATCAAATTAACAGTCTATACAGTATATCGTCTCAATACTACTTTGAGAGGTAAAATAATACAATGTACAAGCTTAGAATACATGAACACATAATCTATGTAAAATCTTACGACTGTTGAGCTGAAGAAGAAGAAAGAGCTTCAATCTCCCTTAAAAATTTGTTCCTCTTTGTACAAAAAAATATTAATGAAGATAATTTGTTATTAAAATAAAGAAAACAACGGTTTTATAATAAAGGTAACACTTAATAAGCTATCTAAAACATATAACAAATAACTATTGAATCTGTTTCAGTTTTTCACTGTGCTCTTTCTTTATCTTCTGTAATATAAAATGTATCGTCCTTAACACTAATTGAAAATAAAAGAAAGTTCAAACACATTGTAAATTTAGATTTATTTACAATGAAACCACACACCTGATATCCTAATAAATTATGATATACAAATACAACCGAGAATGTAGACATAGAGTAAATACTTTAAGTACATAGAGAACAGCTCGCATATATTTAGCAAAGTCTCTCCAGTCCATCACCAGGAGTGGATGGCCTTATCACGATAAAACAGCGATAAGATTTAATCAAAATTTAGTGGGCTTTCAAAACATGTTACAAAAGATATGAAAATTCTACTCATATTTGAGTATGGGAATTCTCTCATGAGGAGATTCGTTTTTACAAAAACTAAAATACTAATATCGAGATGAAGAGTTGTGCTGGGAACTTCACTCACAGCGTCACTGTAACAAAGTAAAATTCCTGTTGAGTATTCAATTTAAAAATTAAGTAATTCTTTTAAACATTTTTATTCAGTTTTTTAATATATTTTTTAACGAATTTTCAATTATGAAGAAGCTTAGCTTCTTTATAAAAAAATAGCTAACAGAAAAAAACTTAGAAAATACCTAATTTCAGTCTACACCTCACAGTAGCAAACCTACATACTTTTTCCAATGTTAATCTTATTGAAAATAGACAAATAACTCTCATATTTATCGACAGATATTGATAAAACTTGTCATATATATTATTATTGATTTGGAAATTTGCTGAGTACACAGGTCTCCTGCGACGGAGTACTTATTAAAACAGGGCTAGGGGATAGCTAACTTTAGCTACCTCACCCTAAAGATCTTTTGTTGATTGATTTATTCCCACGAATATAGGCCTTTTGCAAAGCCTAAAAGCTGTGAGACACCCAACACCTTAGATTCCTTAGGGTCTTCCAAGGAATTTCTACTTTCTTTGACTCAGTGTCGGGCAATCGTGCCAGAAATGGATAGCAGACTCGTCATACTCCACAGAACAGAATCTGCATCAGTCCAATTATCCTGAAGTGTTTCCTCAGTGGTCCATGTACTGACAGAAGCCCCACCAATAGGCTGATACCCCCTTTGGAAACCTTTAAGTTCAGTTTTATTAGCAATTAATACCACATATTTTAGAGTTTCTAAATCTTTTTTATTTTTTTAATATGTTAATATTTTTATGAAATATAAATTATAAGTAATACAATTCATTTAGCCCTTTTAGTGCTGAAACCATGAAATGTTACCATTAAAAATTACAAGAATCTATTCAAAGTGACATTACACGACTTCTTTGGCACACCGTGGCATAGCACGACAATATATTTTTACCTTTTTTGAGGGTAGAAACAACTAGAAAATACATACAAACAACACATTTCAGTCACACAAAATTAAAAAAAAATTACTGTGCCGCACTAAAAGTTGTACATTAAGTATACTGAATAATCTGTCTCAGATAGAACTGTATTACCTGCGTTTAGTCGAGACGAGGCTTGTAACTCGTCTTCCAAATCTCAGCGAGTGTGACGGCCGAGTGGAACCGATAGAAGATGCAGAGCGGAAGAGTGACTCGTTGAACCATCGACCAGGCCAGAAACCCGTAGAAATCCAACTGTCAACACAAATGTTGTCTTTATTTCTAAGCCGTATTGCAAATTATGAAATTTATATCAGCATATGATAGGTATTTTATTTAACATGAACCTTAGCTTGGAACTTATACCCTTTAAGCGAATTTGCCATAGGGAAGAGAAGCTATTATTGTAGGTCTCATGGCAAGACTTAAGCCCAGGACCATGTTATTTTTTTCGTATTTGGGTACCCAGAGCCCAAAAACAATAGTCGTTAAAATTTATATATATATATATATACAGGGTGTACATTAAAGTTGGGGACAAACTTTCAGGGGTGATAGATTACGCAGGGGGTATTGTAGTTACCATTACTGCTAGTACCTCTGGTAACTTAAGGTACCGTAGTGGTACTAGTCACAAAGACCACCCATGACCAGAAAAGAATCACCATGTGTCTCACTGAGACAAAAAAGCTAAATATTATAAATTCATTACTCTCTTCACAACAAAATTATATCCACCTGAAACACCCAACAGTAAGAGTCGGTGATTTACATAAAATCAACATGAATAATTTTACAATTTTTTTATTTATTTTTACTGAAGCCAATGCAAGTCACAGAGGCTATATAGACTCAGCTCTATATAGCCCATCTTGATATAACAGAGGTCAACTTTCACTTTTGTATTCACATTTAACAATTGAATGATTACCTGCACGGGGTTGGCGATGACTTTCTGGGTCTCGAAGGTGTATATAATCCACATGGTGACGTTGCATATGAGCAGGAAGGTGACAATCTGGCGACCGGGTTTGCTGCGATCGTGTTCAGGAAGGTGGACCCGTCGCCGGGAGATATCGGCGATAAACAAAAGCTGCAGGACCACCTGGAAACAAACGAAATATAGGGAAAATTTATTCCTGTGATACTCGTGCATGGTCTCATGTTCCGGGCACCAGGTATTTTATTTTTTACTACCGTTTAAGTTGGCATCGATTTTGGGAGCCAAGATAGCTTTAGCATCTACCCCATCTACAGATTAAAGAGACAACCTTTAGTTTGAGGCATGACCTTGATGTAGAAGGAGCTGTTTTTACCGATAGTGTTCTAAGCCAGGTCTGTTATTACGGGTGACAGAGATCAGGCTACATTTATTCTATTTTTTTCCATTTTATATTCTTATAATCTAACATCATTTAATGATTCCAGACATAATAATGAATAATTTTATCCCAATAATAAAAAAAACTACGAATAACTGTTTTTTTTTTATTTACGATGGTTTTCAAACACAGTTGTATTTATAATTTGTAGGTAGATATCATGAGAAAAAATTCACCTACATACTCTCGTCAGTAATAGCATCATATAACGTGTGAACAGTTGTGAAATATCTTTTATTGCGGGTATTGGTGTAATACACTTTGTGCGGGTAAAACAGGGTTAAAACCTTTTTAGATCTTTATCATATAACTAATTTTTATCTTATGAAATTTGTTTGACAAAGAGCAATGTCAAAGGCTGTGGTTAAAATTTTCAGTGGTTAAGGAATTAATGTGAGCAAAGCAAACAGCAAAGCTTTCAGAGATTTTGGGGAAGGCTCTAAACTAAATAAAGCCAAGTTATATTTTTTTTAATTCACTGTAAAATTGAATTCATAGCTTAAATTTTTTAAAGGACTTCATCGAGTAGTGTTGCATTATACCTGAATGAGGGAGAGGTGTCCAGTGATTGTGACCAGGAGGCTGGGCTCGCTGGTGTGGGCAGTCAGTGATCCGGCAATGATGCTGAACACCGCGTATACAAACAGGCCGAACGCCGAGACTCGCTGTAGTATATCGTTGAGGTCACTGGACTCCTCACCTTGGAACTTGAGGCCCTTCACTCTGCAACGGTTTGGTATTATTACAGTTAAACTGTACTTTTTAAAACCAGAAATTTGAAGAGGGTCTCCTCAGTAACTTTAACCCTCCGAGTGGCGGACCGATTTTTGCATGTGTTTTTGGGAGTGACAAGCTCATTTTAAGGATTTTGCATACTATTTAAAATAAATCATATAAAATACAATTTTAATGTAAACATATATTCATATCCAGTTTATTCAAAATAAACAGAAAAATTGAAAGATAAAAAACTGGAAATTATTAAAATTTTTGCCACTTCACGAAAACGAAAAATAATAAAATCATTACTAACATCTAAAATACCTTAACATATTTCAAGGAAACAAAGCGGATTTCATACTTGTTGTATTGGCACCACCTACTCTCGTCAAACACGAAAATTAACTGAGGTGTAATTAGTTGAAGTTGCTTGATTTTGTCGATTTGGCAAACAAAAATGCCCATCGTGAGTTAGCGTGTGTTTTACTCACAGAAGTAACTGCTGATAAAAAGGATATACTAATGCTACTAGACTTATTGTGGTAATAAAATCAATATCCAGAATCCCATCTTTCAATTGATGTAAGAATTATCCCCATCCATCAGAGTTTGGAATGCTTAAAATATAGTAGAAAAATGTTATATTAATCGACATTTTATGTCACCTGCCACTTCCCACAACAACCTGCAATGGATATTTTATGTCAGTCTGGTATTTGGATGGTTAAAATAGGTTTTACAGGTGTAAAGCTGTAAATAGCGGAAACGAATTTTCGGCGGTCTCAGAAAAAGGAATTGAAAACTAGCTACCAACTGTATCTTTTAGGCACACAGATTTATTGGCTACTCAAGTTGGGAATTTACGGTTATTTCAGCTTATTCAACAGCAGGAGTGATCACACTCGCATAAACTATAATGATCCTAAGTAGTTTTACGAAGCACTTACATGCTGAAATATATATTTAAAGAATATATATTTAAATAAATATATAAAGAAGCCTATACAGTTACACAAAGTTACAAAATATGGTCAGCAACATTATAAAATTTTTATTTTCAATTATTGTATTAATTTGATTGAGGGTTAGAGTATAATTAGTTTCTTTAATGTTTTTACATAAGTAAGTAAAGGAAGTTTAGTGTAATATTCTGGCCAAGGTTTAGTATTTGAGTTTTCAGGTCGTACTAGTGCCTTACAACTACCGGGACCATGCTTAACGTGCCTTCCGAAGCACAGTAGCAGTATGAGAAAATAAATTTCATTTTATGTGTCATGACCTGTAATCAAACCCAGGTATTTAGGGTGATGACTGGTACTATACTACTCAATTATTTTATGACATAAAATAGAAAAAGTACAGAAAACTATGAATTTTTACTATTTATATGATGAACTATTTTACTATTTATAAATCTAATAATTTTATCGGAATTTCGTCATAGCCACTAAAAATTTTATTTTTGAGTGAATTGATCATTTTAAATATTTCTCTTTCATCCACAGGAATACTCGTACATTGAAAAGAAAAGATCTTGTGAAAAATCAGTGTTCCGTTGTTGGGTTAAATTCCAAGTTTTCATTAACTTCTTGTAGAGATTTATTTTAGAGATCTATGTCTATGTCTACAAAATAATCATTAAAATATTTACTACCCTCTCTGAACCACTGACCGATTTCCCATCTCTCATATGTGTAATACTGTTAACTATTTTGTTATTTTTATTTGCCACCTCATTGATTACAATTTGCCAAGTTGTTTTATTGATATTGCTTGAATTACATATGTTTATACTTAAGAAATTCTATTTAATCTCAATAATCGTTCAGCTTAATAATTTTTAACTAATTTTTAATTTAGAAAATGTTTGTTTATCTTTACCTTTTAGCTACTGAATTTATTACAAAGTTATATAGGTTTACCTGATGAAACCTATGAAGATGGCAATGATACTGAGACCCATTAGTGTGCAGTGCGACACATCGGCCAGGTAGATGGCCAACAGACCCAGCTGGGGGTGGTGAACAAGCACGAAGAACAGTATCAGACATATGAGCGAGCCGACAAGCAGGAGTAGCCCGAAGAATAGACCTTTGCTGGCGCCGACACAGTCCACCCGGCCGGCGTTGGCGTGCGCCATGGCGACGGCACGGCGTGACAGAATCACCTCCAGACGCTGCTCTAGGTCCTCCTCACCGTGGTAGCTGCGACAAAACAGACTCGTCACACTTCAGAATACTCTAGAACCCTGCTAATCCAAACCTTTTTTGGACAATCCAAACTGCTAATTGATCAAATAAATAAAAACTTTTTCATGTCCTAAAAATTAAAGCAAATGGTCAGAACTCAATAAAATACCCATTGAACCGAGTGTTCTATTACAATGCATTAAAGCACGAGATGTGTGAAGGTTTCATCTGGTCGCCGTCAAGTGACCAAACCAATATTGCTGACACGACATTTTAAGTAGATTTTTTGAAAAATCGACAATCTATTGTGTATACTGAAGAGTATATGAGGAGGATATACCTGAGAGGATTGACAATTTGTTTTCGTTCAATTGGCAAATTGAACGAAAACAAATTGTCAATCCTAAAGGGTATTGAGCCTGACCGATCACTTAATTGTGTTCCTATAGAATTCTTTTGTAAATAGGCGATCTATCAGTTTATCATTTTGACACAGCTCCTGTTTAGTCTTATTATTATTATATTTTAACAAAATTTAATATAGAAAAAGTTTTTTCATTTCTAAATAAATCAAAACAACCTTTAACATCAATTGTTCTCTTTTTGAATTGATAATTTAATGCGAACTTTCAGCAATCCGAAGCGGGTAGTTCCTTTTAGCGGAGTTCTACTATACTTATAAAATTGCTACAATTCTAGAATTTTTAGAATACATCCTCCTATATGCGAATAATTGATTTTAAAAGTATAAACAATAATTTTTCAAACATATAATCTGAATAAGAACAAATAATTACCATTTTATTCTACGTATAGGTCAAAGTTTCATACCTGAAAAATATATCATGAAAGTAAATACTTTTTAAGTCTAACCCTTACTAAATATGATGTATGCTATATATTTTGGTTCAAAAATCTGTTACCGGGCGTGTCGTCCGATGTGGCGCCACATGACGTAGATGACGGCCGCCCCAATGAGACTGTACTCGATGATGAAAGGGAACAGGTAGGGGGCAGAATCCTGCACGATGCTGCCCATGATGTTGATCCGGCCACAGCTTTCTGGGTCAATGGGCGTGCGGTTGGCACTGATCAGTGCAGCTGGGGCAAGGGGTGACTCCCCAAACTCATCCCAGAATATTGAAGAGTCTGTGGCTGTTATAGTAAGTAACTTTAGTAGACTTATAAATATATTTTTACACAGAATTTACGTAAAACTAACATAGTAAACTACCTCAGACTTCATTTGAACAGGCATGGAAAACGAGTCCTTGGTCAACTGATTATTGAGACAATACATATGAGAATCCACAACTCCAAATTCACTGTTGCAGCACCCGAGGAACAACATACCCCTCAGACAAGATCCTTCCATGGCTCATCACCCCAGTTTAAAGTTGACCTTCAGCCCTCACCTCTTCCAAACAGGATTCAGTTTTAAACTCAGCAGTCATTAATTAAAGTTCAGGAAGATCCTTTCTCTGGTTCAATGCAAATAAATTAATAGTAAATATAAATAGATCTGAGGAAATAATTTTTAGTCTTACTATATTAGTAAATCACTCAATCTAATAGATAAGTTTACATCTTGACTCAAAACTCAACTGGAGTAGCCATACAGACTCCTTGTGTAAACGCTTGTCTAGAATAACCTTTTAGCTAAAAAAACTCAAATGTTCTGCAATTTTCTGTTTAGTCCTTATTGCTTATCACTAATTTAAATTATGGCACTTTACTTTGAGGTAACTCAGCGGGAGCTAAGCAATTTTCTAGATGTGAAAAGAAAGTCTTATGCTATATGTTGTGTCTGGATGTTAGAGACTCCTGTAGACCTTATTTTAAGGAAACAGGCATTCTTATACTTCCGTGAATTTCTATATTACAGTGTCTGATGTTTGTTAAGGAAAACCTTGAAACCTTGAAAAATTGAAGTTAGGGGTTAATGCCACTCACATAGCACCAAATTTAATTGACATCAAATTTTTAGGCTAAGTAAATCACAGTGTAGTTATTTGCATACCGGTGTAAACTTATTTAATAAATTCCCTTTTAGTGCGAGATTGTCCTCCATAAAACGTTTTAACTTAAATTGCTGAAAGAAAAATGTTTTTAATCCGTTGAAGAAATGTTAGCTCACCATTTTTATGACTGACTTGGATTTTCCAACTGCCTCTTAAAATTGTAATTTTTTTATTTATCGTGTAATTAGCCTTCTAATACAATTTGATTTATTTCTGTCCAATCCAAATCCGTTTTTACTGTTAATAGTTCTAATTATTAAAAGTATTTACCAGCGGCTGTTAGATTCTTCTTAATGAAGTTGAAGATAGGAGCCTCGGTGGTGGTGGTGGTCGTTGTGGTTGTGGTGGGATCGGTGGCAATAAATGGCAGCAATGTTGTGGTGGTCGTTGATGTCGTGGTGGGCAAGGTAGGCAGCATCGTACTCGACTGAGTGGTTGGTAACAGTGTTGTCGCAGCTTTTGTCGAATGTTGGACTAGTTGTCGGGCTGTGTCAGAAAACACTTGAGCTGTTGCCTTGAAAATGGTTTTTGGTGTAGTGGCCGTCGTCGAAGGTAAATCTGTCACTGCTCGAAGTTTATCTGTAAATAGTTTTACAATTACCAAAGAATCGAGTAATAATCTTCACTAAACTTTGTTTAGTCAAATTATTTTTGTTATTACCGGTACTTAAGTTAGGTACAATTTAAAGTAACAATAATAAAAAAAATAATGTAATAGAACAATGATAATTAATTATATAAGGGTGGTTTTTTGTTCAACCAAGCAAGTGAGAGGTAGAGGGGCCAGATCTGCACATTATGCCATTACGTAGCTCACCCATCACAAACTCTGTCGTTTTCAGCTCTATTGTGTGAGTTAAACATGGCCACTATACTTGATTCTCCTGCCAAATATGAACTACAAAGTGTAATCCATTTTTAACAAGCAGAAGGATATAGTGCTGCGGAAACCCATTGCAGAATAAGAAACATGTATAGTAGGAATGTTTACCACGGTATCAATCAACAAAACTTCATTCAAATCAAACGCAGAGTAATGCTTTCGTCTGGCGATGTTTTGATCTATGAAAACGCCTGCCATTCAGTGCCAACGTGACAAAAGATCTTCTCGAAAAGATTAAATGGGAAGTTTTTGAACATGCACGGTATAGCCCAAACCTAATACCAAGTGATTATCATCTGTTCAGAGAACTGAAGTCATGGTCACGCTAGTAACAAAGAACTTCATGGTGCCATCAAGAGTTAACTGTCCTCACTGCAGCAAAATTCTTTGAGGAAGGCATCGAAAAGCGTGTGTCATGGTATGACAAGTGCCTAAATAGTTTAGGCAATTATGTAGAAAATAAGTCATGACTTTACTGTACTTTTGTAATAAAATTATTATTTTCTGTACATTTTTCTTTTATTTACAGCCAACTGGAGGTTGAAAAAACAGCTCTTTTAGAAGAGACTTTTTTAGTAACGAAAATCAATTTTTATGTTGTAATGATTTGATATCAAAATTTAGTTTTAGGTGATGGATGCAATGAGAGACTTTAAACAGAAAATGTCCCTATTCTAGTTTTAAAAATAGTTTTGCACATGTTAATAAATAGGCAAGAAAAACTAAACTCATAGGTCACTTAGTTAAAAATTAGTCAGTTTTACATCACATGGCAACTAACGAGTAAAAGTGGAAACAATTTGACAAAGCAGAACCAGAACCGGTTGAGTGGGAAGGTGGCTTGTCCTGTAATCCAGCTACTTGGAGGTCACAAATTGTGAATAGTTATAAATGACAACCTTTGGGATGCGATACTCCTTGGTGTGGATTTACATCTGCACTATTCCACAACAATCCACACTTTGAATCCACTTTAAACACAAAAAAGATAGTAAAAAAATAGTTAGTAACTACACACCAATATCAATACTGCCAACTTGTTCAAATATCCTGAAAAAAGTTGTTTTGAGAAGGATTGTGGACCATTGTGAAAATTTCATTATGCTAACTGACAGACAACATGGCTTTATAAAGGGGAAATCAACCACAACAGCTCTGATCGACTTGGCAGACTACATAATTGACAGTCTTGAGGAGGGAAAACTTACAACAAGCTTTTTCCTTGACCTAAGAAAAGCATGTGACTGCTTGAGCCATGAACTACACAATATTACACAAGTTAGACAAATTAGGCATTAAAGGCACAACTAAGATGTGGTTCAAAAGCTATCTTGAAGACCGGAAACAAATAAAAAAAAAGAGCCGGAAAAGAAATCACACAAACAAAAAATGGAGTTACAGAAAGAACTAGATCAAAACCTATGGCTCTGAATCGGGGAGTACCACAGGGATCTATATTAGGACCAATATTGTTTATACTCTTCACAAATGACATATCAGAATACCTGGGAAACTCTTGTATGCTATCGATGTATACTGATGGCATCACCTTGCTTTTAAGCGGAAACAATGATCTAGATGTAAAATCTTTCACAGCACTGAACATGGCATACCAATATTGCCACTCTAACGACTTGGTGGTAAATCCAGGGAAAACATGCCAACTGGCTCATGGGAGAAGATGTGTAGATGTACCAACAATACCTCATGTAGAAAGAAATACCCAGGCTAAGTATCTAGGAGTCCTAGTAGATGAAGGTCTTACCTGGTCACAGCATATAGATAACCTCCTTCCTAAACTCAATTCATCACTTTATGTGATTAAACGAACAAAATCCATTAGCAACCTTTCTACTGCAAAAATAGCCTACCATTCTCTTTTGAAACACATCTCAGGTATGGCCTCATTGTTTGGGGAGGAACTTCGGCAAGAAATCTTCAGAGAGTTTTTATACTGCAAAAGAGGGCTGTAAGAGCCTTAGCTGAGCTAAATTTCAGAGAAAGTTGTAGAGAAGCTTCCAAGACTCTCAAGAAGATTATGACATTAATAAATCTCTATATAAAAGAAGTCATCCTGCATGCCAATGGGAAAACATTTACACAAAATAGACAGTTCCATGGATACAATACTCGACATGGTACAAGATACTGTCTCCCAGCTCATCTCACCCAATATGAAAAGAAACCATCCTACATGGGCATGAAGCTGCACAACCTACTGCCAGAAGAACTGAGATGCCACACCGGGAGAAGAATGAAGACTGCTCTAACAGAATGGCTGATCAACAATCCATTCTATACATTGACCGAGTTCATGGAAAGAAGACGATAAACATTTTTTTTAACCATCCAGCTGACGCCATTTCAATACTTGATGTATTTTGAAAATAAAGCATATTTGTATTTGTATTTATTTGTATCCGTCTTTGGTTCATCCACAATGACCATCTTCACTTCATAATTAGACCATTTCATAAGGGTAAAATGGTGGTTCGGAGCCCATTTTAAACTGTAGTTCCATGGATGCCATCGGCTGTTGGGCTTTTAACCTTTTGATAACCTAATTTTTTCTCAAATTGAGTAAAGTCGTTTTGGAACGACCAGAGAGAAAGTGCCCAATAATAGTAAGAACCTTCTGGAACGGTTTGTTTATTTAATTGTTTTGTTTGTTATTAAGCTACTATACATGTTTTTAGTGGTTATAAAACAGGTTTAATTGATTAAATTTTTTATTGCATAGAAGAGAGTAACTTATTTTTTTTTGTTCATGGGCAATGAAGAATGGCAGTGTGAGCGGGACGTGGCCTGTGATTTCATAAAGTTACCACTCCATGGGTGGGCGATAGAGATATGATATGGGAATCTTACTTTTCTTTTATTAAAAAAAATTTAACACTTTAAAGTGCTAACCATGTATTTTTACAGACCGCTGAAACTTGCAAATAATGTGGATCATGAAAATTTATGGAGTAGCTCTTTCTAAGTTAGTAGGTTGCGTAATCAGCAATAATATTGTGGAAAACATTCTCACAATGATTTCTACTGGTCTTATTTATGAATTTCTTTGAAGGATAATACTTACTGAGTATGTTGAAGTCGTTGTTGAGGTTGCGGACAACATTAGATGTGGGCCCAAGCACCGACGTGGTGTTGTGTTTGTTGAGGAAGCCAGTGATCTCCTTGAGACTCTCTAACACCAATGTGCGTATCCAAACACACAGGTTTGTGGCCACAATGTGCATAAGGCCAAACCGCGCAATCACTTTGAATCTATGGATGTTCAGCTGTTACCAAAAACAATGAAATTAAATATATACCAACTTTATTCCAATAATTCTAGCCTACATTCACATCACTTATTTAGTTTGATGTGAGGTTTAGAAGTGAAAAACGCTTGAAACATTAGCTAAGTATTAAGTTGGATATTGTAGCCTACAGCTTGCTATAAGAAGGACTGAGATGGAAGGCTAATATAAGAAAATGAGAATCTCTCGTATCCGATGTCCCAAATACAATCTCTGTCTTTAAGAACTTCAGAATCCCCTTTGATAGAGTTTCATATTGATTGTAGCTATAATAAAGAATTTTATTCCTTATATGTGGACAGGTAGGTAGGGTCAACCCCTATTAAGTTTTTAATAAAAAAACAACACAGGCTCAGATAAAATATTTTAAATTGCTGGACTACATTATGTGTCTTCATCAGTACTGTCATAACATATTAGAGTTTAGTCCCAAAAGAAAAATATTTTATGACAGCATTATGATAGTTGTAAAAGATGGTTGATGTGTCAAGTTAAAGGAATAAAGAATTACACTTTTTATTTTTTTTTAAATACAGAGTGTCCTGGAACTCTCTGGAATGTTTAATTGAAAGTAAAACAGTTCCTTTGGTCGAGACAAAGATATATTTTAATATAAACATGGGCATTCGGTCTCTAGTTTTACAGTCTGCATGTGGTTTTTACAAAATATTTTGCAACTCAGGATTTATTTGAGATAGAATCATCATTTTATGTACATGTACATCTTAACAGGTAAATTTAGTGTTTACAATTTTGTTTCTTTAACTAAACCGATTGCAAAATGGGGTCATTTAAAATATTTAATGGTAAATTTCATAAAATCCGACATAGGTAAGAAACAAATCTAAGTACAGTAGAACCTCGATTAACCGTCACCCTTTTAACCGTCAGTCTCTATTAACCGTCACCCCGCTAGCGCAAAAATAATTATGTTTCCGCGTCAGCGCCAAGTCGGATCTTGAGTTGAGGCTCTATGATGAGTAGTGACGACTGTACTGCACACCTGCAATGTGCGTGAATCATTGGCGGCAAGGGTAGTGACTCTGCTGGTTAATCCCTTATACTGTCTTCTGCATTCCACTGCTACCGTTTCATTTCAGTTCAGTATGGTGCGTGGCTACAGTGAACTGAAGTTATTGTCGATTTCGAGTGCAATGCCAACTAGTGTTTACGTGCTTTACTGTTTATTGTTAACAGTTCTTTTTATACGTGGTGTGTAATGCTCGTCTGTTATGGCTGAGAAACGGTAACGTGTAGTTGCGGGACTCGATAATAAACAATAAATTATTAAACGCTGATGCTTCTTCTCAGAAAAATTAGAAAAGCCTGAAAAGCTCGACGGGGAAAGAAACAAAAGAAAATGACGGATTATTTTAATAACTAAATACCGGCAACATCAAGTTTTGAGAGTAAAAATACGTACATGTACAGTTCATATTTCATTGTTTTCTTAATAAGATATTTCAATAAACTATTTTTCACTTGAACTGGCGTAGTTTGGTTTTTTCTCATTTAAAATAAATTCACATTAAGTCTATCATGAAAATTAATTATGACTTAAAATGGCGCCGTTATAATGCAAGGCAGTGAATTGCGAAGTTGCCACGCCAAACACTGTCTAGGTGCTAAGTTGTATCGGCGCTATTACTATTTCTGTTATCCGTCTATTCGGTTATCCGTCATGGTCTCGGTCCCGAGGGCGACGGTTAATCGAGGTTCTACTGTACTGGTAAGTTAAAAAGTGCAGAATGAACAGTCACATCTTGTCACAACTTAGTTAATTTTTATTCGATTTAAACAAATAAGAAGTTATTTGATGCAGCTTTTAAATCTGCATTTTTTGTGTTGCTTAGCTTTGATTCTTAGTACTATTTTTCTTGTTTCCTAAATAACTACTTTATTTTTAGTTTGACACTCCAACCATATTTTTACAGCCAAAACTAAATATTTTTCCACTGATGAAGTCTCTTTAGGACAGAAAGTAGAATGATGTGAAATTTTAGCTGAAGCTATAACTTACATAACGATAAAACCACTCTATTATTTTTATTAAAAATAAAAGGTCTCTAATACTTCCGTACACAGTACTTATGGGCGGAGTTAGAGGCTACACGTTAGGGAGTAGGAGTTAATTTCCTAGTTTTTGTCACAATATAGCCTTAAGATAGAGAAAAACCATTTACTTAAAACTAATACAAAACCACAGTAAATACTCATCAAAATATCTGTGTAAAATAAAAATTCTAATTATACTAGAACTGGTAAGCTTTGTAATACAAATTCAAAAACTTTTAAGAAGTCTGCTCCCCTCCCTTAACTCCACCTATGACAATACTTAATACATTTCACAGTCCTTATTATTTTGTATTTTTGCAAATTTTCGTTGTTGTGTTTAATGATTTATTGATTTACTGTAAGGAAAATTGAGAATGAGAAGAGGGTGTAATTTTAACTGAGCCTAATCCACGCTAGCGGAACATCATGTGTTCTCTTGTGATCATGTGTTCTCATAAGGAGAACTTCTTTGTGTCTCATTAGCAGCCTGAAAGACTGTCTCGTTAATACCCAAATATAAGAGAATACAAAAGTTATATTTCAAAATTTATATTATAAATTAATTCATTAATTAGTTTACCTTTTATACTCTATGGTATCCAGTAAATAAAACGTAAAAAATCCTATTTCAAATTAGAAGCTCAGAGTGTGTTAGGGATTACAAGAGGAACATGATACAAAATCAATAGATCTATATCATCCCCCTTCCTCTTGCTTTTGTAATAACCCTACAGGATTACTACACATGTAATACGATTAGATATGATCTCAGTGTCTCTCTTTCTATGGATCACAGTGTTTAATCTTTGATCTGAATATTCAACCGAAATACAAATTTTGAAAGTAAAACCAAACAGATTGTCTAGGATGATTCAAATTTGTAAAACTATTTGAGTTGAAGAAGTTTTTGTCAAAAGCACAAAGTTTGTGGTTGTATTTGAAGATGTTTATTGAAATTAAATATATGTGAAGTTTACTTTCAATACATTGTTTACGAATTACTTAACCTGAAGAGTTTTGTTAATGAAACGATACTTGATTTATGATCAATTACTGTAATGTTAAAGTCAATATTAGTTACAGTGAAATTATGGTGACAGTGACTTTATTTTGAAAATACGAGAAGTGAATGAGCACAACAAAATACACAATACAAGTTAATTTAACCTTAACAGTCCAGTAGGATGGCCTTGGAGGCAAACTACACTGATTCCTTGTATTGACCAAGGATTCTGTCAATAAGGTCAATAAGGCTATGTAAACAATAAATGTTTTTTGCAATTTCAGAGAAAAGTTTGCACTACAAAAGAACTCAAATCATCTATATGCACTACAGTTAAGGTTCACTACGTACCCTAGAGTTCATAAATATGAAGTACATCTGCATGAAAGTGAACATCATCTGAAGCAAGGGGTTTACACCCCGGAGTACTTGGTAGCAAGGGGATGAAAAGGGAATCTCAAAAAACTCCCCAAACTCCAGCCCGTTGTAGATCATGGTAGCTAACCCAAATGCTGGAAAAAGAAATCAATTACACCAAACTGTTTTATACTGATAACAAAATTTGCTTATAATAATACAGCCACTAAAACCAATGTATTTAGGCAAAGTGGTCTCTGACCTGTACCTTTATAGTTACAGCTTTTTCCTGATATTAAGTGAGTTAGGTTTCAACCATTGTCAATGCAGTGTGTTTTTTCATACAACAAAAAGTAAATTTCACAGTACGTTCTTTTATGAGTTCTGATAATTAAAAATAATTGTTGTGTCTCAGATATATAAATCCAAATGATTGAAAAAATGTATTGTATTTACTTCACTGAGGGAAATAGGTTAGATCATGGATATGTCTAAAGGTGAAAAAATTCCCTTTAGATATATCTCATCTAAACAGCTGTTCTTATAACCATATGACGGCACTTCTGTTAAACACTTCCCCTAACTTTTTGAGCTGTAAAATCTGCTAACACCCCCTCCAGAGCTTAGACATACCCATGACAAAATTGAAATCTGTAAGAAAACATTAACCAAAATGACATGTAATTATGAGACTCATAAGCGTAAAGACTGAGCCTTCCTTTCCTTTACGTGGTTCCTATTATGATGAAATGAGGACATATTGAAGTACACACAACATATCTCAATATGTAGGTTAACTGTTTTGACAACCTATTTTACCGTTTTGTTGTCATTTTACCGTAATAGGATTTCATCAAGTTCTGACAATTTATGACGCTGGACGACATCATTAGTTGTCAAAAATATTCACAGCACGGCTTTCAACCTGAAAGAAACTATACTTTTACAATCCATTTTTTGAGATTTTTTGAAAGATTTTAATGATCGATGAAGTCCCACTTTTACAAACTAATTGGGACCAAACTAGGTTATTCTTCAAATTACCCTAATTAAAATAATGGCAATACAGTAACACAAAATTGGACTGTGCTTGTTTTTTAATGTTCTCAAGCCAAAATTCAATTTTTTTTATTTCTAAACGATGCTGCTTTTCTTTATCCCTTGCCCATGAACAAAATCACATTGTAATTAATTTAATCCTGTTGAAATTCTCATTCCCTTGTAATTAGAATTCCTTGTTTCCCAAGACTTTTGTTATACATTTCCGTAAAACATATAAAAACATAAATTGAAAGAATCCTGGATCCATCTGAACTAGCGCCAGTCTTTCAGATTAGATATGTTACAATTACCAAGACTCTTAGACTTTTATATGTTATTTTTTTATTTGAATTGTTCAAAATCAAAAATCTCTTTATTGGCACAAAATATTAGAGATTGTGTCACAAGGAAAACCCAAACGAATATTTTGTCAGTACATGAAAGTTAAACAATGAAAGTTCTACATGAAAGTTAAATAGTATTAATAAGCTAATGTTCATTAATTGAGGGAGGAAAGTAAAATAAATATGGAGAAAAAATACTAAGTTGTGACAAAAATTCAAAAAAGAATAAATGTGTATGGATATCAGAGATCAATACCAGGTCCTAATATCAGTTTACCTATCTAAACTGAGACATTTCACATAGTCACAGGCACATAGTCTGAAATTCTGTAATATACTTTTACTTTAGTGTACAAATCTTAAACTTAAGTTTGCTCACCGATGGCACCGACTCGCAGGAAGAAGCTGCCATGGCTGCTAGTATTCTGCGATGTCTTGCGTTTGCGGCCGGGGTGGTGCGGTACCACACTGCCGCTCTCCACATCACCCACGTCGGCCGTTAGCTTCTCCTGAGACGGACTCTCACCCGCCTTCCCCTTTTTTAGCGTCCCCATACCGCCAGCCTTCAACACATGTCACCTCATTCACTTTAAGAGTATATTTAAGAGACATTAAGTCTTTTCACAAAATAAATATTTTAAAATTATAATTGTGCTGGCAAGCAGTAGACACAGACACAATCAGTAAGCACACCACCAATGGTGTTATTGTTGTCAGTGTCTATTGTTGCCCAGCACAAGATGTGTGTAGAATGTGTAGTGTGTACATGTTTTAAAAATATTTTTTAATATTTGTGATCTTATAATTAAAGTATCATTTGTAAATACTACTCCTTCATGATGAAGCAAATAAAAGTATCTCTGAAACTAAAATATAATTCATCTTATTATTAGAAATGAGACTGCAAAAGTATGGATCCTTATTTTATTAGTTAAAAAACTGTCAACATCCAAAAATTTAGTTATTACTACCATAACAAGTTTTTTAGGACAGTCTAACTGAAATGAAACTTGCGAAAGTACTAGTAAAAAATATTTTTGTTTTCAGGGCTCTGTAAATTTTATAATAACAAATTTATTACTTTTTATAAAATTTAATTTTAAATTACACTCCTGCAAATTCTAACTCTATGGTTAAAATGTGAGAAAAGCTATAGCAGAATTAAAAAAGGTATTTAAGTTTTGAAAAGAATTTGTTATTTTCAACTTTTAATCAATCTCCTTGTAGATTGTAGGTCAATATTTACACATAATACTTGCCTTTTGACTTGTTTGGTTGTTCACAGTAGTTCTTTGAAAATAATTTTTATATTGAATTTTAGTAAATAGAGTCATTTACACACTATAAATAACACCTCAAACACACATGTTACACGATTATATTTACTTTGTCAAATTGGCACAAAAAAAGATAGCTTGAATTAAACTATAGAACAAAAATCAGCATTTCATTACAAAGAAGGCGGGACAAAGGGGTGTCGGCCAGTTATTTTTGCACACCTTTAAAAATTATTGAAATTCAAAATTCTTCTCCTAGATTAAACACCTGTGCAATATTAGATGTAAAGTTATACTGTAAAAGAAATTTGTCATAATATTCAATACTTTTTTATCGAAAATAATTCACCAAAAAAAGTTTACAATGCTGTAATCTTAATAATATTCTGTTACTACATTAAAACAAATTATACAGGGTGGTTATAAATTATTGGACACATTTTAAGATTGAATAAATAAATAGCCAATAATCTTAAAACATTGGAATAGCTTTATTAAATACCCCCGTCGCAGCAGACCTGCGTACTCAGCGAATTTCCAAATCAATAATATAATAATAATAATATATGACAAGTTTTATAAAAATCTGTCCATAAACATGAGAATTATAATTTTATATATTTTATAATATCTTGGTAACCGTTGGAGATAGAGAAAAACTTTAAGAAAATTAATTGTGTAGTTTTTTAAGCTGATTCCAATGGTGAAATATAAAATTAGAAATTTTTAAAAATTACATGTGAAAAGCGCAAAAAACCTGATTTTGGGGTACAAAACCCCCCAAACTATCCGTTCCCATTGACCGATATGTCTGGTTTACGAACTCCTCTGAGCATTTGTAGGAATACACGTCTCTACCAAATTTGGTCTCGATCGGACCATTTTTACGAGAGTTATCGTGTTAACAGACACA
The DNA here is from genome assembly GCA_023375725.1 of Nephotettix cincticeps. NCBI lineage: Eukaryota > Metazoa > Arthropoda > Insecta > Hemiptera > Cicadellidae > Nephotettix > Nephotettix cincticeps. The sequence continues at coordinate 50,948,643 of CM041790.1, read as the reverse complement.
AATATATATACATATATATACATATACCTATACATATATATATATAAAAATTTTAATGACTATTGTTTTTGGACTCTGGGCACCTAAAGACGAAAAAATAACATGGTCTCGGGCTTAAGTCTTACCATGAGACCTACGGTAATAGCTTCTTCCCTATGGGAAATTCGCTAAAAAGTAAGGATAAAAAAATCCTTAATATAACCCAGAAAAAGTCTAAGGGTTTAATGTCTAGGGAACAGGGAGGCCATCTTGCTGCCAGTAAACATTTGGTTGTATATGCTCAACTCGCTTCGCTCGTTGGGGGCTCCGCTCCCAGGCCCCCTTGTAGGTGTCTGCACAATCGCTTGTCGTAATAGTGATTATGTATATAGTATCTTGTTGTCGTAAGTTGTTACGTTAACAGTGCAGGAATCTCTTCGCTTTTAATACCAAATCGGGAAAAACCAGCAATTGAACCCAATGCATTTGATATGGCAGAATTTTAACATTTTTTCCCCGGGTCATAATGTGAAATTGTTATATTTGGCAGTTTTCCTGTCGGTTGTGGATCTGAAGGAAGGTCCGTCTGGCACTACTAAAAGTGGGTTAGAAGTAGCATCCCTAGTCAGTTGCACAAGGCATACAAAGAGGCATGCAGAACTTGAGGAAAAACAACTAAATTTCCCATATTTAATAAGTTGTCATTTCTTCATTAAAATTTTTGTAAAATTTCTTCGTTTTCTTTTTAAGGGTGATTAAAGTGAGGCTGGACTACCAGAACCTTTTCTGTGATGGACATTTCCAGTCTGCTCAAACTGACTAGGGAGAATCTTGGAGAATTTCGGCCATACTCTAAACGAAACCTTCTTCGAACAGTTATTAATAATCTGCTTTGTTGAAACCAAAGAACATACTTTGATTTTTCTTGATCACTAGCCATTTTGATACTAAGATTTGTTAAGTGTTTGATTATTCAGCTGTAATTAACAGCTGGTGTGAAAAAATCCATTGTTGACCAGGTGACCATATATATCACAGTAAAAGTCATTGTGATACCTTACACTCACAGCTTAGTGAATTTTTACAAATACTTTTTATAGTTATTAAAATGTGTATAATTATTGTTTTTTAGTTAGTAGATAATACTGTTTTAAATTTTCTATTAAATAAAAATGATTCCCATGTTTTAAGTTTGTTGGTTTATTATTTATTCAATCTTAAAATGTTTCCAATAATTTATAGCCACCCTGTAAAAACTTTCTTAAAAATACCTCTACTTCAAATCAGACTTTTACTCAAGGCTTCACAGAGACAAAAGGATATAAAAATAAAATGTCACATAAAAAACTCAAAAACAAAAACCTCTTTTTACTTAAACAATTACAAAACCTTTATGATTACTTTATCACTTAAATCACTTTTAATGCAAACCCTAAGTTGAAAACTACAGATTTTGTAAACCAAATATCTAGGGCAAACCGTTTACAATCATCATAAATCACAAAAATACTTACTGAATCAGTAAATTCAACCTGGCAGAAAATAAAATGTTAAATTTATATTCATTCTACTAGTAAAATAATACTTAATTATGAAGTGAAAAGTTTGTCAATTTACAGAATTCTGTAAATGATACGTATCTGATAGTATTACGTATAGTTATAAATTATTACCAAAGTTACCTCTGATAGTTAAGTCATAACATATCCAATAGTTACTTTGAAAACCATGGTCATCAAATATTAAAAAAACATAGTTAAATAAACGTATTGTTGTTTTAACTATATTACTATGAAATTTTTCCCTGCTTGAAGTATTCCCTTACTATTTACACAAAATCAAATTAAAACACACATACATTGAACACAGACAGAAATTAATAAAGAAGAAGTTATTTGTTCCAAAAAGTAAATAAAAATTTGTTTTTGTCTAAAACAAAATAATATTTAAATAAACATATTTTTTAACTAACAGCTAAATATTTTAGTCATAAGCTCTAAAAAGCAATTTGTGAGTAAGCAGTATACTTGTGCCCAGTTTAGAATGGATTATTTAAAATTGATTATTTTAAGCGAAACTATAAACAACTAGATAGGTTTCATTTTATTCTATAATTCCTGTGAAAGTATTTCATAACTAAGTGAAAAAGTGCCATTATATTTTCTTTAGCTCCTACATCAGCTGTCTGACCATCTGTTAACATTTAAGCACTTGTCTATATCCAAGATGATTTTTTGAAATTCAAAAGTCAGAAAGAAGTTGAAGAATGTAAAACATTGCACTCCATGCTTGGTCCTTCATTCACATTTCATGTTAGTGATGCCATTGCAAAACTCGCACTTCACCCAAAACTCACCGAAAGCTCAACTTTGCTGCCGGATTTTGAATTTGGATTTGAATCAGGTTCGTCGATCAGAACGCTTTTGCTACGCATCAGATCCTTCATTTTACGTGGGTAACCTTCGTTCTGATCCAGCCAAAATAAAATATCAGAACAACTAAGGAATCTTTGAAAAAAGATTTTATTGCTAAAATAAAGATTTAGCTTTGACATAACTATAATATATAAATACAATGAATAATGAGAATTATTAATTCCAAAAAATAATTGATAATTTATTCTTTTGGATGAAAACAAACTAAACTGATCAGTGAGATAAAAAGAAATTGTCAAAAAATGGTAATTATTGTTTGAATATCTATTTTTGAGAACTTCAGTAACAATTCAAATTAACAATAAATGAAAACAAAACATATTAATAGGCTGCTAATTTCTTCTTTTTAATAAGAAATACATTTTTCTATAATTTTAGGAATTTTTAATAAAAAAGCAACAAGTTAAACACTACACCAAGAATAATGAATTCACCTGGAAGATATTGGATCTGCTGTTTCGCTTTCCTGGAGCGGCAGGGGGCTGAGCCTCCCCCCCTCCACCACCTCCTCCACCTCCCTTGGAACTCTCCTCCTTCTCTTTCTTCTTATCAGCAGCCTCCTTTTTCTTATTCTTCTTGTTCTCTTTCTCCTTCTCCTTTTCCTTTTCCTTCTCCTTCTCCTTTTCTTTCTTCGGTTTCTTGGGCTTGGGCTCGGAGCCTTGACAGCAGGTGCTCTCTTGCAGCAGGAAGCAGAACACGTACAACAGGAAGACGATGCTGACTCCGTACATGTAGGTGAAGAAACCCTGAAACCACATTGCACTTGTCAGATGGTTTTAACAAACTTTAATAGTAGCTGGACATAGATTTTCCCCTGTAAAAGAAACTGCGGAGAGAAGAAGCTGCTACACAATACAAGGTGTAAAGTGTTGAATTAATATTACATAATATATATGTAAAACATAATATTGCTAATACAGTATATAATAAAAAAAGTCAAAAATACTTCATACACCAGAATCTAAACCGATGACATTACTGTCAATGCTATCAGTGGGAAGGTCAAGGAGGCTATTTACCTCAAAAATTTCAAGGTCTGCAAATGTTCTGGCAGATAATCAAACCACATTCAGACTAATATCCCCCAAATATGTGTCTATCTACCCTTGATATCTTAGTTTGAAAATGAGAACCAAAGAACGTAAACATCACTTTTTACTAAATAAACTGGCGCGGGAGCTCAGGGGTAATGCTCTGACCCAGTAAATCACTTGCCAGATCATGAACGACCGGGTCACCTCTGGCAAGCCTATATGACCATGCCGCAACGGTACCCCGCTGTCTTTAATCCATCACACAGGTCCATGGTAATGGACAGTTGAGGTCTTTTTCTAAATATAAAATAATAAACTCTAACATCAAATTTCAAGTAGGCACTAAAGGTAGTAGGTCGCTGTATATATGTCAGAATGTAGCAGGATTATGAGAACTCAGCTAGCAAGGAACGTAGTTCAGACTCATAGGAAAGAATGGAATGTCTGATCACAGGTTGTGAGAGGGAACCAAACCAACTCATATCCTAACCTAAACCCAGTGTGACACACAAGAGTGTAACTGCTCTCAATATATATATATATATATATATATATGTTATACTTGAGTGCTAGATTAAAAAAATGTAGAGTTAATCCCCAATAGCTGGATGAGATTACCTTTATTATTATATCCTCTTTGAAATGGAAGCCTTCCCAGATATGTATTTTAAGCCAAGTATGAATAAGAAATGAGTGTAGGATGACTGTGGTGCAATCTTGCAGTGTTGTTAGTGACTAAGCCTGTCAGACCTATGTTTAATGTGGGCTCCAAACCATCATTTTGCCTCTGAATCCCAAACTGGATTAATTACGAAGATGGTCTTTGCTTATGAACATGTTATTCAGTAGAGCGGACATTATTCCACACAAGAGAATATCCCATCCACCAGCAATCATGGACACAATGATAATGACAAGACACGCCACCGTCCCAGTCAGCGAACATGGAATAGGACAAGTGTGATATGCTAGTGCTGAGTTATTGGAAATGTAGAAAGCCATTAGCCCTCTCAAGAGTAGATCAAAGGGTTTTAAAAGTGCTGCCCACTTTACTCAAACAATTACTAAGAATTTCGACCCAACCAAACCATAGGCATCCTGAGATTTAAACCTCTGACCTATTGAATAAAAACCATGACACTGTTATATTATCCTCAGCAAACACAAGAGCCTCTCTGTGTGACAGGGTGTCCCACTAACCAGCTTAAACATTCCCATTGTGGCTCTATAAGGCTGCTAATTAAGCTGTTAAATCCCTTTGTTGACCACTTTCTGCCATTATGTTTTCATATAGTATTGACAGCACATGTCAGGGCAAGTCATTCATGCTTATATGTTACCCTAAATTAAATAAACGGCTAACAAAGTATTGTAACTGTTGAAGTTTTGGACTGGTTTTCAGTTTATACAAAACTACAACTAATGGTTAAAAATATTAGTGTAATAATATATTTACTCACTTATTATATTGTTTAGTAATTGTTCAATAAAATGGAAAAAGGTGTTTTTAAGTATAAATTTATTTGGTTTTTGGATTTTTATAGATTGGGACAAACCTTCTTAGGTTAAATAATATATACTTCAGAATACAGATGGAAACCTTAAGATTACCAAAATACTTCAGATACAGGGCAGGCTCAAATAAAATTATGGAGGATTCCGACTTTAAAACTTCAAGCAAGGTGGGGTAACTCTAGGACAAGGAATAAGACCTAGTGAAATGTACCAGGCAACTATTGTTAGATTTAAGGAAGCCACTTGAATGTTAGTAAATTCATTACAGTACCTTGCTGCCTTTGATTGTACCCTGCAGGTCATAGGTCAATGTTTATAGACAGCTGAAGATTTATTTCGTAAAAAAGATAAGGATCTTTCTATCAATGCACATCCCTTGTGTTAACAAAACCACTAAACCACTACAGGTTCAGAATAGATTGAGTGTTCCAGCTCACACAAGAGTCAACATCCTACGTGTTTAAAGGACCAACTCCATGATATTTAAAATTCACAGTGTGGATTGGGATGATGGCATGTCCTGTAATCGGGCTACTTGGAGGTATTTGAGGTACTTGGAGGATAGTTTTGAACGATTTGCTGGTATGGATTAATATTGAATACTACAAAGATCATCTGCAAAGATCATCTTCTCAATTAGAACAGATCGTAACACTGAGGCAAAATTGTGATTCGTATCTCACATTAAACTATAAATACTTTAGCTGCTGTAGGCTGTTAGGCTATTAATTAACAGTCTTGGCTAAATAACATGTCTGCCTTAGAAACAAGACTACAATGTCGCGCCACCATCAACATATACTAATTTCTCATTCATACTTGGCTCAGTATATCTACTTGTATAGATTGCCAATTCAGAAAGGTAATAATAATAATATAAATATATTTTGTATTGAACTATTCTACGGAATGTTATTATGAAGGTGTTCACCTCATAGTAGGGTATTGGAAGGCTATGAGTCACAACCTCTGAGACAACATAGGCTATACATATTACAACCATCAGCTTGGCATAGATGAAGCTGAGGATGATGAATAGAGACGTCCTGAAACAAAAAAGAACAAACCGTTCAAAAATCAACATAATATCACGTAGGTAACTTAAATTTTGACTTTGATCAGAAAGGTTTTTTTATTTAAGGAGATTGCAAAATTATCTACTACACCAGAATCTAAATTAGTTTGAATTATAGAAACATTAGTAGGTAATTGTAAAATTATGCCAATCAGTTTCTGTTCAGTTTCAGCCACTCAAGCAAAACAAAGAGATTTTTCATTTGACAACACATTGTAGTACAAGACTAGAATGCCCATTATTCAGCTTGATTATGGTTTGTTTGTGAGCTTTTATTGCTTCCAGTTGCTACAAATTGAAATGAGTTACTGGTGGGAACAAACAGCTGTTGTACTGAATTCAGAGAACTGGTTGTAACAGTTTGAACCCGATCCTCCCATTCCTCCCCACATCACCACCTACCTCTTGGACTCCTGCTTCTGCACAGCGGCTGCTGCTGGCCGTTTCTTCGCTTCCATCTCCTTGTTGGTGAAGTTGTTCTTCTCCGGGGTGACATCGCTCGGTGCGTGTGCCCGCGACACAGGCAGTGTCGCCATGTTATCCACGGACTCCACCATCTCCACCGTGGCTACCTTCACCTCTCCCCCTCCCATCATGATCTCTCAATCAACTGTTCTCACACCCTCTATTGACACATCACAGTCGAAAGATCCCCTGAAATACAACCCCTCTATATGCGACAGCCGCTCCCGTGAATTGATAATTTTTATTTTAGTTTCATTTCAATGGGATTGTTGGAGTGGCTTCATAATGTTTTGTGAGGATGATAAATTTTATGGGGCTTTTCCAGCTTGTAAAATTTCTCTTCACAGACCAGTGATTCTACCAACTATTACCCATGCATTTCTGAATACCCTGCAAGCTGGGGAGCTAAACCAAGACCGTGAGATGAAACTACTACTTTGCACTCGACTCAAGAGAGTAGGGTCTGAACCTCCGATCTAATATTTATGACTATTCTATAATGGATACCTACACAAAAAACCTCATGTGTGGTCTCCGATTTATACTCATTAACGAATATATTGTTTTTTTAAATTAGGTAAAATGACTAGCATAGAGTTGGGAACATTTTTAATGTTTATTAATATAAAGGAGCACTTTTAAAATTAGATTGCACCTTGCTAAAAGGAAAAAATTGTTTGAACTAAAAACAATTTATTATTTCCACCTCAGCTAATGAAGAATCTCGTCCTCTCAAGAGTTCTGCTACAGTACTAATTAAATTACACTTTAAAACTCACTTTAATTATTTTGCAACTTTATTATTTCTTATCCGAAGCCATGTAGTAAGTACATTTTCTTTATGGATTGGATTAAATTGTATTTCAACAGGATATAGATTTTTCACTAAATGTGCTACATTTTGAATCAGACAGAGTATTTATTCTAATATTACAACCCTGAATGAAATGTAGATTACAGTACTAATCTAAAAAATTTTGTTTAAACTAAAAAAATAGAGAACAAATTAGACATACAATGTATTTTTTATAAGTTCATTACTACTCTACAGACCAAGGTATTTAAAATAATGGACAGAGCAACTGTTTATGACAAACCTCCCACCAAACATATTGTAGTTCGACACCAATAACGTCATTATTTTTGTTTAATTTACCCTTACCCTTGGTTCTAGTAATGACATAGACCATGTATATTAAATATTACACACTACTGTCCGAATAGCAGCTTGAAGTGACAACATAATCGTGTCACATTGAAGTTCATAAACAAGATGTCAGATTGTCAAACTTATTTTTCCTCTAGATGTAAGTATCACTCGAAAATGGTTTTCCCCAATAAGAATGATATGAGGAAAGAGTTTGTTTTTGTTGGTAGGATCAAACCCAAATAGCAAAACTGCTTTTACTGAATTTACTCTTATTTATAGTTTGATATTTTGAATAATACATCGCATATTGTTTCTAGAGAGGAATAAAATATTTTTCATACATAACAGTAAGCATATAGTATTGAAAGTTTCTATTTTATTTAAGTTATAGCGGAAAATTTAAATTTTTGTTGAACTGGAAATAGAATTCTGTTTCCTAACTCAACATCTTTCACTTTCAGGATGCATAGTACCGCCTCAAACAAACCAATCTTGTTCCTTTCTCTGTGGTACCTGTAATTCTGCACACTACAACTACTAAATACGAAAATTGCTAATCTTCTCATTTAAATTCCTGTTTAATCATTTCTCATGTTAAATGTATTCCTAGGATAACAAGACTTTTTACTATTCCTGCTATGCCCTTTGCTGCCTAGTTAACGGATTACTGAGGTTCAATTGTAATAATTTGACATAAACTATAAAAGTCAAAGGATGCTGGATCTGACTTGTCAGGTCACGAGTGTCACCTCTGGCTAGTCTATGTGATTCACGCCTACGGTATCTCACTGTTTTTAATTCACGCACAGGCCCTAGGCCCAGTGATGGGCAGTTTAGGGGTTTTATAAAAAATTTACAGTACAGAATGGTTACTGAGAGAGTTTACACATTAGGGAAATTTTCACAGGAGGTACTATCTTTGCCATGCAGACTAGTGCATATATTACCAGTCAAGACCACCTAATCTGGGTCCAAGTGCTTGACGCCCCCTCCCCCTCCCCCTCCCCTGAAGACCTCTTATCACCCTCATCTGCATTTACAAGAGCAGCTAAAAATAACTCTTTAGGATCCAGTGTTAGCTTCCTGTTTGTAACTCCATCTGGTTTGAGACAAATGTCAGATGGTAAATACTGTAGCGGTTTAAAGACCAACATTAATTAAGGAACAAATTTAGGGGAAATATAAAGTACTGTACAAAATGTACTTTCAAAATAGTGATAAGTTGATTGATTTTACAAAATTCGTTAACTGTCTGATTTACATTAAACAGTAATTTTAAAATTATATGTTGGATGTGTGGCTTTAAAAGATACAACATTATGTAAATACAGTAGTTTTTAGATGTATTTAATTAATAGTGTACACAATTTTTGGTAAAATAATTGGATATTCCCCAGTGGTAGAGAGATAGAAGTTTGTGAATTCTGTGTTTGGTACGTTGCCAATTCAATTTCAGCTTGTTTTCCATATAATTTCAAACAAAAAACTTATATTTACGACGTTTGAGCGAGTTTCAAACAATATCAAAAGTATTTTTTGAAATAGGGTGTACAGTGGGAGTAACACATTTTATATATTTTTGTATTAAATTCTGTATATATTTGTAAGATATAATATAAAAACAAAGTAATTTCAACACAATTTTAAAGCATGTAAAATATTACGTGATGGTACAGTAAAAAAGTAATAGCTACTTAATACGTATTGCCTGAAAGTTAGTGTAGCCTATACATTGAAAATAGCCATCATTTAAGATTCCAGATTATTGTTCATTTAATTTTTTACACTATAAAAACTGTTTAAACTGATAAAAGTAAATTAAAAATAAATATTCAAACTACAGTAATATCCTAAATACAATGGGTTTCACAAAAATTGACTATCAAAATTTCTATTTTCGTGTAACAAAGGTATACTATGACCAAATTAAAAAATGAACTATTTTAGTATCGTAAAATGTGTGACGTGGAATTAAGTATGCCTACTTCAATAATATATTCGACTCAATGATTTACAATCTATATCTTTTCTTGAGAAAATTTCATAATATATTTTTGCTAGATGTAACAAACCCAGACAAGGTCAACGCATAACGCAGCTCGTGAGACTAGCATTCGAGAACGGCCAACGCCGTTGTTGACATGTACTCTGGAATGTTCCTGTAGCAAAATAGCCGTAAAACTATCGATACGATACGAAGGCAAACAGCTGATTTTTGGACAAATTCGTGTTCCAAAGTATAAAGTTTGATTGTTGAAAAATAAATCAGTTCGATAGATTCAATCGGTTGTCATTAATTGGGCAGTAAACACGCTTATATAGTTTTTTAACGTGGATATATCTTAGCTCTGGGGGGTATTGGCAATCGGTCAGACCAAAATTTGTAACGGAAGTATAAAGACAGCTGTTTGGAGGAACTGGAAACATTCCCTTTAGACATACCTATGATTTAAGCTATTAAATGACTGAGTAGTGAACGATTTTTCATTTCGATGCAAACAACAAGTTTAAGATCTTTAATATATGAACAATTTTAATTCAATAATTTTTCATATATTTTTGCTAGATGTAACAAACCCAGACAAGGTCAACGCATAACGCAGCTCGTGAGACTAGCATTCGAGAACGGCCAACGCCGTTGTTGACATGTACTCTGGAATGTTCCTGTAGCAAAATAGCCGTAAAACTATCGATACGATACGAAGGCAAACAGCTGATTTTTGGACAAATTCGTGTTCCAAAGTATAAAGTTTGATTGTTGAAAAATAAATCAGTTCGATAGATTCAATCGGTTGTCATTAATTGGGCAGTAAACACGCTTATATAGTTTTTTAACGTGGATATATCTTAGCTCTGGGGGGTATTTGCAATCGGTGAGACCAAAATTTGTAACGGAAGTATAAAGACACAGCTGTTTGGAGGAACTGGAAACATTCCCTTTAGACATACCCATGATTTAAGCTATTATTTAAGGATTTAAGAACTTAAATGACTTAGTAGTGAACGATACTTTTCATTTCGATGCAAACAAGTTTAAGATCTTTAATATATGAACAATTTTAATTCAATAATTTTTCATCATCAAGCACTACATAGTTTCCAAGAGATTTAATTTTGTACCGAGGCCAGGTGTTTGAACAAAAGTTTGTCAACACAAATAAAATATCCGGATACAGTTACGAATATGAGTAGGCCTACAAAGCGTTTTTGGAGTGGCGCAGAAAAGAAAATGTTTCTCCAAACAACACAAGTTAAGAGGTAAGCTATTACTTGTTTACTTATCAGAAAAATCAACTATGAAACCTTCCGCTCTGTGGAGTAAGTATTCGACGTTAAAGCCTTGTGTCTAAAGATGTGCCTTGTGCCTAGATCTAAAGCAAAACATAGATGTCAGTACGTTTCCAAAAACTGTCGCGTTCTTGAAACGCCAATCTGTTGGCGAATGTTGGAAAGTATTGTTTTGGTCGCTTCGAAAATAATGTTTGGAATAAATGATCATTGTTTGTTTTGCTGTAAAGGGAATTTATGATTTCCTTAGATCCCAGCTGTAAGGAAACAAACTACTTTCAAATAAAGAGTAATGAAAATGCATTTATTTTAACTTGTAAAGCGCGTTACAGGGCTATTATAGCTCGTGGGTTAATATACTTCGGTTGTATGAGCAAATAATTCACAAAATATAAAAATATAGCTGTTATTGCTCATTTTATGTCGGGCAATTGGCTATGATTCAGTTTGAGATTTGAAAATAATAAATAAACTTGTTTTGTAAATTTTTCATCTTGGTACTTAGCAACATGAATATAAACAATACTTTTAGTAAAGGCTAGTCAGTTCCTTTCCTAACCCTGTCGTCCGTTAATACTTTTTAAAGCGTATTCCAGTGTTAATTCCATAATTCTATTAAGCCACGTCTTCACCAACCGAACATTGTTCGGCGAACATTTGTGATGCCCTCCGAACATGGTAAGGTGTTGGTCTGGTGGGGTCCTTCTCGAATTTGAGATGAGACTGTAGTCACGGGAAAAAGTTCGCTGTAAAATTTCCCTCTCACACCGAACATTTTATTCTAAGACAACAGTAATCATTGATTTGTCTGTCCGCGAGTTGTTGAAAATGTTGGATGAAATAAATGTGGAATGTTTTACCGTTATTATATTCGGTGAACTTGTTCGGTTGGTGGATATGCGCCTTGGTATAAAAAACTCGTTGAGGTTTTTATACATACAACATAGATATTCTTGTTTTGTATTACTTAACAAAATGCTAATACACCAACACCAGACAAATGCCATAGGTTTTCGTCTTTAAATTTGCAACATGTGTGAATAGCAAGATGATCAATTTCGAGAAATACGCAGAACTAATCCAATGTTGGCAAATGTACAGACCGATGTCTGTGTTTACATAAGGCCATTCCAGTATCAAAGACCTTTGACGATGTTTTTTGCCTTGAAATCACAATTTAAGACGTTTGAAAAATCTTCTTCGACGAAGTGAAAAAAACAAAACAAATGGACGCCCTTGAGCGGATTGGGATTACTGGAGTGTTCGCCAAGTCGCGGTTTTAGTGTCTGGAATGCATCACGCTCAAGTCCGATCGGCAGCCCAGGGTTGCGGGAGGGGGAGGGGGGATCAGCGGTCACCGGTCCATGAATAATCAACAACACGTTTCAATTCGATATCCGCTTCAACGTCTCTAGTTACGCCGCGCCAATGGTCGTGCCACTTGTCTGTAGATTATTCAAATGTGTAATTTGGCGTACAAAACTCTAGTGGTTTTGACAACTTTAAAATTTCTGCTCTGAAACTCTGAAAGGTGAATAGCTTTAAATGGTTCATTTCTGGCCATTTCTTTTGATGGGAGTCACTTTTTAAATTGTTGGACTGGTTGACTTATTTAAAATTACATTTATCAGTTCGCATCCGAAACTACGAGGAACATTTCAGGGTGTCAAGTAGAGAGGAGACATACGGTACAAGACAAGGCGAAGCACTGAGAAAAATTAGAGGAAGCAATACGATATAAAGCTACAGGAAGAAAGTACGTAAGTAGGAGTATACAAGACGTGGCGAAGCCTTGAGGAAGCAAAACGATGTGAAGCTCCAAGAAAAACTAGAGGAAGCTAGTATGCAAGTAGGAGTACAAGACGTGGCGAAGCCCTGAAGAAGCAAAACGATGTGAAGCTCCGAGGAAAATTAGAGGAAGCTAAAATGCAAGTAGGAGCACAAGACGTGGCGAAGCCCTGAAGAAGCAAAACGATGTGAAGTTCCGAGGAAAACTAGAGGAAGCTAGTATGCATGTAGGAACACGAGACGTGGCGAAGCCCTGAGGAAGCAAAACTATGTGAAGCTCCAAGGAAAATTAGAGGAAGCTAGTATGCATGTAGGAACACAAGACGTGGCAAAGCTCTGAGGAAGCAAAACGATGTGAAGCTCCGAGGAAAACTAGAGGAAGCTAGTATGCAAGTAGGAATACAAGACGTGGCAAAGCTCTGAGGAAGAAAACCGATGTGAAGCTCCGAGGAAAACTAGAGGAAGCTAGTATGCAAGTAGGAATACAAGACGTGGCAAAGCTCTGAGGAAGAAAACAGATGTGAAGCTCCAAGAAAAACTAGAGGAAGCTGGTATGCAAGTAGGAATACAAGACGTGGCGAAGCCCTGAGGAAGCAAATCGATGTGAAGCTCCGAGGAAAACTAGAGGAAGCTAGTATGCAAGTAGGAATACAAGACGTGGTGAAGCCCTGAAGAGAATTGTAGGAAACAATACGATGGGAACGTTTACATAAACAAGAGAAAGGAAGGAGTAATTTATGTGGTGAAGCTCAGAGGAAATTGTGTAAGCAAGAACAACTAGAAGAGATTGAGAAGCTGAAGAAGGGTAACATGCGAGAAGTTATGTTAGTGGGTACATGCCACCTTACGTGTCAGTTCTATTGTAATGTAGCCGTCCATGTTCTCGTGTAGTATTTTTATTTGATTAATATCCCAAAATATACCCAAAACAAAAGTGAACATTGGATTAGATTGGTTAACTATTATTGGAAATTAAAATTTAGTACGTATCGACTCTATGGTATAAAATCGTCTGAATGTTTTGATATTGAGATAAAATAAAATAAATAAATATATAGACAAAATTTACTATAAACTATTTTTAATGTAACTCTCTAAAATTAAAGATTTTTTAAATACGTATGTGTGGCGAAATAAACAAATCAAAGCATATTTGAGCGTGAAATATTTTTAATTATCTCAAAAGGTGAGGAATTATTGTTTTTATGAATTAAAAAAGTTAACCAGGTGACAAACCTATTAAATTGTATATATTACAAAAAGTAATTGATCTTTACCAGTAGTTTGTTTAAAATATATTCTAAAATGCATAACTCAATTGGCGACAGTATGGAAGCAAAAATGTATTGAATAGAAAACCAATCAATTAACCAAAGTATAAAAATCATGGAGCTTTAAACAATTCGGCAGCCATTTGACTCCCACAGCCCTCATCACATCCCGCCCATAACAATCTAAAGACGATTGAAGCACTTCACTCTTAGTCCAACCAGAAGAACCAACCACTTTTAACTTCTCGCTCACGAACCTCCTAATTTCAAACAATTATTTCATACTCTAAACCGCGACGCCGAGACATAGAGGGGTAGAGGGCTACACAGCCACTGGAGTCGAAGGGAACAATGGAAGGGCAGAAGGAGGAGGACTCGCGACTACACAAAGACATCTCCTGCATATTTGACCCCTCTATGAATACGATACGTTTGTACTCTTGTGAAACAGCTTTTGGTACGAATCAAATTAATAACCCCGGAATTTGCCCACCTCCTGCGGCGGGGGTGTGGAGTAAATCGTTCGGGTTTACCATCTAGCATTATACCACCGTTTAGTTTTCGATCTAAGAATCTCTGAAATTTTTACTTTAAGTGAATTCTTACACGTTAATTAATGTACTTAGTACTTATGGAATTTTTCGGGATATTGAATTCAAAGTTAATGTTGAGTATAGTGACAGAAATGTGTAGTTTGAAACTCAAAAAGTGTGTTACAATTTATGAGAGTGTGTTTTTGAAATTAAAACTATAACTGAATGGAACTATATTTCTCAAGTGGGTATAGAACTATAGGGTAGGGTGGTTGAAGCCACTCCAAGACTTCCAGGGACGGCCGTCGCCGCGGACTGCGGACCGAGGGCCGGCGAGGATTTGCAAGAAACCTGGAGGCAACTTACGGCACTGCTCGCCACGCTTACATCCTGGACCACTCGCACACGGAACGGTTAACGGACGTGGACGTGGACGTGGACGACGTAGGAAGCGGTTCGCGGAGATGCAGGGCGGCGCGGTCACGTGACCCCCGGAACGCTCACGATTGGCGGAAAGCTCGGTCCAGGGATGCTGTGCTAA
Source organism: Nephotettix cincticeps (assembly GCA_023375725.1). Classification (NCBI taxonomy): domain Eukaryota; kingdom Metazoa; phylum Arthropoda; class Insecta; order Hemiptera; family Cicadellidae; genus Nephotettix; species Nephotettix cincticeps. Next base: position 50,933,569 of record CM041790.1, on the reverse strand, counting down.
GTTGCAACCAGATATTGACTCGCGCCGCCGCCGCCACCCGCCGCGCCGCCGCGCCACCGTCGCGTCCGACGACCGATAAATTCGTGTAATTCTTTAATTCCCGTCATCGCAGCCTGGTAGGCCTACCACGGCATAGAAATATTCCGAAGAAAGCATAAAAATATGAATATTACCTTTATGAAATTGCGACATACACTGATAGGTATTTTACACATAGTATGAAGAGAAATGAGTATAAGATTGTGATGCGTTCTTGTAGTCTTTTACTGACTTAGGCTGACATGTTGCTGTAAATTATTAGCCCAACAACTCATGGGATCTAAAGGACCTACGTGGGATCCGAACTACAATTTTGCCACTGAATATTACGAGTTTAATTGTGAGCATTTGCGGATGAACTATTAAATAGTGCGGATGATAATCTATATCAGACCGTTAACACACATCCACCGATAACTGCCCAAGTTATTGTTCTGAGTACCCCTCTTATAACGTCGTATCAAAGAAATGTTGCAGACTAGGGGAATGTATTGAAGACATATTTGAACAGAGTACAAGGACAAGCTGGAGATTTTTAGAGCTATAGATGATGTAGTGATGAAGTAGTGAGGTAGTGAGGTGCAGTTAGAAATGGATACATCAGAGGAAGTGTAGTTGAAGATAGCTTGAGAGTATGTAGTACTATTGCCTTTTTGTAGGCCTACTCACTACCCATACCAACGATGTTAAATTAAAATAACCGTTGTGACGTTGTTTAGGGCCAGAAAACACTGTTTGGTGGCATTATAGTATACAGTACCCGAATCTATCTGATTTCAATTTCAATTTTATTTTGATTTACTCAGATGATACACGAAAAACTCAAAAATCAACTCCACAAAAACATGTATTTACACGAAATTCCAGAAAGGGTTGTTAACACTTAAATCACAAAGATCGCTGATAATCATATTTATGATTAACAAATCCTGATTTCAAACTAATCCGAGATATTTCAAATTTTAAAATTCATTTTCAGAGTTTTTAATTAATGGAATAAATACCCTATTGCGAAGACTATTGCAGACTCAAGAGCAGTTGAAAAATCAACACTGAGATGGTTTGGCTACTTGAGAAGGGATATAAGACGAAAAAAATCTTAGGAAAATGACGTTTATGGAAAGAGAGTTTTCAAAATGGGAGCGTTCGAGTAGTTCCTGTTAGTGTTTGGCTTTAAAAGGGAATAAAAATAAAAAAAATAATAATTATTACAAACTCGATTCTCTGACATTTATGCGGGATCTTGAACTCTGCCCTTATAGAATACGTGGGTGAACGAATGTTCGGTTTTAAATTAACACAACTACGCATTCTACAATTCTTTCACAAAAGATATTTAATATTATCTGTGTAAAATATACAGTATTTTCCTTCTTTTCTGTTTTAAATCGATTAATAGATTTGTCAAAACATCTTGATAGTACAGTAGTACATCAGTGGGTGATATTTTTTATTTCGCCCCAAAAGATTACAGTTAATTTTGTGACATCATTAGGTCTACACCAAATAGACGTAGATTCTGTAATACCAAGATTTTGTTAGCTAGTATAATTTAGAGTTATTACTTTTTTAATAAAAATAGTACTGTAATAAATTAAATGAGTTATTTCTCTAGATGATCATACTATTGCTTTATGTATTTTATATTTCAATTTCCTAAATTTTAACCCTATTATGGGAGGAGTAGTGGAGAAAATAATTTAACATTTTTCTTATAGTAATAATAATAACAACAAATACTTTATTGTGTTTGACAGTGTATACATTTCATAGAATGTGTCAGATTTACAAAACTAAAGAAGTTAAGTTTACAAACAATGAAAATAATTAAAACAGTCAAGGAACAATGAAAATAATGAATATCCGCCCCAGCAATGCCAATACTGTAATATATAGGGGAATTGCATTTTGCATTTATGTGACCAAAACAAAACTAAAAATATTACGACATATTGACTCGATATTACTTAACTATTAGTCTACAGCAAAATCTTAAAACCAGTAAATTATACTGAACGAGATCTTCAAAATTATCTTTTAGGACCTATGCATTTTTTTAAATTAAGGTTCGAGAAACATTAAAACTTAATACAATTTACGAAGCAGTTTTGGGATATTACCACTTTTTGAATTATAATGATCTATGGTATATCTTTAGAGTAGTAGTTTGAACCAAAGATTTTTACTATCAAAATATTATTATGTTTACGTATACGAAGGTAGAACAAAATATATGTATGAGGAGTAAAATTAAATCAAAACTTGTTTTAATTTTCAATGGCTAAATACTACTAAGTTTTGTATATTAAATGAAAAAATAAACTTTATCCAGACTATAAACACTTATTACCGTAATAGTATAAGAAAAAAGAAAAAATTAAATTTGTAAAAGTAGTGTAATTTCAAGTATTTTGGGGTCTTTCCCAGTGACAATACTGAAGGTTTGGAAACATAAAAATAGATTTGGCCTGGCAAAAATCTTTTTCACATTTTACTGTAACAAATTATTAGGTCTAAGCTCAAAAATCATATTCCACACCACGAAATTCAGGATATAAAATATAAGACAATCACTAGCCCGGTTATCCTGTATGGATAGAAAAATTGGATTTCAAGCAAGAAAACAGAAAATAAAGTTTTAGTGTGGCCAATCTTTGACGAAAGGCAATGGATATTAAGGTAAGGTCGGGAACTATTTAAAGACGCAGATATCGTCGTCGAGGTACGAAGTAAAAGAATGAGATGGGAAGAACATCGTACGGAAAGAAATAGAATTTGCATTGCTTAAGGCAATTTTAGATAACGACCCAGAAATTAGAAGATCCCTTGGAAGGCCGAAACTGAGAGTGTGGATCAAGACCGGAGGAAACTGGGAAATGGAAGGAGAACGCAAGAGACAGGGATCTATGGATGCAACTGTGAGGGCAAGTGTCATTTGCGGTACCTGTGGCCACAGCAGAAAGTAAGTATTTTATGATAGGAATCGTTGAATTAACACAAATAAAACACGGCTGTGCTTATTTCTATACACAACATTTATTTATGAAACGAGCTAAATTTATACAATAAATCAATGTTGTAGATTTAAAACTCAAACAAATTAGTTGTGTAACAAACAAGATTATTGTAAATCCTGTTAAAGTTAGGGAAGATACCCTTGTTGAAAGAAACCAAAGAAATATTCGACGCTAGTTGCAAAAAACTACATTATACTATAATACAAGAGTTTAGCGTTCTATTTATAGAATTCAAAAGTGAATCGAAATGGATCCTACGGCAGTTGTTTTTGCTTCGGGATTGCTTTTTATCAAATTTAATATATCCCCGAAACAGCAGACCTGCGTACTCAATGTATTTAAATTTGGGAATTACTTATTGTGATACAAACTAAGCAAAGGCCTAATCATAGGTTACGGTAATCAGGTAATTAATCCACATAAGGTTGTTGGATATATTTACTTATACCCTATAAGTAGGAGTGTCTGTGTCTACGTCTCAGGAGATAAATTGAAATCCTAAAAGATGCAAGTGTATATATATATTTTTTATTTAGTAGAATTTTTCTATAACTGTGTAAACAAGCACGGGTGCATTTGTTAGACATATGGTGGTGGACATATTTCAGGAAGATTTTATTTTATAGTAAAAGATTAATCAGGTACAGTATTTTTGACATGAATGTATCAAATTACTGGGAAGGGGTGTGTTAGCGATTTGTGAGACGCAAAAAGTGTAACGGAAGTGACATTACAGTATTTAAAAATTACAAATCAAAACCTAAGAATTAGAGGATGGCAAACAGGGGACGATTTTATTGTCCCATCAAAAACTGGCAGCGAGGTGGCTTTAACTGGCCTAGTTTGTCAACAATCGTTTTTGATACTTCTAAAAAACACTCTTCTTCATCTGAAATCTAAACTGTTTCCCAACTCCTATATCAAGTTGTTCAGCTTTTTTGATATGAATATGTCTTAGCTCTTAGTTCTTGGAAGGGGAGGGTATTGGCAACCCGACAGACAAAAATTTGAAACGGTGACGTATTGCTATAAGGACAGCAGTTTAGAGAAACTGAAAACACTCCCTTTAGACATACCCATGATGTAACCTATTTCCTACATTGAAGGTAATACAATCATATTTTTACTTAGTGGATACATGGTCAACTCAATACTCTATATTTTTGTGCTAACAAACATTTAAAATCAATGGAAAAGAACACAGTTTTTAACGTTACGAAGATTATGATGAAAAGAGAATCTTTTCTATGTTAAAACCACTCAATACTGCCGCATACACATGGAGATAATTTTCCCTGTTCCTCACCCGACCCCCCTCGGCTTCAGGCCATGTTCACACATCGTGCCACTGACACTATGACACTATAGTGCTAATATGTGGCACTCGCAATGCAACAGTAGGACCCAGTTGAAACAGTCACTTAATTTCGCTCTAAGCATAAATTATTGATGAAAGTGGTTTTAAACATTTAAACAACAACTGGTAAAGAACGCAATTACGTCACACGTGTATTGATGACGTCGTGGTCGCGATCCATTCGCAAGGGTTTAGTAAAATGTATATTACTCAGTTATTTCCTGTTCGATACCATTGTTTTTATATAATACTAAAGAGGAAACAATGCGCAATCTTGTCGTCGTATGTTCATTCGTATTTGTTGAAAAAACAGTATGTGTGTAAAGACTGAACTTTTGGTGTTTGCTTTTGTTTACGTGCATAGAGTCTGCGCTTTTTGTAACCACAAAAATAGCATAACCATGCTTTTACGTGAATTTATTTTAGTGTATTTGTTAGTTTAATTAGTTAGTTTTAGTATGGAAGATATATCTTACCATGGTACTACACTAAAAGGAAAAGAAAAAAATGTTATTACAACCTTACAGCAGGATTCTAGAACACGTTTTGTATTTTTATGAAAAAATTATATATATATATAAATAAATAAATAAATATATATATATAATTTGTATGTTTGTATTTTTAAGTTGTATGTTTTATACCAAATTATATTTTTAATGTTGTTTCTATTAATGGTTGCGTGGCGGTAAAAAACCCCTTACCAGTACGGAAAACTATAATTACCAGTAGGAGAGTTAAGAACCCTTGTTTCCGACTCCAATTCAATTTTATTCTAGTTTACTTTGTACTAGGCACTAAACTTTAGGGTAAAATATTGAGAGGACGTGGTTATATCTTACAGCACATAACATCCAGATCCGAGGAGTTGCTACGACCACATTCTCTGGGCCAGTAGTTTACCATAGCATTTGATAATTGGTGATACAGTACAAAGATGTTGAAACCTAGGTCACCATTACGACAGTATAAACATTGAACTGGAGACGAAAACAAAGGTACGCACAACCAATTGCATTGTAGAATCCAGTTTAAAGGTTAACAGTGCATAAAAACGAATGCAGAACTACTAAAACCAAAATGATTATTTATCGATTAGATTCTCTTTAAAATATAGACTAACAGAATTTGTCTAATATATGAAATACCCGTTTAGTACATGGGCAGATCCAGCCAGTTGAAAAGAGGGGGGCTACTCCTGAGGGTCTGATAAAATATTCTTAAATAGCTCAGTCGAGAAGCCTACACCGGACAATTTTTAGGTTTTTAGGTTATTTTATATTATAAGAAGAGTGAATGAGCATTGTTTGTAGGTTTATGGGTCTGCATATTAGTTAAACAGTTATGAAAATGCAGGTTTCCATTCAAACCACTTTTATTCAGGAATTGTTATATTTATTGCAAATAAAGTTTAGAGGTGAATTACAAATGTTGACACAATTTGACACATATTTGGTATGGTTGAACATTCATTTTTCACGTAATAGAATGTATAGACCTCGTTTAAAAGGAATCAATTATTGTCCTTGATATGTCTTAGCTCAGAGGGGAGGGTGTTGTCAATTTGCGAGACCAAAATTTGAAACAGTGACGTCATTTGGTTAACGTCGTAGTTTGGTTATGACAACAGCTGTTTAGATGAACTGAAAATATTCCCCTTAGACATATTCATGATCTAACCTATTTTCCACAAGGAACAAACATAGAAATATTTTTACCTAAATATCGGATTTCAAACGGTAGACAGTAAAAATACTTAACAAAGGTAACGTCAACATATAAATTCAATAGTAACAGTTTGTTAATTCAATACCACTCAAATTAATCACCTTCAAATGGTTAAACGGTAAATGGTAATTTTTATGGTTGAATGGTAATCAAATACAATAGTACGTGGTACCAGATTAATTTTTATTCAATTTTACATGGTTTTCAAAATTTGATAACAGAATTTTTGATTTTATAGTAAAATAAAGCAGATATTTGCTTAAAACTAAATATTTATAGATAAAATATTTTTAAAAATATTTTAAATTTTAAAATATTTATTGTTTTTATAGGAAAAGAGTCATGCTGATATAACCAAAAACAGTTTTTTAGAAAAGTAGGATTAAAATTGATAAATATCAGTTATATTTTTAATAATAATATTAAATTTTTTTTAATTAAAAATTAACATTACAAAATTCATTTAATTTTTCATATTGTAAGAAAAGGTGAAAAATGAATTAATGTTTATTTTTTACAATAAGGTATATAAAATTTGAATGAATAAACTTGAAAAATGCTCATTGCAAAATAAAACAGTTAGACATATTGGTTAAACTCCAGCATAGAAACATTAAAATTTTATCATTTTTTCAAACTTACAGTATTAAATTAACAAATATAACAATATAAACATATAAAAATTTGTAACATTTGTTTTTTAAAAATATAAATTTTTTAATTTAAAAACGGTAATTTTTTATGGTAATCAAATACAAAACGTGCGTTCCAGTTCTATTTTTTCCTATGTAGTTCCTAAATGAACAGTAGAGATTCATCGCTTGCCGAAATGGTGGCTGATATCTTATCTATAACTATACAAAGAACCTAACCTAACCTAATCTGAGTATCAGTATACACACTTCGACGGACGAATAGTCACTTCGTTTAAGAAACTAGCTCCATCATTTTTCCCTATCATTACAAGCATTTTTGTGGCTTGTTGTATTTTATGGCCGCCGACCGTCGTGCTGTCAACATCAAGCGCTTCGATTATTACGCCAGTACTTAGTTGCAATAAGTTGATGTTGGGTTTTTTATTAGAAGTTGAAAATACATGGGTTTAACTGTGTATATTTTAATAAGTTTAATATTAATATTTTTTGATATTAATACGTTCCCGAACAAGAACTTCAATTTTCTTCAATGTCCGCTTTTTATTTAATTTGTTCACGATTATTCGTCCATATATCAGGCCATAAGATTTAATTTTTATTCCAAACCATTGGTGCATCCAATTATCCGGTATAAAATGAAATGAGAATACTAATAAATAACTTTGTTTGATTGAACAAACAAGGAGAATTTATCTTCCTTTGACGCCAATTACATAAACGGATTTAATCCAACTTCAGTTTAATTTCAGTTCAGTTACATATTTTTTATAAATTAATATTTTTAAAATTCACTAATAATTAACAAGGGAAAAAAAGAAAAAGCCTATTTAAAAGGAGAATTGAAAATTCTGAGGGACAAACTATTTTTTACTAAAAAATACTAAATACAGTATAATGCATTAATTTCATAAAAATTCTATACTTTAAATTAAAAAGGTTAATTCTGGAACGGATTTAATTAAAAAATATTAATTAGCCTTTCGTAAATAATTATAATGCATTTCTATAACATACTGTACAATTAGGTCATAAATCAAAATGCAAGTCTTGTCAACATTCAGAAGTAAAACATAAAATGTACTTCCTCACAAAATAAAAATTATAGTGTCCGCTTGGAAAAAAACTGAGAGGATGAATTTGGATAATTGACTAAGGATGGGACGGGATAGGGTGGCCTTTAGAATCTGATGTCTCTGCAACACTTTAGTTCTTCTCTTTTCCACTTGGGAGCAGCACCAACTGATTATGTGCTGCTTCCTATACGTTTTATTCGAACTAAATTGCCTTAAATTTAAGGTTTTTTTTATTACCGTAAACATTTTTTCACTGTCTATGTAAGAATTTTTCTATGAAAATAATTTTATAAAATAAAAATCAAAGATCGATTGTTTGAAAAATATATCAATCATAAAATTTCTTTCACATATATTTATACAGGTTTAAAGATTATGACATGGATGTGTCATGTTCTGGGCGGTGTCGGCAATTCGTGTTAAGCGAAAATTGTAACGAAAGTGTCTTCATATAAATATAAGGACAACTGTTTAACGGAATTGAAAATCTTTAATCATATTTATGATCCAAACTATTACCCAAAATAAGTAAATGCGTTTTTCAGAGCATGTTTACCTACCTCTAAATTGGGGAAAATGTGTTTCCAAAAACGTAAAAATAAAAATATCATAATTGCAATAATGTACAGACAAAACTGTAACTTAAATATATTGATGTCTGTGCCAAGGAACAGTATTCTCTCCGGTGGCAAAGCAATGTTCCCTGGGCAAGATTTGAGCAAGAAGTTGCTCCCCGGACCATCGGCTTCTTTCCCTCACTGGCTGCTGAGATCATGTGTGTAGGAGGAGGTCAGGTGGATCATTGCTTTAATTACTGCACAAGGCATTTACAGAAAACATCTTCTCACTGTAAGGATTATTCGTGATGAAAAAGATTCTTGGAGAGATCGTTCTAGACTGTGACCGTCTGTGGGGGTAAGTCGAAGGACCCTTTACGGTCTTCAGCAAACGGGTAAGGTATTCGTCGATGGTATAGGGGAAAAGCTCCTGAGCCTCGTGGAGGGCATAGGAATCGGCTGACCCATCTAGCGCACACGGGGAACACAATAAGCTATAAGTGACCTGAAGTCAAACCCCCCAACTTGTATAGGTATCAACTTATGACGGTTCGAGGTACTCACTTGGCATTCTTGGGCCTGGTATCGTCGACCGTCGGCCGGAAGTGGTGGGTCGGCGACGTGTGGGACCCGTAGCCGTCAGCGTTGAGCTGCAACAGCCAGAGGGAGCGAGTCAGGCGCAGTTGCAAACAAAAGAGAAACCTACTTATCGTCTAAGGATACCCCCGTCACAGCAGACCTGTGTACTCAGCGAATTTCCTAATCAATAATAGTATACAACAGGTTTGATCAATATCTGTAATAAATAAGAGAGTTTGCCTATTCTCCGTAAGATTAACATGGGAAATAGTATCCAGGGTTTCTGCTGTGATGAACCCTGAAAATTAAGCACTTCTACCATAAACAATTTTTATTTTTAACATTTATACCAACTTTCATCAACATCTGTCTATAAATAAAGGAGTTTGCCTATTCCCTGTATGATTAACATGGGAAAAGAATATGCAGGTTTTCTGCCATGATAAAACACATTACCTATGATTTTTAAGCATAAACGGGTGGGTATCAACAACATGAAGGTAAATACCAAGTTTAATCTAAATATATTGATTAATATGGGAAATATTAATTTTTCCTTATCCTCTATAAGATTAACATTGGAGCCCCAAAATACAACGTACTGTGTTTAGATATTTTAATATCTCGGTAACCGTTTGAGAAACAACGGCAAAACTTTACGGGAATTATTTGTGTAGATTTTTTAGTTAATTCTAATGGTGAAAGATAAAATTAAAACAAAATTAAATTACATATTAAAAATGCAATTTTTGAGCACCAAATTCCCCTAAACTACCCGTTCCCATTGACCGATTAGTCTGGTTTACGAATTAGTCCGAGCAAATGTAGTTATACGTGTCTACCAAATTTGGTCTCGATTGAACCATTTTACGAGAGTTATCGTGTTCAAAGACACACACACAAACACACGCACACACATACACGCACACACATAATATATACATAAATTTTAACGATTATTGTTTTTGGCCTCTGGGCACCTAAAGAGGAAAAAATAGCATGGTCCCAGGCTTAAGTCTTGCCATGTGACCTACGGTAATAGTTTCCTCCCTATGGGAAATTAGCTAATATCCGTTGTCATTTCATATCCATCATGACTGACTTAATAATCCGACTTGAATGAGTTCACCGTTATTTTTTCCAACATTGCTTGTCGTTATCTTTGTTCATTTCATGGTTTCACTTACAATGTCAGCAGATTTTACGTGATTCGGTAAATTTTGTCAACTACCATTACGTGGTTCGTTACATATTGTCTGCAAATTTTTCTCGGTTTGGTTAAATTATCAGTCAATTTTTCAGTATCAGTTGATTGTCAGCTGGTTACACTAGATTTATTTGGACTATTAATCAGTTATACCGGATATGTTATTATTATTATATAATAGCTATATAATAGGTATAATACGCAGAAGTGTTTCTTAGAAGAAAAAGAAAAACATTAAGCCGGGAAGTTTCATGCTCAATTAATTCAGTGATTTGCTGTTTTGCAAAACATGTTGAACAGACGGAAATACCTTGACGATGGTCCCCACTGCCGCCTCGGTGTGCACTTCTAGAATCTCCTTGTCCATCGCTTCCAGCAGAAGTGAATCCGCGTTTCCTTGGTTCAAAAGTCGTTCCTTCATCTCATGTAGGTAGGGACACCTCTGCATCTTCTACCCTGCAATACCGATACAAACTGATCAGTACCCTTGGTTCAACAGACGTTCCTTCATCTCATGTAGGTAGAGACACCTCTGCATCTTCTACCCTGCAATACCGACACAAACTGATCAGTACCCTTGGTTAAACAGACATTCCTTCATCTCATGTAGGTAGGGACATCTCTGCATCTTCTACCCTGCAATACCGACACAAACTGATCAGTACCCTTGGTTAAACAGACATTCCTTCATCTCATGTAGGTAGAGACACCTCTGTATCTTCTACCCTGCAATACCGACACAAACTGATCAGTACCCTTGGTTCAACAGACGTTCCTTCATCTCATGTAGGTAGAGACACCTCTGCATCTTCTACCCTGCAATACCGACACAAACTGATCAGTACCCTTGGTTCAACAGACATTCCTTCATCTCATGTAGGTAGGGACATCTCTGCATCTTCTACCCTGCAATACCGACACAAACTGATCAGTACCCTTGGTTCAACAGACGTTCCTTCATCTCATGTAGGTAGAGACACCTCTGCATCTTCTACCCTGCAATACCGACACAAACTGATCAGTACCCTTGGTTCAACAGACGTTCCTTCATCTCATGTAGGTAGAGACACCTCTGCATCTTCTACCCTGCAATACCGACACAAACTGATCAGTACCCTTGGTTAAACAGACATTCCTTCATCTCATGTAGGTAGGGACATCTCTGCATCTTCTACCCTGCAATACCGACACAAACTGATCAGTACCCTTGGTTAAACAGACATTCCTTCATCTCATGTAGGTAGGGACATCTCTGCATCTTCTACCCTGCAATACCGACACAAACTGATCAGTACCCTTGGTTCAACAAACGTTCCTTAATTTCATGTAGGTAGGGATATACCGACACAAACTGATCATTGTCTAATCTGTCATACATTGCACACATTGTAAAAAGAAGTGGACATTTTGAAAATTATTTGTACAAAAATGATCCATACATAAATTCAATCAAACTAAAAAAGCAAAAGCAGCGTCAACCTTTCCTTTCAACCCCATGGGCCTTTGCAGCCTGAATACCACTCTTTCCACTGTTAGAAGACCTCGCAAACCAAAAAGTGGTGTAACGGCATCGATCCCGTTCCGTTCTTTGTGCCGTCCTCCCGAGGGGAGATTATTCCAATTTAGAGATGACGTCACAGGCGGGGGTGCCAACTAGTGGGGGTGGGTTTGACAGGGGGGAGGGGGGCAACAAAGCCCGCGGACTTCAAAGTGAGTGGCGGCGGCGGCGGAGTTGTAGACTTGACTGTTTGTTTAGCCGCACAGCAGCTACACTGTGTTTGTTGGCTCCCTGGCAAACACAACTTGTCAACCAGGACAAACATAACTTGTAGAGGGGTGGCTGGAATTATACTGTGACACGCGATAGGTTACAAATTTAATAAGGCACAGGAATTATAGATTCATCGTACGGCTGGGTGTGTTGGGATTGTTACCAGAAACAACTCGGTGTGCAACATTGGGTCGCATATTCCAGTTGTTTTTGATTGGGGGATTTGGAGGGGGGAATCTTATCCGATCCAAGAAAATTTTATTTTTCTGTAATGGTGACATACCTGGTGGTAGGTATTTTAAGCCAAGCATGATTGAGAAATGAATGTAAATGGTTGTGGTACAATCTTGAAGTCTTATTACTAACTAAGGCTGACGTGTTCCTTAGACGGGGCTATAAATCAATAGCACAGTGGCCAATGACTTCTAAGTTTAACGTGGGATCCGAACCACAATTTTGTCCCTGAATTAAAAACTGGTTTAATTATGAGGATTCGCCGACCATCTTTCTATCTACAATTCGTGACCTGCAAGTAGTTGTATTACAGTACGCCCAGTCCTAACCCTAAATTTACCGCTGTGCACAACCGGGGCTTATGAGATTAAAACCGGAAGGATGATGAAAATCTCAATATTGCCTTGCCTGGATGTTGCAATGATTGTGCGATAATAGGAGTCAATCAAAAAGGATGGATTAGGTGGGCGGCAGGCTCGGTCCTTCCAGGAGTTTGTGGTCTAGGGAGTCAGGTATCCCCAGATAGGTTTCGAGCCCTATGCACTCTAAATCCTGCACCAACCTCCCTTGGTGTGTAAATATTATATTCACTTGCATCAATAAAACAATATTAAATTGTGAAAACACTTTAATTTACTCAGTATTAGTATCTAAACTGACAAACGTCGGCTAAAATCTCACGAGGAACGTTACCTAATTAGAAACTACTCAAAATACCTTCAGGAGTTCAACTGAAGCAACTGCCAAATCTTAACAAGGTATTCCAAGGTCAAGGTATTCTAATGGGAAAAGAATATTCTAGTTTCCACCTGCGCACAAAGCTATTATAAATAAGTTACTGTAATTCTAAGGAGATAAGGAGATCTGTTAACTCACTGACTTATGGTTCAACTTTATTTAAAGATTTTATACCAAGTTGTTTAATGACAAGCCATATATATAGTCTGTAAAATGTTTAAACTCCACTATACTATTCAACAAATTATTTGCTCAAAATGCACATAGAGTTTTTGTTTTTAAAAACCAAAGATGAAAAATGTATTCTTTAAATGTATAAATCAGTTAATTAGAGGTGCAGTGAGGCAGAGGCCACGACCTTTCACCTACTATCGCCCTTTCACCCACACAACGCATCACACGTTATCAATACCAGCCAGGCGTGTTCTCGAAGAGCTCGCGGTCTAAGTGTCATATACCTGAAGGATACCCCGTATCTGAGCCCTATAACACAGTATTGACTTGATTACGGCATTAAAGAATGTGTATTTTGTACTCAGAGGGACCGAGTTTGATTTTATAATTTCGCTCCCATATGTATATCCCGATCTAAGGGTCATTTATCTAATTCGTTTTGGAAGAGCTCCCATATGTATCCCAATCTAAGGGTCATTTACCTAATTCGTTTTGAAACAGCTCCTATATGTATATCGGTCAATGTGTCATTTAGCTTACTCGTTCTCGAACTCTATAACAGTCTTGTCTAAGGAAAATGTCAGTAACAAGACTAAAAGACTTCGCGCTACCATCATTTTAACACACATTTCTCATACATACTTGACTTAAAATACCTACCTGGATAGGCCACCATTTCAAAAGGTAATCTAGTTTAAAAGATAATCTAATCTCCACTTTATTTCAGATGAAAAAATCTCTACAAACACGGATTTTTATGGTTCAGAAGACTCCGAAAAGAAAAACTCGAATTTGAAAAACTTACGAAATATTAATTTATTCTCATATGTACCCTAATACAGAAGGTTTAGAGAAAAATGGGTTAAAATGAATGTTGACTGTTTAGGCATGATGCGGAGGGCAACACCTCTCGTCAGATAAGGTCACAGAGCAGTGAGGTAGTAAGGGCCGCGGGGGAGGTGGGGGAGGGGGCGGAACCAAGGTATTTGCGGATACATTGTTGAACATCGCACTAAACCCGATAACAATATATCTACTTGGAACAACATTTGAGTCCCTACATGGTTTTCTGACTATTTTATTACACCTTCAGTGACAGTTATAATATAATGAAGTCACACTGTTGTTGAAAATAAGTATTTTGATTATTTAAAGAAAACAGCTTCTCTTGCACCTTTGGTTCTATTTGTATCCCCGCGGCTCGCTAAGTTTTTTTTTATTTTATCCATCAAACAGTTTTTGAAATTTTGTTTTAATTGTTTTATTGGGTGGACTCATTCTTGCACACTGGCTTAGTGCTCAGTTCGAAAATTATTTTTCATATTCTGTATAGACTTATTTTAAAGTTATTATTTAACTTTATTATTGCATTATTTATATCAGCACAACAGTTCGCAGTTTTGCACAGCATCGTGCTGTTTTTCGTACATAATAAACTGCACGATACTAGACCCAGTTTATACTAGATCCCAAATTGAGCAAATAAATTACACAGCTGGTCTTTGCTGGTAAAAGCTTTTCATTTCATGACTATTTGATTTCAACACAGATCACAAAGAGCCCTTGAGGATAAAAGTATTTTTTAAATTTATTAATTACAGGATTAATATCTTTTAACATCCTTCACAGGATAAATGAATGTGTTGTCAACTTGACTTACAGCAATAGAAATATGTTTTTTTTGTGAAATAATGCATAATAAAACAAGTACATGTAGAACGATTTGCTGTTCATAAATTAATTACTTCCAATAAACTTTATTTGCGATTTTTTAATGCGGGATCGTTGCTTTGCCTATGACTGAAAATGAAACGCACTATGTTGCATTTTAAACTCTCAACAAACTATAAATTGTTCCATACACGTTGATGGCACAGTTTTAAGGGATGTTTGGCCGCACAGCTGTTGGGGTCATGGCACGCGTCGGATGGGGATCAATATCCGAACCCCTCCAATCCCTACTGATGCGGCAGGCGCGTGTACGCATTACGCACGTACAAACATACGTACACACAAATTGCCCAAACACAATACATTTAAACATTATAAAGTTACTATATCAATACAACAATTTAATTTCATCTATTTTTTTAAATATTTAATTTATTTTCAACTCAATTAGCGCATTATTTTGTCGTGACAACAAAATACCGTATTGTTAAATTTTTTTCTTTCACAACCCTGTTTTATTATATTTTTACCTTAATAAGTGCGAATAACGGGTGGACCAAGATACATGCGTCATACTCCTGTCTGGCTGTGTTGAGAATACCTAATAACCATTTTAGAAGGTTCCTATATGCTTTCCTCGCATATTCTAAAAGTTTCTCTTGATCGGTTGCGTTGTTAATTATTATCGTCCAGGCCACATCTATTTCAACACATAGGCCCTATAGTCTCTGGTTGAAACCAGTTCGTGTTTCTGTTTTCATTGATTTAACGGAGCTATATATTTGTCGCTTGTTTCGGTCAAGACCGTTAAATGTAAAAATTAGGCTTTCCTACTAAACAATAACTAATTTATCGATATAATTTGAATATCACACCAATTATAAGTAGGTATTTGCCAATAGTCAGCACATGCACCTGCGAAACGGTAAACGCATAATGAATGCTGTATTCAAATTGCCTAGCGTATCCTCTAGGCGCCCAATGATGATATATATATATATATTCACCATAATTGAACTACTTAGTAGTTTAACTACCGGAAACTCGTATAACACATAATTAAACTTTTCAAATTGATTTTGTGCGTAATCTAGTCCTTAAAAAATGGTTAATCACGAAAAACGACCTTTGTAAAATGCATCGGTTGTAGAAATGCTTTAACGGGAACTAATTTGGCCCTTTTTCTGTTTTTTTTTGCAATTTTCATGAATTTTCTTTTTACGATATGCAAAGTAGGTGTACTACGTATATAGTTTTAAACATGATAACTTATAAGCTAACTTATGCATGGTGATTCGGGAAAAACTTAGCAAATCGGAGAATTTTTATTACTAAATATAAGTCCTTATACGTGAAGCCGTAATCTACTAGGCAACACTATTCCTCTCGGAGGACAATGTATTTTAAGAGCACATCATTGATTTCAAAATAAATATCTAGGGGAATTCTAATTGGATAAAATTAGAGTTTTGTCTGTATAATACAATGCTATATGACATTTTTCGATATTTTCAAGTATCATTCTACAGAATAACTGAAATGAAAATTAATTTCCTACGCACTATAAAAATAGAATAATTAGTTCTCAAAACACCAGTTTTGAAAATTGCTATACATTTTTTTAGTTTACAAGTTTTCCAGAGCGTTTGATAGAAATTACCATCAAATGGTCAAATTAAAATCAATAAGAGTTTGCTTACATTGATTATTGATTTAGATCTAATTGAAAATTGATACCAAGTAGCTGGGCGAATAATTAAGTTTTCCCTCTTTTCTTATTTTATATTTCACTATTATAAGTATTTAGCTTTTCAACACTGAGTCGAAACCCCCGTTTAGAGGGCAGTCTAGCGCTTATGACATGCTTATGACCAGTGCGTTACAAAATAAATATAAACACGATGTTTCACACCTGAGCTCAAACTGAGCTGAAACTCTATACAGCTAAAACGTAGACCTTCACGTATAAATGGAATAGATGACGTATGTCGACGATCAAGCTGTTTAAGGTCACGGGGTCACGCTGTCAGCGTTACGCAGATTCAATTAAAACGACTCCACTTTAAAGACGTGTAAAACGATTAGGAGTTACAAGTTGAGTGAATTCTTATCAGAGATCGCATGCGATTGATAACGAGGCCATCAAGGGAGGTGAGATGTTTTCTGTATTTCCACTTCATCGTGGTTTGTGCAGAAAGCATGGGCCTACTCAATGAGTTTGACTGAAGTTTAAATATATATTATGTTATTTAAATTACAATTGTTACAGTGTTAGGTTATTTTTTTATTAAAACAACCTTAAAAGCTATTCACCTGGTGTTACAAACTATGCAATAATAAAAATTATTATATACGTAAAACTATGTAAGAGCTATATATATAGCTTTAGGGGGAAACTCAAAATTACGGAAAAGCAGCCGCCTGTTAGATTCCCTGGTTGGAATTCTGGAGGACTAGGAGACCCCAACAAAGCCATCTAGGCACTCTTTCCTGCGAAATATTGTACAGCCACCGGAAAGAAAGGGACCCATAGTGATGTAACAGCTGAGTGGTGGACATGGACAGGCTACCTAACTGTCGGAGGAGTAAAAAGAACCTCAAAACCAATACAGATTTCGGCTCGGACCACACGACGCCCTAAGGGTTTTTACACTGCAACATAACAACTCCAAAGTCCTATCTCTAGTGAGACTAGGACAATCCACCTAAACGGAAATCCTTGACATCACGCCAAATAAGTATCCTTCTCTGGGACACTCCTACCAAATAGACAGTAAGGATACATCATTCTCCAAGAATTATGGCCAATGCGGATATTCAAGCCAAGGATCGGGAAAGACAAGAAGAACCCAATGTGTTAGAGAGCCCGTACGCAGGTACGCTAGATATCGAAATATATCTATTAATGTGCTCGATTTCAATCTCTAAGCTATAAAAAGTCTCAGAAAGATGACTCGAGCTGCCTGCCTGTTCAATCGACCTTTTATCCTGTAATCTAGCACTTGAAAACTTTAGCACGACACTGACGTTAACCCGATCACGCCATCTCTCAACTCTTGTCACCTCGTTACTAATGGCATTATTTTACACGAAAATAAATTAGTGTTATTTGCACTCCCAAGACACGCACCTTTGCAAAACCAAGTAATAAACTGTTTCGATAATCTTATTAATTCAACATATTTTGTGTTTCTACTCTTGAATCATTGCAGCTTTACCTTTATGAAATGGCGACCTACCCAGACAGTTAACACCCATTAACAGTCCTGTCTAAGGAACGTGTCAGCCTTACTCAGTAACAAGACTACAAGATCGCGCCACTATCCTCTTACAATTAATCCTCATCCATACTTGGCTTGAAATACCTACGATGTGGTAGGTTTACCATTTCAATAATCTAATCTAATCTTGTTTCTAAGTCGGACATGTTCCTAAGCCAGAACTATTTAATAGCCCAACAGATGAAGGGATCTAAGGGATCTTCAGTTTAACGTGGGATCCTAAACAATTTTGCCTTTGAATTATGAACAAGTCTAATTATGAGGATGGTCTTTGTGGATGAGCTTAGTATTCAATAGTGCGGACGTTGATCCATTACAGAGAATATCACATCCACCGATCATCACTCATAACAATCCACAATTCTTGACTTCCGAGCAGCTGAATTATAGGACTGTAAAACGTTTTATCAACTTGTCAGCACGAATTATTAGTAACCCAATGTGCATGTCCGGAAATGAATTCACCTCCGTGGGTTACAAATGAGCTCGCCGTCTCCTACTTTAGTTCCAGTAAAACATGATGTGTGCTCCTGCGTGGACGCTGGGTGGCTACTTCCCCTCATTCTATGATTGAATGGTTGTATTCTGTCCATATTGAAAAATCACAAACTAAAGTGTACACTCCATGAATATTGTGTAGCTCCGAGAATCAACTAATAATGGTATTGAAGAAACTGTAGAAATATAAATTACAAGATCACGCCACAATCATCTTACACTCAATCCTCATTCATACATGGCTTAAAATACCTACCTTGTAGTATGGTCGCCATTTCAATAATCTAATCTAATCTAAATTCAAGATCACATTTCAAAATACACGTGTTTGGTTGATAGTGTAAAACAGCAGGAAAAACGGACTAATAGCATAACCTTTCAAGTGAGAGAATTATTTTTCAGGGCTCACTGGTGTCTCGGATGTGACATATCGCCTACTTGTGTAGACTAATCCAAATCAACCTTGGAGGTTGAATAAATAAATAATGTTGTGGGTCTTCCAAGGGAACAACGACATTTGAAGCATGGTGGTAGTCTTTAGACGACCGGAGCGTCTAGCTATCTTCAAACTCGTTACAAGCGTCCTCTAACTATTTACACGAGGGTAAAAAAACGTTTAGAATAATCCTGTTTCAGAACGAATTGTATACGAAATAAAGAAGACAAGTTTAGATAGTGGGTCAAAAATTGTACCCATGGTGGCATTATAATTTATGATATAATAAGGTCAATTTTTTAAAATACTCAATTTTAGGTAGGGCCTACAGCATCTCCACCATCTTGGATTTTAGTCTCATAAGAAGAACGTTAATTTAGCAACAGCATTACCCATCACCCGACTTTCGTAACAATTATGTCGGTGTGTCAAATGACATGTTATATGGTTATCTAGGAAATTACTTTTCATTTTTATGAAATTTTCTTTAACAAAAAAGATAATTCGTTGTCAATCATCAGATATAATTGCACATCAATCCCTAGTATAATTAGATTTCCATTAAATTCACAGCTTAGCTATCTTTTAATGACTTATACTTATATTTTAACTGAAATGGTGACCAACCTAGGTATGTATTTTAAGCCAAGTATGAATGAGAATAGAGTGTAGGATGATTGTGGCACGATCTTGTAGTCTTGTTACTGGCTAAGGTTGCCATGATCCTTAGACAGAACTCTTAATTGATAGCCCAACTAACGCCTAACCAGTAATGCTGCAACAAATCTAACATTGTTCTAATGGAGCCAAATCGAAATAATATTTCACCACTCCTGCAGACTATTAACCAAAAAGAGGTTATTTGTTTAAACGTGCACACACACATCCTTAAATAATGGAAACAAAATAAGCAATGAAATCAAAAATCGATTAATGAGTGGCAACAAGGCTTACTTTGCTCACCAATAGATTAAAACTGAATAAAAATTTAATATGACCCTTGGTTACCTATGCAGCTGAAACATGGACATTGCTTAACTCAGATGCTAATGCCCTAAGAATATTTGAAAGAAGAATATTAAGGCGAATATTTGAACCTGTTAAAGTAGGGGAACAATATAGCATAAGAAATAATAGAGAACCGAATGAGTTAATAGATGGTGAGAACATAGAGTGATAAAATCTATGAGATTAAGGTGGCTCGGTCATGTAATAAGAATGGGAAATGAAAGAATGACTCTAAAACTATTAGACGGCCGATTACATGGTACGAGAAAGAGAGGTCGTCCGAGAACAAAGTGATAGCAGGACGTCGAGGTCGACTTGAAAACTTTGAGGATTAGGAACTGGAGGGAAAGAGCAGGAAACAGGGAAGAATGGAGACAGATTGTGACGGAGGCCAAGGGTCATTGCGGGCTTATAGCCAGAGGGTAAGGTAAGGTAAGACCACCTTTCAAACTTTCAACGTAATTTTAATAATGAATGACGATAAGGTTGTATCGTGAGCGGCTACCCCACGACGGACTTCTCTCTCCGGCGCCCAAAGGAACTGTAACAACAGCAATGTCTACACCGGCCAAGCCCTCGCCGGCTACAACTGCTCCCGTTCGAGTATAATTGGACCGAGAGTAAACACAAGACGCGGTTGACCCCCCTCCCTCTACACCCCCCAACACCCGCAGTGTAACGCGACCAGGGCAGACAGGGTGACGGCGTTACGTCATGGGAACTGAGCATAGGCCTACTCGCCGTCTGAATGGGTCAGCGTTCCTGCAGTAGAATTAGGTCTGAAGGGTGACCTCGACCTGATATTGCAATAAACAAACTATGTACTGGGTGAAAAATTACATCTGTCAATAGTTCTGGGAAAGGGAACCGGATTTTTGGCAACTGTCCAGCCCCCAACAAGGGTCGAAACCCTAATTAGCCCTCGACGGCGGCCTTTTGGCAACTACGGTTTCATTCCCGAAATTCTACGTGACAATATTAACATCTCTGAAAAATCAGAGAAGAGTCTCTGAAAACCGAACGTTTGAAACGCGAGAGGGAAGTCATTGAACAGGGAGAGAGGCTTCAATGGATGAAGAAACAGGGATTTCTCTGAAAAGTGAAAGGAATGTCTCTGAAAAGGGAGAAGGAAGAGGGACGCAAAAAAGAGAGAGAGCATCATTGAACAGAGCAAGATGCATCTCTGAAAATAATTAGGAACGTCTTTAGAAATTCCTTCAAAAATTAGACGGCACGGCTCTGAAAACCCAAATCAATGTCTCTCGAAAGCAAGAAAAAAGTCTCTGCAAAGACCTGACATAACCATAAAATCTTGTTCTGCACTCACATAAAAGCGGTAGTTCCCCGCCATAACGTTGAGGATTGTAAAACTGGAACAAACCGCAACAGCAGATTTATGCGTTAATATTCCGTTTCCGGTTGTTGCGCCAACTGCCACACGCGCACGCGCCGCACGCGCAGCTGTAACGCGTGTAACGGCAGGCGACGCGATGTTTACGCCGTGGTATTGTGTCAAATACAAAGCGCTATTTCAGTATCTTGAAACACACCATGGACATGTCTGCATTCCAGCTTCTGGGCCGGTTATTTAGGTCTTGAATAATGCAGTAGGTAACACTCCACTGTAGATAGATTTTATTCACGATTGAGTGGGATGGTGTCTTAAGTTTCTGAAAAACAACAGCGATAAAACTTAAAGAAGGTTTGTTAAAATTTTGTACATACATAATAGTTCGGAAAAATTGAGGTATGATATGGATTTTAAGTATAAATTTGATTTTTTTAGGTGTTTCAGTAAAGATTTAGATTGACAACCTACCATAGAATAATTTTACTTTTACATAAAGGCTATTCCATTGTCTAGTGGTATCCTAGTATTTTGTAATTTGTACATTACCAAAGTCAGTTATTCTTTTTTGTACAATAATAATTCTAAACTGTACTCTTTCTCTTACTCCCAAGACGGGATTTGACCGTATCTCTCCATATCTCTTTCTCTTCTGCCTCTTTCGTTGTTCATTGCCCCCACTTCCATGGTGTCCATGGTGACATAATCGTACCATCTCTTCTTGGATTTTCTAATTTACGTTTCCTATATTGATTTCCTTTCAGAGTGTAGGCCTCTCTCTCCGTAGTAGCCTACGTGTCCTATCCATCTTTTTTACTCTTGCTTTTACTTGTGCTACCACAACACACAACACAATCTTCATATAGTCTTCTTATCTCCATATTATGACTTTACTCCGTTCTCAATTCTCCTGGGAAAAATTATGTATATCCCATACATCATTCTCAAGATTTTTTTATTTTCCATTCTTTTTTGTTTTAAAACCAAGTTTCCATAGGTTATACTGGTCTAATCACAGTATTATATTATTTTTATTTTTTACTTAGAAATTTGCATGAACTTATTGACTTGAGCAATCGTATAATTTATTTCCATTCTAAACTCTTATCATGTCTCACCAAAACGCAGATGGCGACTGGTTCCATAATCGAGCTGGCAAACCTCAGGTTTGGTTACTACAAAATCGTTTCATCCACTTTTTATGTCGATAACCTGTATTTTTATAGCAATCCTTAAACGTAACACAATACACAAAGCTATATTTACCGTAGTAAGAAAGAGAATTAGTATTTTAGATTATAATAAACAAATTATTTGAAAATAGGTGTGCCAGAAAAAATACTTTAAAAGAAAATCGAGAGAAAGAAAAACAGGAAAGATTATTTGACATGATGTCAGGTCACGAGGGACAGAACTGAGTGTGAGTATCCTGAGTAACCCTTCTAACACCTCACCGCAACTGTAAAAATGTATGACACAAAGGGATAAATACGGTGTTAAAACTCAAACTGGCTCGCAAATGTAGTCTACGTCTTGTGAAACTTAATTTTCTGAATAATACAATAAATTATTGACGATTGAATCCAGTCTTTGTTCAACTTATGAAAACCTAATTACCAATATTGTCGTATTGGGCTGTTTCCAATGCGTCTACGTTTTCAACTACCCAACGTTTCTGTTGGCGAAGTAATTCCTTAAGTTTTCAAGATTATTAATTATTATTAAAATAATATTATTTCACAATCTATAGCTAAAAAGTTCAATTTAAATGTATCACATAAAACGGAAGGAGTTTTTCACCTGTAAAAAACGTTGTGTAGTTAAAACACAGACATGTTGGAAAAATTTCAGTAAGATAACTGTATTAATAATTAATAGTCATAATCGTCATTATGGACTTCAAAGACTCTGAACACGAAATGTCGCAGGTAGAGTTTTTGTCTAGCGCCTAGGAGATAAACTCCCTTATACTCCTTTAGATTTATACTAGCTGACCCGGCGAACTTCGTAACGCCTAACAGAAAATACATGTTAACTTTAAGATTGGCCATTTTGTGAAGTCAAATAGCATTGCGGCTTCGTTGTGAAAGCTTTAAATAATCAACAGCTGATAATTATAATAAACCTAATATGTATAAACATTGTGATCATTTTATTTGGCAAACATATAAACAAACACGTTTTTTTAATCATACAGAAAATAAAAAATATATAAATACAGTACATAATTCCCAAAAACCGTAAACTATTAACGTGGCGAATAATGCTGTTCATTTTGTACAGCACATATTTACTTCATAGTTTTACATTAATGAATGATTCATATGACATTGGATAGTAAAGCATATTGCTAACGGAGAGTAAACCAACAGCTGTTTTAAGAAATCGAATGTTTTGTTTTTAGAAAATTTGTAAACAAACTTATTCCCCATAAGGTTAACATTAGAAATTTAAAACGCTATAAAATGGAAACTAATTGAATTTATGGAAACTGAATATGCCTAAAGCATGACCGGAGCAGAGACGAATCCAAAAAATCAAAGATTATTAAAATCGGTGCAGCCGTTCTCGAGTTATAATGCGTGTAACTAACACGACTTTGTTTTATATATTTAGATTTGTGAGTGCAAAACCCATTTTTACTATTTTTCCATATTACTATTTGTTATCTCGTTTAGAATTATGAATTATTTCCTTTACTAAAACCATATTTCCTGTAACTTGACGATCGTATTGTATATACATTTATGTAAGTGTCCATGCCAGTACAGATTCTTGACTAATCTAATAAAACTTACGTTTTATCACAGGTTCACCAGTAGGTTTGTTCACAAAATGTTTCGCCTGAATGGTGTTATTAAATGTTGATGCAGGAACGTTCTGTTCTAATCATTAAGGACTCGTCAATAGAAACATAAAACACGACACAAACTGACACATAATGATAATAAAACAGTTGTCTAAGCCTACTTTTATCGTAACCGGTTTCTCGCGATTATGTTTCTATTGGCGAGTCTCTATGGATAGAAATGTTCTGGATGAACGGTAATGCCGTTCAGACGAAACATGTAGTGGACAAAACTAGAAGTGAACCTGTAGTACGTCTTATGTACTATTTAGGAAATTAGTCTAAATACCCAGCTCAGAGATTGCATAGACTATTGATTCTTATTTATAGCAAATCTAAACCCCATAGTGTTCATTAAATACGTAGACATTTTCATTTCTATTCATTTTTCACCTTCTATATTTCTGAAATCGAGAATTACGTACCTCCAATGTGTGTATTTGTATTTTTCATGTGTGTAAATGTTTATTTTTCGTTTGTTGTTTCATTCTGAATCTACAATAATATACGCTATGTAAACACTATAGTTTTAAAGCTATCGTAATTTTAAACGAGTGTTACACAAAAAAATGTTAGTACAAATCTTCTTTGGGGGTGGGAAGATAAATCCCCTGCCCCACCACCCAAGGGAGTGCCTCTGTGAACATTTCTATATTTGTTACAATATATTTTTTAACCATGGTTTTGTTAAATGAAAAGACACAATACGCACATTGTCTTAAAGTTAAAGAAATAAACTGGTACTTCAAACAATTTTTTCATGATTTATAATTTAGAGACTTTAGCTCGTCGAACAAGAGTCTCCATGTAGCTTACTACAGTCCCATTCACAACATACAGACATCGCCTGCGGCTGTTTTGTTTAATCTGGATGTAGCTCTTTTATACGGTTTTGATCAGTTGTAACAAATATATGTACAGCGCTCTGATAATTTCAACACAAATTTAATTACCATAATTCACGCAATCTTACCATAATTTTTTTCGTAATACCATTTTTGTGAAATCACGAATTGAGGAATTTAATTCATTAAAATGACTGGAATTGTTAATAAATTAGCACTCCTTGTAGTAAGTAGAGTATTGAATAAATCAAATTCTATCTGGTGAAAAAGCGCCGTGAAGAATCATTGTTTATCAACAGCATCTGGAAAGAGTCAATATCGGTACCAGCTGTGCGGGTGCCTCCCCCCCCAAAACAACCCTTGTAACCCAGATGCATCCCCCACATGATGTACCCCATACCTGATTCACATCAAACTATTACACGTAAATTAATAACAATTATTGTGTATAATATTGATAAAATTATTTTTAAATTTGTATATACTGTAGTTTACTTATTATAATTATTCATAAAAACAATTTAATAGGTAAAAAAATCTTACCTTATTTATTGAATTGGCAGTGGATTGTAACTTTAAGAAAATTACGAAAAAATTATTCTATTAAGACACTTAAGGTAACTATGTGAAAATAGTGGGGAAAATATCACATTAGGTTGACATTGGAAGAACTCAGCACCGGTTCGCGCAAAATAGTTGATTTACTGATAATGAACTTGTGAGTGATAACAGCTGGTCAATAATTAGTCCAACAAAGTCCAGAAGTGGGAAGCATACTGATATCTGGGGTGTAGACGCTGGTCGCGAACCCTGGCGGAGATGCGCCGAACACTTCCGACAATCGGCGGATACTTCCGATTGTCGCCGAGTAGTTCCGCTAGATGCCGAACACCGCGCTACCTGTGTGCGCGTCGTTTTTACATCGGAATTGGCACTTGGCCAGACAAAAGAAATTCAATCAAAGCAAATAAATAAACTGGGAGCAAAATGGAGATGTGTGAATTTGGGTTTGTTTGTGTTTGATGAACTTTTGTTATTGCCAAATGTTGTTTATGATTTATACGTTATAAACGTGGAAGCCCACGTGTGTGAAAAACATATGTTAGGCTGTTTGTTAAATTTTTCGGTTCAATTCGGTAAAAATTCGGGTTCAAACGTTTTTAGCATATTTTTTAAAATAGTGCACATTGACAATAGTTGGGGTTCACTGTAGGTCAATATTTTATTATAAAGGGTTGTTCACCCCTAGAAATGAAAAGGGTGTTTTTGTAAAACTTCTGTAAAAATGACGGTTAAAAAGTTATGGGCTATTAAAATTCAAAAAAATTTGAATAATTTTCTGGCAGAAAGAGAAATTTATAAAATTATTAAAACCAGGTAAAAAACTAAACATGAATCTTTAGTCTACGAATATTAATTGATTCTAAAGAAATTTTCAACATCCTGTCCGCGGTACGTTGTCTAAGATCGTCCAATGTTATTCTTATAGAGAATTCAACAAATCAATTTCTCTCTTATTCTCAACCGTTAGGAATTACATTTATTATGCAGTGTAAGATATTAAATAAAACCCATGCAAAAGGTTTATTTACTTCATATCTAATCTAATCTACTTTAAGTTGGATTTCCCCCCTTAGACTATATACTATTATATCCTTGTGCAAAAACATCTGACCACGATTATCTGGCCCACGGCCATACAAATTTGAAGGCTAACAAAATTTATATGTACAGAGTTATATATGTATAAATTATATTAGTAATTGTTTGTTTGAAAATAAGTGTTGTCACATTGCTTAGCTCAAAATGATATCTAATATTATAAGAAGGTGTGGTTTCTGTATGTTTGTTTGTATGCCTGTTGTATCCCCTCGGGCTACGCACCCTGAATGTTATATATTTCGATGTTTATATTGACGTGGATATGTCTTAGCTCTGGGGGAGGGGGTGTTGGTGATTTGTAAGATTGAAAATAAGTAACAGGTTTCCATAAAAACTACCAGCGCTATTGTATTGAATGTTTAATATAAAAGTATAATAACAGCTGTTTATATGAACAGAAAACATTCCCTTTAGACATATCAATGATCTAACCTATTTCCCACAGGGAAGTAAATACAAACATTTTTTCAAAGGATATCAACGTAAAATTACTTGAATACCAACAGCTGTGGACACTACAATTTGAAGAAGAAGAAAGAGTTGCCGTGAACGTCCTAGTTTTCAATGTTTACATATTCTGTTTACATTTTGACAGTTCAGGAAGAAGAAGAAAAAAGAAATATCTCGTTTACAGATAAACTGCCGGATTGTAAGATTAGTATTGTCAAAAAGGGTAGATTTTAAGTTTTCTCCCGAAAGCTGTATCTATTAGGCCTACGTTACTCCTTATCCTTTCCCAATATTACTTAACAGGTCTTAACATTGTCATAAAAAAATCGTGTTTGTCATGTTTATATAATCATGTTTAGTATATAATACTATTTGTACTATACTATAGTACCCTTGCGTAGAAAGGGTTCATTAGCTAGTAGTCTATCAGATAGAGCAAGGATATACAATTCACTTACCTCCCATTGCTCAAGTGGGAGATGGCGAGATCACGCGAGACGCGAGAGAGTCAGCTGCGCCTCCGACTAATGATATAACCAGCGCATTCCCATTCATTAGCGCTGCCTCTGTGTGTGTCACACAAACACACAAGCGCACGCTCGCACATGCACACACTGCTTAAACACTGCTACACGAGGAGGCTGTGCACCGTACAAGTGTTTTTTTCATCAGAGGAGGAACTGTTTGAGTAAATGGTCGGTTCCTCATTCAGTTGACACCTAGGCACCTAGGTCGAGAAATATTCATATTCATAAATGAGACACCGGTGGATATTTTAAGGTGAATACGAGTAAAGGGTTGCTGTAATGAGTGTAATGGATTTGATTACACCCCCACCACCTTCAACCATTCCCCCTGATAACCCCTTACAAAAACTAGTGGAAAACAATACTTCCCTGTATAAAAGCATGTGTTGAGCTTGCTCTATATGCATTTTGTAATACAAACCAAAACTTTTATTTTCAGAAATAAGCGCTTTTCATATGAGTGATTAAAAATAAATTTGATTAGAATGTCCCTCACGGAACCACAACAAACTGCTCAAACCTCACCAACACCTTGAGAAACACTGCTATAGACGATTTCAGTATACATGAATTTGTAATATTGAAATCATGATACGTGTTGTATGAAAAATACTGAATTAGTGTCAGGTATAGTTATGACTTAACTATCTATTATCTGTTGAGAAGAAAACATTACAAAACAAGGAGTAGGTAGACACGGTCTTTTGGCTGCGATTTCCGTCCATTTTAGTGGAGAAATAATCCTTCGTGTCTGAATGACTAAAGTTGTTGAATGACTTGTCCTCTTGAGAATGCATGAAGGGTGCTAGTTCGATCCGGAGCAAAATTTACACTATTTTGTGAAGGTATGTACTGGGCACAATTGACTTTGTTGATTGGAATTGGACTATCAATAATTAAGCCCATCAAATTTCACGCATTTCACTAAAAGCCCTCATAGTAGTTGGGTCGGAGTATCGTGAATATGAATCAATATGATCCCGGTGGTCCAGTGTTCAGTTGAGAACCTTCTCTAACCTGACACAGCTGTTCTAAGCACTTGTTTTACATTCACGCGGAAGCAAACATTGCGGGAGGCATTAGCGCACGAAGTGTCATCATAAGATAAGATTAAATTATTTATGCAACTCTGAGAATAAGAGTAAAAAGGAAAATTGAAATTTATTATGTCGCTATGAAGCTTTTATTGACGAGAATGATAATAGTCTAAATAATTATACATCAGGTATATTTGATTGGTAACCCTGTTCGAGAAACTTCCTCTACAATATCTTAGATATTTAATGCAAAACCTGAAGAATTAGAGTAGAAAACTAAGATTTCTTGATTATTCTGATAAAAATCATCCTCTTTTTCGGATATCGGTGATTAAGTTGATTCCTAGATTCCTAATAATTTGTTTAATGTTAAACGAATTTTTTTAAACCCGTTGATCTTTCACAGTGAATATAATTGCATTTCAGTAATACCAAATGCAATCTTAAATTTCCTCCTGTCTCTCAATTTCAAAAAATATTTATTCCATATTTAGCACGAATTTTCGTGAAATATGGAATGGTGAAATGTTTTGAGGAACAAAAATATGTATTCGAGGTACAGTAAAACATTCCGATATAAGAAGAAGAAAGTAGGGCGCTGAGCGACAATGCCACAATCAGAGTAATTGCTGGCACTTCTCACTAAGCGGCCGCGACGCAGCGCCACCATCGACCCTGCTGCCACAATACACAATACTCGTACAACCTCTTACACCACCTCTGTGCCTCTGTGGAACTGTGACCTACACCATTGTAAAAATAATACCGATTTCTTTTACTTTTAATGACCTTTATTAATTTTTTTGTACGTAACATTTTTGTTGAATTTTAAAGCGTTATTATTGAAACAGCCGATGAACGAATACGGGAAGTATTTGTTCATTTGGCGAGTCGCGAGTAGATCCTGGGACAAAAAACAATACATCCACGAGGTTTTTTGGTATCATATATTTGGAAAGCAGTGATGTTATTTTTAAACTGTGCGTCTTAGCTAAAACAATATCTATTTGCAAAGTATTTATTGGAACTTCGTAAACCAATCGAAGAACTAAATTACAGTAATAAAATATCGAGGGCAATCGCGTCCCTGCCACAACAATGTATCGTCGCCACTTGTGTCCCAGGCCTAGGAAAAAACTACTTCCCTGAGGGAGATAGGTTTGATCATGGATATGCTATTAGACACTAAGGACAGGACACAGCACGGTTTCGCCCGTACTCTCGCGAAGAATCACATGGGACTTTTCACACAGACACGCTATTGGAATGTCCGTCGTACGGGCGAACCCGTGCTGTGTGAATGGGGCGTAACATGGAGACTTACTAGACTAAGAAACATTTTCTTATCGATTCAGGCTTTTCTTGTAAAATATTAAACATATGACTACTATAACCAAAAAATATCCGGTCACATGAATAATGAATACTCTACCGTTACACTTTTTGCGTCTAATCCCCCTCCTGACCTTAGATACGTCATTGGCTGATGGGCTACTAATTAACATTCCTATCCAAGAAACCGGCCTTAGTCTGGTACAAAATCGCACTACAATCACATTACCCTGTTATAATTTAATTTCTGAACGAATAATTTATTTCCGTTGTCAACCAAATTAGAATGAAAAATAATAATCGATTTCTATCGCTAAACGATTTCCGACCCTCTTAGCTTTCATAATTGATTTAGGCCTACTCCAACTTCATCCGGTGGCTTACCCTCTATTCCTGTTGAGGGGTCAGTCCCACGGGTGGCCCCTCAACAGGAATAGATTTTTACTGGTAGTTTTATGTTGTCGAAACATAAAGTCATAAAATAACATTCCTACAAGTGACTGAGATCGTCTCTTGGGGCTTGAGTTCTGAAGTATAACGTCTTTCAAGAAAATAATTTCGAAGATTACAATAAAATGAATCGAGATAACATTTATTACATAACTCTTTTTCATATCGGCTAAAACTTAAGGAGGAAATCGAGGTTACAAAAACTACTTATCTAAATGAATTCCAACCAACTTCAAGGAATCGAATTAGCACAAAATTATCCTCATTTTCTGTTGTTTGTATGGATAACTATTCTGGTTTCAGATAACCTAATAGCTTAGTACGAAAACAGGCGAGTTATGTTTCTGTGCGAATGAAGCGGATGTCCTTTCATTTAGCAATCCTATGAAATGAATGGCTCAGTTAAAACATATATAATTCTATTTCACCAGCAAGGAACAATATTTTTGTTTTCTGGAACTTAATTCGACTACATGCGAAAAATCCATTGAATTAAATAAAAAGACAAACCGGGAATATCAGATCCACTGACCACCGCTCATAACTATCCACATTTCGTGACCTCCAAATAGCTGGATTTCTGGACACGCCACCGTCCCAGTTATGTTGTAATATCCTGAAAAATTGGTCCCATGTCCAAAATGTTGAATTTAAATTAAATCTAATGTTCATTTTCGTCGTAGATTCCCGTTTCCTCATTATCTTTACATACGTTATCTATTCCCCACAGAGTACAGAGGATGTACAGTTAGCCACACACGTGGCCCGAGATGACCGTATTGATACTCCATGTATGGTAAACACGTCACGCGCTGTCCACATATATTCCAAACAGATGACAGTCTCCGCATAATCAGCCGATGGCGCGGTAAACACTAGCGCGTGGCAGACGACAGATCGCGTCTTTCACAACGGAAGCGGATATGGACCGTTGGTCAACAATGCCAACCATCGAGCATGCTGGGGTGTTGAACGGCCACTCATCTCCCTCTAAGCTTTAATTAACATCCTTCAATGAATGATAGGCCGCAGAATTAGGAATGATATGAAATAGGATATAGGTATAATTATGTACGATTTTATGACAGTTTTTGAAATAAGCAAATGGGAATTAACTACCCCGGCCATACTAGCGGAGACTTTCTAGCAACTAGTACAATATGCAATGTACAGGGTCACAATTATGTTTTAGGACAATTGAAAACGATAAGAGATATAGTTAGAGATATATCATATTTGACATATAATTACTGGTAAAACTAAGGTAATTTTATTTGTACAATATGTTGTGATGTCACCTTTGGGGACGGTCCATGTAGAGTAAATTGAAAATCTTAAAGGTAAGGATAGATCTTTACCAAAGTAAAGGTCTTGTTGAATTAAAAACAATCAAGCAAACCCGACCTTAAAAATTTGATGCAAAAAAGGCTGTGGTTTGAAAATGGAATCATAGTAAAAACAAAATGGAATATAGTAAATATTTGGACTTGATGGTATTTTTACTTTACTTACAAATCCCGATAACCAGATCTCAAAAGTCGAATCCAAAACAAATTTCAGTGGTTTAAATTTAACCTTAAATTTTCAAACCACAGCCATTTTGTTATGTTGACGCTGGGGTGAGTCTCGCGGCAGCGACTCTGCCGCGGCGTGCGGCGCTAGGTTTCTAAAGCCCTGTGAGGTGCATGCTTTGTGAAATTTGTTTTTTTCATAAAAATTATATTATATAATAGCAGGCAGTAGATTGGATATGGATAAGGGTCGGTTTTTACTGAGCAAATGAAATGTCTAAAAATTGCTCACCATGTTATTCTTATGGGAAAAACGTGCCGATTCTGATGTCTCTTGTGGGTTTGCATATACTCAAGATGTTGAAAATCATTTAAAATCCAACCCTACCACACAAAGAACTCTCTCATTCTTTTCCAAAATATCAAAATTATTTTGAAATCAAAATGTTGGTTTGTACACAACCTACTATTAATATTGTTTAATCCGCAACACGAAAGTCTACATGGATAAGTGAGTCACTATCACTAGTTGGGACTCGGACTTTCGTAGTTATCAATCGACCCATTGACGTATTATTGGATAATTTGTTAAATAATTAATTAGGGTCATTTGATAACGAATAGAAATCTTCCTTATCTTACTGAACTCTCGATAAATCTTCAGAATTCGATGCGCCATAGACAATAAGTTATAGATTTAAGTGACTCATCCTATACAGTAGTCTCTAAGTTAACAGAGAGAGTCTCTAAGATATTATGACTCTTATTACATCTTTGAAATAATATTAAGTGGAACAATATCGTGTTCGGTAATTCAGCTACTTTGATGAAATGTGGATAGTAATCGTTGGTCTGTGGATGTGATTTTCTGTTCTGTGAATTGATAATTACACTATTGAATACTAATACTTTCATCCGCAAATACCATCCTCATAATTACTGTTCGTAATTCAGAGGCAGAATTGCGGTTAATATTCCATATTAAACTGTAGGTCCCTTAGATAACATTGGCTGTTGGGTTATTAATTAACAGTTCTGTCTACGGAGGATATCAGCCTTCGTCAATATTAACTACAAGATCGCGCCACAATCATCATACACCCAATTCACATTCATACTTGGCTTAAATACCTACCTTGGTAGGTCGCAATTTCAGAAAGGTATTAATTATACTAATTAATTACATCTCAACTGATAATTACGAAAATTAATTATTCTGTTATATATGTAGTCAATCATACATTTGTTGTTTGGGGAATTAAAAAGGTTAATCCGTCAAGGAGAGAAAGGTCAACCACGGCCACACATATCGCGGCGCTCGATGACCGGACGCGGAAGTCACTCGCAGGAGGCAGTGGCGGCTACGTGTGTTCAACAGCTGTGAGCGCCGGATGTAGCTACGGTTCTCTCTATCAGTAATCTGTGAATCTGATTCGTTCAACAGCCCCGGTTCTGATCGTTGGACTGTAACAAATCTGAACGAGTTCTGAAAAAGGAAATTAGTCGTCAACGATCGTCAGGATAGGGAAAACAGCTGTGTTGGAGCGTTTTGTTTATATTTATGTTGGGAAATGTCAAAAAGCGTTTGCGTTTGACTTTAATGATACACCAGTGAATCGTCAATCATTGTTGAATAGCCGCCATCAACTGAGTGGAGATTAGAACGTTTTTTACATGGGGAGCCATTGTGGTAGAATGTCTTCATAGTTCTTATACCTAAACCTAACCTACGCAACGAAGAGTGCGTGTGAGCAATGTAACGAGCTTATTTTGTTTCTGATAAAGTTCGACTATTCTCATTTGCCAGGATCATTGCTTAGTTAATAGCCCAACAAGCAAAGACAACTGGGTCCAGTATCGAACTATCTCAAAATTGTCTTAATATTTTTCCCAGGATAGAACCCGGCGACCTTCAGCTTAAGATTAGAGTAAAAAACTGAACATTTCTCACTTTATCATTAACTATGACGCATATGTACTTTCACAATACCAAGTGGAATAAATTAATCAATTTTCCTATTAACTGTATCACACTTCATGTTAAAAGTTATAAAATTAGATTATTGGTGTATTATATTCTTCGTAGTGATATGACGTTTCGAATACTAGATGTAAATAATTCCAATGGACTTTTTTGAGCCACATTTACGTAATACCGATGTATGCCATTAGTTTCCTCCTGTATAAGCCATATAGTTTATGGGAGTACTGCTGGCGAAATCATTCTGGTACCGTACTTCTCAACTTTTAGCAGTGTCTAATTATATAATGTTCCATGAGGAATTACATCCAGAGCGTTGAAAGTTACATTGTATTACAGTAGAACACGCTTCTTTAACAGTTTTCTAAAAACGGTTTTAATTTTTAATATATGCCGGTGTGTCTGTAATAAATTTTGAGCATAAATATTTTAAAACTCAATTTATTTTATAAATATTGAGTTTTCCTCGATACAAATAAGTAAATGAGGAAAACGTCAAATGTCCTTGTTATGGTAGGCCTTGGTGATTGTAGCCGACAGTAATTAATGAGGAGGAAGGTGCGTTTGTTGTCGTTACAAATGCGAATGTATATTTTATCTGGAGTGAAGGGCAATGGAGTAAAAAAATGAATAAGCAAAGGAAGTGTGTAAGGCCTACCGATGTTATGACGGCGTGGAAATCTAAAATGCGAACGAATTTCATCACATCACTATACGTTTTTTATACTACGTGGAATTTTTTAGAATTATAGAAAATACGATCGGAAGTCAAAGTGGTCAAAAATTGGACCAAAGATATGCTCAATAGAGATATCTCTCTCTGGTAATGTTACCAGCGTGAATCCAAAGAACTCTATAGGATTCTATCTACATGAATCATTTAATAGGAAGAAAATGCCATGTTTAGTCATGTTTACCTATCACGATGGCAAATTGGTTTGGCAATAATATTTAATACCGTACCGTACTCATATTTGGGCTAGTTATTTTATTACGTCATTGAAACTAAATTTTGATTCCAACTGTACAACGTTACTGAGAAAAATGGTTAACTAAAAAAACATCACTCTGCCTTAAGGAAAAATTATCGAACAAGTTAAGTTGACTGGAACAGTGGCGTTAGCCTGTAATTCAGATACTTGGAGGTCACGAACTGTGGATAGTTTTGAGAGATGGTGGTGGACGTAGTGTTCTCTTGAGTAGATTAACGTCCGCACTATTGAATACTATGTTAAAACGCAAAGACCAGCCTCATAACTAGACCAGTTCGTTATTCAGAGGCAGTGGTTAGGATTCCGCGTTAAACTGTTGGACTATTAATTTACAGTTCTGTCTGAGGAACACATCAGCCTTAGTAACAAGACTACAATCGCGCCACAATAATCCTACATACGTTTAATTGAAAAAATATCTATCTTAAAATACCTTTGGCTTAAATACCTATCTTGTAGTACAGTCACCATTTCAATAATCTAATCTAATAAAAACTCCACTTAGTACAATACGCCAACAGGAGACTGATATTAGTAATAAGTTGACGAATTTAGAAATAAATTAATAAAATCCAATAACTCCTGTAAACCAGTTGTTCAAAAAATTCCTTTTTTACTAAATAAAAAATAGATTAGTATTTAAATCGTCGAAATAGGCCTACCTTATAAAACATTAAATATTATTTTCCAGAACATGATTCATTAATTATTAATTATACTATATATTTGATCATTAATTATTGATCAAACAAGTCGTTTAGAGCAATTTATTTATTTAAATTTTTAATTACGTCAAGTACTTTAAAATATAAACTTTCTTAGTTGGTTACCAATGTGGTAAATAATATTTTCATTCTCCTTTAAGTACGCAATTTTAACACGAATAATTTATGACATAGAAGGATGACTAAACAACTCAAAAATAGAACAAAGACAGTCTGCAAATTCTGTGTTACTGTATAGATTCATAAACCAAATTCCGTTTTTCTATAGAGTTTGTAGTTTTTGAGAAACGACTAGGGTAGCGAAAAATTGTGAAACGAACCCCAAATTTTGCAAAAATAGAACTTACAAACTATAAAACTTAATTCCAGACTACAAAGAACTACATAACATGAGAAACATACCAAAACACTAAGATAAAATTCACACATAATGCAGACTTAAAAAATCACTTCCAACAATTTTGAGAAAAAGTTCAAAAGGTCGACACTTTCGGCGTTAAAAATAGCTGGATTATACGACAAAACTAATCAAAAGGTTTAGAATTATATAGTCCGACTTTGTTTGTATCTAGCCTATACAAACATAACAAAAACAACAAACTAACAAAAACATGAGGTTAAATTTTATGTTATTGATTTAGAATAGCCATATGATTTTAAGAAACAGCGTTGTCAAATTTGTTGTGAACCTTTATTTTTCCCTCAATTCAAAAAGTTAGAAAGTAAATTTTGATTTTACAACAATCCTATGTGAAAAGAAAATATTTAAGTGTAGGTATAAGTTGATTAATGTATATTTTGAAATGTATACTGTGATGTATGTTAAAAATGTAAATACAGGATGTATAAAAGTTCCTTTATTATCTCATGTTCATATAACATCAAATAAGTACATATGCTTTCAGTGGTATAACCAATCTATGTACTTTTTTTAAGACAAGCATCGGTGAATTTTGCATTTGAAAAGTCCTTAAATTCTGAATGATGTGTGATCGCGTTTTTGAATAGTATAAAACTAAATTATTTTGACTAATTTATTTTCTTTAAAAATAAGGTATTGCTGCTGAAATACCTGTTTAAATTTATCATACAAGTAAAATAAACTCATAAATAAATGTTAACGTGACACGTGACAGTTAAGAGAAATTGTATTTATATCAGTTATTACGATGATCACTGTATAAATCAATAATCAATAAAGTACATTCGTATTCTACATATTGATATTACAATGTTCAACGTCTCCCACTCACTTCAAAAATATTCATTTCATTTTACACAGTTTTATAGTAAAATATATTAAATTAATTAATTGTGTATTACTTAAAAATAAACATAAATTCATCAACAAGTCGCTAAACGAGGCATGCGCACTGCAAGTAAACAAAACCTTTGTTTACAGACGCTTCTTGAATATTCATGATTTAAATTCAACAATAAAACAGCTGATTATAGATGAATTTGTTGCCACTTACCAGCTGACTATGAGGGAGAAGTCCCCATTGTTGTGTAATTTGTAATCCACACACTAAACACGGGTATAACGTAACACGTAGAAGACCGCTACTGACGAGTGACGCTGATGCGTGAGCGTGAACGGGGGAGCGTTGCCTTGCCTCGGTGGAGCGACACGACCCTCCTCTTCCCCCACCCCCGGGGCGCCCCTCGTCTCCAGGGTGACGGGTGAGTCACTACAGCACGTCTGGTGGAAGTGGGGCTTCGCCCTTCCCCTCTGGCGGAATGCTTTTGTTTACATTTTTAAAGGGCTATCACCTTACAGATGAAGTCCGTGCTAATTTATGAGGGTGTGGATGCTGGGGGTGGAGGGATTTATAGCTGTCATAAATATTGTTCTCATTGCTCCTATAATTATTACATTTTGTAACTTTTGAAATAGCGACCTACCCTGTAAGGTATCCAAGGTATACAGTAAGGTAGTAAGGTAGCCAAGCATGAATGTAACATGATTGTGGTGCAATCTTGTGACTAAGGCTGACATGATTCTCAGACAAGGCTGTTAATTAATTAATAGCCTAACAACCAATGGGAACTATGGGACCTACAAATTAACGTGGAATCCCAATCACTTCTTTCTCAGATTTACGAACTAATCTAATTATGGACTGTTCTTTCCGGATGAACGCAGTATTCAATAGGACGGACGTTAATCCGCACAAGAGAATATCACCGCAATAATTCAGGACTTCCAAGTAACTGGACTACAAGACACGTCATCATTCTGGTCTAAAAATTCGTCTCATTACTCATATGATTAAAGAATTGATATTTAGCTTTCCTGTATAAGTATATACAATAAAAATATAGTGGTGGAAACTGATCAGAAATAATGTCAAAACTAGTGAGAGTGTATTGGTGGATTTATAGGTTACACAGACACAATAAAATTTTGTTTACACTGTTATGTGTATAAAAACCATAGGCATGTTCGTGAAAGAATTGTGTTTACACAATTTTGTACACAAAATTTTACACAACATATCTAAGAAAAGAAACATCTTGAGATTTGAACCTGTAACCTCTAACACCTAAGCAAAAAGGCTTCATTACATTACATTACATCATTAGGCTAGCAAGACAACCGAGATTTTTATCACAGGTTTATTAGGTAGATATTTTAAGCCAAGTATGAATGAGAAATGAGTGTAAGATTGTGGCAAGATCTTGTGATATTGCTACTGACTAAGGTTGACAATTTAGCTCATCAGTCAATTATTTGTATCTAAGGGACCTACAGTTTAACGTGGAGTCCAAAACAATTTTGCCTGTGAATTACTATTAGGTCTAATTATGAGGATGGTCTTTTGCGAATAAAATCGTGCGGATGTTAATCCTTACAAGAGAATATCACATCCACCGGATCTCACTCATAACCAAGAATTGTTACCACCAATAACCTGTATTATAGGATTGATTCTAAGTCAAATTTTACCAGCAAACCTGACTATTTCTTCCTAAGTAAGGGGTACATAAATGCAGTTTCAGTACAATTACTGGAGTATTTTGTTCAGTTGGTAGTAAGGTGGTCGTGTGTATGGCTATGATGATCGTGAGGGTAACGTGTTGCCAGTCAATATCGCATGAGCTGATGTGTGCGTGTGTTCGTGTGCTCCACTGTCGCTGTCACTTGCATGCAATGCCTGATAACATTC
Source organism: Nephotettix cincticeps (assembly GCA_023375725.1). Lineage (NCBI taxonomy): Eukaryota > Metazoa > Arthropoda > Insecta > Hemiptera > Cicadellidae > Nephotettix > Nephotettix cincticeps. The sequence goes on along the minus strand of CM041790.1, from coordinate 50,894,667 downwards.
TCCCACACCAATCAGCTGAGTATTTCGTATATCACTTTGTATCACAACTAACTAGCTGACTCGGCGAACTTCGTAACGTCCTACAGTAAATATGTGTTAACTTTAAGATTGGTCATGTTTTGAAGTCAAATAGTATTATGTCTTGGTTGAGTAGATGTTCTAGATCGCGGTATAGTGAATAACAATATAAAAAAATTAAATAAAAAAATATAAATACATAACCCCCCAAAACCGTAAACTATTAACGTGCGAATAAAACTGTTCATTTTGTACAGCACATATTTCCTTCATAGTTTTACATCAATGAATGATTCAGGCGGCATTGGATAGTAAAGAATGTTGCTAATAGAATGTAAATCAATCAGCTGTAGCTTAATAAATCAAATGTTTTGATTGTAGAAAATTTGTAACCAAACTTAATCCCTATAAGGTTAAAATACGCCATAAAATGGAAACTTATGGAATGTTCAAAACAATTTTTCGCTAAAACCTTTCCGGACACATATAGAGCAACTTCCTAAAATTTCATGGCGATCGGATGAGTAGTTTGGCAACGCATAAATGACATGCATACATACAAACATACATACATTGTTATATATAGAGAAGAATCAACAGTACATTCGTAATTATCTAATAACCCAACCCAACCTAACCAACCCAACCCAACCTAACCCAACCAAAACCTAACCTAACCAATTTGTAATTCTCATTCCAATAAAAATATAGTATATCGAAAATTGTGGATAGTTATAAAATATAAGCATTGGTCGATGGATGTGGAATTCCCAGGTGTGGATTAACGTCCGAACTATTGAATAATATGTTCATCCGTAAAGACAATCCTCATAATTTGACCAGTTCGTAATGCAGAGGCAAAATTAATTGTGGTTCGGATCCTACGTTAACCTGCAAGTCCCTTAGATGTTGTTAGCGGTTGGGCCACCAATGAACAATCCTGTCTGAGGAACACAATTATTTATCAAGCACTCATTTACATTTGAATTACAACATATTAGATTTTATTTCTACAAGAACACTTAGATCCATAAACTTGCATAGTTATTTTTTGTAAAACAAATCATTTTTAATAATATTAACAGAACCTTATTATTCACACTTGTATTACTTCGTCTTTATTACAAGCATGAAAATTAAGTTGGTAATCGCATCGCGTTTCTAAAAACTCTATAATTTAGTTTTTACATTGATATGACTTAGCACTGGGGGGATATTGAAAATTCAAATGACCAAAATTTGAAACAATGGCATCATTTGGGTGGTAAGTGACGTCATAGTTTGGTTACAAGAAAAGCTGTTTAGATGACCTGAAAACCTCCCCCTTCCCTTTTAACATATCCATGATGTAGCCTATTTCCCACAGGGAAGTTAGTACAAACATTTCTACTTACATTGACGGATAATTTGTCTGTTATGGATTAACTATTACTGAATTATAATTTACAACGGCAAGAGATTTTGAGTTCAAATAAGATTTTTCTATTTACTTTGAGTAGTTAAACGGCATTTTCCTTATTACAAAATTAATTTTGTTTACAAACACAGCCATTTTGGTACTTAATGTAAAAGATCAATTAATTATCTGTTGAAGAAATTACCTCTAAAAATGTATTATTTTGCGTATGTTAAAAAGTCCTCAAATTATGAATTTCTAGGAATTATTGTAGCGCCAGCACTTATTGGACGCAATGCCAGCACATGTACGTTAAAGTACTTGCGTTTAGAAATAACAGGCGTTGAATATAACCAATTTAAAAGAACTATCGAAATTGTTAATTTCAAAATTATTATGAATGGATTATTCATTCTTAAACTTGTACTTTTACATTTTGAAACACTGTATCCTCTATTTTCATGTACTATAAACGCCAAGCATTTTAACGTTTTGTATTTTAATAAGGAACGTTCCAAACCCTTGTCTTCTTACTATCTAACATAGACATATGAATAAGATTTTTATAATATTGAAAAATCTTTCAAATCAAAAAACAGTTTATAAGTTAAACCTTAGAAGGGGAAATTAGTAATAAACTAGAAAAAAGTAGGAAAGCCAATTAATTATAATTTTTAACTTTCGACTTCAGACGGTAGTGTAATTTACACTATAGTATTAAAATAGCGCCTTCGTTTTTAGACGCAATTTTATAGCACAAACATATGACAGGTTGGGAATTGCAGTTGGCAGGCACCGATATCACAAGGTTTTAATATGGTATTACTGGAAATATTTTTTAGTGCTAATTAACTTAAAAAAATAAAATCAAAGTTCCCCCTTTTTTAAAGTTTTTATATTTTAAAATTCATTTTTGAAAGCTTATAAGCTTAACGTCTGTTTGTTTATAAGTTCAACCAAAATAAATAGAGGTAACTTTTAATACTACACAAATTCTGTGTCATAAGAGCACAGTGATAAAAAGGTTGTCGAGGGTTTATTTAATAGATTTCTATTGTTTTGCCTTAGAAAAATAACGAACCACACTTACTACACACTTACACATCACGGTTCCATTTGATGACTTTATCTTACTGTACTTTGTTTCGGTAGAAACTTAAAAGCGAAATTATTTATTTTAATAGTGATGTTTTGTGAAAGCGTAAATAATTATGAAAAATTGATAGTTTGCTTTAAAATAATATATTAGGTGTCATAAATAATTATATGTTATGTGTTTATGTAATAATTAACACATAAATCCAGCAGATGACGTAACATTAGGCTATAACCTTCAATTCTGCACTTAAAACAATCGAACCGTGGGCTGTTACATTTACTGGAGGGTTACGTAAGGGTTTTTATTCAAAATTTATCACTGAGTCGTACGGAACCTTGCTGAATTGAACACAAATTTAAATGAGAGACCTTGATGACGTCACGAGTGTTCAGATTATTGGAAATCAAATTATTCTTCGTAAACTTCCCCTTCCTCCAAAAAATTTAAGAATAATTATTTTACGAAGATTTTAAAATACATTTTGTTAAGATATTCTAAGGAAAATAGAATATTTTCGTGTCATTGTTGAGTGTGGAAAGGAAAGCATATAAAGGAAAAGGAATGCATGGATTGCATGGATAAAGGAAGCAAGTATTTGTCAATTAATTGATTTAGTTAATGTTTTCAGAAAAAGAATTTTAGTAGAGATTCTTTAAATTCATGTTGACGTTGGTTATTAATTATTTAAAATCTTTTATTGGACTTTTCCAACGTGTCTGTGCTTTTTACCTTTTTACTACACAGCGTACCGGGAGATGGAGAAACTCCTCCCGTTTACAAGTGATTACCTCATAATTTACATTATAAATTGAAATGTTAAGTTACAGATATTTATTTTATTATGTTGTCAATAATATTATACTTATCTATCATGCACAATACAACAACAGTAGTGTTCCAGCCCTGTTGTGAGCGCTATCTTGTGTCGCCCCGATAGCTCGAAGGCGGAGTGTTGCGGTTATTCGTTGTTATCAATATAGTTTTTGTATTGTGCACCTCCTGGATGATGAGGTGAACAGCATGACCTGCCCAGCCAAAGCCTGGCACAGCAATGCGTTGACTCTTCTTAATTTAGGTTTATGTTTAATATATTTTGATTAACATCTGATATTTCACTTGCCCCGGCCCTGTTCTGATTTGATTGTTTTAGCCACTCCAAGAGTTAATCCAGCAGCTACAGCGGTAAACGCTAATGCTGTAATTCGCCCAAATGAAGTCCTTTCGCCCGTATGTAAGTTGCTCATACACGTCTGGACGGATGGGTGAAGGTGGGTTTAGTTTGGGCACATACCACTTAACGGTGGAGTCACCACATAACCCTCGCAGGAGCACGGATACTCATAAAGAGTTCCACCTGCAAAAAAAATTGTGCACCTCCAGAAACGTTATATAGACAAAAACATAGCCGCGTTGGAAAAGTCCAAAAAAATATATTGAATAAATTATAATAGTTTTGTATTGTGAAACATATTTAAATCCTTATTGTATAATATTCGTTCCTTATTAAGTTTGCTGGGATGGGTGATGAAGAAACATTTTTTATAGGGTTGACTCCCCGACCTGGACAGTGTGAACATATACATGGATTACCAACACGTGGTCTGCCATATGAGTAAGGAATTATCTCTCCCTACCTTCCACAACACAGTCTGGAGAATCCCATTTAACACCTTTGGGAGCTACACCTTTGGGGGGTCCTCCCATGTTTTGTGGTTGGGACAAAACTATGAGAGATTTTACCCAAGTTTTAGCTTTACTTTTGCATATTTGTATAATCCATTTCAAATATTTATTTATTTTTGACAATGTAAAGTGTGAATTAGGCAAAGTTAGTAATTTACTGTTCACAGTTACCTGTGTCGAAATTTATAGATCACCTACAAACAAACATAAAAATTTAGTAGAGCTAATTAACTTTTACTATAACTGATCTACATGTATTTAGGGATATAAAAGATCAAAAGAAAATACCAATAAAGTGAAGTCTGATGTGTCGAAATATTGATAATTAAACTGTTCCTCATCAGTTCAAATATGAAAAAATCTCACAAGTTTTCTAAATAAAGAATTACACAACAAGATAGCTATATATTTAAAATATATAATCCATACCACTGTCATTTGTTTCGAGATTTTTCAAAAAGGAATATGGATCAAGGTGTCTATAATTTTTGAAAATTGGTTGCAATATTTTTTATTTTCGTTTCCACAGGGGTAAACCAGTAGAGTGCAGGATATTATTTACTCCTGTATAGCTAAACATACAATGAGTTCTTTGTCGCCACGCCCTCACAGCATGAGGTTTTTAGCTCTACAAAATAAAATTGTGGTTTTGTGGTCCTATTTAAATACGGAAATGCGGTGGCGGTGGTGAGATATATTTGTACAGAGTACCTCACTCTGGTCAACCGCTCCCCAAACCCTACATTTTCATATTACACTTTCGCAATGACACCTGAGGTGACTGTCGCCTTAGCCTTAGCGACTTGTCATGGCCCAGATCTGTCACGTAAGCTTCCACCTTCCACGTGACAAGGCTCTAGGTCTAGACCGACTTATATAAGAGCACCGGCCCCAGTCAGCGCCCTTGCGGCACCCCTGTCCCACGGCTACACTGACCTATGGTGGCGGATGTGAAATGTCATGGTCATGGCTCATGGGAGATATGAGCCCCTGTAGAGAGACTGGAGACTGGAAACACATAGTGCTTTTGTAACAATAGATTGCAATTAACCTAAACGTTAATGTTATATGTTTGGTTTCGGAGCAGGTTTTAGGGGTTTTTTACTGATACCTCGTTCTCCTTTCCCAAAGTAGAATGAGGAGGTTTTGTTAATTATCCTAAAGTGATTTTTAGGGGTGAAGATAACATCCCCGTATCTCTTCGTTCTTCCTATCACGCTTAGTAGAATTATTAGGTTTGGTCAATGTTCCAATACTTAAATGTAGGGGTTACCATCTCAACCCAATAAACTCCTCGTTCTCCTTTCACCCTTAGAAGAATGGATAGGTTAACCTACCTATTCTGCGTGGCTCGACAGTATTATTTATATCGTTTATAGAGTTCAGAGCAGTTTTATGTGGAATAAAAGTAGAAATTGTGGAACCGCCTAGGAAATATTTCAGTATTCAGACAACCCAGAGATGAAACCCTCTGTGGAGTATACGATTAGGGGAGTGTACCACAGGGAACCCCTAGGAAGTATTCCAGTTTTTCCGTAGAACCCATTAGAAGGTACACTCCGTAGCATCAATTATCCCCAGGAAACCCTTAGGAAAATGAAAACCCCCTTTTTATGAAACCGTCATAAAATATATCGTGGAAATATTCAAGCCACCCTGTTCGATTTGTAATTTTAATTACATAATGCTTTATAATTTTTTTCAGAACATAGTCCTTATATAATTAATGGTAAAAAACATAATCAGTATCGTTCAGTGGGAGTGGATAGCGGCTTTCTGAAGGGCAAATGTTCAGTTGCTAGAGATTTCCTCATGTTGTAATGTAATAAAACAACACATGGTGAACACCGGGCAAGGAAATACTATCGAATTTATAACGGAACTCTGAACTATATCTAGATTTTCCTTAGGCTTACATAAGATTTTTTTTGTAGAATCATGTATGTACTTGTAGTACATACGCTCTCATTACGCAATCTCTCATAACGCTTAAAGACACTTAATACAATAGATAATGACATCACATAGATTTCCTTCATTCGAGACGCCGACGAAAGATGGTGTGTATAAGTGAGTGGCTGAGTGTGGTTGTAAAAAATCTACGAAGGACACCTATTTTGTCACTATAGGTCAGTAAAACCTAGGAATGCGCAACAAAGTCACTTCCGGTGGAGTACGTCCAAGGTTCGGAGATTACCAGGAAGGCTCAGTCCCGACCATTGTAGGGATACAACAGCCATTACCATGGTCAAGTGCGGAGAGTCAGAGAGCGGAAGTGAGGACCTTGGACTCCCGGAAGTAGTAGCGCTAAGGTAGACCGGTCCAACTGGTTCAAGGTCAGCGAAAGTAACTGTTCAAGGTCAATCAGAAGCTCCGCGCGCACGTGAGGACACGCCCATCCACGTCGCGAGTGTTTCATAGGGAAGAATGCGGCACACGCCCACAACGACGTGGTAGGAGTAAGCTAAGTAGAGTCAGGACTTGAAGCTGGGTACTTAGGTAAAGATGAGTAATTGAGGATCGGCAAGAACTACTTAACTGGCTGCATGGGTGGCTGAGTAACCACTCAGCCACTCACTATAACCTATGACCTAGTGCCAGCAAACTACCCCTCGCTCAGTCCGAAGATTGTCTACTGTAAAATGAACACTATTCTAACAATACTTAGATAAGGTACTTATCAATAAATTTAATTTATAAGTTATTTTAATTAATGTGTTAGACTGCTTGAGGGTCATATGGTATATGTTCGTTCACTGAAATCGCTACCAACCCAGCTCGGTATTTTAGTCTAAGGCTGATATGGTCCTGTTGTCATGACTGTTAATGACTTAACATCCAAATGGCTTCTAAGGGACTTACAGTCGTTAAACGTGGGATCCGAACCACAATTTTGTTTGTGATTTGTTTGGTTGAAGTGGTGTCCGAGGAGGAATTTGACCGAAAATGATTGCTAAAGATGAGATTGAAGATCAAGTTTCGTTCCGCCTGCTCCCCCGCTAACTCCATGGCTTAGGCCTCATGCACGGTGTCGGGTGAGCGACACCGCCAGTCCTCACGCACACTCATAGTGTTCTCCGCCATGGATCCCTTTGTAGTTTATATTTAACTACAAAAAGCAAAGTTCGGAAGAGAAGATGCACCACTTGAGAGATGCATTTTACATCTTAGTCCCCTTTTATGTCCGACGTCGGGCGGCGAAAGACGGTCGCAATGAAACTGCATTGGCGTAAATGTATCTATTTACTGTCTATTATTGACTCGCCCACGTGGTGAGTAGGGGAGGCGACGGCGCCTGACGGTCGCCCGACGACCGACATTTCGACGACGCAAATGACGCCGTGCATAAATAGCTCCATATACCGCAATGTTATTAAGGCAAATTTTCGACGAGCGCCCGACGCCCGTACTCTAACTATCGACGTCGATTTTAGAGGACGGTCGCCCGACGAACATCGGACGTCGTGCATAAACAGACACATTTACGCCAATGCATTTTCATTACGACGTCCGACGCCGTGCATAAAATGGACCTTATATGCTTCTCGTCGGTTTTCTATAGTCGTTTCGAGAACCATTTGATAATAATTTTAGTTAGTTTCGGTTCCGGAGGGTATGTAGGATTGTAAGTGAACTCCTGGATGTTCAGAGATAGGCCTCATCATAATCGGCACTTCTCTACAGAACTAGTGTAGGACTAGTCCCATATGCATTTAATTGATGGCTCAATATATTATAATTTATTAGGCCGTTTCTAGAAAAACGTAGGTTACACAATATTTGTTATTTACTTCCCTGTTGGAAATAGGTTAGATCATGGATATGTCTAAATGGAATGGTTAGAGTTCATCTAAACAGCTGTTCTTATTCTTTTATAAAATTCCAATACAATAGTTCTGGTAGTTTCTATGGAAACCTGTTACATGATTTCCATCTTAAAAATTGCCAACACCCACCAGTAGTAGGACATATCCATGTAAAAATTTCTCAAATTGAAAACTATCCTTTTTAACCAGCTCATTATGCATCAATACTGCAATTTATGCAACTAAAACGAGTTTAATCTACTTCAGAATATTATCTGTATTATTATATTGTAAACATTTGGTTAATTTATTCAGAGTATTTTTTTTAAATAAATCGGTTAAGAAGGTGTCGCCAACATGTGTTTGCTGAAGTTCACGACCCCTCCCTTATACTCTAGGGAAGAAAATTGACTTTATTTATTATTTACTTAAGTTTACTTAGATATAATCCCACCAATCTTCTTCGATTTCTGATATTCTTATCCTGAGAATGGAACCTCTGAGATTCATCTCTTCCAGTTTCATTATGCTCATTTAGTTCTCCAACAGTCTTCTACTTACCAATCTAAGTAGTTCGCTAGAACTAAAGATTTATTAATCAAATTACTTTCCTCTTGGTCTTTGGAACTAAACCATCACTTTCCTCATTTCTTGAAACCATGCATGTTATTTCCAGTTCTTGTGAATTTGTTTATTCATTAATTCAAAGAAGACGATTATTTGTATTTGAAAATACTTGAACTTTCCTTTACCCTCGTCGAAGAAGCAGCCTTCTTGTAATAAATGTGTCCTGTCACCGTTAAATAAAAACACAAGTTCCCGAAAGAAGAAGTTGGCCCCAATCATGCATATACCACCTTAACTCATCAGTCAACGACTCCGGTCACAGTGCCCTTCAAGTTATATAACATCAAGGGCTTTTATGTAGATTACTTTCAATCGCCAATTATACATTCTCATCAAGGAAATTGCAGATTACTTTGACCTGGAAAACCAGAATATACTGGTTTTAATAAGTTGGGAGGCCATTTTAAGCTGGGACAATGTCTGAAGGAAGTAACCATTACCATAATGACGTGGTAAAATACGATGTGGTTAAGTAAGCTACTGATGCAGAAAAACCCAGATTAATATTCATATGATTAATATAATAAATAAATAAATAAAATCACCTTTTACTATCGAGCGTTTCTCAGTTAACAACACTGGTTTACAGAACAACTCTCGTTATAATTAATGTTACCCTATTACTAATGACAAATGTAACAAAATTACAACAGTAAAAATACCAACAATAATATGGAAAATTTTACAACAAATAAAAACCATAACATCTGAGAAAAGAAATTGTTATGTTATAATAATTCTATAATCTTTTTTTAAAGTTTTGCCTGCATAACCTTTATGTTCAGAGGGGAGGTCATTGTACAACTTCATGCCGAATTATGAGAAACTTCCACTTCGCATTTCATGTGTGACTTTAGAGAAGTGAAGGAGCCCTCCATGGCGGGTACTAAGTTGTCAAAAGTCCTCCCGGAAGGAGAGCCGCTCACAAAGGTGCTGAGGTTCTTGTTGAAGCAGAACCTTATTAGGCCCCTTTTATGCACGGCGTCGTGCGACGGTCGTCGGGCGACCGTCGTGAGACGCTGAGAAAATGTCACCCTTTTATGCACGGCGTCGAAATGACGGTCGTCGGGCGATCGGCGACGTCGCGACCGGGCGACGGGGCGCGTGCGACCGCCGGGCGAGCGTCGGGCGACCGTCGCGCGAGCGTGGGACCGGACGTAAACACCAGTCCGCCACCTCACGCACATTCACAGTTGGACTCACAGTGTTCTATGTCATGGATCCCTGTGTAGTTTATATGTTTTTAACTGTGAAAAACAAAGTTCGGAAGAGAAGGAGGTGGTCAGCTCACCCTATAAACAATGTGCGCCATTTGAGAGGTGCGTTTTACACATTATATGAGGAATTAAGAGTTCATGGTGACAAATTTTACAATTATTTTCGTATGAGTGTTGGTTCATTTGATGAACTTTGTGTAAGAGTTAGAAACACTATAGTCCGTAGCCAAGACCTTGTTAAAGGTTTGTGTTTCCAACCTGAAGAAATGATGGCAGTGACTATACGGTAAGTGGTACTATTTTAAACATTATGCGCTATAAAGTTGCCGAAGGAGAAATAACCATTTATTTTAAATAATTCCATAAATATACTTAGCAGCAAAGACACATAGGTAATAAAAACACTTAGCAGTTTAATTTTTATTATTTATTAAATGATTGGCAGTGATAAAGATTCATACATAAATAATATGAACTAAATCCTATAAAAATCACTGAAAATACGATTTTTTTGTTTCATATTTTGAATTAATTTAATGGATAAAAAGAACGCAGATTAATGCATTAAATATCAACTAAAAATTGTTGTAGTGTAATGTTTGTACTATGTAATGAACAAACGAAATATAATATATAATGAAAAATGAAATATAATAAAATATTAAAAATATTATGAATTAATCAAAATAATACCTGTACATACTTGATCCATTAACTAAAATTTTTTTCAAATCATAGTTTATATTAACATGATTTTTGTAGCTTTAATTTAATGACAGCAATGAATCAGATGTTGCAGGTGATAATGCATCATTTAAATTGGTATCATTTTGAACTATTTGCGAGGAACCATTTGTGTTCTGCTGTGATTTATTTTCAAATGTACCGTGAAAACTTTGTGGAGGCGCCTGGTATCTGTAACTGGAGGTCGGTGCCGAATGTGATGGAAAAGTATGAGTATTGGAGGGTAGTATTATGTACCATGCAGCACGTCATGGCCCTACAAACGGCATCCACCACCAACATGCCAGCAGCATCTCTAAATGGAGAGACATGATCATAGTGTTTCAAGCAGGAAATGAAACGAATAGCAGAGTTTTACAGCTTTTGAATTCTGTTCATGTCTTCTCGGAAATGTTGTTTCCCTAGGCTGGGAAATGGTAAGTGAAGACCGACAGGACTGGTGACTGCATAATATATAACTATATATGACAATGACTATATATAATTAAGTGACGATTAGGACTCACTATCTTGGGTACTTTAAGTTAAATATGACTAAAGAGTGAGTGGAGTATATGATATGTAGCTTGGTTACTGATAAAAACCAGATGATTCATATTCCAGGGCATTTAATTAACAATTCAATGAATGAAGACAGACTTGGACGTGTCCTGTAATCCAGCTACTTGGAAGTCACGAATCGTGGATGGTTCTAAGCAATGATCGGTGCATGTGATGTGACGTCCGCACTATTGAATACTACATTCACCTGCTAAGATGATCCTCATAATTAAACCAGTTTGTAACTTGGAGGCAAAATTGTGGTTCATATCCCACGTAGGTCTATAGGTCCCTTAGATGCCATTGGGCTATTACTGTAATTTGCAATTTCTAAGTAACAACACTACACTCGCCACTCTCATTTCTCATTTATACTTGGCCTAAAATACTTAGCTAGAGAAGTCACCCTTTCCCTTTCTGAAATGTACTGTAATTAGGTAATAAAATTCAGCATCAAACGATCCCAAAGTTCCCTTGGTGACAGAGGTAGTAGTTGTTCACGACTATGTTTTGGACTTAAAGGAATTAAAAGTGAAACAATCTCTGGAAGTTACTCTACTCGCCTGAAAATAGTCAGACCAAATCATAAATAATCAATAATCATTTTAAAATCTAACACACAAACGTTAATAACAGAATCTAATAAAATACAAAAAATTTCAATTTTTGATTCATTTTGAACGGCTGATGCCAACACATAGATGTAACAAAAATAATGAGAAATTAAGCTATGAATCATAAATCATAAGCAAATATAATGGAAAAAAGAAATAGATTAAGCTCACAGATAGTTAATGGTTTATGATTCAGCAACAAAAAGACAAACTGAAAGATCGATTATTTTAGGGTACATTCCCAACATAAATATCATCCCAGAGGGGTGTTGGATTAAAGCACAGACGAGAATTTCACTTCACCTCTTCGAATTCACAACAAACTTTATGAAAGCAACTTCTGGTATGATGAAGAGTTTAATTTCATTTATTGGCTTATTAAATAAAAATAATCTATGAATTATGATATTAATACAAATGAATGTAAAGTCTCAAATTAGTTTGATACAGTTTTGAAATTATTAAACTTACATCATCACGAGTACTCTAAATGTTAGTGCCATCATTCAATGCTAATGATTGGGTCTTTTGAAATCTTCATTAGGCGTACTACCAACATGATAATCCTAAATACTCCTGATGAACCTCCTAAGATTTTTCCATCTACTTTTCCTCTGGGGATTTTTATAAAATAATTTAGCTAGACTTCTTTTCTTCTCAAAATATAATGGTTTCCAATTCTCGAGTTTATAATGGATTTCGTCTACAGATAGTTCCTGGAGGTACACCTCCAGCGTCCAGGGAATCCCCGGAAGGAGTCTCCGCCTCGACGTGTGAGTATCTCCTTGAGGGAACAGAACTTGTTCATAATTCTAGTTGATTATTAGGATTCGAGATCAACCTCAGAGATTTATGCCGGGGTTTCCCTCACTTCATTAGACCGTCCCTTTCTCGTGAACAGGAGCCAAAGCCATCAAGTATGTCAGCTGAGGCTGGAATCTCTCGCTGGCCCTGCCTTTTTTGTATCGATGAATATTGATCAGACAGTCTTGACAGATGTATATCAACACTTCAAGGCTAGACACATCATTGTATTTAATAGGTTTAAGATTACAGGTTGGAGTTTATTGACACTTATATGGTATTTTCCTTTTTAGCGTTTACTTTAGTTTTCCGACGCCGTTCATAAATATTTTTTTTCATACTTATAAACTATTTTAAACCGAAAGATTCCAAGAATAACACTTATCTTTTACTTAAGTTATAGTTGTTTAAAATAACATTTTATAGCTTGGATATGTGTTAAAAAATTAGTTAAATTCAAATTTAATTCTAATAAAATGTTTTACTATCTACTATCCATAACGAATGTTGAAATAAGATTTTAGTTTAAGTACGTTTTTATTGTAGCCAAAAAATCATAGCAAGATGGAGAACGCGTTAGTTTGAATCAGAAAACCAGTTATTGCCGAAATAATGAGCGGGAATTTCGATTAACGAGCTATTTGGTATTTCTACTCTACTTGGTTTACTTTCCTGTTATCTTCAAATGTGTACTGTCAGAGAATTGAAGCAACCACGATTCACTAATGTTTTGTAAATACAGGGACCAGAAGTGCACAAATAATATGCTACAAACTGTTTAAAAACCAAGGTTTAGTTGAGAAGAATTGGGTTTGTTATGATTTTACTTAGTTCCTGAAGAACGAAGTAGTGACTTAATAGAGACAGGTTTTGAGGGACGTAAGCGAAACTTTACTTCATGAAGTTGGATTGGTGAAACCCCGTATTATTACCACAATATGTTCTTGTCAAAACGGATTAAATAAATTTGGCACATTTTTATAACAATAATGTTAAACAGACACAATCTGAAACGGCAACAAAATTAAATAGATAACACTCTTAGTGTGGAAAATTAGTTTAACGATATTTTTAGTGAAATTAGGGATGAATCTCGCAACCGAATGAATGTTTAAAATTCTGTCTCGAAGATAGTTCCTTCAGTGCCGAGCATCTTTTCTCTATTCAATCCCTCAGTACTGAGAGCTTGTTAGGCGGCTGAATAGTGAGTAACCCAGATGAAGGTGAATGGGGAGATGGAGTATTCTGATATGAAACTGAACTGAAACTGAAGGAAACCTAGCTCTCTTGTCGTTGGTAGCATATATTGATAGATATGAAATTATTGAATCAGTAGTATGTATCTTTCACACATTTAAACAAATTAGTAAAGGTACACCAGATGAAGCGGTCGATAAAGAATCAATTGAAAACTATAGATAGATTTCAGTTATCCTCATTTCATAAGGTGTTTGTAATCATAAGGTGTTTGAAAATCGGATGTGAAACTGAAATTATCCGATCAACTACTACGATTGTTGAGACATCACGACATAGCCAACCACCAACCAACATGATTTTTGAGGTACCAGTATCAGTTAACCATCAATCGCCACAATTGCTCAGACACGAGGACCAGCCAATCACCAACCACTATAAATGTTGAGACAATCACAAACCAGCCAACCACCAACCACTATAAATGTTGAGACATCACGAACCAGCCAACCACCAACCATTACGATTGTTCATACATCACGACATAGCCAACCACCAACCACTACGATTGTTAAGACATCACGAACCAGCCAACCGTATCTGATTGATCGCTTACGTAGGTGATTATTGTGAATTATTGGAACATTTCCTGTATGTTATCAAGCCATTAGACCACCGGAGCGTGTCCAAGCCAGCAATTACAGTACAGTTGGTTACGTACTCGATGCAGAACGTCAGGCTTGAGGCTTGACCGTGGAGAGTCTTGCACATTCACGCTGAGCGCGCTGCGCTGGTCGCTGGCGCCGACTTCCTCAATTAAAGAATCAACCTTTCAGTTCCTATATTTATTTGGGTCAATACTACTGAGACATTACTTCCAAGAGCGGCCTCTTCTGTCTTAGGTGAGGTTTTTCACATGTCATGTGAAACTACATACTTACTCTGAATGTGGAATTATACCACAAAATTATATAGAAAGACACTCGACTATTAGTTTTTGATTATATAAATTGCATATAATCCGATGGTGAATGATATTACACGCACACGGGCCGGTTGGAGGTACAAAACCCTTACCTAGTGTACTCATCTCTTCAGTTTTCTACGCGAACACAGGTTGGTCTCGTCATTACTCAAATAAGTTTTTTTAATGTTTCTCTTAACGTGAGATATACATTTATAAGAGTATACTTGGATAATTGTCCTGTTGCAATGGAAGTAATCGAAATGAAAGTTATGGTCTCAGTTACCAACACGACATTGTTGGCAGATATACACTAGTCCCCTTGAGACTTAGAACGGCATGTATGAAGGCCGAGGTATATACATTACATAATGTCACACTTTGCATTAATCAACACAATCTACATGTAGGAAAACGGAATAACTCTTACAGTTTGCAATGCCACAGCAGTGTCTGGCTGATAAATTTTAATATATTCAAATGTAATGTTTTGTCAGTTTCAATAAAACATTCTTTACAAGGGTTGAAAGTAAAGATTATCTCACGACTTCAAGATTTTGTAATTTGAGTGAGTAAGTAAAAGATGCTTTAGGTACAAACCAAAGATGTTACATACGAAAGGGGTTGCTTCCATCTTGTTCTTGCAAATGTAAACAATCATCATATTGTCTATAAGTTGTGTTCGTGTTATGTCAGCAAATAATAATCGATTATCGCTTCCGATACTATCGATCGATATCCTACAGTAGACATGCACGTATTTTACTTGTTCCACATTATAATACATTATACATAATGACAGCTGAATCTTACTCTTTCCCTCTTTACGGTGGGGAACGATCACTTTCGGCCCACAAAGAAGTTATTAAAAATGACTGTTTTCTTAGTAGCATGACGAAATAGTTATTTGTGTAACATGGGATTAAAGTGAAACTTTTTCTCACGAAGGAAACTTTTTCCTGAGGGACTAAATTTGTAGTGAAGCGAAAAGTATCGTTCAAAACACGAGTGAAATTGGTTTGCACATTCTCGACCATATTGGAAGTGCTCGATAAATCTCGCACTTCAAACATAAAATGGTCTCGAATATAAAATGACCCACTTTCGATTCTTGTTAAGGGATATACTATTCTCTACACCTATTAAACAAAGCCGTACTTTACTCTCTGGAGTAGAGTGCTAAAGTAATACTTTTACCAAGGGAGAAAAGGTAATCCCATAGGAATAACATGTGACAAAACCGGGAACACCCTGTTAATAACTTAAGGAAATTGTTACCTGACGCGTAGCCGAGGATGACAATTATTTCCAGTTTGCTTCGTGAACAAAAATCGAGTACATCAAACATATGGTCAAGAATATGCAAACCAATTTTGTTCGTGTTATTTACTATATTTTTCGCTGCCCTACAAAAACTAGTCATTATGTTTGAATAAAATCAGACATTACAACATATTTTTATTATAAAAACGTACAAAATTAGATTATATCTTTTGAAACAATAACAATTATTTGTTTGTTTATTACTGGTAAAATAAAGAAAACGGTTAGTAAACATTTGTTCGTTACTAAACATTCGGTACATTGATGAATTTTCGCTGGAGGTAAATACACAGCAAAAACAGGTGATTTCACATTAATGTAGTGAAAAATTGTTTACTTATCAATCCGAAGTAACTCTCTAGTAACACAATAATTAATTATGTGGGCACGCTACGTGTGCTACGTCGCTAGCTTAGCTCACAACACTTCCTTGCGGTTTTTGTTAACTTTGTGTTGAATAAATAATCAAGCCCAATGTCCAGGTTGTTGATTTAATAATGAATACAGCCTCGGTCAAATGTTTTGTTATGATTTTCGAAAAAAATCAACCTTGGGACAAGACCGTGATATTTCGGGTTTCAAACGTGGCCTCAATGTATCTTTTTCTTAAAAGGGCTAATTTACAATGTTATTTATTGATCGGCTTTAAAATAACGTTTTTTAAAGATCTCTAATCTTAAATTCTAATGTCAGTTACCAAGCAAGAGGAAAATATTCACTCTTTGGAATGAAATATTCCTGTAATTAAGAGACTAATTAAGAGGTTGTTACTTTGTCAACCTTATTGTCAATTTTATTCCCAACATTGATAAACAAATTACAATACGACAATAATTAATACTCTCATCCTATTTTTTGGAATGTCTATGTATATGTGATATCTAAGTACACTAAGTTTCATCATTAATTAGTTTTTAGAATCAATTAGTTACGTTGACGGTAAAATGTTTTTATTTTACTCACTTGAAGAATTATCTTACAACTGAATAAAAAAATACTATTACTGTAATAGTAGTCAATTTAAAGATATCGATTAAAAGTAGGCTATGCACATTTTTTTAATTTTACGAGTAAAAATTCTTTGATTTTAAATTCTACTACATGAAATGGAAATAAAATTTTTTGAAATACTATTCATTTTTCCATACAAAATCTGATCCAAAGACAGAAATAGGGATTTTTTGAGTGACATGCCCAAATACTAACAAAAACCAAATATCTTTGTTAAGTTAAGACTCTAGTGAACAAAAGTTGCTATGTTAACTAGGTTTGGTGATCACTGTTTTACTTGCCAAAGTTATTAGTCTAGATATATTTACTTTCTCAAAACAATTGTAAATTATTATCAACCCCTCCCTCATTTTAGCCTTAGAACACTAGTTCAAAATACTAATTATTTAGTTTTGTTTGATGAGTTAATGGCGATGGTCAAAATATTTTATTGATTAATAGTTAACTGCAAAATAAAATAGTTTTTATAAGTACATAACTCCTGTACCGTCATTTTAAAAGGCAATCTCATATTATTTCTAACCCAAAATACACTCAAAAACCTTAACATTTCAGTCGGGTGTTTTACCAAAAATATAAAACATAAATAGTCGTAATTTAAAAACTAGCAACCGGAGATACTGTATGGTGGATATACAGGGTGATTCATTATGAAACGGAAATAATTAAAGGACGAGTTCCACTTGTACAATACGGTAATTTTAATAAATCTATATAAATATGGGTTCAGAAATGCTTCGTTAGCTAGTTACGGTTAGCGAAAGGTTAAACCCAGATTTCCGTATCCCCGATCAAATAAGACCATACTAGGACCGCTGGGTTTTTGGGCGTTAATTAAAGTACTGTATCAAATATAATGTGTTTAAGTAGAATTGACTGAAATTTTGAATGAATGTTGACTTTTTCGTATTATTTTTTCATCATTAAATTAGCTAAAGGTTCAATTTCAAAAATTAAATTGTTTTTGTCTATCTTGACAGAGTTACAAACATCGAGCCGATCCAACGTATTATTATGGCTACGCTGTTTGCATTTTACACTGGTTTTCACAAAAACCACTCTACTTACAGTTTCTGGCCCGGTCTTTTTCAGTTTATTTCATATGAGATACACTACATTTGACACTTGAATTAACTCCCAAAAAGCAGAATGGAACTCTTCCAGTGTCCAGTAGCCTTAACTCGCTATTTCCGAACCCATGTTTATATAAACCTTTTTCGCCATTTTCACTAGTAGAGAAAGTCGTTCAATTCTTTCCATTTCTTTATGAATCACCCTCTATACGAACATACAAAATATTTAAAACCAAACCATTAGTGTAGTCGTGGCTCTGTAGGCCTACACATTCACACACGCACATTATCTCTTCGAACTCCACTTTTTGACCTCAGGGGATCTCAAAACAATTATATCCAATAAAAACTCAAGTCAAATTTAAAAAAAATACTTGATGGAGGATAGGTAAAGGATTTTTACTATATCCTGTAGTGCGTGTATTATAGTACATTGTGGAACGCTGAGCCAGTCTGGACAAACTCGAGGGTGTTCAGGACAGAAAGTGGTGGAAGAGTTGATGGCACACATTGTTTATTTATAGAAAACTAACGGACACGTTGCAGTGTGAGGGCTCATACCTCGCGTAGCAAAGTGGACATCACCGACTCAGCGACAGATAACTTTAAGTTTATTTAATTTTTAAAGTTTATACAAAAATTTTAAGTGCTCCCTTTATAGTAACGAGTAAAGTGTGAAAGTGTCAAGTGAAAGTTCTATAAATGTAATACTTTTAAAATGTAACCGTCGGATTCTTCATTCTTCATTTTGTAACAGGTATTTATTTTAATTTCCTTAAAACTGTATTCAAAGGTTTTACTGTTAATCTCCGATTTCCATTTCAACAAGTACATAACAAGATATGCTAATCAATATCATAGTTTTCCACAAAACATTTTACAGGCCACATTGTAAGATTGAAACGTTACTGTATACAGTGCCATGCAAAAGTACTTAAATAAATCAGAAAGTTATTTATTTTTTAATTATACAAGACAAAAGATTATATATTATACTACTTTAATGATATAAAACAAATTGAATTAATACTAAAAATCACTTACTTCATAAGTCTCTTCGCTTTTGATACAAATGGTTCCAAGCATGAATTAAATTTTTAAAATTATTAATGACACAAAATAAGTATAAATTATTAGTTTGTTTTGCCGCTAACAAGGAACTATTCGTATTTTTCGTACGAGCTCAAGTTTGAAAAAATAAAGCGATTTTTAAAAAGTAACTTTCGCCTCAAGTGCCTCATTTCGTTGCACTGACCGATTTATTTTCACTAAAAGCCGCATTTTCATTAATTCGAGCTTGCATTCGAGTGTCGTCTGCATTCGAACTCGAATTAATGTAAACGCGTCTTAACCTTATTTTGTACTAACTACTTCACGAAATAAACTTTTTACACATAATTTACATTTAAAATACATTTTCCTGATATATTTATTGTTATTAAAAATTACCAGCTGATTGCAGCGCTTGTGATCGTTATTTCTCGTTAAAACAAACAGCTGATCACGCTATATCAGCTAAATCTTTTCGGTTGTGTATGAGTATAATTCGTCAGGTTTCCTCTGAGCCCTAAGATGCGAGGGAGGGGGGGCGTAATGTAACCGTGGTGGTGGTCCGTTTATGTTTATGTTTTCATTTATTTTATTCCTATGCTAGCCTGTAAGTAAACAACACATCAGCCATTGTTCCTCTCCATTATATTTGCCTCGTAGTTTATTGTGCATCCAACATTCAGGGCTCAGATGAAACCTTACGAACTATTTCAGCTTCTTCCCTATGATATATTCTCTAAACAGTTAAATTTGCACTCTATAGGCCTAGGCTACTAAACACGATTATAGTTACTGTATTGATTTATTTGATGGAATAGTATCAAACATATTTTGAACCTCATATTATTTCTTGAGATTTAATGGTTCAACTCATATTAAATGGAAATAAAAATACCGTAAAAAACCTTCTGAGGTCCCATGCCGGAAGGCCCTCCTGACTTTGTAGCCTTCAGCCTCACTGGTTGAACTGTTTATCAGTCGAATACCAAAATGGTGTGTCCCCAAATATGGAGTAACCACTAAAATTCCTCAGATTTTTTAAATTCCTACATGTATAAAAACTCGTCTGGTTTGTCAATAAAATACCATCAATTACGGTTGTCAATGTCACTGTTGTGCAACTAAACACACTGTACTCGTACTTGTTATAAGCGCGTAAATCAAGTCCTATCGTAATTGTTGTTGAAAAATGTATAGCGATTGAAGTTTCTATTATAATATACCATACAAATTCAATTTTAATGTTGATTAAGAAAGTGTGTCTAACTACAGTGAGTTTTATTATTTACATAATAATAAATATAGGCCTATGCAGATTGCCATCCTAGAGGAAATAATCAGATTCAAAAAGTGTCGATATTATCATTGTTGTTGTTGTGTTTGTTTGTTTTTCTGTGGCTTTTTTTGTTACATATTAGTGGCATTTAGGGGCAAAATTCGGAAACCTTCACAGCATCATGTGCACTATGTCCATTATTAGATGTATCCTATATTATAATACAAGCAAGGTTTGCACGCTGTATTCACACATGGATATCAAAAACGTTTTCACAGAATTTCTTTAAAGTTTTGAAAATAGTAACTAATTTAAAAAAAAAAACTTTTAGTTGTCCAGGAAAATCCTGGGTTTCTTGTAAAATCATACGAACATTGGGCTTGTGGAGATTCAAAGTTAAACAAACGAAACCCAAATATCTGAAGAAATAGTTACAGCAACATATGTTGGTACTAAAAATTGGTAACTCTTGCTATTGAATGATAAATAAATCTACCACTTTAAACATTAAGTAATAAATCGATTGTTAAAACTTCCGACCCATTACTGCCTCATAGATGACTTGAGCGGTTGGTTGTAAAGTAATCGCCATCAAAATAAAATGTTAACGTACAACTTTTGTATTTTCAAATTGAAATTAAAATTAATGTAAAAGCCAGAAATGATGATTTTTACCGAGACAGTTCTTTTATAATATACTAGCTGACACGGCAAACTTCAAACCGCATAACAGAAATGCATGTCTTGTTAACTTAAACATTAATTTAATTGTATTTTATTTATTTAATAAGTTTAATTTCATCAGGATTGACTAGCAAAATTCCGATGTCAAATAGCATTACGGGCATGTCATGAAACATTAGATCTTCTGGGTCGCAGGATTGCTTATAATAATTATCGCGTAATCTAACATTCATTAATTACGTTTATTCACAACTAGCCAAAGTACCCGTTCTTCGCACGGGCTAAAAAGGCTGAAAGGTGTAGGCTCTACTGATACATTTAAGGTATTGTTAATTAATTCTTCATTGTTTACAAAATGACAAAACAGGAGTGTCTACAACATTTCAAAGTAACATCTGTCAAATATTGGGAGAGGATAAGGATTAATGTAATAGAGACAGTCGTCGGAAAAAACTTAAAATCTACCATTCCGCTATTTCAAATAATTCACTAATTTCGATCCAGCAGTTTATCTGAAAAAATCAACTTTATTTCTTCTTCTTCCCGAACTGTCAAAATATAGTGCAAACGGATGTTGTCATTAGAAAATGTAAACATTGAAACTTAGGACGGTCACGGCAGCTCTTTCTTCTTCTTCTTCTCCTTCTTCTCGAACTGTCAAATTTTAGTATTCACAGCTGTTGACATTCAAGTAATTTTATGTTTTCATTCTCTAAAAATGTAAACATTGAAACTTAGGACGTTCACAGGGCGTAGCCCGAGAGGATTTTAAGGAAATGAGTATGCCTATGTGTTGCATGAGTTTAAGATCTACTTTTGTGTAAAATTTCAAACCGGTCGGTTTAGTATTTTTCGCATTTACTTGCCACAACAAACCCACAAACAAACATACAGAAACCACCTCTTCTTTATAATATTATAGATTACGTTCAATTACATTCATTCTAAAACTTGAACAAATTTAAACAATCACAACATGTCTTATATTATAAAATCCCAATATTTATATTACTGACGTTATTTGTTAAGGTTTTCCTTAATCATTGAGAGTTGACAGATTGAACAGCTGATTGATCCAACAGCTGATCTCGTGCGTCTGCACGCAGTGGCGATGACGTAATATTTCCCAGGTCTGGAGACGGATCCCACTCTTACAACACTCGCATTGTGGCGATGAGAATCATTGTTCAAGCTGTATTGTTTCCCTGAACAAGCATTTCTTGCTGTTCCATAAAATAACCTGGATGTGACACTTCAAACAAGACAATGATTGTATAGAAATTAGAGATTATCTGTGTTGTTAGTTGTTTGATTTAGGAGATGCAAACTTATTGTACGACTAACGTAGGCCTAGATAAAAATGTACTTAAAATTCTTTCCATTAGAAATACATAGATAAAAAACAATTAAGAATTAATACTTTTTGACATGGTTAAGTCTAAGCTCGGAGGGTGGTGTTAGCAATTTAAGAGACGCAAAATGTGTAACGGAATTGTTGCCTCATGGTTATAAGAACAGCTGTTAAGAGGTGCTGAAAACATTCCCTTAAGACATATCCATCTTGTAAGTTATTTCTCCCAGGGGGGTTACAATATTTCTTTTACAGTGCCTAGTTTTCCCGCCCAAACTTGGATCTGCGCGAGGGAAAAATTAAGCAAATTTAGGGGTGAGCCACCACAGTACTCATGAAAACTGATCGGCAAATCCATGATCAGAATCAGGACCATCACTGACTCAGATCTGGAGTCCGACACGCTACCAGCTGAATCACCGCCTCATAGTTTACTGTTATATTATTATAACATTTTACTAAGCCTTATTATAGAGGAGTGTTTTTTCTAGACAATTTTGAAATATCATTTAAATTTAAAGATGTACAAAGGCATCTCATTTTACCGTAAACTATACAATGAATTTGAACGTAAATTTTGAACGCTCACTAACGGAAGTAAATACAAGCATTTATACGATAAACGCGCCTCGTATTAAAAAAAATAAATAATATAACTACCGGTGGCTTAATTCATTTTTCAATCATATTCTTTAGGATGCGCCCACCTAAAGGTTTTAGGTGTGTAAAGCCCTACAAAGGTAATTGAAAAATATATCACACACGTCACCAATAAAACATTTCGGAGGCGTGACCTGTATTCAAGCTACTTTGAGGTTGAGAACTGTAGATCGTTATAAGCGATTCTCTTGTGTGGATTAACGTCCGCACTATTGAACTTCCGTCACAAAGACTATCATCATACATGGACCAGATCGTAATTCAGAGATAAAATTGTGGTTCGGATCACACGTTTAACTGTTGGCTGTTGGGCTATTAATTATCAGTTATGTCTATTTTCTATGGAACATGTTTGCCTTAGTCAGTAATAAGACTACAAGATCGCGCCACAATCATCTTAATTCTACTTCATTACTTCTTCTCATTCACACTTGGCATATAATACCTACCTGCGTAGGTCACCATTTCAGAAAGTCTTTTAGAAATAACTACACTTTTAAAAAGTTCCAGGAGTCACTCTTTACTACGAGTAATAATAATCATATGATCGCGGGAGATTAAATTAGATTATAACCTATTTAAACCTAACCTAACCTAACTCTAGTGGTCTGTGTATGACGTCTGGTCTCATGTTGTCCATCAGCTGTGACAGAACGGCAACTGTTGCAGCCTCAACCCCGACCTAGCCCTAGACCCCGGCCCTTCACCGACATGTGACGGCCGTCAGCTCGCCGAGGAAACGCAGGCGGACTCCCGCGTCTGCCTCAGTCCGTGTGTGAGACTCCGCCTGGAACACTGCCCCTTGGACACTTGGACAACGTGAGTAATCCTTCTTCTAGTATATACATACGATACTTAACAATTTCGTAGTTTTCAAATTTTCTCTCTATAGCTGTAATATAATTCCATTGCTTAAATTCGAGCTTTTTATTTTATCACAGTGTATAAATATACTAGGTAATGTTATAATATTGAGCTGTATGTGTGTAATATATGGTGAGCATATATCTTTAAATTTATATCTATATTTTTGGCAGTGAGTAATTAATTATCTTCGAACCTGCGGAACATTATTCTTTCGTAGAATTGTATGGGAAAATTTAGACATTCATCACTGATATAAAAAGCCTGTCTTTAGGCAAATATTTTTAATTTAGTAGTTTTACCTGATCAATTTTATATTTCCATACATTTTTCATATTAAGTAATTTAAAATAACACGAGAGAATACGAAAAAATCAACTTCTTCCTTATTTATTGAGCATTTTGCTAGAAATTTGCTATGTCCAGTCAAAAATGTTTGTATTTACTTCCCTTTGGGAAATAGGTTAGATCATGGGTATGTATAAAGGGAATGTTTTCAGTTCATCTAAAAAGCTGTTCATATGTTTAAAAATTTGATCTTACAAATTGCTAACCCCCAATTTCCCTTCAATTTCAATTTTGCTAATTCCAAAAATTTTGGGAAGTATCAAAATCTTTTTCGAAAATCTTTTATGTTTTTGATTTGTAGTAAGAGGGTGTGGAAACAAATCTGATGAGGATTTTTAACACAATACATTTTCAAACGTCCTTTTAATAGCTATTGTATTGTATAACTCTCGTAAAAATGGTCTGATCGAAATAAAATTTGTTCTAAACGTGTAGAGGATAATAATTGGTGGGTTTTGATCCAAAAACCAGGCAAAGCGGTGTATCAAAAGAGGGTTTTATATCCCAAAACGTGTTAAAAATTTTATTTTTTTTACACGTAACGTTTTTTCAGCACAGTTGAAATGAGCAAAAAAACTAACGATACAGTATTATAATCGTCACCTATGTCAAGTGGTTATTGAGATATACACCAGGTAAACACAGCTCCAATGTTATGGGGAAAGTAAACAATTAAAAGTCCCGCTTATTATTAAAACAAGTATGATAAAACTTGACATTCACCTTCATATAGTTAAGTTCTAATAATTATTCTTTCGTAGAATTGTATGGGAAAATTTAGACATTCATCACTGATATAAAAAGCCTGTCTTTAGGCAAATATTTTTAATTTAGTAGTTTTAACTGATCAATTTTATATTTCCATACATTTTTCATATTAAGTAATTTAAAATAACACGAGAGAATACGAAAAAATCAACTTCTTCCTTATTTATTGAGCATTTTGCTAGAAATTTGCTATGTCCAGTCAAAAATGTTTGTATTTACTTCCCTTTGGGAAATAGGTTAGATCATGGGTATGTATAAAGGGAATGTTTTCAGTTCATCTAAAAAGCTGTTCTTATGTTTAAAAATTTGATCTTACAAATTGCTAACCCCCAATTTCCCTTCAATTTCAATTTCAATTTTGCTAATTCCAAAAATTTTGGGAAGTATCAAAATCTTTTTCGAAAATCTTTTATGTTTTTGATTTGTAGTAAGAGGGTGTCGAAACAAATCTGATGAGGATTTTTAACACAATAAATTTTCAAACGTCCTTTTAATAGCTATTGTATTGTATAACTCTCGTAAAAATGGTCTGATCGAAATGAAATTTGTTCTAAACGTGTAGAGGATAATAATTGGTGGGTTTTGATCCAAAAAACAGGCAAAGCGGTATATCAAAAGAGGATTTTATATCCCAAAACGTGTTAAAAATTTTATTTTTTTTACACGTAACGTTTTTTCAGCACAGTTGAAATGAGCAAAAAAACTAACGATACAGTATTATAATCGTCACCTATGTCAAGTGGTTATTGAGATATACACCAGGTAAACACAGCTCCAATGTTATGGGGAAAGTAAACAATTAAAAGTCCCGCTTATTATTAAAACAAGTATGATAAAACTTGACATTCACCTTCATATAGTTAAGTTCTAATAATGCATGGTGAAAACCAGCTTCGTTCAGTTTGTTCATGATCTGCTATAAATCGAATTACAGTACTTCGATGTACTGGTTCCGATAAAAACATATTGTGAGCTGTTGGACAAAATCTTTTAATCGTTTAATCTCTGGGAAGTCATTTTAGATTCCACCCTATCCTTGTGTTAGTATCAAATTGTATATAAATTGTATATTGTATATGTTTTTATCCCATCTGTAAGGTTTGATATTTTTAAAATTAATTTATAAATGTTTTCACCCAAAAGAGTCTGCAGGGTTGTTGGCGAAATATTTCGTTTTAGCCCCACAAGAATAACGTTAATTTTGTGATAGCATTACTCGCTGCACGATAGTCGTAAAAAGATGTTTGAGTTGCCAAATCAATGGTGAAGTGATTATCTAGGACATTATATTTTTTTCTAAGAGAATATAAATTATTACCATACAATTATATCAGATGATGAACAAGTAATTATCCTTTTATGATGGAAAAAATGTAAAAAGTAGTTCTCTAGATAGCTACTTTACTTTAATTACACTTTAACCATCTCTTTACGATAGTCGAGCGTTCAGTAATGTTGTCACAAAGTTAACATTGTTCTTAAGGGACTAAATTCTAAGACGGCGGAGGTTCTGCAGACACACTTTGCCCTCAGATCTTTTTTTACGTAGGGGGGTGTTAATGCATGAACCCATATGGGAACAGTGTGGGCCTCCCACCCTTGCGGTCCGCGAGAAACCGAGCATCTCTCCTCTCTTGGTGCGGGGACAACCAATGAACGCAAGAGACAACTGCCCCTACTCACCCTCGCCTCGGAGCATTCCTCTACTATATAGTATCTGCAATTACAAATCCCTCTGCAGAGGCAGAGTTCAAATCTGTGTGCGACGTATCATACTGGTGTGGGGGATCCCGAGACGGTATAGTGATAAACACGCTGGTGGGAACTCCGAGGCCCGCGCCAGGGTCACCGCTGTGACGCTGTGACTCAGGCTGGAAGTTTTTTACGTTTTGAAGGTATAGTCACGAAATAATGGTGTTCTAAATGTATGTACATTATTGGGGTGATATTATGTCCACATCTAATATTATTTAATTATTTCATACTAGCTGACCTGGCGAACTTCGTAACGCCTGACAATAAATATATATTAACTTTAGATTGGCCATGTTCTGAAGTCAAATACCAATACGGTTTCATTGTGAAAGGTTATATATTCTGGGTCGCGGCATAGTGAATAACAATACTGAAACGATAAGACATATTAATAACATTCCCATAAAACAAATAAATCTGCGTGGATTAATTTACAATTTTCAAATCCAATCCAAACCCAAACCAAACCTAACTATAATACGGCTATTATATGAAAGATATACAACAGCTGATTATTAAAATAAACGTAATATATAAACATTGTAATTATTTTTTATTTGGCCAACATATAAACATGTGACTTAATCAAACAGAAAATAAAAATATAAATACATAATCCCCCAAAACCGTAAACTATTAACGTGGCGAATAAAGCTGTTCATTTTGTACAGCTCATATTTACTTCATAGTTTTACATTAATGAATGATTCAGATGTCATTGGATAGTAAAGCATATTGCTAATGGAGTATTGCTAAGTAAACCAATCAGCTGTAGCTAAGAAATCAAATGTTTTCATTGTAGAAAATTTGTAAACAAACTTACTCTCCATAAGGTTTTTAACATTAGAAATTTAAAACGCCATAAAAAGGAAACTTATGGGGTTTTCAAAAATATTTTTTCACTTTTTTCATATATTTTTTAAACCTTCCCCGACACCTATAGAGCAATTTCCTAAAATTTCACGGCGATCGGATGAGTAGTTTGGCAACGCATAAAGGACATACATACATACATACACACATTCAATGTTATATATAGAGATTTATACCATGTTTGCTTTCAAACAATTTTAGAACTGTTTATTTGACACTTTCTTGGCAATAATAGCAAGCTAGGTTGGTGTTAATATCAACTTTTTCGGTTTTTCTTACGTTTCTTACGTATCTTGTGTTGAGTGTGCTTTATATTTCGCTTAGGGTACAAGCACTATTTGCAGATCCATTTTAAAACATTGGCTTACAAAATTGTTAACGGTGTTCAATTTAAATTTGAGTATTAGTGTCCAGGGTTTAAAAGTTTGAAAATACGAGAATTTTGCAGAGGGTAGAAGATAACGTAGCGTGATGTTTTAGTACAATTGTTAACTTAAAGTTAAAATTGAACGTCTCAGGATTGAGTCTGCAGTCGCTTTAATCAAGACAATCAATTTCTTAATTATTTAGAAGTGCCAAGTAGTTTTCACCTTTTTTCCCTTGGTTAAAAAAACTAATTGAGAAAACAGTTAAGCTTTAACTATTGTAGTTGCGAGGAAGCACTTTTGTAATGAATATGTCAAAGCTCTACGGGGGAGGGGTGTTCACTATTTGCGAGACTCAAAAACTGTAACAATAAACGTACCGTCATTGATCATGACATTCATATGTTTAATATTTTGTAAGCATGTTACGTTACATTCTGTAGGAAAGAAGATACTATAGAAATTACAATGCTTATTGGAACTGCTAGATCACAAGAAGCACTCCCTTTGACATATCACCTAAGCTATTTCCCACAGGGAAGTTGGTTTTTACAACTTTTAGGGCCTACTATACTAATACTCGGGTTAGGTTAGGTTCTTTGTCTAATTATTAAAGATACAATCAACAACTACGAAAAACAATGAACCTCTACTATTTCTGGTTACTAGTTTTTCTAAGAAAAATTGATTTTCTACGAATTCTAAAAACGGACGTGTGCGGTAACGGCAAACGTCTGACGTGCGAATAGCCTCTGTCTAATGAAAAATACAACCGGGTAAGAGTGAAAGAGATACACTGTCGTGTGAGAACTGTAGCAAAAGCGCTGCACACCTTCTCTGTCTCAAGGTCGATACACTGTTCAATCAAAAGTCAAGGCCGCCTTGCTGACGACCGTTCTCGCTTGCATTGCATCATTTTCCAAACAGATAATCTGCTACCGGTACATCAGAATTATGCAGGATATTCCACATTTTCAGTAAATTAGAAACACTCTTGAATTGTTACCTTTCAGAAATGGCAGCCTACCCACATAGGTATTTTAAGCCAATTATGAATGAGAAATGAGTGTAAGATGATTGTGGCGCGATCTTGTAGTTTTGTTACTGAATAAGGCATACATGTTCCTCAGACTGTTAATTATCGCCCAACTGACAATGGCATTTAAGGGACTTACAATTTAACGCGGTGTGAGAACCAGAATTTTGCCTCTGAATTACGAATTGCTCTAATAGGCCTAATGACCGTCCTAATTATTATTAGGACGGTCTTTACAGACTGAATATAGTATTTAGTACGGAACATATAAAAATCTTTTTCCGGAACTTATCCAGCCAACAAATGTTACCTCCGACGCCATGACAGGAACTTCCGGTAGCCAATAGTATTTAGTTCTGTT
This sequence comes from Nephotettix cincticeps, assembly GCA_023375725.1. Classification (NCBI taxonomy): domain Eukaryota; kingdom Metazoa; phylum Arthropoda; class Insecta; order Hemiptera; family Cicadellidae; genus Nephotettix; species Nephotettix cincticeps. The sequence goes on along the minus strand of CM041790.1, from coordinate 50,865,160 downwards.
TTTTCCAAAACTGTCTATCGCACTACCGTACCTCTTCTAATGTATCGGCTATTCGAGTACTCTGCCCTATAGCATTAGGCCTATACGACGTTCCACTCACAGGTCTGAAGTATATTTTTACCCTCTTCAATCATCGACACCTTATAAGCTTTAACCTTATAACCTTTTATTCTAAATAAACCACATCTTATAAACCACCCAAAATATTGCACCCATTTTAAAAATATAAATCAATTTTTTAATAGGAAAATAGTTTAAAAAAGTAAATCATATGTTCATTGAATAACAATTCCCCATAAAATGTATTACACGTGGTATACTCTGTGCGTTGATAAAAATTACCATAATGACTCAGTAAAAAGCAAGCAATCTAAACAAAACATCTCCCTTATTCTACATTCATAATGCATCTAATCCCTCTAATAAATACGTAGCTAATTTGGTGTGTTTCTTATTGAACATTTTTCAAAAATAGCTGAGAAATTATTACTGTACTTTATTTCAGTAGCGTATAGTTCAGTTTAAAGTATACCTACAAAAACCTTCAATAAAAGGAATAGAATAACGAAAATAAAGTTTCATCACAATGAATGAAGTAGTTTTCAATGAGAAGCGTTATAAAAAAACATTGTTTTGCGTTACACACAGACAAAAATTGAGGATAAGACCCAATTCGACTTTTTGACATGGATATGTCTTAGCTCTGGGTGGGTGTTGGTGATTTTTAAGATCGAAAACATGTAACAGGTTTCCGTAGAAACTACCAGAAATATTGTATTGAATTTAAAATATAAAAGAATAAGAACAGCTGTTTAGATGAACTTGAAAAAAATTCCTTTAGACATATCCATGATCTAACCTATTTCCCACAGGGAAGTAAATACAAACATTTTTGACATGGATATGTCATAGCTCTGGGGATTGGCAATTTGTAAGATGAAAATTTGAAATAGGTTTCCATAGAAACTACTAGAGATATTGTATTGAGTTTTGTATTGTATTGAGATAATGTGTAAGAATAAGAACAGCTGTTTATAAGAACTACACTCCCTTTAGACATATCCATGATCTGACCTATTTCCCTCAGGAAAGTAAATACAAACATTTTAGGGTATAAAACGTAAAAATAATGAAAAATCTTATAATTTCAGATATTTTACACTAGTAAAGACAAAACTATTACATGTTATTTATATGTCAACGTATGTGATCAGTTTTTTCTGGGCAAACTAAGTGTATTTGTTATTCCTATTTTTTGACGCTCTCAACGCCTACTCGAAAAGCAGAAGACGAAGAAGACAGAGGCCAGACGCGTCTCAGAGTCTGCAGTTCACGGCTGGACGGCCGGACGCAAGGTCACTGGCGCTGCCCAATGTCATTTCCCGATGTCCAGGGTTATATCGTAGTGATTTACTTTGATGGCATGCGTGAACACTCAGCAACGCTGCCGTGCTCTGATTTCTCTGGTGTGGATTAACGGTTCCAAAGAAAAAATTTAATATCCGAGTTAAAACGCAGTGTATATACTTTGCCAGAGCACTTTAAACCAGTGGTGTAGTGGAGCCGGAGCGGTCCGGAGCGCCGCTCTGGCACAGCTTTTAGAGACGGAGCGGCGCTCCGGCACAGCTAGTGCAGCCGAAACTCAGATTTTTATTCTTGTACTTTGCCTTATACTTGTAGGTAAGCGAGTCGCTCGCATCATTTCATTATCAACACGCAATATCGAGGCAATTTTAGGCGTTTTACATTAACCCTAACCTAACAACATCGTAACACCAGAATCAGACACTAGGGCTTACTTGAAGACCATATATATTTGTATAGTATCAAGTTTTTTAATTCAAAAATATATCCATTTATTTTTACAACAAACTTGAGGCTGATTAAGAACTGTTGAGATTATTTGTATTTTCAGACTTCAACTATTTAAATCCTATTCATTTTAATCTCCTCTTTAATTTATTTCAACACACCCTCTTCCTACAGAACAGCCTTTAATTTCGATGAAGTTGCGGTGTTTTTTACAAAATAAAATTTGAGGATTGTCCCCGTATTATGTGGTGGGTAAACTAATCTATAAATATGTTCTTCTTCCTTGACCTGCACTCGCCAGTTTGGGTTGAAAAAGAAAGCGAACCCTTACTAAAAAGGGACTGTTTGCCTTCGACTGCAAGACTTTGCATGAATATAACAGATATCCCAGGGGCATCACTAGTCGCTCTAGCAAAATTAATCTTCGGTTTATATAATTCTTTTTTAAATCGATAAATTCATTGTACACAATTCCTCGCGTTTGACCACGCAATGACCTTCCTGAGGAACTTGCAGACTGACTACCCATTACCACCCCCCCCAAAGTGTAATGGCCTTCCTGGGAAGGACCGCTCCGACACAGCTTTTTTTATCACTACACCACTGCAGCTTACCCAATAAAACTCACACTAAAATATTTTGTTATTTCTTGAGGTTGAGGGTGAGCTTTTTATGAATTTTTTGACATGCATATGTCTTAGATCTATGGGGTGTTGGCAATTTGTAAGATGGAAAATATGTAACAGGTTTCTATAGAAACTACCTGAGCTATTGTATTAAATTTTTAATATATCCATGATCTAACCTATTTCCCACAGGGAAGTAAATACAATGTTAATGAAGTTTTTTTAAATGTTTAAGTATTTTTTAATCTGTGAATATGTTACCTTGAAAGGTAGAAGTATACCTTTATGAGTCAGTTTACTGATAACTAAACAGTTATCAGTAAATTATCCGTATCCAATTACCGTAACTAAAATAAACATTTTAGTTACGATAATTGGTTATTGTACAACTCGGATGTGTTTTTAGATGAAGCCGACAGAGTTCCAACCCCTGGACGACGACCTGAGCGAGGAGCTGAGGGCGTCCTGTCGACCGGGACTCATGCCCATGGCCGGCGTGCTTGTGTCCCCCCCTGGCACTGCCATGCCTGAGGAGTTCAAGCTCTACGCTGACCGACTCCGGGACTTCGAGGTCCGTGATGACGACACATGGGTCATTTCCTACCCCAAGTGCGGTGAGTCCATTATTTATTCCTCCCCTTGTACATAGTTTATGAGAAAGTATTGTTTTCGTCAAGATTTTTAAATTTGAGTTGAGATTGGATACATCCGATTTGGGGCTCCCAGAATCCAAAAAAGTGGTTTTAGAAACTACACTAATTGTCAAATTTTTGTGAAATTCGGTACACAGGTGCACTTTGGTCAAATCTCCACATTTCTTTAATTTTTCATTTTTATGGTGGTTTTTGAACCCCTGAAACCCTTAAAAGTCTGCACTAATAATTTTGGTGAAAATTGCATATTTTATAGCTATAAAGGTTCCAAACAATATGGCACCACCTGAATTTCATATTGAACCAGTGGTTCAAAAGTTATGGACTTTTAAATGTAATAAAAGTTTTGATTTTCTGTCTAAGGCTAATATGGTTCCAGAGCTAAGTTGAATTTACAGTCCATGGTAGAGGCAGTACGTTGTCTGAGAGCATCCAATGTTATTCTTGTGGAGAATACTAAAACATCAATTTCTTCCTTTTTATGCCATTCGGTATGCAGTGTAAGGTCAAATCTCCCAACATGACCCACTCAAAAAGATTGGTATTACTTGGGGGGAGGGTTAATGTCTCCAAAAACTTTTTACAATTACTTTAATTTGAGTTCCCTTGTTGTTTAGTTTAAGAAATTGAATGATTATTTTTGAAATAGTGAATTTTTAAATGATATTTCAATAAATACCCTGTGACAGCTTTCCTGGGTACTCAGCAAATTTTCAAATCAATAATATAATAATAATAATTGATGACAAGTTTTACCAATATCTGTTGCTAAATATGAGAGTTATTTTCCCATTCTACATAAGTTAAAATGGGAAAGAGTATGCAGGTTTTCCACCATGATGGATGGATGGATCTCAACTACATGAAGCTTTTATCCAAAAATATAGATTGATAAGTGAAATATTAATTTTTCCTTATCCTTCATAAGATTAACATTGGAGCCCCAAAATACAATGTACTGTGTTTAGATTTTTTAATATCTTGGTAACCGTTGGAGTTACAGCAAAACTTTAACTGTTTAGTTTTTAAGCTGATTCTAATGGTTGAAGATAAAGTTAAAAAAAATTAAATTACATATGAAAAACACAAAAATCCCCAGTTTTTGAGTACAAACCCCCCCAAACTACCTATTTCCATTGACCAATATGTCTGGATTACGAACTCGTCTGAGCAAATGTACACGTCACTGCCAAATTTAGTCTCAATCGGACATTTTTACGAGAGTTATTGTATTCACAGTCACATATATATAAAATTTTAACGACTATTTTTTTGGCTTCTGGTAACCTAAATACGAAAAAATAATATGGCCCAGGGCTTAAGTCTTGCCATGAGACCTACGGTAGTAGCTTCTTCCTTATGGGAAATTCGCTTACATTAAAGAATGTGATACTTTTAATGAAGTTTTTTAGTTTTTTAAATTTAATTAAAGAAGAAAGTACGAGTATGTGTTAGTCCACTAATACTGTTTATTACCTTTTACACCCTATTTTTAGCCAAGTATAAATGGGAAATTGTAAGATGATTGTGGCGCAATCTTGTAGTCTTGTTTGTTACTCACTAAGGCTAACTTATTCCTTAGGTATGACTGTTAATTAATCGCCAAGCAGCCAACATATCTAAAGGACCCACAGATTCATGTGAAGTCCTATCAAGTTACACGTCTTTAAATAGATTAAATTAAATGGTATATTAACAAATGTTGACACAATCATAGACAGTGTTGATAGCTGCACTTCAAGTGACCATCATTTGTTCCTCACATACTTACATTAATTTTTATAAATGTGATATATATAAAGCCAACGATATTATATGCCTGTATAATATTACTAATAGCTATTACTATACTATACTATATGGCGATTTTAACATAGATGTTTTAAGCAATAAAACTTCAAAAAAAATCTTGTCAATTTTATGTCTTCTTTTGGACTTCGTCACACTATTACGACGTACACAAGAGAGTTTAGAGGGTCAAAAACCGCTATTGACAATATCTTCACTAATATTTCTGATCAGCTAATCAAAAGCAGCGTTTTGGTCACTGCCATGTCCGATCATTATGCTCAAGAAGCTGAAGTTAGAATTCCTGCCCTGGTCACTCGATCTCCTCTTTTCAAAGAGTCCAGAAGGTTTTCGTACGAGAATGTCCAAAGTTTTCGTTTTTATTTACAGAGAGAAAGTTGGGATAATGTTTTTACATCAAATGATTTTGACCAAAAGTTTAATGAGTTCTTTCATACCTTAAAGTCCTACTTTGACAGTTGTTTCCCTCTCACAATGAAAAAAATTCATCTCCAGTACTCCTCAAAAGTGCATCTCTCTTCCGAAATTCTCGCCTTAAAAAATCGTCTTCATGATCTTTATATACTTAGCAAAGATCTAAATAGCACCCATCATCTTCGCCTGGAATACAGAAGGGCAAAACAAAGGTATAGAAGAGAAATTTCAAAAACTAAATCTGAAGCAACATTAAAAAGGATAAATAGCTCTTCCAACAAACCAAAAACATTATGGAACATTGTTAATGACCATAAACCCACAAAAGTTAGGAAACCTACGAGAATTTCTGTTCTAAACGATAATGGCACTGTAGTTGATCAACCATCAGAAGTTGCAAATATTTTCAATAATTTCTACTCAACAGTTGTACAAAGGCTGTCTCTTAACAACTCCAGCTCACTGTCAGGAGTCCCCACCACCCAAACTCTGTCCTGCAATAACTCTTTCTACTTGCATCATGCTACTGAGGCTGAAGTCATGAAAGAAATTTTGGCGTTAAAAACAAAACCATCATCGGGTTATGATGGGTTTTCTTCCAAACTCATTAAGGAAATCAGTGATCTCATATGTTCTCCCCTCACTCATCTCATCAACATCTCGTTTGAACAAGGAGTGTTTCCAGCTGAGCTTAAACATGCAACTGTCCTCCCCCTCCATAAAAAGGGCAACTTGAATGACATAAACAATTATCGTCCCATTTCTTTAATTTCAACTTTTTCCAAGATTTTCGAAAAGATATTTCTTTCTAGACTGATATCTTTTTTGGAGAAATTCAATATCCTTTCTCCAAATCAATTTGGTTTTACAAAAAATAGAAACACAGTTGATGCCATCCATTTCTTGATTTCATCTTTGACTCAATCCCTTGACTCAGGAAAGGCTGCAGCTGGAATCTTCTTCGATCTAAGCAAAGCTTTTGATACAGTAGATCACGACATTTTACTAGACAAATTATACTCGCTTGGGATAAGAGGTACACCTTATTCTTGGATAAAATCTTATCTGACGGGAAGAACTCAGGCAGTTCAAATACCATATGTTGATGCCCACAACTGTTCGAGATCGACTTCTCATCTCCACTTCCAATTACCACTGGGGTCCCCCAGGGCTCGGTACTTGGACCAGTCTTATTCATCTTGTTCATGAATGATCTGCCATGTTGCGTGCCTATGTCTGGGAGTAGGGTGTGCCTGTTTGCGGATGATACCTCGTTGTTGTTGTCTGCGGCAGACACGCGGGCTCTCGAGGCTGATGCTATTCGCGAAGTCAGTTCAATTCTGCACTGGTTTAACTCCAATAACTTGTTCGCCAACAATACAAAAACTCAACTGATCCAATTCCATATCACTAACAAAGAAAGCTTGCCACCCCTTTCAATTTCCATAAACAATAATACCATACCGTCTTGCTTAGAAACCAAGTTTTTGGGCGTGCAGATTGACAACCAGTTGAAATTCACTTCTCATGTTGATTCCGTTTGCAAAAAGCTAAGTTCTGGCAATTTGTTATTGCGAAACTTAGCCACCTTTTTGGATTCAGAAGTTCTTTTAGTGGCTTACTATGGATTGCTTTTCCCTTATCTTTCATACGCTGTTGCAATCTGGGGTTTTGAAGGTGAAAATTCAAAACGCGTTTTTAAGTTACAAAAGAGAGAGAGCCATTCGAATAATTTTTAAGAAGCGCCGCACATTTTTTTGTAAACCGCTTTTTGTCAACAATAGAATTCTCACTTTCCCATCTTTATATATCTTGAACTGTGTAGTATTTGTCAGGAAACATTTTGACCTTTTTCAAAATTCAACCCGCCCCCTCTGCTACGGTTTGAGAAGACGGCTTGATATAGATATCCCGAAGCACAAAACTTCTTTTTTTGAAAACCACCTCTTTTATAATGGCATAAAGCTGTTCAATGCACTGCCAGCCACCTTAAAAGTTGAAACAGACATGGACAAATTTGGCAAAGGGGTTAAGAATCTTCTTTTATCACGCTGTTACTACAGCATTAAAGACTTTTTAACCTAATTTAGACTATCTCTGTTGAACAGTTTTTTTATTATATAATCTTAATTTTAATAATTATTCCTGTAAGGAACACTTTTGTAATGACACTATTATGCATTTTCCCATCACGATATTATGTAAAACAAAGTTTCACTAATAATATAGTTTTACATAATATCGTGATGGAAAATGTCCGCAATAAGAATCTAAATAATATCAATCCACCATCACCAATAATGAATTTCAAACAAAGAACTATTATGCAGTTTGTAACTGTCTTAAATAAAGATATTTGAGTTTGAGTTTGAGTATAGCACAGCTGTGATATGAGATGTTGACAATATATTAATGGCTATATTATTATATGATTATATGACTATTTATTTATATATTCATCATATAACTATTGCTTGTTGTCTTATAGTTAAGATAAAACATTTATGTCATGTTTGTGGCCAATAAATAATTCTGATTCTGATGAAAGGAAGCCTACTTCTGGACTTTGGTATGTGTGCCCTGGACGTTGGGAGCTTGTGAGGGCTTATGGACTTGGTATGGACTTTGGTATAGCCGGTAGGTTGACCATATAATAATTTATGGTCAATTAATTTAGTTATCAATTGGTTATTAATTAATTAATTTATTATTATTTTTTGGTTAGGTTATTATTTTATTCCCATCTCACTCCCATCATCATAGGCCTACCAGAGACAAGTCAATAATGGGAGTGCTTATTTTTCTTCCGGTGACTAGGACAATAATCCTCGGTTGGATTTTTCTTGTAGGTTGGGATAAGGTGCTGGCCTACAAATCCCTCTATAACAACAACAAATTTTTAAATATTTCCACTCCCTCGCATGTTTCAGGGACCACCTGGACCCAAGAGATGGTCTGGCTGATTGGCAACAACTGTGACTTTGATGCCGCGGCAGGGAGTCTGCTCCTTCAGCGTTTCCCCTTCCTTGAGTGAGTAGCTCTTAGTTTATAAGTTAGCTCAATTTAATCCAAACTTGTTTATAGATTTGGGTAATGAATTAATACTTTGATCAGAAATTGTGTTTGGGTCTTAACCTTTCTGAACTGGTGACTGAAGTGGGAATTCTAATCCAAGTATGAATGAGAAATGAGTGCAAAATGATTCTGTCGTGATCTTGTTGTCTTGTTTCTGAATAAGTCTGATATAGGACTGTTAATTAACTAGATGACAATGGCATCAAAGAAAGCTATTGTTTAAAGTGGGATCCAAACTCCCAATTTCACCATCGAATTACAAACTGATGTAATAATGAGAAGGTCTTTGCTGACCAATATAATATTCAATATTCTGAAAGTCTGCAGGCTGATCAGATTGCCAGCTGAACACATTACAGCACTGAGTAATACCCAGTCAATTTACTCTCCAGATCCGACTCATTGGTGTCGATGGTTTGGATTTTCCAATCAGTTAATCATCTGTATCATCCACCTATTTCTATGATACCTCACAATTATCTTGGATTCAAACATCCGAATAGAGCAAATTATAGGAAATAGAAGCTGAAATCATCTTTTTTTAACTCCTAAAACTCAAAAACTCATCAAACTGCTGATAGCTTCAAAGTAAACGTATTGTTAAGTGTAAGAGTTTCTGCTGCAGAGCAGTGAGCATCATCCCTCAGCCCAAGGTTGACGAGCAGGCACAGTTCCTGGACGAGCACGTGTTGTTCGCCGACACCATACAGTTCGTAGAGGAGCAGCCATCACCTCGCTTCATCAAAAGTCATCTCCCCGTTGAGTTGCTCCCTAAGCAGATCTGGACCAAGAAGCCCAAGGTGACATAGATCAAATGTTAGGAAATACAACAGTAAACTACTAGTTTTATGATCTACAAATAAACCATCCAGATTAACTGACATGAAAGATGAAAAAAGTGGAATCTTGATGTATCAAACTTAAGGGAAGGACAAAATCTCGTATCACAAAATGATATCATTACTTAACCCTTACCGGGCGGCTAAAGTAGGGTCCCATGATACGGCCAGCATCTTTAGACGCGATCAATCATTTAGCCACATTTACTGTGCTGTAGACCGCGAAACAACCGATAGAATTCATGGCGATGTTGCTTTTGCCTCAATGCACTCACAAAACCAATATGGCAGCTTTGTTTAAATATTTAGTGACTGAAATCAATTGTTAGGTGACTTTGGCCAGTATTCGTCCACTCCCACTCTGCTTTTTATGCTTATAAACGCGAGTCATTACGGCCATCTGTTTTCACTCTCCCAAGGATTGGTAATATACATATATCCCGTTTTAGTTTATTTACAGGTTTACTCTAAGGGTATTCATATTTAGAATTAGTCCTTTTGCATTTATTCAACCATTTTTGTTATAAATGTATTATAGCCAAGCGTTTTGTATTTTTGCAAAACTCACTTTTTTAACACCTAAAAGTAGTCTTAAAATCTTCAATAAATAAAAATGAATCAAATTTCTGTTTTCTACTTTATTCAAGCTACCTAAATTCAAAAAGAACATTGGGAAAATAATATTTTGATTTTCATACACTGAATGAGCAGGGAGTGTGATTTTCAGAAGCGCTATTAAGAGTTAAGAAAAGTATATTTAGGAGAAACCTTGAGAATCATTGAGTATATTTTAATGTGAATTTGAGTGGAGGATAGGTGTGATGATTGTGATTATATATGTTATTATGTTACTGAAAACCCCTATAGCAATACATTTTTGTCAATAGCCCAATGATCAAATAATGCAGCCGGAGTCAATTCAGAATTGAACAATTGGATGCAGCAAGGTTTTTTGGATTTATCAAAGTTCTCCAAAAATGTCTCTTCATAGAAATTTATGGATATAGATGTTTAGTTCAGTACTGTATAAATGTTTTCATAGTTAAAAATGTTCATGTACATACATGTTGCAACAATAGAAATTACCACATTGTGTGTCTTATTAATATGAATACATTAGGTTTAGGCACCATTTCTTCTGTTAAAATAATGCTACTACTAATATCATTGTAAGGATAGAAAAAGTTCAATCGGAATCGAAAAAATAATTTATATATCAAGGATACGTATGCTACATTCAAAATGGACAACTTATCAAATTTTAAATGTTAGAACACTCACTAATGGTTTCCATACATGTTGGGCCTCTTTCATTGAAATCAAGATCAATTTTTCTAATTGTAAGAACAATTACTCAGTATTTATAATTCAATCCATATTATAATCAAATTTTATTATTTCATATACTGTACATACATTATCTTATCTTAATTCTATATATTAACTTTAAAATATGCGCTCAATTCTCCATACATTCAAGTTTATACCACTACTTTGTTTTGATAAATTAATAATCTTATTTTATTTTGCCAGATAATTTATGTAACAAGAAACCCCATGGATGCTGCCATCTCGTACTACCATCATCATCGGCTTTGGAACGGATACGTTGGCTCTTATGAAACTTTTATGGAAGGATTTCTAAATGACAAGTGTAAGTATAGGATTTTTCATAATATATTCAGTTTCACCATGTGATAAAATATTATTATTCTTCATCAATGATGTTTTGTTTTTAAACACTTAGTTTTAGTTTAAAATCAAATACTAATGCAATATTTATTTATGATTGCAGTGGTGTACAGCCCCTTCTGGAACCATGTGTTGGAATACAAAAAAATGGAAAACCAAGATAATATGCTGATAATTTCATTTGAAGAAATGAAAAGGGTAAGAAAATTAATTTTCCTATACTTAAAAATTATTCAAACCAAAGTTTATTTTTGGGCTGAATTATTTCTCCAGTTAACTTTCGTAACAGATGAAAATTTATAAAAAATCTTCAGTGTTGGTACAAATTATTTTTCTTTTGTTCCTGGGTGGTCAACAACATAACAGAGTGTAACTTGGTGATATAACAGAGCAAGAAATATTTGAGGAAATGATATGTTCGCATTCAGTAGACTGCTAGGTTGATTCACTGTTACCCTTTCGTCTACGGTGACTTTGATTTAAAACACGAATGGTGACTCAGAAAGTTTGTTTCCAGGCATTAACATAATAGACAAACTGTATAGTTTTTTACATACTGTATTGTAAAAAGGTTGTATAAAACCCTGTATAATCAATATTAAACAATAAAAACGGAACTAAACAACATGGAACTAAGAAAACACAGAACTATTAGATAACCGTAGTAATGTGATCTCTCTCAGGGTTAAACTGAGTATAAGTGGTAGGATGGGTGGTTGGGACTACAAAATGAGGTCGAAACTGTTCCTAGAGAGAGGCAAGTGAGGTACAGTGACTTCTGCGACTGATAAAACACATGTTGTCCTTAAACTAGAAATGCTCGGAGGCAAACCCTGTGATGTCAGCAACAGAGGGTTAATAAATAAGGCATACTCTAAATAAATAAATAAGACTACTTTAAGGTATCTTAAAGTGAATATGGGTAAAGGGTAAGAGTGGTGAATTTAATGTACCTTTCATAAAAAAACGTTATCACAATTGGAGAAAATTTTATAAATGTACTACAAGAGTACATCAGTTGCTTTCTACGAGAAAGAACAGTTTAGGAGTTCAAAATGTGAAAGGTTGGGTTGGGCTAGCTAGAAACCCCAGGTTTTCTAATAGTCAAGGGCTTAAAAGGATAAGGACTTACTTCGACTGTGTACGGTCAGCCTGTACTCATTTTGTTTTTTTGTTTTTCCACCCCTCTCGGCAATTTTTAAAGTTTTGATGGGGAACAGTCCGAACCCTCAGTATTGTTACTACCTGACGTTGAACTGTTGTTAGGAAGCTTTCTTTAATTAATACAGCTCAATGACGAAATGGCAACTGGGTCCAGATTTGACTCTTGCAGGCTTCAATCCGGCAACCTTCAGTTTTGAAGGCAGTTACATCAGGTAACCACTCAGCCAGTTATCCAACCCATCCTTTTATTCCTTACCTGTTTTTATTATGGTACACACATTGCAGACATGGTAGTAATGGAAGCTCTCACGTCTCTTCTGGTGGCTAGCACATTAATCCTATACATGCAACTACAATATACTAGACAATTGGATCAATAGACAATAGGAAATTTTTCTGTTAGATGGAATAAGATAATGACTTTTAATTGCTCTAATCAACAAAAAAATTTCAGAATCTCAAATCAATCATTCAACAAACCTCAGAGTTCCTGGGCAAGAAGCTGACAGCTGACCAGATCGACGAACTCTCCGACCACTTGAGCTTCTCTAACATGAAGAACAACCCGACCATCAACGGAGAGGACTTCATCAAGGAGGTGAAGGAGAAGCACGACATGCCCGAAGACGACCCGGAGCTCACGTTCATCCGGAAGGGACAAGTGGGAGCGTGGAAGAAGGAGCTTCCACACCACTTTGTGGAGAAGTTCAAATCCTGGACCAAGGAGAAGCTCCGGGGAACCACGTACACTGAGGACGACTTTTATTTGACTCAGTGAATCTTCGCCAGATCTTGAAGCCCACAGAACTTTCAGCTGAAGCTTTTTTGGGTAAAACAGACAAGCTTAGTTTACGTTATTTAAACAAATTAGACAAAAAAAAGAATCCAAAATAATTATGACACTTCGCTTCATCCCCACATTCTAAGTATATTAAGGAACTTGTTATCAATATTATTACAAGGTAATACTGTAATAAACATACTTTGGCTTTTTTGGTCTGATTAATAATGGTCATTTAAAATATTTGCTCAAATATTTAGATTTATGTGTCATACATAGTTGAACTTATCTTCTTTTTATTTTTAATAATACCAGAAAATTACCTAAAAAAAGTTTCGCTTTTCATCTCATGTTTTTTTATGTGCTAAGCAAAACAGTTAAATTGTTATATAGTCTAGCATAGTAATATGACTCCTAATAAAGTAACAATTTATTTCTAATCAAAATGTGATTACTATTTTATTTGGTTTTCTTTATTGTATATTTACTCATTGTTTTATTTTATTGCAGTTATTTATAATTAATTGTATATAAGTTATTAGTTTGTTATCTGTGTATTATATTTAATTAAAACAAATGTATGTAGAACACGTTTGGAATTTTTTATATAGTTTAAATTGGTTTCCATAATTAAGTTATACATCTTAAAATCTGTAAAAAATTGCACACAATGTACATAGATATCTAGTTTAAAAAAATTTGATTTTATTTTAATTTGGCTAAACTATCCATAAAATGGTTGTAGGGTTATTAATAGACAAATTTTAAATATATATTTTACTACATACCATATTGTTTATTATTTACTTTCTACTAGACTCTATGTTCTAAGGTATTGAGATCAAAGGCTATTAAATTCATTTTTAAAATTAAATATATTGTTTTTCTCAATCAGATGAACGGGCAACTGATTTATTGTGAACTAGCTCAAGGTATCAAACTAATTTTAAAAGTAATTCCTCATTAAGGCGGTGCGAGCGGCGTTTGGGACAACTGAAATCCGTTAGATCGGCGCTAGTGTCGCTTATCCGTTACGCATATGTGATTGTTTCATGTGAGCTCCCTGAGTAACCTGTTTAAGATAACAATTCTGTTTTTTGTACATTTATAAACTACGGTATTTTGGACCTTCAAAACTTACATATTTTAATAGATTATCAGATAAAAATGTGCCTATCAAAAATAATTTCCTGTAGTATGTAAACTTTTTTTCTTATTTCAAAATTTCACAAAGGTTACACAAAAATGGTCTACCTTTTTCATGTATCCGATTCCATGATCCCAAAATAATGGTACATTAACTTTACAAAAATCATTTTCTGAAATCTTACGACTTTAAGGTTTCTATTTTAAATATTGCCGATAAGAGATTTGATATAGAAAGGAAGCTTTGTCTGTACATTGCTTGGAATTATATTTTTACATTTTATTTTCAAAAAGCTGAAATGGGTATTTTCTATAAACCTCTCTCTGTCTGTCTTGTCTTTTGTAACACTGCAGAGGGTATTTTTGTTCGACTTGTCATGATAGTGAGAGCCCACACAGAATTATGAAACCATTTATCATTTCCTTTGGGCGACAGTTTTGGTCAACTTTAAATTCGCTCAAATCTGACCAAAATAGAGTTCTAAATAGTTCAAAATAGTTCTAAATAAAGTTCTAAATAGTTCAAAATAGTTCTAAATAGAGTTCTAAATAGTTCAAAATAGTTCTAAATAGAGTTCAAAATAGAGCTCTAAAAAATCCAGCTTTGTACAACATTAGACAAGTAACTAATAAGTTTTACTAAACTTGTGATCCATTTAAGTGATTATTTTCCTCAGTAAGCAGAAAGAAATAATCAGCTGTGGAATTAAATTAATTTGAATTTCTTTATATTTATCATTGATTTTAAATAAATTTAAACTGTATACTACATTAAGTTGTTGTCTTAAGATAACATATTGCACTAATGATACACTTTTATTATAATTGAATGTAATTTATCTAACTTAACAGTTAATACTAAATAATTGGGCTGAATTTATTTTTGCTTTGTTTACGATTTCATGATAACATTCATTCATAATGATAAATACCTTTCTTCTTAACAGTCATGCAACCTGTACAAAGGACATGGTTACTGCTAGTTTTAAATAAATTTACTGACTAAAGATGGAGATGTATCAGAAATATGTTGCAAATAAAAAATGATACTTTATGAAAGAAATATATAACCGTTTAGCAAATTTTAATACTACTGTACAGACAAAATTCAACTCCTGCAACAGTTAGGCTTCAAATGACATAACAGTTATAACCACTGACCATTAGCGTATCTGTGATAAATACCTTCGAGACGCAACAGTGATTAGATTTAGTTGATTTTATCAAAGGATGGTTTTGCTATTTTAGTAAGGCTAAACTTGAGAGAATATTCTTGTGTTCGATTTAAACAATGGAACAACACAAACTGCTTATATCACTCGGGAAACCCCATTTTTGGTATGGTTTCTAATTTTATTCTTAATATGGAACCATCTCTGAAAGGATATCACCAGACTAGTAAGTAAGTGTATAAAGTTTGGACTATGTGTAATGAGAATATTTTCTTTATCTTTTCTGCCTCTTTTTTGATCATGATGTAGATTATGTACGCAAAGTACATTTACTGACATGTTTATATATATTACAAGTACAAACTAGAAGTAGTGTAGTTAGGGATTTAGTGAATATGTAAAATCGGTTTTACCCCTTGAATATGCCAAGGTGAAATGTAAATCATGATCTACAATCAAACAACAGTAAATAAACATCAAGATAAATTGATTATGGCAAAAGACTAATGTTCATGTTCATAAACTGTATTAACTTAGTTATCTTTATATTTGTTTTTACTTGAGACTACACCTCAGAATAAATCTATATTAAGTCCTATTTGAAAAATATTTAGGAATGAATACAAAGGTTTGTAAAATAAAAGGTTTTGAATTAATTAATTACATATTGAGATGTCAGATAGTTAATTCAATGTGGGAACATCATACGCTATTGGTGGACCTGGGGGCCCAAATTCTAGAATAAAAAAGACATTATACAGGTAACAAGAGAAATAATTATATAAGTACAGTTACTGTTAAAAGTGTATTTAAGTTAAAGGGCATTCTCTATCACAGTAAGTAAAATAAGTGATCTATGATGAAGTACTTGTACTGCCTAGCGTCTGAAAGGGAGACTTATAAATAAAACTAAACTTGTGTACAGTATTAAATTTTTATGAGAATCACTAATATTTTTATGTGTATATATTAATTATATATATATATTGGTAATACTATTTTAACCTTGTTATTTTCAAAGTACCATTGTTAAACATTTAACACCAGTTTAGTCTAAGCTTAAGTTAATCTTAAAATCTTTCATGGTTTCAATAAAAATAGATTAAAGGAAAATGAGGAAGTAACAAACTTTTAAGATAAAGAGCATATCTCTCAGTTAGTTAGGAATTATATTGAGGCATAATCTTATTATTCATAATCGGATAATTCACAGAAAAACTCAAGAGTGATAAGCTTAATAAAAGTAATGCCAGTGACGCAAAACACACATTCGCTTCTTCGAGTAACCGAAGATGCTGTTGAAGTACTTGTTCCTGCTTACACTTCCTACTGTAAGTAAAAAAATGTCAAACCTACACCATTGAGATTTATGATGGGTAGCTGAATCACTGAATTATACTAAAATGGTTTAAACCTGTACTATCAAATAATTTGTTGCAACTACGGTATCGAACTTCCTGATGAATTAGTTTTCAAGCAACAAAACATCAGGCAGTTGGAGAAATAATTTCCCAGTGTTGGTCAACACATTGCTGGTAAGTATTTGAAACAGGTACTATTTAACATACGTACGAAACGTCCAGGGATGAATTATAACTGGAGAACATGCTGTTGGAAGATCATAAGACACATACAACTACAAAGATCACCCTGCAGTACAGGTAATTTAAACCTTTTTAGTATAGACTAGCAGTAAGCCCGTCCTTTGTACGGGTTGTAGGATTCAGTTTAAAGAAGAAAGATTATCATTACAAAATGTAAACCTGAAATCCTAAACAAATCAGTACAAAGAAAATAAATCAATACCCTGCTTTATTATTTAGCATTACTTTATAATTAAATAGATTAGAACATTAATACCATTATTATTATTAGTTATACGTTAAAATAACTTTTTAATATAGTACGATTCGAAATGGGTTTAAAATCAATGACCAATATAAACTACGGTAACTAATATTGATTTGACAGCTGTTTGTTTTTATTTCTATTAAATCTTTAAACTACAAAGACAGCCTATTATTATCAGTAGGTTATTCATTGAAAACTGGCTCAAAATGTGAGTAATATCGCGTAAAAGTGGGTTTTTAAATGCTCGTTATTTACTTTTCAAGGGGCTGCGGGTGATTTCAAGCCTTTATAAACCTTCTCTAGAATGTAGAGAATACATGAAATAAGTTTCATTGTAATCAGTTCTCCCGTTTTTTCGGAGAAGACGGCGTAAAATGCTTCTGGAGCGTCACAGACAAACAGACAAAAATTGAGATAAGACCGGTTTCGGCTTCTCTAACGCACGAAAAGTAAAAATAACTAAAAAATTAATAATTCTGAGCAATGTACAGACAAAACTCTAATTTTATTTATATAGATATTTCAATTTGGCAGACTTTGATGTTTTGCACATTTTGATGTTTTTATTTAAAAAATTTACAAGTTTCAGGGATATATCAATAATCAAATCAATCTTTATTCAAATATACATATAAAATGTACTTGAATGTGTCGATTTCAATCTGTTGTAATCTATAGTAAATTTCTGACAAAATCATTCCAAATCGTAATATACCTTGTTAATTAAAAATGTCTTTAAATCTCTCTTAAATTTATTGTACGTAGTCTTTTTCATTCCTGATGATGTCTTAGATGTATTTCAGGAACTTAATTTCAGTGTAGGAGAGACTTTCCTTAAATGTTTCTTTCTATATTTTATTGTGAGGATAAGGTTTGATATGAAATGTGGCTATCAGTGGTTGTTACTGCAATCAAACTCTTTTTATCAGAGCACTATTTTTAAGTAGTAGTGTTTTTTTTTTGGAACAGCTGTCTGCTGTTGAGCCTCAAGGGTCCTCACTAGGGATTTCTCAGACAGCCAATCGGTTTGCATCAAATTTTCCCCAGGGCCGCTAACAGTGGTGGCTCATAATCGCTTTTGTGGGGGGGGTAAACATCGGGTGTTATGAAATACCCAGTGGTAAAACAGAGGTGCGGGCTCACCCCGGGAAGATTTTTTAAGATTAAAGTGTTTAAACGTGATTTAAGCTACCTGAAGCATATTTTTCTTGAACTAAGGCAAAGAAGCTCGCAAGTACAAGTGATGTAAAATATCTTACAATAATAACACAAGTTTTTATTAAATCAATATAATAAAAAAGTTAGAAATGTCTTTTACTTAGATTAGGAAATGTAGTACATTTTATTTATGAAGTATTTTGTTATTTTTCATAAAATATTTTCATAATTACAAATTTTGTTTCAATTCCTAACAGATTTTTGATGGTCTTTCTCTGTCTTCTTTGAAATTCTTTCTTCTTATAAAATATGCTAAAAAATATTTGTTTTTTTACCACCCTTTGTCTCAAGAACAACCACAGTGCACTATGATATTAATGTCAGTTATTTGTACAGACGGTGCACTACCTGCTGATGACCGAGGCTCTATCAGTGAACGGCACTATTTCTTGCTCCAGCTGTACCACCTTCACTGTGAACACAACAACATTTGCATGCCCCGTAGGAACAGTTTGTGATGTTTCCAATACAACGAGTTTTTGTTCGCCGTTTAACCTTTGTGACGGCCGAGTATGTGACCGATATGCTGTGTACGCCTCTTCCGCCAGCTGTCACCAGTACCACATCTGCCGGTACGTCAAGGGCTACGGTGTGTACGTCGTGTCCACCTACAACTGCTCCGGCACGTCTTTGTTTGACTACAATATTAACAAGTGCTCATTGAGTCCTTCAGTTAGCTGCTACAATGCTACGGCAGGTTCTCCTTGAACTGGTTTTTATGATGTCATTTTTTTATGAATTGAAAGTGTAACATAATTTTCTTTGTGATCAAATTAAAAATATAACTTTATTTATGTAGTGTCAGAAAAACAAAGTGAATAGACGTATACAATGTAGTACGCTGTTTCTAAATCCACCAAAATCTTGTTTTGACAACTGCTCAAAGTAACATAGTAGATTATCAACCAGAAATTGTTTTTTTAGGTGAGTTAAGTTTTTGATTATTTTAGGATTATATATATATATATATATATATAATAACTAAACCACAGAATGTGCACAGTATTTTGGATTTAAATAAAATAAAATATGATGAAATACTGAATATGAATTAACTTCCAGTTTGGCTTCTTATAACAGCAAGACTACCAGAAACACACATTTTCAATAGGGTAGGTATTGTCATCAATCAGTGTGGTAAAAAGTGTAAACAAATTAGCTGATCTTTGTAAATAATAAACTTCACAACATCAAACCCACCTTTCAGTCATATTCACCTTAATTCCTCTATGAACGCTTAAAATATGCCCTGGGTGTATGTAAAAACTGTGAAAATTAAAACACAAAATACCATTAAAAGTAAAAAGACTGTATATATTTAGAATAATGTGCATGCTGTGGAGATTACGAGGTTTGGGAGTTTGGGGGCAGGTTTGGGGCTGGTCAGTGTTCTTGACCTGGAAAAAAAGGCTGTAATCAAACTTGAGAAAATTAAACGGCATTAGTAGACTCAGACATACTGTTCTATCTCCCTCTAAAGGTAAACTGAAAAATAATTATTTTTCATATTATATTGCAAAATTCATACCAACATAACAAACATATTGTTTCAAAAATATTCATTAAATTTCTTCCCCATACCATCTTAGTACAAGATTACAAATGTTGGTGGAGAGGGGTCTTCCTCCACCAGCCGAGGTAATAACAAATACAGCAAACCTAATTAAAAAATGAAAGATTGGAATATGATGACTGTAATGGATTAGATGACTTGTAGCTGCATTAATGACCAAAGGCAGCTGATTCATTTGTCAGGGTTAATATACCAAAGTAAAACAGCTGTGTTGCATGAAAAAAATATACAGGTGTTCATTTAAGTTGGGGATAAACTTTGAGGGATGATAGTACTCATCAAAATGAACAAAAAATTTGGTATAAACATATTTTGAAAAATCCTTCGTTTAGCCGCCATTTTGTATTTGTTACAAAAATTGTTATATCTCAAGAACTATTTAAGCTACAGAAACCAAACTTTGCACACATCTGCATTGGCTAAAGAGAAAAATGTTCTTAAGATATCATTTAGATTGCTTTTACAATTTCAAAAAAGGCTGTGGTTAAAGTCTTTTTCAAGATTCAAGATTCATTTATTTCCATAAAAAAATAAAAAATACATTTGGGTTTATTATTTTAAGTACAGGAAATCTTTTCCTCACAAGACTATTGAGCCTGTGTGTGAGGAAGAGTCTAACATCTAATAATAGAGTCCCACAAATCAGCGGCAACACTCACAGGAAATAAACTAATTGTGATATACAGTTTTACTATATAAAATTAATACAAGAGAAATAAAACATAAACAGAATAAAATTATAAATCATCAGAACAAAAGCATTAATCGTCAGAACACTCGAAGTCACAATTACCGGTTCCAAATTTAATAAAATAAAATTTAACATTAAATGAATTTTGAAATTAGACATTATAAGGGGAGAGGAGGAGCATGTCAGCTGCGGCAGAGCCAATCTGGAGTAGCCAGTCCTCAACTTTCTGCTTGTAAATAGAGAGACTGACTTCATCAGAAGAAGTAATTTCGGTGGGTAGATTTCTGTATAACTGGTGTGCTAGGTAGAAAGAATTAAATAAATTTGACCTATAGGTTAGCCTAGGAAAATTTATACCGTGATTTGATTTGTTTCTAGTTTCATACCTGTGTTCAGTTTCTTTAAAAATGTGATATTTATCTTCTCTGATGTAAGTTATCAACGTTTTCAAATAAAGTTGTCTAATATTCAACACTGGAAATTCGAAAAATAATAAATTAGTGGGATATCTTACATCTAAAATTGTTTTGATTATTGATCTTTGGGTTACGGCCAATGGTCCTAGCACTGAGGAGGAGGCCCCACCCCACGCCAGGATCCCGTACTGCAACACAGACTGCACATAGGCGTAGTACACACTCCTGCAGCGCTCCACAGTCAGCAACCGCTTCAGCTGCCCCAAGGCATAAATCATCTTTCTCAGTTTTTGCTTAACATATCGAACGTGTGGTTCCCAGTTCAGTTTATGATCGATTATTACTCCAAGATACTTGTACTGGGTCACACGCTCAATTTCATCGCAAGCACAGGTTGAAGACGTGGGATCGCCGCAGGAGTGTATTTTTAGCATCCTCAAACCTGGACCACTGTCATTCTTGAAATAAATTGGCAAAACCTTAGTTTTATTGATATTAAGAGAGAGGATATTATGATCAAACCAGTTTTTAAGAAGTAGGAGATCCGAGGATGCGTTTTCGTACACGTTATCCCAAGTGCTACCGTGTGATACCAGAGCTGTGTCATCAGCAAAAAGGAAGATCCTGCCCTTAGTTTTTAAATTGGATATGTTGTTAATGTAGATAAGAAATAATAACGGGCCCAAGGTACTCCCTTGAATCACTCCATAATCAACTCCAGTGGGCTCACTGTCAACACCGTTAATAGTGACAAATTGTTTCCGACTATCGAAATAAGACGAAAACCAGTTCAAAGAGTTATTTTTAATTCCAATTGATTGGAGTTTACTTAATAATACATTTCTATTTACAGAGTCAAAAGCCTTTGTTAGGTCAAGAAAAGAAATTAAAACATGTCGTCTACCAGCTAATAGTTCAAAAATGAGCTTGTTTAAGTCAAATAAAGCATCTGAGGAATTTTTCCCCTTTCTAAAACCATATTGGATATCCGTAGTTATTCCCTTTGCATTAAGGTAATTGGTCAGTTGAATTTTGACACACTTCTCTAAAATTTTATCTAAAACTGACAGCAGAGAGATGGGTCTGAAGTTGTTCATTGATGATTTTAAGCCACTTTTGTAAATCGGAATAACTTTAGCAATTTTGAAAGCGTTTGGGAATTTACCTGTACGAATACTGAGAAGGTGAGAGCAAGTGGAGAAGGGAAGGAGCAAGATACCCAAATCTATTTATTATTTTATCTAATTATTTTAAATTAAATAACAAAACTATTAACATTATACAATTTTTAAATTATATAAAAGATTGTAATTTTAATTACAAATTGAATGATACTTTGTTGAACAAAATCTGTCCACGGATAAATGAAAAAATTCACTTTAAATGTTAGTGTACAGAGCCCATGTTCAACAAAGTATCGTTAGATTTAAAATTTAACTTACAATCTTTTTTATATCTTGTAAAAATGTTATAAAGTTAATGGTTTTGTTGTTATTTAAATTAAAAGATTTTTAATCGTCGCCATTTTGGAAGTATAAAAACAATTAAAAACTAAATGATACTTTGTGAAAATTTTACTTGTTACCCGATACGGATGTGTGAAAATTTGGTTTCTGTAGCTTAAACAGTCCTTTAGATATAATGATTTTTGTACAAAATACAAAATGGCAACTAGCGGCTAAACAAAGGATTTTTCGACATATGTTAATAGGAATTTTTTTTATGAGGACTATTAACCCTCGAAGTTTGTCCCCGACTTTAATGAACACCTGGTATATACCTCACCTAAAGTGAACCAATAGCTAATTTTTATACTATGTATATGACAGCAAACTTCTTGTGTCTTGTTGGCCGCCATTTTCCAATATGGCCAACAAATGAAAAATCCCCATATTTAATGGTGTTTTTGGATATAAAGTTATTTTCAGACTTTTATACTCTTGATAAGTTTGGCGTAAATGTAACCGTTTTCAAGCTATGATGCAAAAACACTTTCCGTTTAAAACCAATATCACCCAAAGTGAACCAATAGCTCACTAGAGCCATGCCAGTTATGTTTTATGCTCACTCTGATATTTCAGTGGTGCAGCATTTAAAAAAATTTACGTTTTCTAAGTTTTTGGAAAAAAAATTAAGATTTGTTTCATAACAAATAGTTTTTATTGAATGCAAAAACTTGCGCTCCAAGCAACTAGAACTACTTTACTATAAAACTATTTTCAGCCATAGCTCGCAAACGGTTACATTTACGCCAATATTATCAAGAGTAATAGTCTTAAAAGTACCTGTTCTTTCAAAATACACTATAAAATATAAAGTGTTCTATGAGACATTTTAAGTTGTCGGTCATATTGAAAAATGGCGGCCATATTTTTTGGATTCGAAATCAATTTTGAAATCATCTATAAAAATAAAGGGGAGCCCCCATAAGAGGTTTGTTGTCATATGCATAGTATAAAAGATAGCTATTAGTTCACTTTAAGTGAGACATCCTGTATTATTACTAATGTAGCAGCCACAAAATCGAACGGTTGGATAATTTTGGAATTACATTAATTTTGTGATAAGAAAAATTTTTCTAACAACCTTTATGTTTTTATCTACGGCCATTGCAAAAAGAATCAATAAAGATACTGAAAGTAACACTATTAAGAGGCTCATTGAAAAAAAATCTGGAAATTGAAAACCGTTGCATTATCAGTTCATAATTATACAGATTTTTCATTTCCATACAGGTTCTAGACCAATCAGAGCTCAGCAATTGAGGAAAGTAATGTCATTTTGGATATAATGAAATGCAAAATCAGCTGATTTATCCATAAAGATATTGCATTTTAGTGGCTAACCTCAAATGTGAATTTTGAAACATACACAAAATGAGTGATTTAAAAAGTGAGGAGTTCAAAAGAGTCTGAAAGAGATAAATGCAAAAGCTAATGTTGTAATTAACAACCTATTACCTTGGAAATCTGAACCTGCATACGAAAAAACATATAACCAGTGGAAAAGTGAAAATAATGTGCATTCATTTTCGGAAAATGTTTTGCAATAGTCGTAGATACATTAAATGTAAAACTCTTTTTTTTTAAAGTCTGAATATTGTTGGTCATAGATAAAATAGTGTATACGATTGTATTGTGCCTTAAAGCCACTCATGTGATATTTAGCAACTTATATCATGGCTTTAAGACATTCATAATACAATCGTTGCATAAACTACTATTAAAACCCATATTTGACAAACGGAAAATCGCCCACCTACCCAATTTCATAGTTGCTACTATGGGTCTACAGTTATATGTAAAATATATAATACAAATACTTGTGTTGTTAGATAGCACAATAAATTAAATCATTTATGTTTATGGAAGAATGTTTATTGTGTTTAAAACTCAACTTTGAGATGAACTAAAATGCAATAAACATAACTACAATAAAAAATGTTATCAATCATACAATTTGAAAAGAAAAAACCAATTTATATACATTAGATTTAAGTTTGTACCTTTATTTAGACTATGTTAACCGTAATGAACTATGGATTCAAATGAAATAGTCACTAGTATGAGAATTGTTTTGTATATTGCATTAGGTTTATTCTGTCTATTTGACTTTTATGACATTAACTTCATTCGAGTTTTTATTGTTGCTGATGTTGGACCGAAAACTCAAATAGTGTATTATCAGTTGAGGTCTTGACTTCAGTGTCAATGGATGCTTCTGGCAGCGCATTAGCTACAACATCAAAACTCACGATCTGATATCAATAATATATCAACATAATTTAAAGAATTTATCTGTGCAGACATTACTTAACACACGAAACTTAGCCGCAGGCCTAACATCTACATTTTTGGTAGACGTAAAACATCTAATTTGTTACACTTTATGACTTCAAAACAAAGAGTCTACATTAAAAACCACTTATTTTCTCTGGTTTAGAAACTGTGTGGCAGATTATCCGCGCATGCCATGAAAACTGAGATAGTATGTTTATAGCTATTTGTATAACAACAGTGCAAACGATGTCATATCGCACGAGAGGTTCATATGGCAGCACAAAGAATCAGATGAGAGCTGCCAGAACTTCGAGGGTGGCCATGACAGTTTGCACTCGTATTACACACAAGATTTTTCCTACAATAAAAAGTTTATTTAGGTTATGTTTTATTTTCCCCTTGGTATAAATGTAAATATAACTTTTAGATCGTCAATATTTTGACAGATTAATTAAAACATTTCCAGTAACTTCAGTTTCATTGCACAAAACGGGAAGTTGGTGTTGTAGGAAGGAACGGCAACCGTCTATCAGCTGACTAAGCACTAAGCGCATACTATTGGTTAGTTTCATATCGATTTGGAGTATTCCGCACATGTGATTGGCCAGTTAAATATCTGTCCTAGGATGGATAACACATCTCATATTCATCCTAGGATGGAAATGTACTGCTTATATGTTCAACTAACAGTGTGAAATGTGACTGCTACAACACGGTTGTAGGAAAATAAAGTTTTTAACATAAAACGCCTGTACGCCTTCGCGGAATCACGCAGTAGACTGGCGAGCAATTTTATGACACCTGACACCTCTGCTTTATTTTCACTACTCATAACACCAAATACAGTTGCCAATGAAGGTGATTGCTGATGCGTCAATGGTTTTTTCTTCGTCTCTTGTCTTAGTGTTTAGCGCTAGTGTTAACTGGTTTGGGTTTTTTGCCAATTTAAAATGGTTGAAAAGTGGTAGAAGGTTGTGTTGGCAATTTTCCAAAGACCAGAAATTATTTCTAAAATAGAAAACAAAAGAAGAGGAAAGTAAAGTTTTTAGGTTAGTTTTTAAGTAAAGTTGCACTAGAACATTACGCTTGGTTTAATTACATTTTAAGGTAAATACATTACAGTTAATATTACTGTTTAGTTACGTGTTTTCAGTACTTTTGCTGAATATCCACAATTTTCTTATTCTTATCCTCATTTTACTATGCAAGTTAAGAATATACAGTAGCCTGTCTCATTTGGACTTGGTTGTTTTGTCCGAGTAATTAATTCGAGACGGGTATCTCACAGCAGAAAGCCAGATTCTGATCCATCCTTGACCAGAATGTCAACAATTTCAGCTGAACAGACAGTTGTGATCAGTTTGAATCATAAATTTACACTGTTTAGGCCCCTCAGATTTTAATTAGTAATTTTATTGACTTTTATTCCACGTGTTTTGCTTCTAACAAGAATTTCCCATTCGAAATACCAGAACATCTGTAATCAAAGTACTATTTGGAAGGCTTAAAAATATTAAATTAGATTTTTACTATGTATAAAAATTTTATTTATTTTTACATTTAAAATCCTGTTTTTTGCTGGTTCAGATGGAGAGAATCACAGTAAAAAATTTTTAACGTGGTCTAACTTTAAACTATGTTAATTGATTTGTACACAAATTAAAAGTATATTGACACCACTAGTATCAATAAAACATAAATTAAACATGACAAAAACTGTGTAAAGACAACCTACACTGAAACCTAAGGCTAAATTGTACTGTGAATATTATTTGTATATTACTCAATAGAAACTACCTCTTTAACTAAATGTAGATAGAGGTTGAAAAATATATAAAGCTTTGTAAAAATTAATGAATATAACAGATAGACAAACATAAAAAACTTCCAGTAAATTAAGATTATACAATAATACACAGTAAAATTTAAGATTGTAATTGTGGAATGGTTAAATAAAATGTCTATCATACCATTGAGCACTTCTTGACCTATGGATATTAGGGGTTCAAGAAAATAATTATTATATGTAGAATAGTTTGTGTTGCCCTTCTCCATCAAATTACGTAATAAACTAAATCCCTTTACTATTTTTGATTTTTTATCAAAATAAATGAATGGTTCCTCCGGAAAACGTTCCAAGCGACAAAAACCTAGTTTCGAGTTATCAAGCGTAGAAAGTTTAATTTACTGTGGAGTACGCCAATTCTGACAGACGAAATCAGGACTGCAAACTCAAATATCTTCAAAACCAAATATACCACAGTGTAGTTCGTGGCGTCTAGAACCTTTTCTACTAAATAACGTTTTTCGGGGGGGCCCATTCAAATAAAGTTATAAAAATATCACACAACTGAAGTGATTTAATTGTTAAATAACAATAACTAAGCTGAAAACAGTCTATATTATGTAAATACACTAAAACATTAACTGTAACCTTTTTTAATTGTAAGTGAAGTCACTCTGACACCCTTGGTGCACTTCATTGGGACCAGACCAATGCTAAGCAAATTAAGTGATTTGTATGGATAGTAAATCTTCACCTTTAAATGGAAAAAATAAATGCATAAGGTTTAAATGAAAATGGACACTGTCAACAAGTCTAATGTGAAACCGAAATAATTTAAAAACTTAAATTAGTTTCATAGCTTAACAAAGAAAATTTAGGTTAAACAGGATTTAAATATTTGATAGGTAACAGATAAAAATTAACTTGGAAAAGCTAAAAGCAGCTTAACAGAAGTTGACTAGTAACGGTGCCATTTACTGAAACGTTCCATGATAGATGATTACTTATAATCACATGATAAATAAAACTAAAACTTACAGAAAATAAGTCTAATATTGTACAAAACTTAGTTTTTGACACTTTCTTGCTTCATTAGTTGTGGGCTTATGCAACTTACACAAAAGTCTTTCCCAAATTATACAGGGTGATTTACGAAAATATGTGGTAACTTTGGGAGCTCATTCTACACGTAAAAACAATGAAAAAAACATATAAATGTAGGTCCGGAAATTCTTTGTTAGCGACTTATGGCTAGTGCAAAATGTCTCAGATTTTGGTACCTTGTATTAAATAAGGGCTTTCTGGAATTTCGTGTAGGTAATTGAGGGGATAATTCAATTTTCCTTATGGTAAAATCGAATAAAATCGGTCCCAGAACTGTAAGTTAAGTATGTTATAGAAAACCAATGTACAGTAAATGTGAGAAATTGGAATACAACAACCATTTTTGATATTTGGCCACAATAACTTTATAATTTTACCAATGAACAGATAAAAGTTTAAAATAAAAACTCGTAGAAAATTTAATTCTGAACAAAATGTTAATAAATGATCAAATAAAAGATTTTTTAGAACAAAAATATGCACACTTTGCTCCTATTGCCATTGAAGGCCCAATTTAAAATGTGCATAGTTAAAATAACTCATTTTTTACATTTGACCACAATAACTTTATTATTTTACACATAAACAGATCAAAGTTTAAAACTTTTTAATTTTAATTCTGAACAAAATGAGCTCCTAAAGTTACCGCAAATCTGAGTGAATCACCTTGTTTAGACTCATGAGAAAAAATTTCATTAAATGAGTGCTCTCATTTTACACGAGTAACTACAGAATTGCACTGATCTACACCTAATGATGTCTGTAATGTAAAACAACCATAAATGCCATAACTAGAGTAAACCACACGAAAATGGTCCAATTGGTTCTTAGACAGCTGGTTGCCCCTCACACCCTCTGCCTGGCAGTGATGCCATTTTTCATTTAGGCTATCAGCTGCTATATACCATATGCTATAATAGAATATAGGGCGATTTGGCAACACTGAACTGACGCTCATCGGACCATTTTTTTGCGTTTTACTCTAAAAGCAATGTACACAAAAAACTTGAATTTATTTCTTGAACGGCAGCTATCAGAATTTAATGTCCATAACCTTATACATACTTCTGGGAAAAAAACTACTCATGAGTTCATAAATTATTGAGCTATTTTCTCATCATTGGCCTAGAAAAACTCAGATTTATTTTATGTAATCAACTAACATAATGTAAAATGAAACATCAATGTTATTGGTTTGTCACCGGTTAGTATAGTCATCTGTACAATTATGTTACCTATTGCGATTGATTACTTTATAAACGGGTACATTTATTTAACATAAAAACAAACCATGCAAAATATTATGTAACCCCGAAGAAGTTTTCAATTGTAATAAACATACAGTTAAATGATGCCATAGGTATAAACACTGTGTACAAAATTAACAAAACATTACACAAACCTATTTACACTAAGTAAAGATATCAGCAATAAATTACTTAAAAATTAAGACTGAGTTTGCAGTTATCGGCAAAGGTTGATGGGACGACAGAAGCGTGTCTTGAACCTGGGGGAGATTATGTGTAATCAAAATCTTCACATCTTCGCATCCGGTCATCCTTCTTCGTAATCTTCGCATTCGAGCAGTGGTAATTTATCCTCATTTATCATTATTACAAGTTCCTCGCTAGACTCATGAGCTGCAATCATCCCAACAAAACCATCGAAACCATCTCC
This sequence comes from Nephotettix cincticeps, assembly GCA_023375725.1. Taxonomy (NCBI): domain Eukaryota; kingdom Metazoa; phylum Arthropoda; class Insecta; order Hemiptera; family Cicadellidae; genus Nephotettix; species Nephotettix cincticeps. The sequence continues at coordinate 50,835,882 of CM041790.1, read as the reverse complement.
TTTTAACTACAACCTACAAAACAACACACTATAAAAATCATAATTTGTTCTCATTTACCAAGTATGGTGTTGGTAGATTAAAACTTTAAAAGCTAACATATATAGTATAGTGTTAGATGAAGTAATCTAGAACGTAACTATTCCATGCGTAATAGGACACGAAAAGTGTAATGAACATGATGCATACTATGTCCAAAATTATGTTACATTAGAACCCTTCATATTGGCTTCACTGGCTACTTCCTAGAAGAAAAATAAAAATGTATTTCCCAAGGCTTAGGCACATGTACAGTACACAATCGCTTCTGCTACTCGAGCGCTCTCATGGTTTTCGCGGTTTATTACTCAGATGAGCTATAATCCTTAGACAGTTGGTTGATTGTTATTAAGTGTGGTTTATACAAGTAATTCTTTTTAGGTTGTGATTTATGCAGCCATGTAACTTTACATTCAGTTTACTGGACACAATAGTGTAAAAACAAAAACGTAACGTGGAGACAGGATTTCAACTTAATAAGTATTGTTATGTTAGTGTAGGTACTGTAATTACTGTACGTTATTAAAAATCTTTTCCTCTTCACAATTTTCTATTTGTTAAACTAATCTGTGTATTTTTTCTAAAAAATAATCACAAAAGAGACTTAAACCCTAACTATAGCTACATTTATCAACTGCATTTTAAATTGTAGAAATTAGCCTTGACGCATGTTTAACTAATTAAAATAATTTACCTTTTTGGTAGCCTGAGGTGTACTGTGGGCGAAGTTGAGACCTATACGTGACTGATGATGCATCGTAATTGATGCGTCTCACAGGAGAAAACAATGATTGACACCTCAGACTACCAAAAAGGTAAATAATTTTAATAACCCGTATTTTTTTATTAGGTATGAATTATTGTTTCTAAAATAGATTGATTCAACCGGAAAAGGGCCAAATATGAGGGGTTCTACAGTAGTATTATTTCACTATCAACTAACCAATATTTTCCCTGTCAAGATTCAATCGAAGAACTGGCTAAACTGTAAATTCAATTAATCAAAACTAAACTAACTTAAGTCTGTTGAACATTCCTATTAGTAAACAAATTCTCATGACATACTTTTTACACACAGAAGATAATATTTACATCCAAATATAGGCAATAGATAAATCCCCAATTTTATCTACAGTGGAATTTGTATGCTACAGAAGCTAAGCAAGGCAAAAACCATAACTACAGAAGCACTATTAAAATTATTACACTACACCCAAAGCAACAAAAAAAAAGGTATTTCCCTGACCTGATAAAGCATCTTGAAAGCCCTGAATCTCTTCAATGCCAATTGTCTTCTCAGGAAGTTGTGGGAAAAGGAAGTGTTCTTCTATAGGCGATCAAACTAGCCTCTACTTCTTAAGAATACATAGAACTTTTTGATGAAAAAATTATAAACATTTTACAATAGTTCACACTAAAGAATATTTGTTCTTAAACTATTAATCAATATAGTGAAATAATAAAAACCAAACAAAAGCTTAAAAACAAAATTATTTCATAATGTAATTGAAGTATTACATTTTAGTTTGATCTTATATATTTTTTCAAAAAGATATCTTAAGAAAAACTTCTTGCATTGTTAACCTTGTGTTGTTCTATGAACTTCTTAGTATAACAATGAATTAAATATGGAAAGGAAATGTATGTAGATGTTACAAAACTTAACATGTATTAAAGTCCAAATTTATTTAGTTAAAGAAATCAAATATATGTGAAAAGGATTGGTAACTATTTTTAGGTCTACCAACGTATTTTTGAACAGAAGAAGTGTGTTTGTGTTATAATTATAAAATTACAAACTTTATCATTCTTAAAATGAACGAATAAGCAGTTTACACGGGAGAACATCATTTATAAAAATTAGTGGTATGTTACACAGTGTCAATAAATTAAAGCTAGGCTCAGGTTAATTAATCTAGTCCAGCTGTGCTAACCGAATCACCTATTTATAAAGTGCACATGTATACAGAAACATTAGATATACAAAACGATATTAAAACGACTGCTTTAACTGAAAAAAACTCTGACTTCACCATTTTGGCAAAATATATCTTTTTTCTTTCTCGAGATTTTATGAGTTCAGTATTAACTGAAAAGAGTGAAAATATATTTCATTTCAAATATACTGACACTACAATAGGTCTGTATAACAAATTGTATTTGGCTAGAAGCTAAAAAATGTTTGATTCCACTTCTGAAAAGAAAATACTGAACAGAACAAAAAATTAGCCCAGATTTTTAACTTAGGATTAAAATTGTAAACCTTTTTAAAAAGAATAACTCAAAATTCAGCACCTAAAACGTCTATCAAAACCTTTTCTCCAAAATTAATAGGAAAGGAGATTTAATGCTGTGACAAACCGATTTCTGATCCTAAAATTTGATCCAACTAAAATGTAGTGTAAAGAAGTATACAGTGCTTCTAAAATAAATGTAAATTACATATCTCTTGGTGTATGTTGTTTGTGTTAAATAAATAAGTACCTGGTGACCGAGCTTTGCTCGTTTAGAATAAGACATGTATTATAAAAATTAATTAGAAAAATTAAAACACATTTATTACTCAATGAAAACATTTATGTGGTTGAAATAAAACCGATTTAATACACCATAATTAATATAGCACTGACAAAAAGTATCGCCCCTGGTGGAGATGGAACTCGCGGCCTATAGTTCTTGAGGCCGACACGCTACAACTCGGCTACGACGTTAGTCAATTGAGCGATGCCGTTTAACGTCTTTTAGCCAAAGCCGATCATTTACTATTTAATTATCCATACCGTTATTATTAGCCTGTGATCAACTGATATTGTTATAAACGGAATGAGGATTGAAAAGCAAAAGAGAAATTTCATTTACATCAATTAATTGGTTTGTTACAGTGGCTTCAAGCAATACAACGAATACGTTTTCTATCAAAACACGGAAGATTTTGGAAATACTTTTTTCTGCTTTTATTTTGCACAGCTATGTTATCCTTAAGTTTTTACAAATTGTTTAGTAACCTGATAATTTTGCATTTATTTAATTCATAAAATAAATATTAATGCATAACCTCTATATTGTTCCCCGCAGTCTTCAATCAAGAACTGTCAAACGGTTATAAACAGCTGTTTTGGTTTGTATTGTTTACATTTTATTCTCCATAAGCGTAATGTTAAATTTTTAGATTTTAAACTTAATATTACAGTAAAACACGAATTTTCCTGGACATTAGACCTATCTAGAACTTATTTTCTACTCGGAAATTAGTTATTTCCAAAATTTAAAGAAATTCCTCGGTGCCGTTTTCGAGATCCGTGTGCAAATATATATATATATATATATATATATATATACAAACCTTGCTCGTATTATAGTATTGGATAATAATACATATTCAAACCATAGAGTACATATTTTATAATGTAGAGTTCTGTAAAGGTGTTAACTTTAAGATCGTCGGGATCAATTTTGCTTTGAAGGTGAAAATAAATATAAAACTAAAATCCCATTAACCCTTATTAATAGACGAGACCACAGTCAAGGTAGAGTTAACAATAACAGGTCTTAGATGGTTTGGCAATGTTTATTGATTTTCATACTGAATACAGGCTCGTGTTCAAACTCAATTCTCCATCAATAATAATTAACCAATCCGTTAATAAATTAACGGATTACAAACAACTGATTTTGATACCGACTGAATCAAAAACAATAAACTAAATAAATAAGGCTAACCTAGGGGGCAAAGTAATAATAGTTGCTTACAAAACTAGCTAAAGAGGAAATATGGTTATAACCAAATTAAAAGAAATAAAAGTTTTATACACAATCCTGTGATACAATATACACATCAAGCTATAAAACGTACAACAGGAAAGAAACAGCTATTTAAAGCGTTCACAGGGAACCAGCAAAATACCTGTAACTCTGATTAAGTAGTCCGTTTTGGCCATGTTAAGAATCAATTCGCCAAACTTATCAATGGCTATTCAATACACTTAAAAAATATGTCAACATTTTTAATTTCTCAGAAACAGTAAATATAACAGTTAAAAGTTTTATCTTATAAATATATAAATCACATGTAATTGACAAACTATTTACTATTACACCAATATTTTACCATTTAGTGAATCAATTTTAGAAAATATGATCTTTGATAATAACTTTTGATTGAAAACTCTTCATTAATTTAATTTGAATGAAAAATATGAAAAAAATACATTGACCGAGAAAGCAACCTTTTTTATGGATTTCAGGCAATGGAAAAAAGTTTCAATATTAAAAACTGTTTCTGTGGTTAACAACATGAATCGATTGAAAAACATTTAACAACGATTTCGGTTCACAGTAATATAAACTGTTGTAGTACGTGACTAGTAAACTTAAAACGATTAACAGAGAGATGGCCACTCTAACAACTCACTTGACAAACATTTCACTACGATTTAGAACAATGGAATATCGATAATCCACAACCAACCGAAATTAACAAAATCGCTAAATCATCGGTAGATTATTGTTTTTCACACATTTACAAAATTACAGTCATCAATAAATATAACTACAAAAATAAATACTTTACGTCATATTGGCAAGATATTCTCATATACAACGAACAGTGTAAAGACTAACAAGTAAAAAGAAAAACGCTACAAGGTCATTGACAAACTTATAATTATGGAAACTAGCACCAATAACAAAATCCCTCTACAGTGTCAGAAATTTGAAATTACCATAATGAGTTTGGGGTGACAAGAGTGCGATAGCGGATAGTTTCCCGGCACAGGCGCTACGAAGCACTCGCCATGGACAACAACTGCCACAATCTCGGTTAGTAGGAAAACGAAATGTTAACAGTAACAACCCATATAAGAGATTTCGATCAACACAGTGAGACAAGAGTACAAGGGACTACTCAGTGGTGGTGGCGCTTGGAGCGGGTGGTTCTACCCTTATCCGTACTGCTAGGGGCTACATTGGCTGGCGTACCGTTTTTTGATGTGTGATGCTCCTTTACTGGTATCCTGAACAACTCTATGTGCAGGTAGTCGCAAATTTCCTTGCACACTTGCGCGCTGTACCGCATCAAGTCCAGCGTTACCCAGACCTACAACAACCAGCGACTTGTTAGTGGTGTTATGTTAGATTAGGTTTGGAAGGTTAGGTTAGGTTTGGTAGGTCTTATGGTATTACTACAATAGATCCCCCTGGGCTGGTTCAACTTAGATAATCCTTTTCTTGCTTACTACAACCATGTCCATTTAAATAACAGGTTACTAACCTTTATATCCCGTCGATCCAATTCTATTTTGTCACTATCGTCTGTGACCCAGGGTTTCGAACTCGTGGTTCATTTTCAAACAATGTCAATTATTCACTCCATTGGAGGTCGTTATATCCTCTTCAATATATAACACACACATATTTAAACAAAACAGTACATAAATTTACATTTAAAACATTTAAACTTTAAAAATTTAACTAATTTAGGTTAGTTTATTATTAGTTTATTAGTTTCCACTATCAAACTCTAGTTTGATAGTGGAAACCGGCCGGTACACACAATACTTAAATTAGTTAAATTTTTAAAGTTTTAAATGTAAATTTATGTACTGTTTTGTTTAAATATGTGGGTGTTATATATTGAAGAGGATATAACGACCTCCAATGGAGTGAATAATCGACATTGTTTGAAAATGAACTACGAGTTCGAAACCCTGGGTCACAGACGATAGTGACAAAATAGAATTGGATCGACGGGATATAAAGGTTAGTAAGCTGTTATTTATTATCCACCAATTCAGGAGGCTTATAAATAAAAACATGTCCATTTATCGGTTTGTTTCCATTATAGACTGTGAAGTCTTATCGATCAAACAATATTATGGTAACCCTGGAAGCGTGTAAAAAGTGACAATTTTGCAGTTAAATTAATAGCAATTGACATGTATATTTTTACTTTCTCCCCCTATTTGATAGTATAAAGAGAAAGTATTGTTTTTGTCAGCATTTTTGAATATGATTTTCTGGTGGATATATCCATTGTAGATTAGATTAGATTAGATTATTTGAAATGGCGACCATACCACAAGGTAGGTATTTTAAGCCAAGTATGAATGAGGATTGAATGTAAGATGATTGTGACGCGATCTTGTAGTCTTGTTACTGACTAAGGCTGACATGTTCCTTAGACAGGACTGTTAATTAATAGCCCAACAGCCGATGGCAACTAAGGGACCTACAGTTTAACGTGGAATCCGAACCACGGCCTCTGAATTACGAATTGGTCTAATTATGAGGATAGTCTTTTGTGGATTAACTTAGTATTCAATAGTGCGGACGTTAATCCACACAAGAGAACACTACACCCACCGACCATCGCTCACAACTATCCACAATTCGTGACCTCCAAGTAGCTGGATTACAGGATGTCGCCACCATCACAGTATATTTTATTGTAGTTCTCCCACAATAAAATAAACGGTATCAATGGACTGACACATACTTTCTCCCTTAAGTAAATAAAAAAACTACAATCTGTAATAAACAATCAAATTCTTGAAAGTTTATCTAAGTATCATTTAAAAATTTATTGTTTCAAAAATAATCATCCAATTTCTGAAAATAAAAGAAGATAGACAAAGTAAATTAATTCTTAGAATTTAATGGTAATACCAAGTTTTACTAGATTTTTTTGGGTGATTTGACCTTACACTTCAAACCAAGTTTCACGAAAAACGTTTTTGAAAATAAGGAAGAAACAAAGTTAAACTAACTGTTGGAATTTTATGGGGGCAACCCCCCCTCCCCGGTAATACCAAGCTTTTTTGAGTAGGTTTTGTTGGGTAATTTTACCTTATGCTCCATACTAAGTTTCATGGGAAATAAGAAAGAAATTGATTTTTTTATATTCTCCATAAGAATAACATTGGGCGCTTTCAGACAACGTACTGTGTTTATCATGGACAGTTTATTTAACTTTTCTCTGGAACCGTTAGTCGTAGACAAATAATTCCAAAATACTAATTTGTTTAGTTTTTAAAGCTGGTTTCAATGGTGCCAGTACAGTTATATTTTACTTTTATTGTTTTTGCTGAAAATTTAAAAATTTGATTTTTTTGACATTTAAAAGCCCATAACTTTTGAACCGTTACTTTTACAATCATCTGTCTGTGTGACTGTGTACGTGTATGTGTGGGGATGTGCAGAAGCCTAGGGACGAGGCTATTGGTTCAATTTTCATGAAATTCGTTATATAGGTAACAACCCACGGTATCTCGGAACTTTTTTTATTGTTTAGATTTTTTTATTTTTAAGGTTACTTCACCCCAAAAACACTTACATTGAAAATTTCTCAAAAATGGCTATAACGATTTTGATTAAAATTATATGGTTTTTAGTCCGTTATGACATAAACAAAATGAAACCATCTCCATTTCTCAAAACATCAGGGTTTAAAAGTTATGGGCTTTTAAAAATTAACAAATAATTTTTTTTGCAAAAACAATAAAAGTAAAGTGTAATTTGACTACACCACTAAAACCAGCTTAAAAAAATAAGTAAATTAGTATTTTGAATCATTAGTCTACGAGTAACGGTTCCAAAAAAAGTTAAATTAAATGTCCGTGGTAAACTCAGTACATTGTCTGGCTGAGAGTACCCAATGTTATTCTTATTGAGAATATTAAAAAAATCAATATTTTCCTTACTTCCCAGCTGTTTTCCATGAAAATTGGTATGCAGTGCAAAGTCACATTACCCAACAAAATTACTCAAAAAACATGGTATTACAGGGGAGGGGGTATAGTTCCCCCCATAAAATTCTAAAAATTAATTAAATGTTGTTTCTCTTAATGTTATTTTCAGATAAATATGTTAGAAAATGAAATGATATTTAGATATCCGTTAAAGAATATGATGATTTTATTAAAGATTTTTGTTTTAATTTACTTAACCCTAGAAGTGGCAAGCTTTTTACTCTTAACTGTAACATAAATATAATTACTAATATCTTCATGAAATATCAAAGTTTAAACAAAAAGAGCTTAAAACATGCCCCCCCCCCTTATAACCACTAACCACAAAAGCAAAACAGGTGTCCACTGCAATCCCAATTAAGCCTACAAATGCCGTCAACTTCCACCCAAGCCGGTCACCGTTTATTTAAGGTGGGCCCTCCCGCCACTGTACCACACATTTGCAAGCCAAATTGGGATTGCTCATGGTCGGGATTCGAACCCTAGCACTTCCGAATGGCTAGACGTTACGCTCGTCAGCGCAGCGCTCTAGCCGATTAGGCCACATGTGCATAGGAGTTGAAAGCGCTTACTTGGTTATAAGACCTGCCCGGTGGCAGGCTAGTGTACTACGAAAGCAGTTTCGGTTGTTTGCCCCCAGATGGCAACACGGTCACGTAGGCGATAGTGTCTAACAAATTCACTAAACTGACCACAGATGCCTCCACCTGCCAATTCTTATTGAATATGTAAATGTGTCGTAAATTACGACTTTGCCATTTCTAGGGTTAAGGGAGAGAGTATGTGTCAGTCCACTGATACCGTTTATTTATTTGTGTTTTGGCATTTCTCAACTTTAATATAAACAAAACTCTACCTGAAGTCAGCTGTATTCACCATTGTGGTTGATCATTGATTACACTAATTTTACATCTGGGTTCCAGTGTCAGTATAGCCTCTTACATATACTTTGACTAAGGATCTGTGCTTGGGACATATCAAGCAAATGCGGAGATGAGCCAATACAGTGCCTGATTGGTATTTCTAGGATTTCATCCTAGCTTCCAACTATACCACTGACTCACCAGAGGTGTTTGGACAACTAAATAAGTATTGTACAAGTTAGGTGGAAAGAGACTACCAAAAATGTTTGTATTTACTTCCCTGTGGGAAATAGGTTAGATCATGGATAAGTCTAAAGGGGATGGTTTCAGTTTATCTAAACAGCTGTTCTTATTCTTTTATATTAAATATTCAATACAGTTTCTATGGAAACTTCTTACATGTTTTCCATCTTCAAAATCGCCAACACACCCCCTCCCCCCAGAGCTAAGACATATCCATGTCAAACTATAAATAGACGTTCCTTATTGTTTAATCTAACAAATACAGTATAAATTTCATTTTAAAATGATGGCTTTTGACTTACCACACAGAGCCACAGAACGTAGTACTCTGGTATGAAGCAATTGAAATACTGGTTTAGAAACAGCATGGCTGGCCCGAACAACGAGGAATCCAAGTATTCCATTTCATTCTTCGTCATGTGGGCAACCTGTAGATTGAATGCTTCTAGATATTAACACTATAAAACTATTTGGATTTAAATTATAAATGGCTAACCAATTTAAAGACGCTGTTAGAAATGACGGATAAAGTTTTTTAGATTAACTACAATGTTTAGTATGACCATAGAAATGATTCTCTCACATTAAAACACTCCTAAAGGCCTTTCCACACAGCACGTGGCATGCGTGGCTGGACGCACGCCACGCCGGCCACGCTAGCCACATGCCAATTCACACCGCCACGACTGTTGCGATGCTATACCGGCCACGTTTCCCGTCAGTATGCAGGAAGATGTCAACTCCGACGGTCCCGTGGTGTGAATCTGGATTTTCTTGTGGCTTACCTTGGTTTGATGACTCCAGCAGCAGCAGTAGTAGTGATAATGAGCTGGTTTTATTGTATTCGGTGACAGCACGGGACCAGTGGGTACATCCAATCAATAAAAAAAGGAAGACCTATGGCGAATTCCATCATTTAATGCGCGACCTTGATAGATTCTGGTAAAGAGTGTGATGGCAGTATTTTTACGGAAAGCGCCCTTGGACAAAGGATCAGCACCTACAGTATTGCTACAGTAAGCATGTGTGTTGGACCGCCGTTCTAAGTGAACTGTCTATTTCCACGTGGTCTAGTATACGTTCGGCGCATGCTCGGACCAAAACGTGGCCGGACATGTTTGAAAAGATCGCTCAGAGAGCGAACGGTAGCCACGCGTGGCTAGTATAGCAAGCGTTGCCGCGTGGCCGTGGCTGCTATGTGAATTGCTTCATTTGATTAGCTGGGAAGCGATGTTTTGAAAAGTAGCTAGTGTGCGTCCAGCCACGCATGCCACGTGCTGTGTGGAATGGCCTTAAAGTCTTCAGAAACAACTCTCCACAAAATACAATACAAATTTCACCTTTGCTTAACGAATGAACTATACGGAAAAACTTGGTTGAACAAATTATTATAATCTCTAGAAAAGTAACCGTTTAAACAAATTTTCCCCAACTTAAAAGATTTTCGACATATTTTAATTTCTTGCCATATTGCACTTATACACAATTGTAGTATTAATTAAACTTCTTGTAGAATTCATTATGGGTACGATAGTCGGATGATTCTCTCATTCTCATATACAATTGCAGTTACAGTGTTACGAGTATCGCTTACCACGAGCCGGTTAGTGACCTTGGCTGCCACCAGCCCAAATGCCAGCACGTACAGGCAAGGGTGGTTCTCGTACAGGTTCTCCTCGCTCTTCCTCCAGATTATGAATGCTGGGACAATCACCAGCGAAAGAGGAATCACCGGAGACAGAACTGACGTGCCCTTAATTATTAAAGAAAATATTTTAATAATAAAAAAAAAGAAATATAAAGAACATTGTTAAATACTTTTATTTTCTAATCCAAAAATTGTGTTCACATTTATCTTTTGGTTTGAAAGCAATTCACTACTAAAAATCAACAAAACCCTAATTAACTCTAAAAGAGTCGAACGGAAAGTAAGCTGTGATTTCTTAACACTATTTTTTTATTTTGAAAAATATTTAAAAATGTGTTCTTAGAAAATATGAAAAAAGGCAATATTTGAAAAATATAGAATTGTGTATAGACAGTAGAACCTCTCAAATCCAAACATGAGGGGACTGAGCTATGATCAGAATGGCCAAAAAGTCGAATATTGGGAGGAGCAAATAATATGTATTTCCTAGGTAGAGAAAAAGCTATACAGTATTGTAATAAAACTGTAAAATGACAATATTTATAAGTATTTGTAGAATAAGCCTTACATGTTTCAACAGGCTCAGTCCCATCAAGTATGTGGGAATTTCAGATAGAAGATCGAGGAAGGGGAGGAGGAGGAGGAGGGAGAGAGGTTTGTTATCGGGAAATTGTATAAGGGGGGTTCTACTGTATATTTGTTGAATATTAAAGCAACTTAAGTTTTAAGATAAACAGTACCTCAATCTATATTGAATTACTTATCCTTACTAGGACTAAAACACATAAATTGGCATGCAACATCCAGACGCTTATAGACAATGCAAAACGAAACAAAAACATGCTTTTTCACAAACATGCAACACTTAGCACAGTTAATGACTTGGGTAGGAACCAGATTCAAGTGAAATAAGTTGAATTTGTGCAATTGATTCAATTTTGAGGCTCAATATACTATATGTCATTTTGGACTGTTGTTGTCTGTATTATAGTTGTGATTTTGATAAGGTAACCGCATAATGTTCATGTAGATTAAAACAGGCTATAACAATATTAAACATATACTACAATTACTTTTGACTTAGGCACTAACTACTTTGATTACTTAGTACAAATTTACATGTAACTTTTGCTTTTTACTTGTAAAATTTTGAAATTTCAAATATATAAAGGCGATTGCAGCCTGTGCAAGTAAGCGTACGTTTACCAAGTGGTAGGTAAATACACTCACTGCAACCGATGAACCGTTTTTGCCGACGCCACCTGTGAATATCACTGCCATGTTGGAATAGAAAAGGTAAGCGGCCAAAACGACGCCGACCAATCCGGGTGTCATCTTCCACTCCTGGTCGACCCAAGGCAGCTACACAGCAAAACGCAAAATGCAACACGCAATCACAATGCTCACCTCAAACCACAATAAAAGTCAAAGCTTAGGCTACTCGTTTATGTACAGCGAATATAGGCTTAACACGTTAACTGCCACGCCTATGTCAGGCCTGATTGCTGAAGTAAAAACATCATCATTGGGGTTTTCCGGCAATATGATTTACACCAGAGTCCTGGTAATCCAAACTAATTGGGACCAAACCCTGTTTGGATTGCCGGGTTGTTCGATTTATTCGGAGTTCAGTGTAAAGTTCATTAAAAAACTAATAAATTCCCTTATTTTAGACCCGAACGGTGTATTTAGAGCAATTAACTTAATCTCATCACAGATCACATATAGGTTTGTCCACTACATGTTTTGCCCCAACAGCATCAAGTGTTCCTGCTGAGACGTTCTATCCTTTATCATCATTAGAAATATAAAAAACGACAACAAATTGACACATAAAATTGAACAATGATAAAACAGTACCATCTGCAGGTCTACTTTTTATGAGATCGCGGTCATTAATGTAGATGAACTCGAATGTATGGAAAGTAGTTCTCCGAAAAGCAATAAAAAAAGAGTCGGACTGTGAGAACCTAATATATTGTGATGCCTTGTGAATGTAGCTAGACATCGCCCTATATTAACTTGAGCAACAGTGTACTGCTCATCCGAAAGCTTGACGTTTACGTTATGAGACGATGGTGCAACTTTGTAATGGCTAACAGGATATCTATGATTCATCAAAAGACGATAATTGAATTCTTATGTTTCAAAAAGTAAGTTATTGTATACTATTAACAGTGTGTACGCGGTAATGTAAAATTAGAGTAACCATTCTGTAGATTAAAATGTTATAATCGAGATTACATTTCTTCGTTTTTAATTTAAACTCAGTAACCTTTTTTCCCATCAGGTTGTTCGGATTAGCTGCATGTTCGGATTACCGGAACTTTGGTGTAGTAGTGATCAGGTCGGCACTGAAAATGCTCACAATCTTCCTCTAATGAAATTACTATCAATCAAGCAGGAAATATTTCTTTAAAATTTGTTTAGCATGGCTAGTAGTAGTGTCTGGCTACACCACCAGATTTGGTAGTAACCCCACGTTTTCTCACAATTTCACCCCATACCGCCCATTTAGGTCAGCATTTTCAACCGTAATAACCAGGAATTTTGAGACAGATGTTAGAGCACCAGAACGCTACTAACCGGTATCTATGAGGCAAGGGATGCATTTTGTCGATTTAATTCATTACAATGCCGCTAGGAGTGCAACAGTCGCCTCTATTGCCGAATTGTTAAAATGTACAACACTGTACAGCCCTTGCCGCTAGCCCGAAAGGGTCGATTCAGCTAACCTACCTTTTGCCGAACCGATTAGACCGGCGTGGCAGTTAATGTGATGATTAAAAGTCACAACACCGAGGAACGATTTGATGTGAGTGTTACGTCTAATCTGATGTTTCTTGCAGTATTAAAAACGTTTTGGGAAGTAGTACATAACTCATCCTCAACTCTCACAACTCCAATAAACCACTTAAAGGCTGACCTCAAAGTACAATGTTTGCTTGGTTTAAATTGAAGTTCCTCCGACAAAGAGTAGTAGAAAGGTTTTTATTTTATTTTTTGTTAACTTTCTGTCTGTTTCTTATTCAAACTTATTCAATGAAATCAAATTTTTCCAAACAATGATAATTTTAGGTATTTGATAGCATTTGACAAAATACATACATCTTAGGAAAATTCCTTTTCTGATATATGTAAATAATTTAATATACATAACTTCTACACATATATATACATATTCAGTATTATCGAACAATTTTTCTCTCTCTTTAACAATATTTTTGGAATAAACTACAATTTTGAAATTCAATTCTCCCACTGTATGGGATTAATTAACAACATAACAAACTAGATATTGCAGTTTCAAGGGTTTACAACACAATAAATTATTTAATATTCTTTTGGCTACAAAACACAGTTAATAAAATAAGAGAAGTTGTAATTACTAATACCCTATTTTTGTGGTACTTCAAGCAGTATTTTTTTTTTTTAATTGTACACGATTACATAAAAGACAAAGTACAAAATTAAAAATATAACTGCTACCACAAATTTCACTGCCTTTGTAGTTTCGGTAGGGATAAAAGTAAAGCATTGCTTGTTTACTTGATTTAAGATAGTGAGATGTAACGGGAAAAGACTTTTACAGAACTTAATACATAAATTTTCATGGACGAGGTTCTATTTTAACTTTTTAAATAATTTTAAAAACTACTATTATTTGTTTTGACTAACCAGAGGTTTTGGGACCCACGATAACAGATTTTCTAATTGGAGTACATTTAGATTTCTAAACCCATACATGACATTGCAAAATCACCCATCTGCCTAATTTAGTGGCTGCTACTTCAGTAGTAAAAGTGCTAATTTTAAATTATTTGAATTACTTTTAGAGTGTATTAGAGATTGGATTTCAACTGTAATCAAAAATATTTCAGTTGATAATTCACTTGCAAAGATGTATAATCTTTTATCACAACAATTTATACAATTTATTTATCCTGAAATCAATCTCGCAAGGCGATAGCGTCTGATGAAATTGGTTTCACTATTGACTGCACATTGAGAATTCAAGATTGCCACCACCAACTTTAAAACAAAGGACACATTGAACCAATAGAGAAAAATATAACACACTCAAACAGCTGAGAAGAGAAAGAGATCAGATTATTAAAAAACATATAATATATAATTATGTATAAAACTAAACATTTAGATTTAAAAAATAGAACAAACATTAAACTCTCATGAACAATATGAAAAGATGAAAAATTAACCTTATCATTAGGTTTTATATCTTGAAAAAAATGACAAAATGGAATTGTGACAGTCATTTATCACTGGGAAAGCTTATCATTTTAAACTGCCTTCCTCCCAATTCTAAACATTTTTTATCTCAGTACCAAGGTCACTAACCTATCGTATGAGCTTTTTATCTATTCTCAAAAAGAGAAGTTTGGTGCATACTGATGAAATAATTTTGAAAAAGAAACACAGGTTTCGGGTACCTAAACAATTAACTGGATTTTTAAACCAAATAAAAACTACATTTTAGGCATATTTTTTGGGAGTAAAATTCCACTAAAATGAAAAATAAAAGTTTGAAATGTTACTAAAATAAAATACAATCGCGATAAATTTGTTTCCCCTGATCTTGGAAAAACTATTTTAAAGTCACTTGTCCTGCAGTTGTTTGTCACTAAATATGTCATAAGGTGAAATCATCAGTAAGCAAGGCCACCGCCTGTCTGCCTGTTTGTCTATCATTAACACAAACACTAACTGTCTCCCAAATCATCTCACTTTTCATGTTTTTAATCCCAAAAAGCTTGCAATATATTAACTTATTCGGTACGACTGACTTTTTGCTGTTATTTAGAATTTTATTTGAAATTCAGTACCAGTAATTATTAATATTATATTATTAATATGATATTAAAATATTAAGTTATTATTAGGCTACACAAAAATTCCCTAAATGTTCTCTTATTTAAATATGCGGGTAATAGACAAAAAAAAACAGAACAAATTTTTCTGAGGATTTTCATTAGAAATATACAATTTTTTTTGTAAAGATTAAAAAAGGACCGAATATGTTTCAACTTTTGTAGTTTTTTTATGAAAACCTAAATTCATGAACAACTGGATTGAGATATAATAAACTAGTTATAATGTCAACTGCCAGTTGTGTAAGCTTTGGATACAATATAATTACAAAAAAATTAAGTCAATTTAACCTAGAATAATTAATTAGACAACACAAATACAAAATATTGTAAAAATTTAAAATTGTCACGTAGATTTTTGTACTTCAGCGCTGCAGTTTTCAACAATTTGCCCTACGAGAAACCTGCTTCCTAGAGCTCCCATGAAAGCTGAAATTGATACCATGACGAACGACATGAACAGGCAAACAAGCACAGTGTAGGCCTACTCTATGAGACGAGCAAGGTGCCGACATGCACGACGGGCCAACCATGGTTAACCATGAGTCACTTACGGCAACTGACGAGCCGTTCTTTCCGGCCCCGCCGGCCTGGAATCTCTGACAAAAGTCTATGAAATTTTTGCCGTAGCCCAAAAAGAAAATGGCTCCAAAGCTTTGATTGTACTGCAAGTTGATGAAACTCATCTGGGAAACCAATGTCTCGTTAAGTTTAAGGTCGTAACAGACAGATGTTACTTCTTCGCTTGCTTCTTTTAGAACGGCACAACTGCTACGTTCTATGATTTTAAAATTTTTGTAGAAACTGTATGAGTATTGAAAAATAATCTTATTTCAAAAATAAAACTTAAACTATACTGCTGTTAGTGCTTAGAAATTTACTAACAATAGGGTAGATATTTCAATTTTCACCCCTTTCACAAGACACTGGCTTTATTTTTAGGCATATTGTCCTCGTATCAATCACTTGAAATATCACTAAAATTAAAGCATCATGATTGTTGCTACTGAATATTTCAAGGTGTTCAGTTCTGGCGAGTGTTGAGCTATCAAAACATGATATTAGTTCTCTGCACATATCTTACACCTGTTACTGATCCCGTGACTCAGTATTTGTTTAGGTAATTGCTTTGGCCTTGGTTAACAGACCGATGAGGTAATAAAAGTCATTAAAGTAATTATTATATATTGCTATTGTATATACTTTGTATGTAGTTCTTGAAATAAAAATATTATTATTATTTAGAAAGAGTACACATTTTAGTTGTGATAACAACAGAAATATTGAATTTAAATTTTATTGGAGAAAATTATTTGTTTTATATTACTCATTGAGTATTATTGCCATTTTTTTTACAAAAATACAGTGTAACTCTTATCCGTGTTATGTAACCTGCTATGTATAATTTGAGAAAATATACAATTTGATTTTAATTTTCACTTAGTTTTAACGATGTCTTGCGAATTTTTGCTATTTCTTAAAAATGACCCTTTCAGCAGGACGGTAAAGGCCACTATAAATAACCTGTCATACATTTTGCATAATAGTATAGTACACCATTAAGACCCAAAAATGGCTTTGAGCACCAAAGTCCAGGAGGACCAATGTTTTACACTTAAAACACAAGTTGGATTTTGCTCCCTTGAATTGTAAGGCATTATTATAATCGACACCACCATCTGCAGAAGTTGAGGTGTTTCACACACAGACAGAGGACGGAAGGGAGGTTAGTTGAGGTAACAAGGCATGCAGACCCGCCCCAGTCGCATCCACGCCCCACGCCCACTTACTGCCACGGTGGATCCATTTTTGCCCACGCCCCCTGTAAAAATCACTCTGAAGATATGGTATATTGATATGGATCCACAGACTATTGTCATAATAACAACTCCGAAACGGATTTCCATAAAATCAAGAAATCCAACCTGAAATAAACAAAACTTAACGAAAACTTGACACAAATTATTTTATAAATAGTTGTGTAACGAAGTTCTTGTTAAATGTGCAACCTAAAATTAATTTATTAGGCTATTGTTTGAAAAATATTAAAGAATAAAATCCTCTTGGATAGAATAACTTTATAGAATTTAAAAAGTAGACCTAGGTATTTGAAGATATTCATCTTGTGAAATCCTGACTCTGAAACAAGCAAACTAGTGGACAAATATAGGCAACCTAAAAATAATTTATTATAGTTAAAAAAATATTAAAGAATAAAATCCTCTTGGATAGAATAACTTAATAGAATTTAAAAAAGTAGGCCTAGGTATTTGAAGATATTCATCTTGTGTCAAATCCTGACTCTGAAACAAGCAAACTATTGGACAAATATAGGATTATTATAAATTTATTACGAACATCTGAAACAGTAGGCCTACTATTGGACGGTAGGCTGATAAAACTAAGCTTCCAGTAATAGGTCTCATAGTAGCAGTATCTATAGGGACCTAGGATTAGGGTACCTTTCATATGTAGTTAAATCTGAAATCTCCTACTTTTTTACTGATATACAATATACATGGAGTAAAATGTTTTGAGAATTGACTTAGCAACTTTGATAGAATGTTTTACATATTCATAAATCTGACTGATACATTTACACAGATCTGATACATTTTTTTTATCTGATACATTTTAGTAAAAGGTTTTGTATAATATGAAATCCAATGTATTGTTTTGTGTACATTTTATTTGATATTTTGTAATAAAAACTACTAAGACCTGCAAGACGTCCAATACTAAAAAAATTATCAAAAGAACTAAATATTTTTTAACTCATTTCATTTTTGCCTAAAAATGTATAAAAATTTAAGTTTATAAGATGGAAAATAACTGGTGATAATAATACAGGTAGAGTGAGGTGTATTAACAACTTAACTCACTGTGGCGAAACATATTTGCATATCAATTGGTTATTGCATCACATTAGTGATGTGAAGCTTCTAACGGTACATGGTGGCATAAAGAACCAACATCTACATTTACTCCTAAATTTCAAGTGTTATAAATATTGGTTTAAAATATAATTTACATTTTATTCAGTAGATAATCTCTGAAATAGAAATATATCATTCTATCATAATTTTAAAACAGGGCATCTAAACAAAAATATTTTATTTCTAAAATAAAATAATAATACTGTTTTATCTGTCACCTCTAGTTGCTAGGCTTTATTTGATTATTTTTGGTCATCTAACATGATGAAAAATTGGACAATCTTGACTTCAATACAATTCAAATTACTCGATAACTGAAGCAGCAATAGTTAAACTAGTTAGCAACATAGGGTTTCTTTCAATTAAAAAAAGATATAAAAATGTTGAGATGTGTTCCTTTAATATGGAAGAAAAATTAAAGACCTTTTGACACAGGCCTAAATTTTAATAGTATAAATGAAAAATGAGATGAAATATAAAATGGCATTTTAAAATAAAATTAAAAAAAATTGTGAATCAGACCTTGTTAGACCATACTCCTGACCCGAGAACCGCTGAAACCAAGTGGATCAACATTATAGTGAACTGGGCTTCCGTGACATCTATGCGGCCAAACCTCAGCATCCCTGAAACAATTATTGCCCGTTATTGCAGAAACGGGCATTAAGATTGATTGCGGATGTTCCGCCTAGAACTCATTGTAAACCTATTTTTATTAGGCTGTCTATAATGCCTTTAGCCTGTATTTTTATATTTCAATGTCTTATATACATTAAGAGTAATTTAAATCTTACAACCACAAATGGCGAATTTCATAGTTATGAAACAAGAAACCGCTCCAAATTAAAGAACTGATTTGTGTCACTTTAGTCTTATTCAAGATAGTTTTAGATATACTGCCATTAGATTATTCAATCATTTACCAAATGAGTTTAAAGTTTTGCCCCTGCCTAAATTTAAATTAGCCTTAAAAAATTTTCTGCTCAAAAATTGTTTTTACAATTTAAAAGAATTTTTGATACATGATTTGTTTATATAATCATTTTGATTTGAGTAATGTACAAATAACCTATATGTAACTTGACATGATTGTATTATTTCTGGTTATATAACATGTGATAAAGTTAGTTTTTAACTGACGCAGCCTATACAACTATGTATGTTTTATAACTAACATGTTGTCCATGGAATAAAGAGATTTGATTTGATTTGAATCAACACCATTTCGTCAAGTAGCTGGCAATTTTGTTACATCCTATCAAATTACAGTTATGAAGAGTTACTCTGAGGAAATTAGGTAGTTGGGGTTTCGCTGCCATCGACATATCAACGTCCACAACCTTTTAGTACGTTATCACTGTCTTATCTTAAATTTAAGCCATGAGGAACTTGCTATTTCAAAACCATTTGGTGTCCTTGTTCCATGTAACTTAATTCTTGTGAAACTTAGCCACCTTTTTGGATTCAGAAGTTCTTTTAGTGGCTTACTATGGATTGCTTTTCCCTTATCTTTCATACGCTGTTGCAATCTGGGGTTTTGAATGTGAAAATTCAAAACGCGTTTTTAAGTTACAAAAGAGAGCCATTCGAATAATTTTTAAGAAGCGCCGCGCATTCTCTTGTAAACCCCTTTTTGTCAACAATAGAATTCTCACTTTCCCATCTTTATACATCTTGAACTGTGTAGTATTTGTCAGGAAACATTTTGACCTTTTTCAAAATTCAACCCGCCCCCTCTGCTACGGTTTGAGAAGACAGCTTGATATAGATATCCCGAAGCACAAAACTTCTTTTTTTGAAAACAACCTCTTTTATAATGGCATAAAGCTGTTCAATGCACTGCCAGCCACCTTAAAAGTTGAAACAGACGTGGACAAATTTGGCAAAGGGGTTAAGAATCTTCTTTTATCACGCTGTTACTACAGCATTAGAGACTTTTTAGCCTAATTTAGACTATCTCTGTTGAACAGTTTTTTATTATATAATCTTAATTTTAATAATTATTCCTGTAAGGAACACTTTTGTAATGACACTATTATGCAGTTTGTAACTGTCTTAAATAAAGATATTTGAGTTTGAGTTTGTGTAATGGAATATTCTTTTAATCGGCGTACTGGTTTGACTTGGTATAAGTTTTTGAAGCTTTCCTTGTGTTCATTTGCATATTTTACAAGTGGTTGTTCTATTTTGTTGTGTTTACGAGCAAATCTGTGTCCTGTGATCCTTGTTCTTGGAGTGTTAATTGTGGAACCAATAATTTTTTACATTTAATTTGGTAAACTATGTTTGATGAGTCACAGGATAGGTTATTTTTTATGAAGTATGTTTTATTAGTTATGTTATTTGTGAATGTTGATGTGCATGGCATTAATTTACATACTTGACATCTTAGGCATAATTTATGTGTATGTATATACACATATATTTCAACAACTATTGTTTTTGGCCTCTGGGCACCTTAAAACGAAAAATTAACATGGTCCCGGACTTAAGTCTTACCATGAGACCTACGGTAATAGCTTCTTCCCTATGGGAAATTTGCCAAAAAGCTAATATTTTTTTGGCAAAAGCTAAAGAAGTAAAATAATTGTTTTAGAATGATGTCAAAAGTAATGAGAGTCCATGGTAAGGAAAATTGTTCATTACATACACTTACTGAATTATTCGGTAGAGGATGAACACTTTTAATGAAGCCAATCACGCCTTTGAAATTTATTATTTTTCTGGAACTAACGTTAGTAGACTATTGTTTTATCTTTAAATATTTGTATTGAATTAAAAAAGTTAAAACAATAAACTTAATATGGTATGCACTAAGAGAAGATATTATTAACAATAATTTTAATCATAAGTTAATTATAAGGCCTACTAAAATATAATTACTGGTAACACAATTTGATAAAATTTGTATGGTATATTAGTTAATAATTAATTTTACAAACTATAGCCAACATCTGGCAAATAAAATAAATTTTGACACTTTTACACACATTAGACAAGTTTTAATAGGGCCTAACTTAAAATATATTAGCCAGATGCTACTGTTGTGTTACATCACAACATACGGGATATTGCCAACATACAGAGCTCTGCGGAGTTAAGCTAGGTTCTTTATTGATATTAACCTAACCTAACTCCGCAGAGCATTGTATGTCAGCGACCAAGTGGCATCCGGCTAACACTAAAGTACCTAAAATACTAAACAATTAGTAAGAAATTTATTTCAATTTGAAGTAAGGCAAGGTTATCTGTGATCTTAATTTTACAGAACTTTCAATAATTTATAATTTTCTTGATAACTTATACCTTATCTAGGCCTATATCTTTCTTTAGTTTATTTCTATATTTACAATAAATATGTCGAGTTTAAATCAACAAACTGACCTGAGACGTATGTTTGCCAGTGCGCACAGTAAAACAGTGTTACAGCACAAAAACATTGAAAGAACATCCAACCAGGACAGTGGCCCAATTGTACTGCGATACATGCTGATAGGGCTACAAACACTGCAACAAAATATTTAAAATAATATAGATTAACATAGTAAAAAACTCAAATTTAGGCATATAATAAACAAGTTAAAATTAGCCTACCAATTAAAAAAGACACAAGCACATTACATTGCAGTTAACGGCCAACAAACCAGGAACTAGAATTTTCACCAAAGAACGAAAATGCACAATCAAAGAAAACAAATATTGAATGGAACCAAAATAATGTGAGTAGACGGATATATCCATCTTTGACCCACAAAAAGCCTTAAGTGGACATACAAATCCATCTGCTGCTCACATCAACAATCTAGAAAAATGAACACTACTGATAATCTTGAGTATTATTCTGGGCAGTGAACAGATATATCCGTCAATCACTTCCAAACATCATTAGGCCTACCCACCAATTCATCATAACCATAATTTGGATTCCAAAGAAAGTCTAAAAAGTCTTTATACATATTTGACTACCGGTACTGTCCATTATTCTTTGTTTGAAATTCAAACAAAGAATTCTCATCTCAGTGACGATTGGACGTGTTTTGTTTCTTATGTGTGTGGTTAGTAAGATTTTTTAATGCTTTAACCTTTAATGTGTTCAGCTTTATACCGGCTTAGTCCAGATTATGTGTTAATTGTGTTGTGTTTTAGATATTAGTTCACCTGAGGATGGGATCAGATTCCAAATCCCGAAACGTTGTGAAACATTGTTTTACATAAAATCGTGATGGGAAATGTTTGTAATAATAATCTAAATGTCCAATATTGATAAAATATATTTCAATGATAAAAAACAAGTATAAGGAATATTTGTAACAAGCTCTCAACAATAGGTAATCCATGGTTGATTTAAGCTTACCTCATAATTATCATAGGAGATGCTTATGGTACTGATGTCAACTGTTACATTTTGTAAAGTGTATTTCAATATAAATTCAATTTCTAGGCCAAAATAGATGAGTTTAAAACAAATGTATTATTAAGAAATTATTTGATTTTATTAAGAAATCTCAATAAGTCAAATTTGCAAGTAGGCCTAGTCTTGTTTAGATGGATTAATGTGACGGAGTTTAAATCTGGATAATCTGAACAGGTTAAATGTCCACGTTGCATGTACAGTAGAACCTCGATTAACCGTCACCCTTTTAACCGTCAGTCTCTATTAACCGCCACCCTGCTACCGCAAAATAAATGTTTCCGCGTCAGCGCCGAGCTGGATCGTCTGTTGTGGTCTATGATGAGTAGTGACTACTGTATTACACACCTGCAATGTGCGTGAATCATTGGCGGCAAGGGTAATGACCCAGCTGGTTAATACCTTACACTCTCTTTGAATTCCACTGCTACTCACCGTTTCATTTCAGTTCAGTTATTGCCGATTTCGAGTGCAATGCCTACTAGCGTTTTACGTGCCTTACTGATTATTGATGACAGTGCTGTTTATATGTAGTGTGTAATGCTCTTCTGTTATGGCTGAGAAACGGAAACGTGTATTTTTGGGACTCCACAATAAACAATAAATTATTAAATGCTGGTGCTTCTTCCCAGAAAAATTAGAAACATGACCGCCTGAAAAGCTCGACGGAAAAAGAAACTAAAGAAATAGAAGGATTATTTTAAAAAGTAAATACCGGTAACGTAAGTTTTGAGAGTAAAAGTACTTGCACAGTTGATATTTCATTGTTTTCTTAATAAAATATTTTCATAAAGTATTTTTCACTTGACCTGGCGTAGTTTTTTTTTCTCTTTAAAATAAATTCACATTAAGTACTGTGCAGCAATCATGAAAACTAATTAGGACTTACAATGGCGGCGACGTTATAACATGCAAGGCAGTGAATTGTGATGTTGCTAAGCCAAACACTGTCTAGGTGCTAAGATTTATCGGTGCCATTATTATTTCTGTTATCCATCTATTCGGTTATCCGTCATGGTCTCGGTCCCGAGGGTGACGGTTAATCGAGGTTCTACTGTAGCCTACTACAACTGTAAAAGGTGCCTGCAATGTTAGTGCTTCAAACTGCAGATAACAGTCGTACAACAGAATACCCGAATATCATAGGCATTTAAAATGTTAAAAAGTTGTTTTAAATTACATTAAAAGTTTAAATGAAGTCTGGAAAAACAAAGCAGGACTTTTTATTAATTTAACGTAAGAATTGAAAACTCCGGCTCATCCAGATAAGCCGGTATCTGAATGACTTGGATACAGATAAGCCAGAATCCGGATGATTTGGATCCAGAAAACCGGACTTAAATGTAGTTTGAAAATCAAATAAACTTCCTAGTATATTTAAATTACAGTAGTTTACCTGTTGATATAGAATCGCAGCCATGGTCAAAAAGTTCACCTAAAGGTGAAGAAGAATCAGTTCTTCGGGCCTGTTTGCCATCAATGGCATCCAGACTTTGATAAACAAAAAGTCCAATGGCACAAAGTAAAAATGCCCATCTTGGTGCCTGCACAGAGAAAGAGAAATGGTAGATATAACTTTGGTATCATATCTTCTAACCCAAAAAGGAATTAGCAAGTGATAGTAAAAACTTTATAGCAAACTAGTGATCTCAAAAATCACAAACATTTCAGAGGCCATAGTGCAACACTCTGAGGCAAGGATTAACTAGTAAGTTTCTACTGTTAAGGTAATTAACAGTAACTAATTAAGGTACCTTACTACCTTAACTAGTTACCTTAATTAGTTAATTACCTTAACTAGTTAAGGTAATTAACTAGTAATTAGTGAGCCATTCTCATTGAAGTAAATTATAATGACAAATCAATCTAAGCTTAGTTGAACATAAATGTCTTATTTTGACTAAAGCCTGTTTAGTTGGCTGTTGAAGGTTTAATCTAAATAGGATTAAATGTATAATTTTTTCGTAAACTATGAAAATTGATACCATTGTCACAATAAATTTCATATCAGAATTTACCACTTGAAAATTATGGGAGTTAATATTTGGAGTACTTAAGTAGCCTAAGGTATGACATTATAAATGATGAATACTTCCAAGTTTTAAAACTATCTTAACGCTTCGTCCGCGATTTTGATTTTAAAACACAAATGGTGACTCACAGAGTTTTTTTTCTGGGTATTGAAATAATAGACGAATAGTGTTGTTTTATACTTAAATTGGAAAAGGTTCTAGGCTTTGAAAACCCCGTAAGCCAATAACTAATACCAAGAAATAAAAAATTGAATTAAACAGCACGGAATTAGCTGAATCAAGACCCTTCGTCAGGGACTTCAAACAATCTTAACGCTTCGTCGGTGACTTTGATTTTAAAACACGAATGGTGGCTCACAGTTTTTTCTGTGTATTGACATAATAGACAAATAGTGCAGTTTTATGAATATACTAGCTGACCCGGCGAACTTTGTAACGCCCAACAAAAAATACATGTTAACTTTAAGATTGGCTATGTTCTGAAGTCAAAAATAGCATTGCGGCTTCGTTGTGAAAGCTTTAAATATTCAACAGCTGATTATTATAATAAACCTAATATGTATAAACATTGTAATTAATTTATTTGGCAAACATATAAACACGTGACTTTTAATCATACAGAAAATAAAAAAATATAAATACAGTACATAATTCCCAAAAACCATAAACTATTAAAGTGGCGAATAATGTTGTTCATTTTGTACAGCACTTAGTCACATTAATGAATGATTCATATGGCATTGGATAGTAAAGAATATTGCTATCGGAGAGTAAACCAACAGCTGTTTTAAGAAATCAAATGTTTTGATTTTAGAAAATTCGTAAACAAACTTATTCCCCAAATGGTTAACATTAGAAATTTAAAAACGCTATAAAATGGAAACTAATTAAATTGATAGAAACTGAATATGCCTATAGCATGACCGGAGCAGAGACGAATCTGAAAAATCAAAGATCATTTAAATCGGTCCAGCCGCTCTCGAGTTATAATGCATGTAACTAACACGACTTTGTTTTATATATTTAGATTATAAAGAGGTTGTTTGAAAACACTTTATAATCAATACTAAGCAATAAAAAGCTTTAAGAAACGGAACTAAAGAAGAATTACAAAACACGGAAACAACATAACCGTAGTAGCGCAATCGGTGACAAAAGGTAATCATCAGTTATGCGATCCTCAGGATTCAACTGAGAGTCTAGAAGTGTTAGGAATGCGAAATGAAGTTGGACTAGTTTCTAGAATGCAGCATGTGAAGTGCAGTGCTTCTTGCGAGTTAAAAAAATAATAAAAGTGCCTGGAGGCATGTCACCAATGTAGAGTTACACATTAAACACCAAGAACCACAGTTCTTATAAGTGCGAGTTGAAACCATGCAATTAGACTGTCCGACTAAGTAAAATTTATTTTAAATTTTTTTTAGCTATGAAACCTAGGCCCAACTTGTAATGTTAGGTTAGGAGAAATGTTTTCTTACCTCTGATTTCGCATCTGGGCTGTACCACACAAGAAGTAGAGTAGTCAAAATATTTACTACTAGTCCTAATATTGTTATTAAATTTGGGGCAAGCCAAATTGGAACCTTACTAACCAACCAATTCCAATAAACTTGAAGGTATGGATCTAAGAGACTGCAACTGTCGTATTTGTATTTATGTTCACCTAGCCTTTTCAACTGGGCTGCAGATAATAATTTGTCTTTGAAAAAGATCATTTTTGGAATTTTGAACTAAGTTAAACTAGAAAAATATACCGTTCACATGAAATTTCATGTTACACCACTCACAACATTAACTAATCCTATCAGTGTCAGTGAAGATAATACATTAAAAAAACTCATCAGATTCTGAACTTTCCATTGCCTTTTTCCCAATTCCCAATCCCGTACTGCCTTGCCTGTTAAGTCCAAAAAAAGTGTTGTGTTGTCTGTTGTGTCACTGTTGTTTGTTATAACAGATCCGAGAGGGGTGCACCAGCTGACATCATCAGATGAAAAAGTATATGAAGGTAAAAGAAAATAGTAAAGAGAAATATACAATCGATAAAATTTATACGTGTACGTGTAAGAAACAGGTTCAATAAATTATAATAACATGTTTTAATGTTTACAAATATTAATCAATGTTTTACTTATTAAATAGTATTAGTTTTAAATTGTTTGGTTTAAATTCACAATCAGTAGGTCTAGATATAAATGCAACAATCTTTCGTGGATTACATCTTATAATTTCACAATCAAAAATCTAAAAAATGCATTCTACTTCAGATAATTAAGCACGTTCATAACGGTAAAAGTATAAGAAATAGAAAAGCGTTCTTGTATTACACGTGTATAAATGCGTGGTTATAGAGAATACAAAACATTCAATACTGTACGTACTGTATTGCAACATACATGAAGAAATTCTATTTTTGATTTTGTTATGGCTCTGATCCCATTGTGTAGATAATAAGTTGCTCACCCGTACCGTTTTCCTTATGTAAATTAAATTAAAATGTGAAATCTTCTAAATACCTCGGCAAAAATGAAAACTACTGCATTTTAGCAAATTTTCCATAAGGAAGAATAAAGTATTACCGTAGGTCTCATGGCAAGACTTAAGCCCGGGACCATGTTATTTTTTAGTCTTGAGTTGCCCAGAGGCCAAAAACAATAGGTAGTCTTTTAAAAGTATATAATATATAAATACAGAGTGTAACTGAAATGCACCGAAAAACTTTGGGATATTGTTCCTGAGGTCAAAACAAACAAAAAATGTCCTGTAAACATATGGACTCTCTTGCTCCGTTTTCCGTCTGTCGGTATATGTATGTGTATTTTATGTAACTTGCTATAACTCTGGAACCACTTCAAATTTGGTAAGAGTGTGAGTACTAAAATAGGACCTACTTTTTTTGCATAGTTTAAAATTTTTACTTTGTAACATTTCAATTTTTCAAAGCTCTATTATTCATTTAAATACCATGGAATTTACAAAAACTCTTAAAAACAAAAAAGATGCAAAATTTAATTTTCTTAAAAAAAATTTTTAACTTTTAATACAGTCATAACACAAATATAATGAAGAAAAATTTGTTTTTCTTAAGCTACAACTTCCATATGTTTGCAGGACATTTTTTGTTTGTTTTGATCTCAGGAACAATATCCCAAAATTTGTCAGTGAATTTCAGTTAAGTCCTGTAAATATAATGACCAAATTTGGTAGAGATGTGTATTCCTACATTTATTCGGATGAGTTTGTAATCGAGACATATCGGTCAACAGTAGTTTGAGGGGATTTTGTACTCGAAAATTGGGATTATTGTCTTTTTCATATGTAATTTTAATTTACTTTAATTTTACCTCAGCTCAGAATCAGCTTAAAAACTACACAATCAAGTTCCTTAAAGTTTTTCTCTATCTCCTACGGTTACAGAGATATTAAAAAACCTTAACACAGTATATTGTATTGTGAGGCTCAAACCCATCCAATACTATAATACGAGCAAGGTTTGTATATATAAATAAATAAATATATTTGCAAAGGATATCGAATACTGCTCTAACGAATTTCTTTCAATTTTGGAAATAACTAATTTCCGAGTAGAAAATAAGTTCAAGATAGGTCTAAAGTCCAGAAAAATTCCGGTTTTAGCGAATTTCCCATAGGGAAGAAGCTATTACCGTAGGTCTCATGGTAAGACTTAAGCCCGGGACCATGTTATTTTTTCGTCTTTAGGTGCCCAGAGTCTAAACACTAGATTAAAAAATCTAAACACAGTACGTTGTATTGTGGGGCTCCAATGTTAATCAAATGGAAGATAGGGAAAAATTAATATTTCCCATATTAATCAGTATTTTTGGATAAAACTTGATATTTAGCTTCATGTGTTTGAGATCTATCCATTTATGTTTAATAATCATAGTTTATGTGTTTATCATGGCAGCAAACCTGCATACTCTTTTCCCATATTAATCATATAGGGAATAGGCAAACTCCTTTATTTATGGACAGATGTTGATGAAAGTTGGTATAGATGTTAAGATAAAAATTATTCATGGTAGAAATGACTTCTTTCAGTGTTCCTCACAGCAGCTAACCTGCACACTCTTTCCTATGTTAATCTTATGGAGAATAGGCAAATAATTCTCATGTTTATGGACATAGTTTTATAAAACTTGTCATATATTAAATTATTGATTTGGAAATTCGCTGAGTATGCAGGTCTGCTGCGACGGGGGTATTCTTGTAATATTAAGCTTAAAACAATTAACATTAAGCTTATGGAGAATCAAATGTAAACAATACAAATCAAAACATTTGTTTATAACCTTTTGACAGTTATGTTGATTGAAGATGGTGGTAAACAATATGTGAATAGAGGTTTTGCATGAAAATTTATTTTATGTATGGTATGTGATAAATTAAAAATTATCAAATTAGTAAACAATTTGTAAAAACTAAGGAGTGAAATAGCTGTGCGAAATAAAAGCAGAGAAAAATATTTCCAAAATATTTCTTTTTTTATAGAAAACTTATTCATTATATTGCTTGACACCAATGTAATAAACCAATTGGTGCAAATTAAATTTCTCTTTTGATTTAGAATCCTCATTCTGTTTCTAACAAACCAGTTGATCACGGGCTAAAAATAACTGTGCGGATAAATAATCAGTATATGTTCAGCTCAAACAATTGAGGTTGGCTAAA
This sequence comes from Nephotettix cincticeps, assembly GCA_023375725.1. NCBI lineage: Eukaryota > Metazoa > Arthropoda > Insecta > Hemiptera > Cicadellidae > Nephotettix > Nephotettix cincticeps. The sequence continues at coordinate 50,806,385 of CM041790.1, read as the reverse complement.
AGCACTTAAACGACATCATTGCTAATCAGACACAGCAGCTCAGTACTAGGGCGGTGGATTCACGTGTGGAAGGTAATGAGATCGATCCCCGTCCGGTATTAACTACATTTTTGTTCAGAGTTTATGCAAGTTAGTAAATAAGGTGTTTGTGGTATATTAATTGGTATATTAAATCAGTATTTAAAACCATACAAACTGTGTTTACATTGAGTAATATTCAACTGGAATTCTTAGCATAGATTTTAACAAAGATAAAAGCCCCCAATCAACTTCAGGCTCCCCAGCCCAAAATCTAGAGTTGGATGTGAATCCATTCCAGAGACGGTCACGCCTCTTGCGCTCTCCAGTCGGGAAATCCCTCGGTCCCTGGTAACGGTGCCAGAGACAGAACTGAAGATTCTGGCTCCACCCCCTCAGGGTACCCTGCCCTGCGAAAACGCCACAACTGAGGTGAAATTGCCTTTTGAGGCCGTCATCTCTCTGGCAAAGTCTGAGGAGGAGGACCTCTTGATAAAGTGCCTGAAGACAGTCACAGTCATGGAGGCAGCGACCAAATGCCAGACAAATATCAGTAATGAGGGGAAGACACATTCCTGAATCTGAGGAAGTTGTGACAGTCATGCGAGAAGGCACTCATCACCTCCTTGACTCAGACCAAGCCACCGAGAATGTTCCCCTCGGGCGTTCCAAAGCATGTTACTATGAGCCTCGCAGAGCTGGAGTTTGAGAAGAGGAAGAAGGCAGACGAGATTACTAACGTTCCGAAGCCGGATGAGTGAATCAAAGTGATCGAGAAGAAGGATAAGCATAAGAGCCAGGCCCAGACTGCTGAAAAGAAGAAGCCAAGGTCCTAAGGGCAAACGCAAAAAGGTAAAAGGGCCAAGGTAACGCCCATGGCGAGGAAGCCATTCTCATAAAGCCGTCAGACGAGAAATCTTAAGCTGTCGTGCTTGGAGAGATTCGTCAGAAGGCAAAGCTAAAGGAAAAAGCAGCCGTTACCAAGGCTCTCAGGAAGACATAGAGCCGGGGACCTCGTCGCTGAGCTTGGCCAGTCATCTGGAAATGCAGACCACTGATGCGACCTGCAAAATATCCTGGGGGATCACACCACAGTCTCTTTCTTTGAAACTATGGTCACTCTGGAGGTGTGCGACCTAGATGAATTCATGACTGAGGGCGAGGGCCATCAAGACCAAGACTAGGTGCTGCTGCCGAGATTTAGGTTTTTGTCTCTAAGACAAATTCATATGGGGAAAAGCTGGCAGTCCTCACTCTAGGAGCTATAAAGGGGGCCAAACTTCTGGCGGAGCAAACCTTGAAGGTTCAGGTATCAGGTGCATGAAAAGCTTGTCGCCCACCAATGTTTTTAAATGTCTGGGTTTTGGGCACGTAGCCAACTGCTGCAATGGCCCTGGTCAAAGCAAACTATTTTTCATATGCGGCAACCCTGAACACAAAGCCGATTTTTACACCTCCACTGAACACTGTGTCCTATGTGTGGACGCGGCTTTGAAGGACAACCACGTAAAGAACATGACTGGGTCAAATCGCTGCGAGGCATTCAAAAAAGCCCTCAAAAAGATGAGCTTCTTCTCGAAAAAAATTCAGGTGCTCCAGCTAAATATGCAGCGAAGCAAGACAGCTAACAATCTGCTGTACCATCTGTTTCAGGCTGGTCCCTCCGAGATGTGGGGGAGTTTTTAGTGGGTGCAAATCCCATAATCCCGTAGCTGCCCGTGTACAGTTAGCATTTAAAACCCCTCAAAAAAACCTCTCTCGTAATATAAGAGCTTACACATAGCAATTCTGGAAAGAATGTAGAAAATTTCTGAAAGGGGGATATCAGTAGTTATCACCCACAAGAGGAAGTTGGAGAAACAGTCAATAACTGTGAAGAAAACCAACACAGAAAAGATGTAAAAAATTATGAGATTGGCAGAATTTGAAATAAATGGTATCGACAACGATACTTTAAGTCTCACTCGAAAGATAAACTGAAAATTCTTACATTCCATATACCTATCATATTCCTAAATGTTTATCCACATAAAAAGAATTGGTTGAAAAATACTCGTCAAATTTCTTTCGCATCATAATACAAGTTTAAATATTTTGTGGGAGAAGCTCAGGATGGAATAACATATTGTATTTTTGTGTGAATTTATCAGGTGATGTGCTGCATATCAAGTTTTGAGGAAAACAGAAGAAATTAGATATTTTAAATTGTCCTTCGGACACATCATGGGACACACTCAGACGACATACTTTGTTTACCACAGACAGTAAATTTAACTTTTTAAATTTAGCTTTTAGAGCATGCTTATTCATAATACACAGATTCAACCACTGGAATGGTATATTAAGGCATGAGTGTAATGAACTTGGTGACATTGAAACTGAAAAGACTAGCTTATTTATTTGCCAGGATTGTTAATTAATAGCACAAAAAATAAAGAAATCGGGGTCCAGTATCGTACTATCACAAAATTGTGTTAAGATAATTCTAATGTAAACTTGATTACATCTCTCAATCAAGTCCTTGACCAAATCTATTACATAATTTAGACTAGTATAAAATATAGCTCAACTTAAGATGGCGAAAGCATGCATTGCCTCTCATATACCTAGATGTTCTTCACCATCCGTAAAGGTCTTGTGGTGCTTTTTCACTTATAAAATAATATGTGAAAGTTTGTGCTCAAACAGTGTTGTATACTTTGTACACATAATTGCATTTTTTCTGAGAAAATCTCACTTGGTAAAAGGTGTCAGGCACTCACTAAAAATGACTCTACCAGTTATAACATTTACACAAACTAGTGCCCCACACACAAACCCACACAATTTAGTGCAAGTTATATTAAAAATGTTATTATATCATTCAAAGGACATAGTAAAAGAACACATTTTAGTTGAACATATATGTTTAATATAAGTTGATCATTTTACATCCTAACTACAAGCGTTTTCCTATTATCTAAAATCGCAATATATTATTTAACAACTGTAAAATTCAACATTTGCCTAACCTATTATTCATTATATTATTAAGACAAAACAATTCAAAAAGGTTGTATATCCGAAAGGGTAAATGATTGTTACCTAAAGATATTACTTTCCAGTACATAATACACAAAAATATAACCACATATGTTGTAGTGGTGTTTTGTACAGATATCGTATTTACATTACAACAATTATACTAAATTGAAATGTATAAATAAAAACTACACTTAAATAAAATGGAACAACAACATTACCATCACGCCGAAATAAAGCACATAGCCAAGGCAGTTTTAAGGCCCAATCAGACATTTTTTATAGAATGTTAAAACTATTTGTGCAATTTTCTTGCAAATTGGACAAAAGATTAACAAGAAATAAATCAGAAACAAGAGATCAAGAGTTTTCAAGAAAACACTTGATTTTAAACCTTGTGCATTTATTGATATTGTGTTAAAATAAACTGGCTTTGTAATAAACTAACGTTTGGCCAATATTTGTGAATAGACGTTTCTTACAATTACTTATATCACAGATCCTTTTATCAGTCATAATAAATAAGAATTTTTGGAACTATGTAAATATTAAGGTAATTGAAATTGTACGGTTTATATGTAAGTGGCAAACTCAAAACAAAATCCATAGACGTATTTGGATTTGGAGTTAAATTTATTTTATTGAAGAAACTGTTGTGCAATCTGTCACAACATCAATTGTACTGTAAACCTAACGCTAGATTTTTAACCTAGATAACAAGGTGTTGTAACTGAAAATGGTGTATACAGAGTAAGCAAACTCAGTGTTAACACGAAATTTGATACAGAGTAAGCAAACTCAGTGTTAACACGAAATTTGACAACAACCTTGAGAGCATGAAAATTATGCTAAATAGGAGAGGAGAGGAGTATGTTGGGGAGGGGGTGGGTGATACGTAGATTTTTTTAAGAGCTTTGGCCTGGATTTAGTGTTAGAGCCTGTGCACGTAAGCCTCCTGGATTATTGTGCTGATCAAATATCATAATATTGTTTGCATCAGAAATCTGAGCATACGGTGAGTTATGTGTAGGTTAACAATATTAGAGAACAAACAATATTATATACTTGCTTCAAGTTCCTTTAGAGTGATGAACAGGATGGTTTCTCCACAAACATGCTATTTTTGCACAGTTGTTTTGTTGTTGTTGTTTATTAAGCCTTTAACAAGATCAAGTGCTGGCATGGTAGCTCAGAGATAACTCTCTGGCCAAAGGTTGCTGGAGGTGACAGCTAATGAGCGGTCACCTCTAACTAGCCTATGTGACTAACGCCGCTACAGTACCTCGCTGTCTTCACTGTAAAGGCCCAAGGCCTATGTCGATGCGCAGTACAAGTTAAGAAAAAAAAGTGAGCCATAGAAAATCTGGGATTAGTATCCAATGACTGATATGTAGCTTGGATCCCCATGCTGTGCTGGTAGAGCATCTGGCAGCCATAAGGAAACATAACTGAATTAGAAGAACAAATGGCAGTCATGAGAAACCATCACTGCGTTAGCAAAGCATTTGGTAGTCATGAGAAACAAATGACCGTCATGAGAAACCATCACTATGTTAACAAAGCATCTGGTAGTCATGAGAGACAAATGGCAGTCATGAGAAACCATCACTGCGTTAGCAAAGCATCTGGTAGTCATGAGAAACCATCATTCTCTTTGTATACTGTTGAAGAGGAGCACATTTCTAGCCAGCTTCTTGTCAAGCATCCCCCAATGATTTTGGCCATTTCTGATGCTAACTGGTATTTTGAACAGTTGCAGGTTGCAAAAAACACCCAAGCTTTTTTTATCCTAGTAAATAGAGCAATGTGTTCTGTTACAGTTTTAAATTTATCCTTGAGGGTATGGGAAGTATACTTAGAGGTATAGTGAGGACAATACTTTTATAACATCTATATAATTCCACGGAACCAGATATATAATGATTTTTAATAGTAGTATGCAATACTATTATTAATTCCACTTGAAAGGTTACGTGACAGTTATAATGGAAATGTGGTTGGGAAGTGCATACAAATTTTCAGTGGTCATACCTTGTGAACAATCATTTAGTTTAAGAAAAATATGTATACTGTAACTATGAAAAACCTGAAATACATTTTACTGTACATAATGCAAAAGTTAGGATCTTAAACAAGGAGGTTTTGTTTGTACACTTGGGGAGTCATTACGACTGACGAAATGAAAAAATTATCTACTCGTCTTAGATCAGTAGTACACAAAATAGGAATACTACTGTAACTGAAAACAAAGTTAATATAGTAAATCTTTGAAAGTTCCAACAGTCAAAACAGTAGAAGTGGATATTTAATAAAACATACCAGGTCTGTGTCTGCCACACTAAACAATATTTTTTTTGCAGGTTATCCCAGACAAATAAACAATTTTGGCACATCCTTTTCACCTAATATGTTTTACCGCCCCCATAATTTGCAATGTTTATTGACCATAGGCTCAGGATGTTTGAATATTTGAGTAGGTTAGGCTCATTTTAGTTGTTGTTATTAAAAATATTATGCGTTTTTTACAAATAAGGCAACAAATGTAAAAGGTGATATGTTGCAATGGATGGCATTAGAGACATTAAACATGATTAAAAAAGTAGAAAAACAGAATTATTAAAATATTAAATGTTGGTCGATGTAATATAATCGGATGGAAGAACATGAGGACTGAAATTGATTTTTATAACCAATAAAAATTTGAATTACTTTATCTGAAGTCAACAAAGCATCAAACTATTGAATGGTACTAGAAGCAGCTTTGGTTGCTTTTGGCTTCAACAGTAAAAAAATATTTTATCTCCTGTAATATTTTTGAAATAATAGCTAACTATACCAATACAACCTCCTTGATTTTATCCAAACTCTTCCCTATCTAAAATTTCTGGTTGTACATTCATTCAGAAAAATTACTAAAGTAAATTGCACAAAAGTAGTCCAATGAGAGTCAGATCGGTATTGCCAAATTGCCCTATTCTATTATAGCATATGGTTAGGTCAGCTGATGGGCTAAATGAAAAATGGCAACACTGCTGGGCAAGAGGGAGTGAGGGGGCGAACCAGCTGTCTAAGACCTCTTCGGACCATTTTTGTGCAGTTTACTCTAGCAAAAATATCATAATTACTTTCAGAAATACATAAAAATTCTTCTACACACTTATCATCAAGTTAAGGAATAGTCGTTAAAAACGTGGGAAATTAATTAACAATGATGATAGTAACAAATAAACCGAGGAGTGCATAAGCTGAATGCGATGAAATGAAATCAATATTTAGGAAAAAAAATTAAAAAAAATTTTAGGAATGAAAGGTTAATAAGTTATAATATTGCTTTTAATAATATCAAATGTATATTATGTTTGTACAACCTGAGAAATGAGAATTAATCAAATTGCCAAATGTAAGAACAGTAAAACTGAACTAAGGTACTACAAAGCATGTAAAAATATTAGAAAAAATATAAGTTAGGCCTGTAAAGATTTTTGCTCGTAATTGTGCACGCCTTAGAATCAAAACAGAAACAACCGAGAAAAATATTTGGAATGTAAAAGAATGTACATTCAGTTTATTTAAAAATGTGGTTGGAATACAAAATACTGTATAAAACAGAGACTTAAGGCTGGATTTCAACAAAATATGAAATCCTTGTTTAGGCCAATTTTCAACCAACATCGCACTTATGCTATAACCAATTAAAATGCACTGATGCATGCTGAATAAATTAGGACTATCATATAATTAGGCCACATGAACAAGAGAAATAGGATTTCATGAATGAGAAAATAAGGTTTCACTAAACTATTTAAATCTCATATATTACTGCTACTTTACATGATTAACTAGTGAAATCATTTCAATTTCGCAAAAAATATAGCAAACTATAGATTTTTGACAAAAATCTTTTATAGATCTATTTGATTTTTATCAAACAATTTAATTAATGTTTTAGGCTCATAAAATGTTCAACCCTGTTTACCTGTTAACCTGTTGAGGAGTAACAACAAATGAGCCCATTTGAGTACGCCCATAATGTGACGTTTGTTCCCCGCTGAGGATCCACGTCATATAACGGGATAACGGACATTTGATATTTCTTAAAATATGACTGATAAATAAAAAAATTATAATGGTTTATTACACCTGAAAACTTTTACGTAAAATAATATTATTTAAAAAGGAATAATGTAGAACTGATGCGTAATTTAAAAGGCACGGTAAATTATGTTTATCAGGTTGGTATCGTCGATGTTTCTCGAAAATTGGCTTAGCGCCAATGATGGTGTGTGCGCCACATAGTGTTCAACTGATCTTCAATCTGTTAGATTATCCTAGTGATTTTTGTTGCCGTTTAGTTTTCGACTTCTTTGTAATGGCCAATAATGGGTGATTATTGTATCATTGTTTTGAAATATATCACACCCAAAACACAGTCTAAAAGATGTAACTAGTATGATAGATGTCCAAATAGGTTTAAAATATGTTTTTTATCTACTTCTCATAGTAATAAAATAAATATATTCAAAGAAATACATAATTTTTTTTCTCTCGGGGGTACTTTTTATGGCAATACACCCACTCTACATAGCCCTGATATTAGTCACCTCACATGATGGGCGTACTCATTAACAGGTTAAAGATTATGTCACATTAAAAGAGGATGTATGAAAATTTTTATTGATGAAGTTGAAATTATTATTTTTGACATGGATAAGTCTTAGTTCTGGGGGGGGGGGAATTGACAATTCTACAGACCAAAATTTGAAACGGGAGCGACGTCATATGTTTATACAGACACCTGTTTAGAGGAACTGAAAATATTCTCTTCAGACATATCTATGATCTAAGCTATTTCCCACAGGGAAGTAAATAAATACATTTTTGTCTAGTTATTGATATCATGAAAAGAATTTATCAAGGACAAACTTATTTTGAACAAAGATTTTCACATTAACTGTTTTATTTAAACAGTAGTACCTCCATTATCCGGGCGAGGCTTATCAAGAGTCAAAAAGTTTTTATTACATAAATTTAAAATAATTTTATTTCTAATAAATTCTTCTGTGAAAACATCATTTTGAGTTCATTACTTGCCGTGAAATACAAACTACAAAGTTATGTAATGTACTATGTCTGTTGCCTACACACTTTTTTTAAGTTCTATCAGCTGGTATTGAGTAATAAAGTTACACACATGTAAATGCTCATAATTTTTACTTGTAGTCTATAGTTATTGATATCAAATAACAAATTACAAAAAAATCCTCATATTTGATTCACACATTTCATTTTGTAGTATTTTTATTAAAATCGCATTTACTTGCATGCATTTCTCTTGTTGGATCACCCCACATAATTAAGGTTCTACTGTATTTCCTACGGCAATTATAGATCATACCTCAAGATATATAACTTCACCCTGTAAATATATGTACAAATTACCGTATTCTAAAACGATATTTTTATTTAAATAAACTATTACTGAAAATACTCAATAAATTGATGTGAAAAATGTATTTTTCTGCATAATACCCAAAGAATTAGGAATAAATGTGATGTATTGAGAAAACTAAAAATGAATAATCAAATAACAGTATAATAATAATATAAAGCCATTTAAAACTATGGTTTTCAAAAGAATTGTACTTGTTACAAATATTCTACATATATAATAATAGTAAAAATTGTATAGTAAAATAATATACTGATTTTTTAAAATATCAAATCTTTGGTGATGAACTGCAAGTGCATGAACAAGACTTAAAATTGCTTACATTTACACATAAAGCTAGTTCAATAATAACTGGAAAATACACTTAACTTGACGATTCACATTTTTTAAAATACTATACACAAATTTCAAAAGATCTTGGAAAAACTGTTTGAAAGAATTTGTATTATCTAAAGGTAATATTACATTAGGAACATGCTACGTATTGAGATGTAAAAAAAAATAAAAATTGGCAGGAAAATATTCTAAAGGCACTGGGTTGTTAAATGAAAAAATTATCTTTAACAACAAGAGCAATATTTTTAGGTATCTAGTTTTTGCAACACAAATATGTCCGTGGATATACAATAATTTACAGCTACATATATAGTTGTAGAACTTGACTAATAAATGAAAATATAGAAATTAGACTCTTACTTATAGTTACTATTTATCACATCGTTAACCTCCCCATTAATTTAAATAAATAGAATAAACAACATTAAATGACATTTTATGAAGGAAACAAATTACAATAAAAAAATTCTGAAGGAAATCTCACCATGGTATAATATATATTTTATTAGTTTCCAGAATCACAACTCTAAAGGAATGTAGACAAAACCAGCATCGAAATTCAACTTCTTAAATTTAGTAACATTTAGCACAAAGAAACACCTTGACCAGACCGAGAAACTTGCATTCTGTTCTAACAGCTTTGTATTGCACCCTAACTAGGAACATAAACAATGATGTAACATTTAAACCTTAACTCTATTTAAATTCAGTCCAGGGATTCAGTTATAATTTAACATAAAATTCCTCAAAATGATAAAATAAATAATAAATAAAACTGTATAAGACAATCTACACTAATAAATAGGCCCAAAAGAGGTAATATATTCCTGTTAAATTGGTTTTACTTAACTAATTTATTGTTTTACTGTAAAAAAGAATGGAAGGTTCAGCAACTACGAAAAAGTTGATCTACTTAAGCTTTTCTAATATTTTCAACAAAAAAGTAAAATTCAAAATCTAATTACAGCAATATCTTAATTTCAAATGGTATAAAACATTTTGTCACCTCCTATAAATTCCCTTAAGAACTAAAATACCTTGACTACTTCCGGTTCAGGTGTGTCTCCTATCTACCAACAGGTATACCACCATGTCGTCCTTACCCTTGACGTAAATCTGACCTCTCTTCTCGAACTCGTACCTGTCCTGCAGGGCGGGAATGCAGTGTGCTGGCAGCTGTATCCGCCCTGCGACCCCGGTTGAGTCCATCCGGCTGGCTATGTTCACTGCGTCGCCCCAGATGTCGTAATACAACTTTGTCGTACCAATCACACCCGCTGTTATGTCGCCGAAACTGTAACCGATCCTAAAAACAAATAATGACAAAGTTAAAAATTAAGACTATCCCGCATTAGTCGATCGAGAAATCCTACATATAAGTTTAAAACTGGAACAATGTTAGATATGGAATAGCACAAGGTGATATCATGAAGCAGCAATGATTGAAATGTAAATGTACCAAAGCTACAAAATAACAACATCTCCTCACACACTTTCATATTGAATATAACTGTACAAAATACTACGGAAATTTAATACTTGCACAGGGTTAGTGCCTTGGCACCATCAAAGGTGGCTGGGAATTACATGAGCATGAGGTTGAACTAGATAAATATGAGGCTGAACTAATTGAGAATAAAATTGACATAATTGGGTACGAGTTCAAAATTACCTGAGTATGAGGTTGAACTCAAGCAGGTCCTTGTTGAAGGCGTCCACCGCAGCTTGGAGACACAGAGCAAACTCCATCAAAGTGTGAAGGTGCGACGGGTCGGACAGGCTGGGGTTCAGCCCCGACGCTGCCATATACGTGCTGCCGATCGTCTTGATCTTCTCCACTGACGCAAACTGTGGCTGACTCAACAGCTCGTCAAAATCACTAACCTGCCGTCAAAACATACTTGTTACTGTTGTTTGGAATAGATACACCAACTGAGGTTTTAGAAACCAAAATCAATTTGAGTTTCTGGATAAGTTTGTGATAAGTGGGCTATTAATTAACTGTAAGTGTAAAAACTTACAAGGTTAGATAAGATAAGACTTATAACAAAATAGCGGCAACTGTTATTGCCTAAAATTAAATTAACTGACAGTCAGTTAAAAATAAATTTATGTCCACACAAACAGTTAAAAATATTTAAACATTGGTTACTCTGCATCTCTTGTTCATATTCCAGTATTTTGCACCAGTGTCTATACACGACTGGTTGACATAATTTAGTAAAAAATGGAACATTTAAAATCAAACTCTTTTAAATATGTACAGTAGACTCTCAATTGTCTGCGGTTATGGTTGGCTGAGCAATCACGTATGATAAAAATCACGGATAAAGCAAACCAAACCTGATATACACTGGAAATAGTTAAAAACGACCGTGAGCCGTGAAGTCCTTAACCTTTACTGAATGCTTTGTTTAATAATGTGAAAGACTTCAAATACAAAGTTACCTTTTAATTAACACACAATTTTGTAGACATTATTTTCACATCGGTAAATAAACAGTCCAATACAAGAAACAAGTGCATCGTATTACAGGCCTACTGTTGAACTTACTGTCTTTATTGGCTTTGGGGGAAAAAGTCCATTACTTATTTTTGTTTCTGGGCAATTTCTCTCTTTATAACAATTCAGTCTTTATAACAATGGTTGACCGAATATTTCTAAGTGGGCCTATCATGAGATCTCACAGCAAAGTGTCATTTCCCTTCCAAGAAGTCTGATAGTCCCATTGCATAATGGCGGGCAGTTGGTACGATAGCAAGGCCAAGTGTGTTGCGGGCGGTTGCTATAATTTGCAGGGAGAGGATGGACTTTTATGCGTTACAGTTGTAAATTTTTGTTAGCTGATCGCAGATAATTGAGAATCTTCTGTAGTACGAAAATACTAACGAGTTCATTGAGAACTCTGAGGCACTCTCTGCCACCGAGGTAAGACTCGTCGTACATCTCAGAGAAATTTATGATGCTTGCGAAGATGATTCCGGCATTCTGGACATTCTCCGAGTATCTGGAATAAGAATAAATGGAACAAAGTTAATCTTGTTTCTCGCAACGGAAAGTATATTGTTCCTGATTGAGTTGAAAGTTTATATTATTCAATGACACAATTTTTCGCTAATTAATATGTAAACAAAATTAAAATTCATGAATAGTTAAACATTTAATTTTACTCATCATTGAGGAGATCAAATCAAAAAGAAAATGCTACATTGGTTTGGAATTTCTACACACATATGTATGCAATGGGTCATTTATTTAATTATGTATTTAAAGTTTGTATAGAAGCTGCAAAATTTAGAGACAAACCCAGGTAAACATCAAGCCAAAAGTGGATATTTTTTCGGTGAATTAAAAAAACGTCAATTTCTTGAAATACCTGCTTATATGTAGGAATTTTGAGGAATATATTGGTATTTTCTTATTCAGAATGAACTGTAGGATCAATCTGTTGGCCAATATTAATTACATTCACCACTGTAAAATATTTAATCAAGCTACCATCACTATCACTAGGTCTATCATATTCACCAATCATTCTTCCAATTTCATGATCATTTAACTCCTTCCAAAACACTCATCAACAAAAATGAAGTTACTGTATTTCCTCTAATTTTACAATTAATTTACGATGAAAAAATGCATAAACATCTTATCAACTCTTTGAGAAACATTGTTTACAACAACAATGTAAATACAACAAAAGCAGACGATGTCACTTGATGAAACGTTGTTTTCAATCGGCTGTTTTTAGCAATAGAGCTAATAAATAGATAGATAGAGAGATAGGTCATAAAGGATGAAATTATAAACAAAATAAAGTCTGAAGCTTACAGAATAAAGCATATTGGATTTCTGAGGAACTAACTCGGCACGAACTATTTAAATTTACAGACAGCGGTTCGCCATCACTTCATGTAATGGCAGGCGGGACTTCGGCGGCGAAAACCCATCGATATATGTGAATGGGTTAAGAAATTCTCTTTATCACTAATCACTAATCATTTATAAACTAGGCCTACAAAATTAAATCTCAGCAATTTTTTGATCTTATACAACAAGACTTGATCCAAAGTTCTACGATGTACCTATTAGTTACAATTACAATTTAATACGCAGGTCATGCATAGCTGTTTATTATAGAACTATTATTCCAAGCAATTCATCTGTCACAAAGAAACGGCCTACTTATTATATATATATATATATATATATATATGATTTCTTTTATTTACTAATGGTTTTGAACAATAATGTTCAAAGAATGGCAAGCAGATATTTTAACCGCTCTGATATCTTAAACAATGTAAATGGTCTGTCAACAACAGATTAACTCTAGAAGTGGCAGGTGCTTTACCCTTTATTGTAACATAAAAATCATTGAGCATCTCCCCTTAAAATAGTCAGTACAAACAAAAAACACAAAACACACCCACCCCCTTGTAAAAGAAGCAAAACAGGTGTACACTGCAATCCCAAACAAGCTTACAAATGCCATCAACATCCACCAAAGCCGGTCACCGGTTTTTAAGGTGGGCTCTCCCACCACTGTACCATACATTTGCAAGCTAAATTGAGATTGCTCATGGTCTGGATTCAAACCCAGGTACTTTTGATTGGCTTAAAACGTTTCACTTGTCGGCGAAATGCTTTGATCACTACAACTGTACACCAAAGAAACACTGATAAAGAGTAATTAAGGCAATTAGGTACACTCCTTGAGATAGTTAAAATATCCAATCATAGGTAGCAGCACAACTGACCAATAGGATAATGATTAACAAGTTGACTAAATTGATAACAGATTCCATTACCTGCCACTTCACATTTAATTTTCTAATTACATTTAGAATTAAACTTTCTAGGGTTAAAAGGATTCCTCTTCATTGGTAAGGTGAGCTAAAAACTTACTTGGCAGTTGTCTTAAGGTGCTCCGCGACGTGGCTTGGGATGATGTTGTGCAGAAGCATCTCCGCTTGGTCCTTCATCGTCTGGACCTTGGATTTGTCGCGAGCCGCGACGATGTTCCCGTGGAAACTGAGCCGGTAGCTGATCTCAAACTCCCGATTGAGGAACCAAACCAGCAACAATATCAGTAACACGTCCAAATATATCTCGTAGTTGATGACATTCGTCCCACCCAAGTCACTGAGCTCAATGGTGCTGTTGTGAGAGTCAGTGAAGTCGGTCGAGTGTGAGGTGATGTTGAAGAACGGCACAGCCCCTAGCTTCACATCGAATGGCACTGAGGATGAATTCTTCTTACTAACTGAATCCTTTGAGAATTGCGACATGAGATCATTACGATTTTGAAAAGGCACAGGATTCTTCATCGGACTAGTAAAATTAGATGAAATACTACTCTCATACGAGGATTGAAAATGTAACGTAACGATGATTAAATAACTTAACCCTGCTATTGTTGCGATTGAGCTCTTCATCCAACAATTCAGTTGGGTGAAGTTACAGAAGTGGATGATTCCAATGAAAAACAACGATGCAAAATAATATATGTTCTCTAAACTATCTAGGCCTTCGTTTATACAAAGGGAGATGACGATCATCGGAAGACTCACTAACACGCCGCCGATGATGTGCCATGAATACCAGTCCGAGAACCGATCCAAGACTGTGTTGAGTTCGGGCCAGAACACCGAGCGGAGGCACAAGATTAAGGCGAGACTCTGCACACAGGTGAGGAGTAAGAAGAGCGGGAGGAGGCTGGTTGACAACTCAAACAGGGAGAGGCACGAAATTGTCATTAGCAGAAACACCTGAGAACAGATAGAACAGCTGGTCACAGGTAGCCTACAGCTGGTAAAAATAATTAATAATACTATAATAATATTATTATAGTTAATTAATAATAATATTAATGATAAGGTGATAAAATTCATAAAATAACATAACGCTAACCTGAAAACTCTTGCTATTAAAATTAATTAAAATAGAATTTTCTTTAATTTACTGAAAATATTCAAATCATATCAAATATGTTGTGTATTTCGTAGTCAGGGTACCAAAAAATAACATTAAATGAAACAAAAAAGCACTTGCAATTACAATAACAGTCATATGAAATTTTGGTTCTTCTTTCAACATTTTTATAAATTAATGTTTCACCGTTTGATAAGTGATAAGTTTAACAGGATCTGCTGAAATAAGAAGTATCATTTTAAACGTATTACGATGGATTTTTTCAACTAAATTTTACAACTCTGAAAATACTAAAATTTAACAATCACCTATTTGCTCGGATATTAATTAACAAGTTTTTATTGTGCATTTATTGTTACTGCCAACTTTTCAAGCAATTGTGAATACATCCTTAAATATTTAGGAGTTACTATAAATAGTCAAAAATCTGTAGATTTAGAGATACAAACTATTTTAGCACCAATAAGAGTTTAGAGGCTTGTATAAAACTGCTATCCCCCAAACGTTTACAAATCATTATACAGCCGATGTTATTAAGTGGGAGTCAGAGGTAGGTTCTTTCAAAGAGAAACAATGGGCCTTAAATAGTTTAGTAAATAAGGTTCTTCGAAAAATATTTGGCCCACTTTGTGAAGAATGATCATTAGTAAAAATAGAGAGCTGATATATTATATAAAAGCCAAAGAATTAGTCAGTTAGGTCATGTACTTTGTAGATAGGAGACACAGAAGGATGGGATTCAAAGTTTAGGAGTAGTCCGAATGGCAGAGGACAGAGAGGAATGGAGGAGGCTAAGCTACAAGACAAAGAATCAACTGAGACTTGTGACGCCCAGCCACTATCTATTTATTGTTAGTGTCATTACTGACCAGCATGGCGACAGCGATGTCAAGATGGGTATTGAACCTAGCGGTAGCCAGTGTGGATGCCTCCGCCTCACAGCTGCGATGAGCCTTAAGTCGATACTCAGCCTCCATGTCCGACTGACGGAAGAAGAGCGTCACGCTGTGTAGCGGCGGCTTTACAAAGTAGCTGCGCTGCGACGATGTGTTGTCCTGTCACACCACCAGGTAACAAATAAAATAACCTTAATCTATTTTCTTTATTCATTGTTTTAGCCACAAACTATGTGGATGAGACTAAAGTGAAACCATCCTTGATTAATCATTTCATCATAAAACTGCAGAGACGATAACATGGTGCTTTTGTGATTTTGTAAGTCTACAATTTTCTATTGCAATATTATTTTAATCTCCGGTGTTTCAGTTGTGAAAATAGGTGAATTTCTTTGCTTCAAAAGAAACTGAATCAAATGAACAACTGTCTGGATACATGTTTGGATGAACAAAGGTCTGTTCTGTAGTCTGACCATCTATCTGTGATTCTCTCTCTTAATTAGCGTTGAAAAATAAAAGAAATTATATAAAAGTTGTCATTTTTCTGTTATTATACATGACTTGATGTTTAAAGATGTTAATGGCACATTTAAGTTTTATTAAAATAATATATAGCTGTTGTTGTGTTCATTTGTTCCTCCCAATATTCAAATTTTAGGCTGTTACGACCATGGCCTAGTCCCGACATTTTGAAGTGGTAACACAGGGACGATTATTACGAATTCGTCAAACGTTGAAACACAACACATACACTTAATGAAAACAAAAATGAGGCAGAACAGTTCTTTATTATTTTGTTAAGTTTAGGTGTTATAGTAAACACAAAATTAATTGATGATTTTCCTCATGATATTTACCTGGACACATCTGATCAGCTGAAGATCTGATTGTTTTCTCAGTTTCTGAAAACAAACACCAAACTGGTCCCCGACTGGACTCAACAACCTTCCACTCTTGAATGCATCTGAAACATACTTGATACTTGTATTCTTCATCAATGACCAGCATTGTTGGATAGATTGTATCAAAAATAAAATTTAAAATTTCTACACTAAAAACTCAAAACTAGGCTAAGATGGCGTTATCTTTAATTAGAATCAAAAAATGGTGTGTTGCTGAACTCACTCAATGAGTAAAGGAGCCTACCCACCAAATAGTCCCTTAAACTTTTTTTAATGTTGAGGTCCAGCCATATTTCAATTCAATTCAAAACATCTTTATTTGTGTGTAACATGGACATACATGAATAGTGTCACAAACAACAAAATGATTCCAACTAAGAAAAAAACCAGAATTAATTTTGCTTAAAACTAGGTTACGGCTCCTCTAAAGAGTAAATAGCTTTGTTGATAAGGTATTGCTTCAATTTATTTTTGAATTTGATATATGGGACCACTCCTGTTATGGACTTAGGAATTTTTTTGTAAAATTGTGAACCCGCATATTTAGGTTTATTTTTCGAAATCTCTAATTTATGGGAGCTTAAAGCGATGGATCCCCGAGTTCTGGTATTATGATCATGATTATCACCGACGAACTCCAATTCATTAAATTTCTTTTTTACATACAAAATAGTTTCAAAAACATATATTCCATAGACAGTCATGATGTTTTCTGATTTAAAATATTCTTTAACTGAAGTTTGTGGTTCTAGATTACAAATTATTCTTCAGGCTTTTTTTGCATAATCAAAATAGAATTTAAATTATTTTTAGTGGTGGCACCATACAAAGAAATCCCAAAGGAAATCAATGAATGAATATAAGAGAAATAAACAATTTTGAGTGTTTCCTTATCACAATAATGTTTTAACCGAATTAAAGCATAGAGACCAGAAGAGGTTTTGGTGAGTAATTTTTAAACATGGCGATTCCATTTGAGAGTGTTCTCTATTTCTAATCCTAAAAATTTAATGCAGTTTTTAACTTCAATTTTTTTGTCAAGGACATTAATATATGGTAGGGTAGTGTTTTGAGCAGCTCGGGTTTGAAAATATATAATATTAGTTTTTTTCAAAATTTAAAAGCAAATTATTGGAAATAAAAAAGTTGTTTAATATAGTTAGGTCTGACTTGATTCTAATAGCTAACTCAGAAAATGTTGATGCTGTCACTTTTCAATTAGTGTCATTTGCCATGTTCTGTCTTATATCATCCGACCATTAACTGACAGGCGAAAGGTATGTTCAAACCTTAAAACCATCCCTTAGGTTCATAAAAGATGAACTTGGTTTTCTGAATCAAAAAGATGCAAGATTTCTTATGGCATATAGGAGAACACCTAATACAGTTACGGGACAACACCCACTGACCTTTCATTGGAAGACCATTAAGATTAAGACTTGATTCGACACTTCCTAGATCTTCAAATAATTGCTCTAATAACCAGTGGACCGGTCATTTGTCTTGTCTCCTCTCAACAACCTTGTGAGAGGAGTTTTAAAGAAGGAGACTGTATCTTTCAGAATGTATGCAACACCACAAAAACTGGGCTTGTGCCACTATAATATTGAGTCCTTCAGAAGAGATATTGATGAAATCAGATCAGTCGGTTCTCGAATAAGCGGTGATCCTAAAGAAAAATACCTCCAACCTTCTACTACTCAACCTCAGTCTTAAACTACTATCCAACCAAACATCCAAGCCTCAGTCCCCATATTAAGAAGAAGCTCCATATGCAGACAACAATTTACAAGAGCCAACATGTAATTAAAAATATAAGGTAGAGGTGCTGTATTCCTATATATCAATTGTTTACTTTTATAATCATATCCAATACTATAATACGAGCAAGTTTTGTATATATATTTGCACACGGATCTCGAAAACGGCACTAAGGAATTTCTTTAAATTTTGGAAATAACTAATTTCCGAGTAGAAAATAAGTTCTAGATAGGTCTAATGTCCAGGAAAATTCGTGTTTTCTTGTAATAATAATCCAATACTATAATACAAGCAAGGTTTGTATATATATTTGCATACGGATCTCGAAAACGGCACTAAGGAATTTCTTTAAATTTTTGAAATAACTAATTTCCAAGTAGAAAATAAGTTCTAGATAGGTCTAATGTCCAGGAAAATTCGTGTTTTCTTGTAATATTAAGTTTAAAATCTAAAAATTTAACATTACGCTTATGAAGGATAAAATGTAAACAATACAAACCAAAACAGCTGTTTATAACCGTTTGACAGTTTTTGATTGAAGACGGCGGGGAACAATATGTGAATAGAGGTTTTTCATAAATATTTATCAGGTTACTAACCAATTTGTAAAAACTTAAGGGTAACATAACTGTGCGAAATAAAAGCAGGAAAGAGTATTTCCAAAATCTTCCGTGTTTTGATAGAAAACGTATTTGTTGTATTGCTTGAAGCCACTGTAACAAACCAATTAATATGTGTAAATTAAATTTCTCTTTTGCTTTTCAATCCTCATTCCGTTTGTATCAAAATCAGTTGGTCACAGGCTAATAATAACTGTATGGATAGTTAAACAGTAAATGATCGGCTAAAACAATTGAGGTTGGCTAAAACACCTTAACCGGCGTCGCTCATTTGGCAGATGCCGTGGTCCAGCGGTAGCGTGTTGGCCTCGTAACACGAAGGTCGCGTGTTCAAACCCCATCAGGGGCAATACTTTTTGTTCAGTGCTATATTAATTATGGTGTATTAAATCAGTTTTATTTAAACCACATAAATGTTTTCATTGAGTAATAAATGTGTTTTAATTTTTCTAATTAATTTTTATAATACATGTATTATTCTAAACGAGCAAAGCTCGGTCACCAGGCACTGTTTTTTTATGTTGTTATTCAAAACTTGAGGTTAATTTTGTGAAACAATAAAACAACTCTGAACATATTTCTATTCTCTTTATTTAATATCTAATAAGGACCAATATTGTTTACATCAGTATACCTAGGAAACTTTTGTATGATATCTATGTATGCTGATGACATCACCTTGCTTTTGAGCGGAAACAAAGATGATATAGATGTAAAATCTTTCACAGCACATGGCCTACCAATATTGCCACTCTAACAACTTGGTGGTAAATCCAGGAAAAACAAGCCAACTGGCTTATGGGAGAAGATGTGAAGATGTACCAACAATACCTGATGTAGAAAGAAATACCCAGGCCTAGTCACAGCATATAGATGACTTCCTCCAAATTTAATTCATCACTTTGTGCGATTAAACATACAAAATCCATTAGCAACACTTCTACTGCAAAGATAGCGTACCATTCTCTGTTTGAAACACATTTCAGGTACGATCTCATTTTTTGAAGAGGAACTTTGGCAAGATATTTTCAGAGAGTTTTTATACTACAAATGAGGGCTGTAAGAGACTTAGATAAGCTAAATTTCAGAGAAAGTTGTAGAGAAGTTTTCAAGACTGAAGATTATGACGTTAGTAAATATCTATATAAAAGTCATCCCGTATGCCAATGGATAAAATCCTACACAAAATAGAGAGTTCCATAATTACAACACTTGACATGGTACAAGATACCAGGTCTACCAGGTCACCAACTCACCCAATATGAAAAGAAACCCTCCTACATGGGAATGCAGCTGCTTAACCTTCCTAGGAATAGGAATTTATTTAAATAATTCAATTGTAATTGGTGGCTTTTTCATGTACCATTTAGTTTACAATTTTGAAAGAAAGGGATTGGTCATAAATTTTAACAGTATTCATACTGAATTTTTTATCTTGAATGTAAATCTACATCATCAAAGGATTTGGACGCTTAAGTAATATTTAAGGAAAAATTTAAGTCTACACTTTAGATCCAACCTTCTAGATACAAAAAGTTAACCCTTAAAGCGCTACTGAAAATCACAGTCCCTGCTCATTTAGTGTAAAAAAATCAAAATATTATTTTCCCAATGTTCTTTTTGGATTTAGGTAGCTTTAAAATAGAAATTTGTTTAGTTTTTATTTATTGAAGATTTTAAGACTATTTTTAGGAATCAAAAAAAATAATTTCTTTCACTTGGATGGGCCATGTCAGTTAATAATGATTAATTAATAAACCCTATACATTAAAAACATTCTCTTAATATACACTATTTACTGCTAAAACACAATGAAAATAAACACACGTAAAAAAAATTCCAGCAAACAAGGTTAGCGAAAGTGAAAAAAGTTGGCCGTAATGACTTGCGTATATAAACGTAAACAGCAGTACGGGAGCGAACGAACACTGATTTCGCCTAGTTGCCTAGCAACGGATTTCAATCACTAAATATTCTAACAAAGCCGCCATATTGGTTTTGTGAGTGCATAGAGGAGAAATCAACATCACCATGCACTCTATCAGTTGTTTCACGAACTACAGCGTAGTAAATGTAGCGAAATGATTGATTTTAAAGCGTTTTAAGTTTAAAGCGTTAGCCACGTCGTGTGACCCTACTGTGCTCCTTTTAAAGACGCTAGCCACCCGGTAAGGGTTAAGATTTACTGTGAAAGTACTTCATGTCCTTACATACTTTCATGGACATTTTGGCCACACAAATCTCCGTAAAAACAAACGAAACAGTGCTAAATAAACGTAAGAAGATATTTTTCCACTTCACCTTCCGTGACAGATGACTGACTAGAGGTATAATACCCGCTGACCCTGTGTGTGAGGAAGTCATTGTGTGTCACTCCAACAGCATTGGGTGGAAACTGCAATAGCAAACAATTGTAATTTATTAGTGGGCATTGAATTAACAAATAACAGATAATCCAGTGAGTAAAAGGTCAAATGAAAACATTTTACATTCTGAAACAATTTCTGAAAGTTTTTTTTTTCATTTGTAGTTGAGCTTGCTTGGATTGGATTTCAAAAATTTGGATGTTTTATAAATTCATAAGTTACAAACCAATCAATGTTTAATATTACATGTTAATAATGAAAAAAATATTATATGGTGATTGTGAAAATTTTAATATTACATGGAAAAACATGATGCATGATACTTTTTTTCCCATGATGTAATAGCAAAGACACAGCTGTCCCAATTGTTAACTATTGCTTTGTGCTGCTACGCATCCACATCTCCGTGTTGACCATTTGTGGTTCTGGAAATGTATTCGGTTAATTATTATCCGAAAAAATTCTATATTTTATTCCATCCACTCAGATGCACAATAAATTATTTGCATATGCATGGATATTAGATTCTGGGGAAATAGAAGGTCCCAGAAAAGCCTGCTAGCTATTTTTTCCTGTGGGATACTGTTCAGCTACCAGAAAGAAGGAATTATTATCTATGGTTAAGATAGAAAATGGACAGTATAAATGATTCTCAGAGGAGAAGAAAGAATCTCCAAACGAATCCAGGTCTAAGCTCGGGCCATGCAACACTCTAAGAGGATTCATACTCCGACTCAACAACTCCCAGACAAGAAAAAGGTCTGCTAAAGGAAGTCCTAAAATTTTCATTTGAGGGTACAGACCCTAAAATAATGCGATTTCTTTTCTTGCCCTGTAAACCCTTCCTCTGTGTGAGTAAGAGGTTACACCCCTCCCTGAGAATTCTGATCAGACAAGGTGTTTAGGTTCAGCTAGGAGTCTCTCAATCCCCCAGGAGAGACAAGAAGGATCCTAGGAGATGGGCAAGTCCGCAACACTAGGTAACAACTTTTTTAAGTACAATACTGCTTTGTCCTGACTCCCACTAGTCTGGATCGGCAATCGTGCCGGAGCAAAAAAAACGAGCCAAAGACGGTAATGCAGGCCACGATCGAAGACCTTCAAAACATAAGTTGTACTGAACTAGAACTGTAAGTTATGTCAGTTTTAGAGTACATTACAGTATTTATTTTTTTGGTAACTTATAGAGTTATAATTGTCTATAGTTATTTGTTATTTACGTCCAGTTTGTAACGTTTAAATTTACCAATTATTGTAACATTTTGTTTTTTTAAGTTCATTTAAAATCCTGAAAGTATGTAACTAAAGTTTTCATTTTTTGTGTTTACTTTATTTAAAATAAATTTGTTTATTGTACTGAGTTTAGTAGTGAACAATATATTTTTTGTTGCAATACAAAATTTAATGTTCATTTTTTGAACTTAATTATTTTACTCCTGTGGTTTATAGGTATTGATTGCTGTACTGTACTGAAAATAATATATATTTATAGTATAGTAAATTGCTTTATTTTTTACAGTTATTACAATAGGCTACATTATTATAAATACAGTGCAGAGGTGATATTGTAAAATACAGTACAGTAGCCGACTGCAATTTATTACAATGAGTTTTAAGTTGTTTTAGACACTCTTCTTTGAATTAGCATGTGTTTAGACGGAACTGCTCACCATAACGGTAAAATTTACGAATACTTCCTCGACTCCAGATAGTCTGAAATTTTTCGTAACCCAGACGGGACGTCCGCCACATTAATCCGGATGAGTGAGTCTACTGAACCAGATTTCGAACTAGTAAAAACTACCAGAGCCAACAAGACTGGCATTTGGATAAGTAGTATTCTGCTGAACTATATTAGAGATTGTTTACCATTTGCTGGATGCTGCTCTTACGGCTGTTGCTTCGGATGCCTGAGTCTTTGCGACTGTTGACCGAATAACAAATACTCGTCTGGTCGTCTCTGCCAGTCATAGTGTGAATCTAAACACCAAATAAAACATCAGTGGCTCATAATTGCAGTCTCTTTGTTAAAATCATGAATAGTACTTCTAACTTTTTACAACTTTTCAAAATTTTCTCTATTGTATCAATGAGATTACATGTTAAAATAGAACACACGATGACTACAAATATAAATACAACAGGGCCATCATGAACCAAATAGAAATTACTAAAGAGCAAGGATGTGTTACTTATAATTACAAATATGGTTCATCTGTCAAAAATTAAGAGTGAATTATAACCTATGTATATGAGAATATTGAAAAATAATACTACAAGACATATGGTCTTGTAGTTTACCTAAAAAATTTTAACACAACAGCATGAAAATCATACGAAAACTGCTACCTACTGGACCTACAAAAAAAGCCAAAATTGGAAATCTGTATTTGTATTTTATTCAAAAATTTTTGCTTAACAAATTTTATTTATCCACCTCCAAAGACACCCTGAGTATGAATATCCTCAAAAAAGATATAAACTAGTTTTGATCATTGAGTCAAGTAAGCCATTGGAACATCTTTTATTAGAAACAAAGAGAACTATTCGAGTTATTCTACAACTAAGTTAATAACTTACATATTGTATAAATCATACTTACAGTATCCATAAGCTTGGGAGATTCAGATTGCAGTTCGTGACTCGTGTCATTGACTTCTAAAGGGAAATAAAGACAATTATCTGATGCACATAAAGTACTTAAGACAAAGTACATAAAAATAAGTGAGGATTTATTGAATTATTTTTAATTGAAAGTACTCAAAGAGAAAAAATGTAATCACTGACTGACTGGTTATTATTAAGAAAAACTGTTTAATAAACATAGTTTCGATTTAGGAATGAAAGTTAACGGACAACTAGCTTACCTGAAAATGGTGATTGGGTCACAGAAATACTTGATAAGCACATTATGAAACTCCCATTGGCTTACAACCCTAATTAAACTCATGATTGCCGAAAGTGGCCCAAACGTGCAGCCCCAAGTTATCTCGTGTTTTTATAATCTTCTTAGTATTTTATAATCATGAATAGTAGTTTGTTGTGTTGTGGTAATTTGATGATAAAATGAGTGATTGTTAGGATTGGGACACATATTTATTGTTTGAAAGTTAATCAGAGAGAAATCTGGGAGAAATCAGCTAGGGTGGGGTAAAAAAGTAATTTTGTTATATGTACCAAAAATGTAACAAACATACTTAGATAAATTTTATTATTATATTTCATGTAAAAACAAATATTCTACCAAAAAAAATAGTTTTGCAATAAATTTTTTTTCATATTTTTTATTAATATTACATTGAAAAATAGTTGTTATGTTTAGTATATGAGGGGATAGCAGCAGGAGCAGACATACGTACTAGACAGGCCACGCCTTCGGCAGCGTCGTTTCGGTTACTTTTGGGTACACCCTCATATATTATATTCATATAAAAATATATTAGCAATAAATAACAAAATTTGACATTATTTAATAAGTAATTTTGTTCACTACAGGAAAATACCAACTTTTATGCATTTATACTATATATGTGTACTATAACTTGCTTATTACACATTTCTGTAGATTACCTTAAAACCATTTAATCAAGTAAATAAGCTGTCTCCTGTGATTTATCCAACCCTATATTTCAATTAAAGCTCTTGGAGACACTAGTAAAAATTTGGAGTTACATTTTACATGCATGAAAAAATCTACTATAAAAAATTCTACTTTTACTGACTGACTTTTTTATTAGATTTAAGATCAGATCAACCAGATAAAGAAGATCAGATGTATATGTTTTCTAACCTAAAAAAGCTGATCTTAAAAAAAAATTAGGACAATATTTTCTTTATAAAACCTAAGCTGCTCATCACTATAGGCCTAACACCTGTGTGGTGAATTAAAGACGGCAAGGTACTGTAGCGCCATGAGTTACATAGGTAAGCTAGAGGTGACCGCTCATGATCTAACAGGAGTCACCGTTTGCTATTTTCGATTCAGCAACCTTTAACTTACTGGGCCAGAGCGTTACCCCTGAGTTACTGGTAGCAAAAAGGGTATCAAATGGAGTTGTTACCATAGCATTTCCTATAGGGGAACACAAATTCAAAAGCAGGTTTGGGTTAAAGTATAGTAAGTGCTGTCTATGACACCTTGAGACTGTGAGGTGGGGACTTTCTTGTAGCCCCACTTGGGACTGGGTCTCCGCTTGCCTTGCAGCCCCGTGCCCCGTCGGTGGATGGCGTACTGTTCCCTGGCCGGCACCACGTCCGGGTGTTCGACCACCTCGGTGTCCAGGATGCTTGGCAGTGATGTCGCCTTCCATGGATGCAGCACACGTAGGATAGGCGAACGTGACCTATCACACGCGGAAACCAATTTTTGGGCTATTCCCACATTGTAAGGAATCTATTTCACAAAACTTTGATAAAATTTTTGATACAGTTTGATAAAAGTAATTTTCATTTTATGATTTTTTTAACTTTTGTCCAAAAACCTTTCTTTTTTATGATATATAAAATTCAAACAAAATTTTACAAATGCTAAGATCGAGATATAAAACAAAAATTCATTTTTCAACTCTTTCTTGAAAAAATAACATTACTAATCTCACAATTAAGGATTATAGTGTCAAGAAATAACCTGTATGACGGTCACTGGCTAAGACTCTCAATGATTAGAGAAAAAAGGTGTTAGCCTAATCTAATGCTTGTGAGTTATTAAGTATTTACTAAACAAAAATAAATAGTTAAAACGCCAACAATAAAATTTCTAATTATGTATTTTAGTTATTTAAAATATTCTGATTCAGTACTTAAAATATACTGGTTTGACTCTGTAAATATAATAAAATAATAATAATAATAATAATATAATATATAATATAATATAAATATATGTTCACACTTTCGCCATTGATTGACAGTTACAACTCAACACTTGTGTATAACTTTGTTTTTCTTCTCTTCAGTACCAACCCACAAAGGTGAGTTTCCTTTCCAACCCACCTGAATATCGGTGAAGGGAACGAACCAGCAACCAATTCTGCTGGAGGGGACAGGCTTTGTTTTCCGCATGGGAAGGGGAAGGTGGTGTACTGGTCAATGGGCGAGGGTGGAGAGGGTGTGCGGAGGGAAAGAGTCTGTGATCCAGCCAATGCCTCCTCTAGTGCTGCTGTTTGGTTGATGTGGATAGAGATGGCAGTAGCGAGAGAGATAGACGACCGCCGTGGTTGGCTCCCTGGAGAGGAGAGGTTGGTTTGTATAGACGGCACTGTCAGACTCTTGGTAGTCTCCTTTTTGTGTTTCCGTCCTTTCACAAAGTATGTGTTTAGGCCTGCAAAATCCTTCTGTTAAATACTTGATAGGATTGGTTTAACACAAGATATTTTTGCATAACTTATTGATAAAATTACAACTACTTATACTTATTGTTTCAACAAACACAAATTGTGTTAACAAATATTTCTCTGCCTTTCTTCTCATTTGGAATTGATACATCATGAGACACAATTTCTCATCATCTTAAATGGAATATGGCCTTCAAAACTTTTCACTTTGTTTCATTTTTCAACATTCTTCATCCTACAATGGCTTTTCAAAAGCCACAATGGTTCTTGAAAACATAGTAAAATCATGCTTGAAAGAAGCCTCTGTTCTGGTTTAATGCAAATAATTTTCTTCTGAACAATGAAAAAATTAATACAGTAATTTTCTCTTTAAAAGATGTCTCTGAGATAACACCTGATCCTAAACCTTCACAGTATGTGGGAATAGTGTTGGATCATAAGCTTGCTTGGGTGCCACATATTGATATAGTGACTAAAAAGATATCACAAGTTGTATTTTTGCTGCAAAGATTGCTTGACTTTGTGCCGTTTAAATATGTAATTTCCTCCTACTTTGCTTTTTTCCAGTCAGTTATATGGTTTAACTTTTATGGTCACTAAAATAGAACAAAAGACATACTTATAATTAAAAAAAGAATGACTCGAATTTGAACAAATTCCCCAAGGGAATTGCACATTGCAGACCCTTATTTCATGACCTTAAAATCTAAACAGATTTTAATCTTTATATTTTCAGCTTAACTCTTTACATTTTCAAATATATCGATAGTTTCAGGCTTAGAGAAAACATTCATTCATATTCCACAAGAAATCAGCTAAAAATCAATATTCCCTACACTGCAGAATATCAAAAACTCAAAATAGTCACATAATTTTTGGCATGACACTATACAAGTTGCCTGCTTCAGCTCGATGTCTTTCATTGAATGTATTCAAAACCACATTTTATAGCTGGCTGACCCAAAATCCTTTCTACTCCATTCCTGAATTTTTAAATTACAACACTAATAACACTGTTTTATTTAAGTTTTTATTTATTTTTTTCATTAGTTTTTAGCTTAGTTATTAGTTTTTTTTATTTTTTATTATTTACTATACGTATATATTCATTAGTACGTTGATTCAAAATGTTTATTAGTTTATTCCATTTTTACATTTATTTGTTCTGAAAATAAAACATACATTAAAGAATGAATTAGAAAAGGATTACGTTTCAATTTCCAAAGCCTAGTGGTGTGATGTACTGTTTTCCTCATCGCCACTGTGATGTGTTGTGATGCTTCTTCGCTAAGCTATAATTGCATGTAAGCTTGACTAAGGTCAATTTTACTGTAGAAATCACCTTTCTGAATTTCATTAAAAAAGTCGTCTAGACAAATAAAAAACGTAGGTTCACAAGCAATTTTTCGCAATAGACAGATGGAGAAAGTTATTGACTTGACTCTATCTCTCAACACAAACCTAGCTCATATTAGGGACTGGCATGTCTCCGGCGAGGTATATCTGTCGGACCATCAATACATCAGGTTTGACTGGGGCTTCCTGGTGGGGAGTAGCTGTACTCATAGGGCCCCAAAGAGCACTGATTGGGTGGGGTACTACGTGTCCCTTCTCAATCTAATAGATTCAGAAGTTAAACAGATTACACCTGTTGACCAACTGGTAAACCTGTTGGAGGCAGTGGCCAGGTCGATATTAACAAATATCGAACAGTACACCTTAATTCTGCAGCCATTTTTTAGAGGGCATGCTAAACCGTTGTTCTTGGCTGTATACGTAGTGGTTACTTTCATTATGTTTAAAACTTCTGCTCTTGATCTTATGCTAATAAATATCAATTATGTTCACAACTGCTTCTTTCTCTTTCACACAAATGAAGCCAGTAATCGGTTCAATATGAGGTTTCCATTAAGATTAAGGTTTCCATCAGAGAGAGTGTAAAGGCTATCAACGAAATAGTTATTATTATCGAGAGCAATTTAATACAGAATGACCCGTTCATAAATCAGAAGAAAAAGTTTAGGATTTAGATCCTACCTTAAACTATAAGTTCCTTAGCCATTGGATGTCAGGCTTTTAATTGACAGTCCTTTCTAAAGAACACGTCAGCCTTCTTCAGTAACAAGATCACGATCAGGTTACACCCTTTTCTCATTTATACCTGGCTTAAAATACATACCTGTATAGCTCCCCATTTCAGAAAGGTAATAAAGGTACATTACTATATTGAAGTTCCATATTATTAAGTTAGGTCATGTCAGAGACACTTGTGCAACCTGAAAACACTGATACTAGACCTTAGCCAGAAGGTCACACAAACTGTAACGTAACTTTGTTTGCAGTTTATCAGATTTTTACAGTAAAAAGAGAGATGTAATTTTTTTATTTCGCAGACACAAAAGTGTCACATAGTGGAGGTACAAGAGAACAGCTCTCCGCTCACTAAGTGATTGCCCCCTCCCGAATCAGTTACCTTGGTACAGATCCCCCTCCTCCAGTATGTACTTGTCGCCAAGGTAGTCCTTGGTCTTGGTTGAGAGGTGGACCATTCCTGGCTTGCCAGTAGATTCCATCTTGTTGGCGAGAGTGACGTCATTGGACCATACATCAAACTTGACCCTCTTGGTGCCCACAATTCCACAGAGCACCGTGCCTGTGTGCACTCCGACTCGCATATTCACCCCTTCATGGTTCTCCTCATCAAACTGACCAATAGCCTCGATCATCCCTGTCACACACAATGAGCATTTATTTTAAAAAAGTCAATGGTAGCCTTTACAGGAAAAACACAAAGCCACATTAAAGTACATCTACCTTCACCAAATGTGAAAAAGAAAATTTCAAACTTTCTGGGCATTGTATGAAATATTTTGGATTCAAAAGGAAGTGTGGTAAAAGTAGTAGGTCAAGCATTCACTTAAATTATAAGAAATTTACTCTTATTGCTGCTGTTCAATTAATTTAGGCTACTCTATAGTAATGGTTCATATTGGTTTTAATTATCTGTATATATAAAAATCAAAGCCCTCATTTACTGACTCACTCATCACTGATTCTCCCACTTCCCATTTACTTAGGATGCTAAGATTTGGTATTCTGGTTATTTAGGCCTAAAAAAAGGAAAGTCCTAGGAAAAAGAAAGATTAGCATAGGAAAGCTCCCATGCTAATCTTATGGGGAAATAATTTTGTTTTGGATTCCAAAATATGTTGTCTAAAGGTATAAGCAGCAGCTGTTTTTATTTTTTATACTTTTTAACTGAAATGGCGACCTAGCCAGGTATTTTAAGCCTAGGTAGCTAGGTAGGTATTTTAAGCCAAGTATGAATGAGGAATGAATGTAGGATGATTGTGGCGCGCTCTTGTAGTCTTGTTACTGACTAAGGCTGACATGTTCCTTAGACAGGACTGTTAATTAATAGCCCAACAGCCGATGGCAACTAATGGACCTACAGTTTAACGTGGAATCCGAACCATGGCCTCTGGATTATGAATTAGTCTAATTATAATTATCTTATATGTCTAATTATAATCATAAAATAGTACTTAATGGTATCTAATTACAGTAGAACCTCAATTATCGGAGTAATTAGCGGGAGAGGGCGCACGGATAACTGAAACACGGTTAATCAGAATGAGGAAAATAATTCAAAGTATTCATGTAGAAACCACCCTAGTTTATTAATACATCGTTAGTTGTCCGCACGCTTTAAACAGATCTTCGGCACGCCTTAAACAGATCTTCGTCAATGATAACTTCGAATGCGGGCAGTTTGTCATCGCATGCAAACCATTATCTGACATTTTTACTATACACTAAAGACTATACACAACTTGGGACGAATTTAATTAAAACTATTACAATACAAAGACAAACAAACAGTTAAATTGAAACATTAGATTTAATGAAATGAATAGAAACACTAGTTCAAAACTGTAGCTCAACAGAATAATCAAAACTGACAACTAAAAACAAAGTCAGCTGAGCTGTTGTTAAAACAAAACACGGCTGAGGGGAGGGGTGATGACTCATCGACTTCCAGCAGTCTCTTTCCTTATCTCTCTTCCTTTGTTCGTCTTCTCTAAACTCCACCCCCACGCCCACACACATGCGCAGTATCTAATACGAAATCTAGTGCATGTGTCCTCATGGCCACGGGCCAATCAGAAAGTGAGTTGCGTTGTGAACAGCCGTGTAATGAAGAAATATTGTATATATTTATGTATATATTTATCTACTCTTTAGTTGATACCCAGAATATTTTAAGTAAAATTATTATAATAATGTTCAGTTTGTTTCAAAACTACTTTTAGTTAATATAGAGTATTATTATCACGTGTTTGAGATTAAAAATAGATTTCATGAGAAAGTTGACAGTGAACTCCTTTTTTTAAATAATAATATTTTACCAGTTTTCGACCCCAGTTAACCCGCCGCCCGCTTGATCCACCCCCTACTGTACTGGTTCTACTGTACTGTATAAATAGAATTTTTCTCAGTACAGATATTGGGGATTATGTTTTATGTTAAAAAAATCAAATGTATATTTTGTTGGCCAAATTAAAAATATTATTATTTATATATTAAATAATATTATTATAAATTGTCTACAAATAATCCACCACAGTAAGTCCTCTGTGTGGGATTCACAGCTGAGAGTGTACACTACTCACAGGCCTGTAACCCTAAAGTTCCCGGATTAAAAATCTGACATAACATTCATTAAATTTATATCTCCAACTATATAAACGTGCTGCAGATGCAAGTTCAGCCATTACTCCTGTCTACATAAGTAGTCAATAGGTCATGTGTCAAAACCTATCTTAACTTAACCTAACCTGGTCTAGCTTTTCTGTGGTCTCCTAATCCTCCAATATCTAACGTCTGACACAGCCAAGGATGTTACAGAGGCTTATACAACTAAGGAATCTCACCGAGCCCCATCTCGACGCAGCACTCGGCGTGGTCCGGCTTGGGCTCAGGACAACCAGACACGCAGTAGTAGCAATCCCCCAGCGTAGAGATCTTTTCACAACCGTTGGCCGTGCACAGCTCGTCAAACCGTTCGAAGAGATCATTTAATATTGCCACCAATTGTTCCGCTGTCTTAGTTGAGCTCATCTTAGTGAACCCAACTATATCTGCAAATAGAATGCTGACATTCTGAAAAATACAAGGAAAACAACATTCTTATACTCACAAACTGAATGAAAAATGAACAGGAGAATAAAACTTAAACCTACTAACTTGAACCTAGCTTTAAATTAAAATAACATCACATTATTTAAATTTTTATACTTTTTCTGAATATATGACTAGTATATAATATATATATATATATATATATATATATTATATAAAACTTACTTTTTGTACTTATTCAGTACATATCAATTTTCTTATATCTTAATGTTGATTGCATGGATTCAAGTTTTTTAGGGTTGAAGGATATTACGAGTTTGATTTAAAAAAAAAACTTTTTCACTTGTGTGATCAATTTTTCTCCTAATGTTGAATGAAACAACTAGAATTTGTGTAACCATTGTCATATGGGTAATCTCAAGAACTTTTTAATTCTAGTTCTAATTTAAACTCTAATTCTAACTCTTGTATCGTTAATAATTTGTTGGGCCTAATCAATCTGGTTTTGTAGGAAATACAAGTAATTACGATCCATGATGAATAAAAACAATTTGAGCTGGTAAAAAGTTATTTTTCAAAGCTAAAAAAATAAGATTTTTTTTAATTTTAGGATGTAGTGTATTCCAAATTCTATTAATTATACCTCCATCCTGTGCATGTTAAAAGGGCGAAATATAGACTTGATGTCCCCTTCCCTGACATTTTGCATTTCATCCTCATTGCCACTCTTAACACCTTCCGACATCAGCCAGTCAGCCACTTTCGGAGGCATCACCTGCGAGAATTCATTAACATTTCAGAAGTATATTCTTCTTAAATGTTAGGGCACTAAAGCAAAAGCAAAACACCCCAGTCATAGCAGAATACTCAGTGAATTTCTAAATCAGTAATATAATAATAATAATAACCAACAAGTTACAGACCGACAGTGTGATAATAATATGACAAGTTTTATCAATATCTCAGTTCAGTACCTCTGTCAGTTTCCGACAGTGTGATGATAATATGACAAGTTTTATCAATATATGTCGATAAATATGAGAGTTATTTGCCTATCCCACATAAGATTAACAAGGAAAAGAGTATGCAGGTTTGCTGCTGCGAGGAACACTGAAAGTAGGCATTTCTAGCTTTAAAAACGTTTATTTTCACCATTTATACAAAGTTTCATCAACATCTGTCCATAAATAAAGGAGTTTGCCTATTCTCTATATGATTAACATGGAAAAAGAGTTTGCAGTTTAGCTGCCATGATAAACACATAAACTATGATTTTTAAGCATAAGTGGATAGATCTCAACCACATGAAGTTTAATACCAAGTTTCATACAAAGTTTAAACCAAAAATATTAATTGATAAGTGAAATATTAGTTTTTCCTTATCATCCTTAAGATTGACATTGGAACCCCAAAATACAATGTATCAAATCAAAAATCAAATGTATCAAAATCAAATTTGTTTCTTTTGACTGACTCCAACAGACAAAAATCAACTAGTACATTATTGATACGGACTCAATCATATCACCAAGAAAAATATGGTCGTGGTAATCATGGTCCTTAGAAATGTGCTAAAAATGTGGTGGCAATGGAGAACCCTGGGGGGATTTTTAAAACGAGTGAAGCAAATTTATTTGCTTATAATTTCTGGGTGAGGCAAGGTCATATACTTAGCCCCAATAAAGTCAGTCTGATTTTGTTTGTCAAAGAAAAAGATTATTTTATCAATTATAGTTGATACGTGGTAATGAATTTAATAAATTAAAAATGTAACATGCAAAGTATTTAAAACAATGTTTTTACACCTTTACACCTTTTACACTTTTACACCTTTAGGTGGATTGAAAGTGAACAAGTTATTATTTTACATACCGTAGCCTACTTGTAATAAATTACCTAAACTATTATATAGACTTACTATTATTCAAGCATTATGAGCTAATTATGTACATGTTATTTACAAAATTCTATCAAAGTCTGAAAAAGAACACATTGATACTTACAGAATGTATCATCTTCTCTTTGAGTTGCTTCTCCATCTCTAGCTGTCTTCGCACCAGAAGGGACTGGCCGACTTTCATGAAAGTCCCACGCATGCGGACATTGGTCATGACCAGAATATGAACACCAATAAGATGAACACAAACATGGCACAGAATTCTAACAGGCATGAAGAATATAGAACTAATAAAAAATTCAAACAATATTGAATAGGATATACCTAAAATAACACAAATGTAAAGAGGAAGTGGAATAACAGTGTAAATTATCATCAAAATTTCAATACAGAGTGAAAAATCACCGACTGGAGTGAGGACTGAGGTAGTGCCGACGGAGAGCAGGGAGAGGGCAAACATGACCGAGGCGGTCATAACCGAGACGGGAAGGTGAAACCGAGTGTACAGGTTTGATCTTGTTAATAAGAGGATAAATAATGTGAAAAGAGAAAAAGATCCAAAAATAAGTGCTACTGTCAGTGACTCAGTTCTCCCTTCATCGTTAACAGCTTTGACAGTCAAATACACACACCAGAACAGCGAAACAACGAAGACGTACAGCAATGAATACCTGTGAAAAGAAAAAGACTTTTAGGATTTCAAAATGCAAGATATGTATCTCATTTCTAATCTGAAAGGAATTTCTTATTGTACTTACAAAATAGTAAAATTGAAAACAGGATTAATAGAAAAAACTATGGATTGAGAGAACTAGGAAAGCTCCATGTTGCCTCTGTCTTGTGTATCCATTACCTGCTCTTAGTCACTAGCGCAAGCTGCAAGCTGATTGCTGTTTTTATAAAAGTCTACGCTTTTCATTTTAAGGCTAGTAACCAACTAATAGTAACCATTATTCCTACAGTTACTCAAATCAATAAGTTTTGATAAAACCAAAATATTACCAGATTTTTAAAGTTTGATAGTGTCTAGAGTATCAAATAATATAAAACTTCTGATGGTAAAATAGTTCTGTAATAACCTTTCCACCAATCTACAATAGGAGAAAATAATTGAAAATTACAATCCAATCAAAATAATATTCATACAACACATATCTTACAGAATAGTAATCCTACTGTATTTGTAAAAAAATTAAAATATTCGCCTATTCTGAAGTTACATTAAAGTTTCTTAAGTTTTGATCCAACTTTGTTGTCTGCATTATAGTGTAAAAAACTAAGAGTAGGTCTAATACACTCTGAAAAATAATTCACTTCATCTAGGCAATTAACGTTCCTTTTAAAATGCATTTTATCTTAATGGAGATTATTATGTATGCTAAAAAAACCATTATTGTTAAAATAAAGTTTGTTGTTATCACCTGAATCTGAGTCTTATTTGTGGAAATGCACTGAGTTTATATTGTTTTTCAAGTATTTCAGAGTCAAATCTAGGGTCCCACCAGGACCTGACGGAGGCCCTCTCAAATGGGATGGGGAAGGAGAGCCCACAACAACGCACTCTCTGACTACTGTGAGCTAGGTAAACTTGGATGTACGGTGCCAACGAGATCTGAATGTCATCCTCATCATCCTCACAATCTTCTTCATCAATTTTCACCTCATTACAATCTTTTGAGAAACTAACTGTTGTGTTTATCTTTCCCTCATGCTTAAGATTTTTATCATCAGTACTTGTGTTTTCCATTTTTCTCATGGTGTAATAACATTATCCAATTTCTTTAAGAACTCGTCTTGGCATCTCAAGTCTGAAATAAATTTTTAAAAAGTGAAATTATAAAAACAATAAATATTTTTCACCACCCTAGTAAAGCTTAAATTATATAAAATATACTATATAAACTTGTAAATTAATGTACAGCATTCCAATACAGATAATTGAGGTAGCCGAACCTCTGGAAATATGAAACAATGTTGTAAAGGGATTGAAATTACATAAAATAAAACTAATTAATGTATTAACATAATATAAGAATAAGAATCTTTATTATCATAAACATATTTTTACAATGTATTGATAAACGTCAATATTACTTAACTAAAGTATGACTTAATAATTAACATTACAAAATAATAGTCAACTTAATCATAGATATTTCTATATATATCCTCCATAATTTCCAGCGAGAATTTTAGAATTATTTTTGCACTTGATTTCCTGGTTGGATTAAAAACATGTTTCAGCAGGCTACAATCCCAATGATTACACATGCTCCATAAGTTTTTGAGGACATAAAGAAATATTATATGCCTAATACGGATATTAAAATAAACTCTTTTTACAATAAACCCAATACAAAACTTGGTACATCCCTGTTAAAAAACATCATCTATACTTTATGATAATGTTTAACTAAGAAACTTTCATGGGGTTTTGTTAAAATTAAGTATAAAAGAAAATTATAATAAAGTAAAATATAATAATTTTTTAATCCAAATCTCAATAGGTCCTAATAAGTTTTGCAAAATTATTATTATCACACTTCATAATCAAGACTTTTTTACTTACCTTAGAATTCACATACAATCTCATGAAACGTTCTTGTTAAACAGCAATAAAGCAATTAGAGTGATTCTTAAATCAACAGTTGTAAATAAAGATTAACATAACCTAAAACAATCCTACTTCTTTTCTGAGAAATCATGTATAATGATAGCTTAACGCACAATTTATCCTAAGTTTGTGACTATTGAAAATCTACAATAAATAGGCGAATAAACCATCTAAATAAAAAGTAAGTTTATAAAATTATCTAAATGTTCAGATTTATTGAAATTCAAGGCCACTGACACCATCATACTTGATTGACAGTAGTAGTGACAGAATACTGAACAGATTCACAAACCTAACAGTACTACCATCATTCCTATTCCTTTAGAGCGAGCTAAATGTACCACGATTTTATTACTGAATGAAGATAACATATTAATAATGAATGCTGAGAATAAAAAAACATAACAACCTAATTTAAAGTATTAGTAAATCCTCATTGTTTATATTCGAATATGCTAAGTGTAATTTCATTAATGCTAAAACTGTTTTATTAATATGGATACATGCGTTAAACTATAGACTACCGGTAATGATAGTCTTTACCATAGTAAAGACTATCATTTTAAAAACTCTGTTACATATAACAGAGTCTTAAATTTGCCTCAGTTTTCATAAACATTGCTTTAGTTTTTAAAATAATACAGATTAGAAATATGACCTCTGATCATAAAACTATGACCTCGGTCTAGTTACTTCATAACATGACAAACATCAGTTCAGTTTATAAATGCGTTCAATACGGATCTTCAGTGAAGCGGGAAATGACAATTGGCAACGATGGTGTGAGAATTTTGACTCATGCGGATGGGAGGGCAGCACTGGAACAACGTCGCTAACGTAAAGCTGAAGCTGACTGCTGTACGCAGTTGCACTCAGTTACAGCAGAGAGGAACGGATTATAAGTATCCTTTAGTATCCGTTCATCTATGGTTACAGTTAGTTGCTCCACTTCGAGCAACAGATCAGCTGTGCTTTTAATATTTATGGGGGAAAATTATATGATTATGTGACTATGATATGTGAAAAAGTAGAGGAAATGATAGATTTCTAATAATTGTAAAGCCAAGATTTTTATTCTAGGTCGACCTCATGTGTCATGGGGCATCATTAATCTAGCCCAATGACAACTGGGTACAGATTTGATCCTTAAGGGGCGGTTGGGCGACCTTTAGTTTTAAAGACGGGCATTATACCCTCTCAGCCACCCAGCTAGTTAATTTATAAAATAAATATCCACACTGCTTGACAGAGGTTGGTTTTGGTTCTCTGAACTCTGTCACAACAGTTAAATTTTAACCCATTGCTTAGAGAGGATTAATTTCAAATTGGAGATCCTCTTACTTTCTTTTTACTACAGTGTCTATTTTTTATTCTCAAAAATTTTGTAGTTTTTCTGAAATTTTATTTAAAATGGAGATACATATACTGTGATTCTACGCTTAATCCAGCAACTTGGAGATCACGAAAAATTATGAAAAGTTGGTCGGTGGATGTGATAATCTTTGATGTGGATTAACGTCCGCACTTATTGAATTCAACGTTTATATGCAAAACCTTTCTCTTAATTAATTAGACCAGTTCGTAATTCAATTTCAAAATTTGAGTTTCGGACCCTACGTGTTAAACTATGTTAGCTTTAGTCAGTAAAAAGTTTACAAGATCGATACACAATCTTTTTTAATCTTTTTCACCAACGGCAGGCTTAACTTAGCTGTGCAATCTTGTAGTTTGCTATTTTTGTTGATTTTACTCATATAAATTTTGTGGTCATCCCGGAAATCGAACCAAACACCTCTTGCAACGAAGTTCAAGTCGCTAACCGCTAGGCTAGCAGATAACCACACAATCATATTATACTTATTTCTCATTCATACTTTGCGTGCTTAAAATACCTACCTGGGTGGGTATTTTTTATTGGAAGGGGCGAATTACTCCCAAGGCTCTTCAGCCGTATCGGCTTTTTGCGGACCCCTGTGTGGGTTACGGCATTATCACATAGCAAAAAGCCATTGGTGAATGGCGGGATTTGAACCCGGGACCTTGGGCAACCTCTTTTTAATATAAAGTCTTGGTAAGTAATAAAAAAAAAAATAATAAATAAAATAATTATTTCATAATCAACTCCATGAACATTTTTAGAAAAATCATATATATATTTTGTGGTATATCAATTAAATATATATTCTAAATCATGTTAAAAAATAAAAATATGCTAAAAAAAAATTTAATAGATTTTATTAATTTAGAATTGAACTAATTTAACTGCTTTTACTTCTTCCTTTGACTTTAAAAAACTCTGAGAAAAAAAGGTGAAGAAATAAAATAAGGTTTGTTCGTACCAAATATCATTTTACATATTATAATAAACATGCTTAATAATAATCGCAAACTATTAAATGCATTAAATTTAGACTGGTCCATGTATTAAATTGTTTAATATACCTGTTGTCCTCAGGTGATCGTAAGATGACTACTACCATGATTTTGAACTTAGATATTCATTGTTAATTTTAAAATTAAATATCCTTCATAAGCTAAGATCAACATTATTAGTTTAATAATTACAAATACGGACCACCTGATTAAAAGCATTTAACACTTTGGAGCCTGGAGCCCCTAATACTGGGACCTGGGGATTTTAGGGTAGTAAAACAAAAATTGTTGTTACAACAAATTTAAAATAACCAATAAGTTACATATTATATATTCTTTGAAAAAGAAATAACCCGCCTTGAATGAAATATAAAATCCTTGTCATTTGTAAAAAATTGTTATTTTGACATATGTATAAAACCCCTGTCGCAGCAGACCTGCGTACTCAGCGAATTTCCAAATCAATAATATAATAATAATAATATAGCCTATGACAAGTTTGGTCAAAATCTGTCGATAAACATGAGAGTTATTTGCCTATTCTCCATAAGATTAAAATGGGAAAGAGTGAGTAGGTCTGTTGTGAGGAACACTGAAAGTAGCCATTTATACCATCAAATTTTTTTTTAACATTTATACCAACTTTCATCAACATATGTACGTAAATAAAGGAGTTTGCCTAATCTCCATATGATTAACATGGGAAAAGAGTATGCAGGTTTGCTGCCATGATAAACACATAAACTATGATTTTTTAGCACAAATGTATGGATCTCAACCACATGAAGCTAAATATCAAGTTTCATCCAAAAATATTCGGTAATAGGCCTAAGTGAAAAATTATTTTTTCCTAATCCTCCATAAGATTAACATTGGAGCCTCAAAATACAACGTACTGTGTTTAGATTTTATATATATCGGTAACCGTTGAAGATAGAGAAAAACTTTAAGGAACTTAATTGTGTAGTTTTTTAAGCTGATTCCAATGGTGAAATATAAAATTATAAATTTTTAAAAAATTACATGTGAAAAACGCAAAAAACCCCATTTTGGGGTACAAAACCCCCCAAACTACCCATTCCCATCGACCGATATGTCTGGTTTACGAACTCGTCCGAGCATTTGTAGGAATACACGTCTCTACCAAATTTGGTCTTGATCGGACCATTTTTACGAGAGTTATCGTGTTCACAGACACATATATATATAAAAATTTTAACGACTATTGTTTTTGGTCTCTGGGCACCTAAAGAAGAAAACATAACATGGTCTCGGGCTTAACTCTTGCCATGAGACCTACGGTAATAGCTTCTTCCCTATGGGAAATTCGCTAAAATTAGTGAAAATTTACGAAAACAAAAATAGTGACTGAGGTTCATTGTACAGTATAAGCCTATGTATGATATATCTTATAACATTCAAGGACAAATAGTGCAACAGAAAAAGTTAAAAACACCCTTGATAAACATGGGATACTTGTTATTTTTAAAAAAATTGCAATTTTGACTTATAAAATAAATAAAAAGTTGGAAAACAATTTATGAGAACAAAAATGGCTATGGAGGTTCGTTTGTACAGTGATTGGCCTTCGTTTGATATGTCCTATAACATTCAAGGACATATAGTGCAACATAAAGAATAGAAAAAACCCCCTTGAAAGAAACATAAAATACTTGCTAACTTAGGCCTATTTGTAAAAAAATGTGAAAGTAATTTATAAGTTTTGTCATCACTGATACTCTCATCATTGTATCATTGAGAGTAACATTGATACTCTCACCAAGCAATCTAGAATCGTATCACTTTTCAATGGATCGTCACCCATATTGACTAAGGACGAAATACTAAAATAACTAACTATAAAAAGAAACTATAAAACAGTGGTGTAACAATACAGCTCACACATATTGTAAACAAAAACAACTCAAACTCAACGCAACTAGTAGCAACTGCTATCTGCTCTGAGCGAGCAAGTGAAACATCTTTCAAAAAATGTTAATTTTTTTGTAAATACGCAGCAGACTAAAAGAAAATCAAAGACGAGTAAATATTAATGACTAAATAATATGTTATAAGTACCTAATCCCGATTATATGCCGAAAATTTGTTGCAATGGAATTAAATAAGGCCACCCGATCTAGGGTCAGCGCTGGCCAATGGGACAAACAAGCCGGCTCCAAAGTGTCAATATTAAATATTTATTCTCTGATCCAGAGTCTTACCACCGTTACATTATTTTGCCTATACTTAGTGTTATTATCGATCAAGTTGTAGAACTTATCAGACAAAAAGGGTGTACTGTTAATGTTTTTGGTATTTATTTGTCTAGGTCTTGTCCAATTTACTATTGCAGGCCCTAGTAGTTTTTTAAATATAATGTGCTTTATGGTCAAGGTTTCTCTTCAATAGTTTATAGCTTAAGATTCAAACACTGTAGTAGGTCTAAGAGATGTATAAAATAATTCATAAACTGTTGAATTATAAGACCATTCAACTACATTATTATCATTACCATGGTAAATAAGGTACAAAACTCATGTTGACATGTTAGTAGTTAATGTAACAGGTAACATTACTTACATCAAAGTATTAGGCCCTAAGTAATAAGTACAGTAATGATTATACCGATTTCAAGTTAACAATAAATTAAGTGGCCCCTTTCAATCTATGAAACTTTTCTGTCGCCAAATAACATTTTAACTCACTTTTGCCCTTTATCATTACGGTTTTTAGTTTTCAAACTTAAATTAGCCTACATTACTTTAAAATTAGCTTACAGTCAGTTATATTTTTAATATTTTGAATGATTTAAACCCAGTACTCCATGACAGTGTGCTATTATATAGATTATCAACTAATTTATCTTTCATAAAATCTGAGCATGGGTCCAGAATTGAATGGGTGACCTTTTGATTCCAACGTAAGCACTTTCCCAGCAATTATATTAATTAGGGAGTTTTATCGTTTCAGAAGCAACCATGAGGCCCTCTCTAGCGTTATTGTCAAAACACTTCGGTGAGCTGGCGACAGTCAGAGGAATCATCACCTACAAAATTAGCCCTTTTGAGCAGAGAGCCTTTGCAGGGGCAATTTCCCAAGGAATTCCCAACATCTTCCGCAGAATTAGGTCAAAAATCTTCATTGTCACTCCACGTAAGTTTTTAAACTTTTTTGCTATTTGAAGAATTTTTACAGTTGCAAAATTACTAATTTTGTTAAATTTAACAGCATTTCTTTCACTCAATAATCTCTTAATATGATAAAGTAAGTGAAAAGTATACATATACACTCAGACGGGAAACTAAACTCCGAAGACTTGTTTCCATCTCAATCATTCCCCCCACCTTTTCCGCCATGATAACATTTAATCTGGATTCAAATTTTCTCTCACTCTTTACTCTGGTTGTATAAATGGTAGCCTAATATCTACTAACAAATTTTTTTCAACATTTTTGCTATGAGATGTTTATGTTATGAAAATTTGGTAGGCTAGTATTATGTTTCCATAAATTCTGAAAAAATTAAAAAGTACATCATTCTCTGATGACCATAACGATGGTTTTATTTATTCATACATACCATGGTAGGGAAGATCATTTTAGTGTCAGCTGTCCTCAGCAGGTAAATTCTGTTCTTTCCCTGACTGTATCTTACTGTACTAATAACTATTAAACGACTCAGTTGAAGAGAGTAGGCCTATGTGAAAACTAAACTGTCTTACATTGGTCTCTTTCAATCTAAAATCAAACATTGTTTGGCTAAAATATTAAATAGTTGGTTTAAGAAACTAGTTTGTTGTCCAATTAGCCTTGTTTAACAATTGGTTAAAATAAATAGAAGAAATAGTATAAAGTAGGAGTTTTTCTACTCAGTCCCTATGCAGTTATATTATCATAATTCATCATTTCTTCATTAGCATGATGAATCTTTTGGACTAAAATACATTTAAAGATAATTAAAACTTTGTTTCAGCATTCATTCTTGGATACTTAGTTTACACGGAGAACGAGAAGTCGCACCAGAGGAGCATGAGGAAAAACCCTGATGACTTCAAGAATGACAAATAAATGGTGGGAAATCAGTGAGATGGTGTAGATACGATTTGAAAATTACTTAGGTTGATGTTTAATTTATATTAAAATTAAAATATTGTTAAATAAAATTTTTGTCTCATTTAAAATATATATTTTTTAATCATAAGAGTATTTTAACAACTGAGAACTATTCTGAATTTCTAGAGGTTTATATTGGAATTTTAAAATTAGTTCCCAATTAAAATTTTTTCCTTACTGATTTTTTAAGTAAATAATATCAATCCATGCAGTAAATAATTGATGTAGTAGATTTTTGGACACTATGAAATCAGCGCATTGTAAAAGTTACATTAACCCATTCCTGTCTAATGACGCACATTGAGCGTCCGCGTATTTCGCTAGACAGATGGCTAAAGACGTGCGTCTGCGGGGTGGTTATGAGTAAA
Source organism: Nephotettix cincticeps (assembly GCA_023375725.1). Taxonomy (NCBI): domain Eukaryota; kingdom Metazoa; phylum Arthropoda; class Insecta; order Hemiptera; family Cicadellidae; genus Nephotettix; species Nephotettix cincticeps. The sequence goes on along the minus strand of CM041790.1, from coordinate 50,763,242 downwards.
CAATGTGCATTGCCTGCTTATATTTCCATGTAGCTATTTTTTCCGCCATTAAGTGTGTTAATTCATTTCTTATCAGATAGGTGGTGTTAAAATCACCTCCTTAAAATCATCGTATTTAGTGTCCAATGTTCCATATTGACAGTAAATTATTTTCTCGTTTGCACAATTTTTTCAGGATTGTATTTATTCTTTGTTTGAAATTCATTATTGGTGATGGTGGATTAATATTATTTAGATTTTTACTGCGGACATTTTCCATCACGATTTTATGTAAAACAAAGTTTCACAATATTTACTATTTTTTAAAGATTTATCATTAACTATTTATTTCTGCAGTTATTCTCTTGTGTGGATTAACATCAGTACTGTTGAATCTTTATAATGAAAGACCATCCTCATAATTTGACCAGTTCGTAATTCAGAGGCAAAAATGACTTGCATTCGATATTGAGCTGTAGTTCCCTTAAATGCTATTGGTTGTTGGAATATTAATTAGGCCCTAACAGTTCTGTCTAATGCTACAGCCAGTAAGCCAGTTATAAACTTTAGTTAGCAACAAACTACAATATCATTATATTATATCTTATTACCTTTCTGAAATGGGTACCTACCCAGATAAATATATTAAGCCAAATATGAATGAGAAATGAAGGTAAGATGATTGCAGGACGATCTTGTGGTCTTGTGAATGACTAAGGCTGACATTTTCCTTAGACAGGAATGTTAATTAATAGCCCAACAGCCAATGGCTTCTAAGGGACCTATAGTTTAACGTGGGATCCGAACCACAATTTTGCCTTTGAATTACAAACTGGTAAAATTATGAGGATGGTTTTTTCACTGCAATAATCTTACACTCACTTCTCATTTTTATATTTGGCTCAAAGTAACTACCTGGGTAGGTCACCATTTTAGAAAGATAAAGGTTAAGGGATAAGCCTTGGCCAGACCAACTCTAAGGAATCCGGGGTCTTCAGCCTGGCCTTGTGCCCAATAGTCCAAAGCCAGCTAGAACCCCACTGGAAGTAGGCAGTTAAGAAGGTATTCAACATATTATTTATTTCACTGGAAAGAACCGGATTTTCAAAATAAGACAAATCATAGCATTTGTCCCATATCCTACTATTATAGATTTGTGATCCTGTCAGATAGCCAGGCTGCCATTGGAGCCTTGAGTTCAGCAGCCTTCAGATCCAAGATGGTCTGGAACTGTCGGATAAGTTTGGACCAATTGGGGAAGAACAACAAGTTGTCACTACTTTGGGTACCTGGGCACCAAAGAGTTCAGGGGAATGAAGTAGCAGACAAACTGGCAAGGGTAGGGGCAGCCACCCCCTTTGTAGGACCGGAGCCAGGTTGTGCACTGGAGGACTCCTATTTTAAAAAGAAAGTAAAGGAGGAAGAAAATGAAGCCAGAGGAAAAGCCTGGACCGTTCTTCTGAGATGCCGACAGGCTAAGGAAATGCTCGGAGGGCACAATATAAGAAGGTCTGAGACCATGATCAGGCTTAAGAAAAACAATCTAAGGAATCTAAGGATTTTTAACCGGGCATTGTAGGCTCAGGGGTCATCTGAGCAAGATGGGCATTGTTCAAGAGGGTGAATGTCGCTTCTGCCAATTTGGGGAGGAAACACCTAGACTCCTATTGGCTGAGTGTGACGCGATAGGTCAAAAGAGAGCCAGAAGCTCGGAAACACACCAGGTGGCAGTGGAGGATTTTCCAAAGCTAGAACCCCTCATAATACTAAACTTTATTAAGGCATTAGGACTAGATGGAGTTCTCTATGCAAAAACTAGAGACTAGTCTGGGGGGGCTCAATAGATCTCATAGGTCGCAGTGCAATCTTTCCCCTAGATTTTATCAGTACCAGTATCAGTACTATTATAGATGACTCAAGGTCTGTAGAGTCTTTTTACAAGTTTACAGGGATCCAAGTACAATTACCACCCAGAGTGAACCAACAAATACAGGATTCAGGCTAGGTATACAAATTGTAAGGTCGCATGACTTTAAAAAGACAAGGAGAATCTAAAGGATCAAGGTACTGTTCACTTTGGATAGCCAATATAAGACTCACCAATATTGTTACAACCTAATTTTTGTATACAACAACATGTTGTTATTTTGTATGTGATGAATGATGGTTTGACAAGCATACTTCAATACTCCAATCTACTCCATGAGCTTCATCTTAATATTTTGGCTATATAGCTCCTGAAAATCATCAATGTTGGTAACAATCTCATAATTAATTATGGCAAATAGAAAAATGTTTAAAAGTGAATTAAATAAAACTGCTTAAGTAATTTAAGTACTATTGTTTTAAAGGGAGAGTTATAATTGTAAAAGTTTAAAGTCGGTCATTAAAACTTTTCTTCTACCCGCTGGCAACTAAGCCTCAATCAATTTTATGACATCATCAGTCCGCACTGCCCATTATCCCGAACAGCCAGTTTCCATGACTGCTTCAACCTAATTCTGTAACTACTGTCTCATATGTTATAAATAAAATACTTATCAAAACCATTTTAAACATTTTTCCAGTAATGATATAATTCTCTTATTTACATAATTTGAAACGGTGTATTTTTTAAATTGCCTGCGATTAAAAAATGTTCAAGTCGAGAAGGGCAAATTATTTCTTCTCTCCCCTGTTACTAACTTATTTGAGTGGGTTTAATTCTTTCTTTTAAATTTAAGCAATCAAAGCAATTAAAAATTATAATTGATTTTGAAACAAGAGAGGGAAAATATATTTTGTGTCAAGAACCAATATTGGACAGCTTGTTCTAACATGTTCAACTAAAAAGAAATTTACAATGGGTGTTTGAAATTGTTGACATCTATACCTTGGAGCTCTTGGGGGGAGGATGTTATTAATTTGTAAGACGAAAATTTGAAACATAGGAATAGCTGTTTAGATGATCTGAAAACATTCCTCTTAGTCTTATCCATGATCTGATCCAACCTATTTCCCACAGGGAAGTAAATTAAAACATTTATTTTAATGGGTTCTTGGATGTGGATGTTGTGTTCCTTATTTTGGAATTTACAAAAAAAACCTTTAACCTAAGTGCATAAAAATCTTTTAGAATTTTAAGAAGTAGAGATGTGTATACATTAGCTATCATTGTTTTGACTACATAGAAATTTAAATATAACAACAAACTCTCATAAACATCATGTCGTACATATTGTAAAACTGAAATAAATATTGGCTATGTACTATAAAAATAAACTCAATATGCTTGAAATTACTGTTAAAAATTACTAAAATTAATAGAATTGTGCAAAAGAGAGAAATTGTGTGTTTGAGAAAGAGATAGATGGAGTGAGATGACTGTCACCTGTAACGTGAATGATGGATTAGGTGACACATTGTTGTAACTAACGGATTTTGGCCACTTAAAATGTTAATATCGGAAATGAAATGAAATGAGAACATGGCTCTCATCTCATCTGGTAGTGGTCAGAGAGCAGTGCTCTCCTAGTGATTGACATCCAGTATTAGTCAGAGAAAAGTGCTCTCCTAATTTGTGACATCCAGTAGTAGTCAGAGGAAAGTGCTCTCCTGGTGAGTGACATTCAGTAGTAGTTAGAGGAAAGTTCGCTCCTGGTGAGCGACATCCAGTAGTAGTCATAGAAAAGTGCTCTCCTGGAGAGCGACATCCAGTAGTAGTCAGAGGAAAGTGGTCTCCTGGTGAGTGACATCCAGTAGTAGTCAGAGGAAAGTGCTCTCCTGGTGAGTGACATCCAGTAGTAGTCAGAGGAAAGTGCTCCTGGTGAGTGACATCCAGTAGTAGTCAGAGGAAAGTGCTCTCCTGATTAGTGACATTCAGTAGTAGTCAGAGGAAAGTGCTCTCCTGATTAGTGACATTCAGTAGTAGTCAGAGGAAAGTGCTCTCCTGGTGAGTGATATCCAGTAGTTATTATTTAGATTTTTATTACCGTCATTTTCCATCACGATTTTATGTAAAACAAAGTTTAACGACGTTTCGGGATCTGGAATCTGATCCCGTCCTCAGGTGAACTAATATCTAAAACATAGCACAATTAATTAACATATAATCCGGACCAAACCGGTATAAAGCTGAAAACATAAAAGCTCAAAGCAGTCCAAAAAACCCACAAACAAACCATTCACCAACCATTACCATAAAATAGTGATGGAAAATGTCCGCAATAAAAATCTAAATAATATCAATCCACCATCACCAACAATGAATTTCAAACAAAGAATCCAGTAGTTGTCAGAGGAAAGTGCTCTCCTGGTGAGCGACATCCATAAGTTGTCTGAAGGCAGTGCTCTTCTAATGAGTGATATCCAGTAATTGTCGGTGGGTGGTGGAAGCATTGTCTCTCCGAGACATTGTGACAGTCAGTAGTTTTTGACATCCAGTCCTCGATGGGCAGTGGGCGGCATTACCTCTTCAAGACCGTGTGACAGTCAGTAACAGGTGACGTCCAGTATTGGATGGGCAGTGTTTGGCATTAGCTCTAGAGGTAGAGGGTGACATCAAGTAGTCGGTGGTCGGTGAACGGCATTAGCTCTCCGAGATTGAGTGTGAGTGACAGTCAGTAGCGGGTGACATCTAGTAGTTGGTGGGCGGTGGGCGGCATTGGCTCGCTGAAACCGCGTGATAGTCAGTAGCGGGTGACATCCAGTAGGCGGTGGGCGGTATTGGCTCTCCGTGACAGTCAGTAGCGGGTGACATCCAGTAGACGGTGGGCGGTGGGCGGCATTGGCTCTCCGTGACCGCGTGACAGTCAGTAGCGGGTGACATCCAGTAGACGGTGGGCGGTGGGCGGCATTGGCTCTCGGAGGCCGCGCGACAGTGTGTTCCGAGACGCGCGCGGTCATCTTTCGCTTGTTAGAATCTTGAACCTGTGATAAAGAACTTTTAAAAGAACGTTTAAAAGTATTGAGGTATAATTCTTTGAACTTAAAACAAACTCTTCATTCATAATTTTGATTTTCTATTTTTCAAGTATACTTTTTTGTGTGCATTAATTCAGGAGTTGAAGAAGGTACATAATAAAGTTTACCTAATTACCTGAAATAAACCTTTAAAATATCTCTATATACTTGTTGACCTAGCATGTAATCGAAATATAAGATATATATTTTTTACACTTATATAACATATTTTTAACGCTAAGTACATTATGTTCTTGGGTTCTTCGACGTTATATACATTTTTGAAGTGGTTTTAACTTCACTAGTTTTCTTCTCAGTTAAACTTTAAGGTGTTTTTGGAGTTTATAATGGTGTACAACTTTCATTGCTTTTTTTATTGGGTAATATTTCCTGTTGCCTATGATGATTTTTTTCTAAAAATATATTACATTAAAATGTAATAAACTTATTGCCTTTATGTTGAAATATATTGCAAAACATAGACCAATTTGCAGTCAACACTTAATCTATTAAAATATGGTTTTTGGATATTTACACTGCCTTTTATTATTTTGATCTACGGTATTGCTAAATTATAATTTTGAATTTTGTAATATTCCCACCACGGTTAATGAGAAAATTAACTACTAATGACATTCGTTCTATGTTTTTGAAAATAACGAAGCGTATTATTTAATAACTTTATTTTTACAAATAAACTATAGTTTAATTCGTAGGGTATTTTCTCAGTATTTCCATTATTCATGTTTTACTATTTTACTTGTTATTTACATATCAATCTTGAATGTGAAGTTTATCACACTCATGAGGCCGAGGTTACGAGGATCACGCTCACGGTTACGAGAGTATTGTATTTAAATCGTATAACAAAGTTAATATTATTTAATTAACATTTTCGGTTGATTAAGCCTTAGGTTGATTAAGGTTAATTATAATAGTTGAAATAAACTATTAAAAAACTAGCTAAAAATATTATTAATTACATTTCCACTTGCAAAAATCGGTAAATATGAACCAAATTTCAACTTTAATGCAATTCAAAATGCACTAGTTTAAATGTAAAACTATTTTTATTAGAAAGCTATCTTACCAAGTAAGTTTGTCAGGCTCCTATACTAGACGTATACTACATCTTATAAATTAAAATAAATCAATATTGTTACTTTTAATTTGTCGAAATTTTTAAAGTTCAAGTTTAATAAATTTATTTACTTTTGGAAAAATCATGAGTTTTGTACGCTGAAGTTTTTGTATAACATTTGTTTCTTAAACAACAAACTGGGTATTCCTGCTTGGGAGTAAAAGCCTATTCTTTTACTTCACACCACACAATATCTTTACAGACCCCATAGCCTGCTACGGCTTAAATAGCAATAATTTCTCATAGCGTCTAAATCTAAGTTGGTACAAAATCACATAATATTAATGCATGTAACATTTACGTCTTCCTCTCCTGCAAAGAATGGGTTTACATAAAACAAATTTCAATAGAAAAAAAGTATTTTGTAACTTCTTCTGCGAAGATTATTACCAAACTTACAGGGTGAATACTTATAACAACTAAACTGCAAACAGTAGACCTATTTAAATAAACTTTCTGGGCTGAGTGGTTGTAGAGCCCACCTTGAAAATAAAGATTGCCGGATAGAACCCGGGTTGGATCTGCACCCAGAAGCCGTTTTTGGGCTTTTAATTAATGATCCTTGCCAAAAAAGGTTGACGTTTGGTAGTAAAGAGACCGAGGTTTGGACCGTTCTCCGTCAAAACGTTAAAAATTGCTGAAAGTTGTATAAGACACAAAATGGTTTCAAAGTAAAATACATAATAAAAAATAGGTAAACATTTCAATTATTTTATTATAGGCCCTGTGTAAAGTTTTTAATTTTTATATATGAGTCGTATCGTCTTAGTCTTAGTACACTTAACATGGGTATGAGATCAAAAATAAATTATTCTTATTCCTCATAGGAAAATTAACTGAGAATAGTTGGATAGGATTTTGTAAAACCTTTTAGATTACAGAAACCCTAAATTTATTTTCTTTCAAATAACTTATGTGGTGTAGGCTATGCTTTTCACCAGCGTCTACAAAGTATAAAACACCTGTTTTAGGACTAATATAACAACATACACCCCTTATCTTTTACGAATTTGTCGTACCATAAACTACTAAACGTGAGAATTTTTACATCAATTAAATTTTAATACTGACTTTTTACGAAAAGATACGAGACACATTTGCTCATGTGATTTATCTTAAAACGTCTCCCACATCGTACATAGTTTCGAAATTCAAGCTATAGACTGACAAGTGCAAACATAGTTGTTAAATGATAAACAATGAAATTATAACGCAGGGTGTTACCGTCTATTGACGATTAGACAAATCTGATGACGGGTCTGGGTTGTTAACCACAGTGCGTTTGACAGTCCATCCATCTCTGTGAGAACAATAACAGATTTCCAAATAATTGCTGCAATTTCATAATATCGATGTTTATTCTCTAACAGATTGGTAGCTTATCTATAATATTATAAAGAAGATGTTTCGTATGTTTCTTGTTTTGAGGTTTGTTTGTGGTAAACGCGAAAAATATTGAGCCGACCGGATTGAAATTTTACTCAAAGGTACATCTTAAACACATGCAACTCATAGGCATATTCATTTCCTTAAAATCTTCTCGGGCTATGCCCCTTGAACGTCCTAGGTTTCAATGTTTATATTTTCAAAGGTTATCAACATAAATTTACTTGATTGCCAACAGGTGGAGACACTAAAATTTGATAGTTCGGGAAGCAGTAGACACAATTGCTGTGAATGTCCTAGGTTTCAATGTTTACATTTTCAACATAAAATTACTTGAATGTAAACAGCTGGGGACACTAAAATTTGACAGTTCGGGAAGCAGAAGACACAGTTGCTGTGAATGTCCTAGGTTTCAATGTTTACATTTTCAACATAAAATTACTTGAATGTCAACAGCTGGGGACACTAAAATTTGACAGTTCGGGAAGCAGAAGACACAGTTGCTGTGAATATCTTAGGTTTCAATGTTTGTATTTTCTAATGTCATCATCTATTTTCATCTATTTACTCTACATTTTGAAAGGTCGGGAAGAATAAAACGAGTAAAGACAGTTAATTTTAAAGGCATTTTTACAGACAAATTCTGGATCCAAATTAATATTTTATAGTTGATTTTATTTTTTCTCCCGATGTCTGTCTCTATTACGTTACTCATTATCCTTTCTCAATATTAATTAACAGGTGTTACTTTGTCATTTTGTAGATACTCGTGTTTTGTCATTTTGTAAACGATAAAAAATTAATTAACTCTCAACCTTTTTTATCCGTGTGAAGAACGGGTACTTTGTTAATGCTAGTTTCTAGTTAATTATACTAAAAGAAATGATTATAAAACGTTAAAAATACCTAAATATCAACAACAGTTCTTCTTCAATCAACCTTACCAGTCGAGTAACGCTCTGGCCAAGAAGTCAAAGGTTACTGGTTCAAAACCAGCATCAGCGACGATTCATCATAAAATATGAGTCATAAATAGAATAGTTCGACTAGTAACAATAAACGGGGTTGGACCCTTTTCCTGTTCAGTTACAATTTATGTTTGAAATAAATTGAGTCTATTAATCCATTTCAGACGTACAGGTTCCTAAAACACAAACTTTTGTTACTGCCCGATTTCATTTCAATTAAAATTAAGTGAATGTCTTTTATCATCCTAACGATTTTTTAATAGTTCATAAAATATATGGGTAAACAAAGAAAGCCATAGTTAAGTAATATGAAAATAGGTATGTCGTAAAAAACAAGAATTTTTGGATTTATAAAAAACATCTGTAGTAAATTATTATAATAGTAGGTTCAAAATCTAAATATATAAAACAAAGTCGTGTTAGTTACACGCATTATAACTCGAGAACGGCTGGACCGATTTTAATGATCTTTGATTTTTCGGATTCGTCTCTGCTCCGGTCATGCTTTAGGCATATTCAGTTTCCATAAATTAGATTTGTTTCCATTTTATAGCGTTTTAAATTTCTAATGTCAACCTTATGGGGAATAAGTTTGTTTACAAATTTTCTAAAATCCAAGCATTTGATTTCTTAAAACAGCTGTTGGTTTACTCTTCGTTAGCAATATGCTTTACTATCCGATGGCATATGAATCATTCATTAATGTAAACCTATGAAGTAAATATGTGCTGTACAAAATGAATAGCATTATTCGCCACGTTAATAGTTTACGGTTTTTGGGAATTATGTACTGTATTTATATTTTTTTAATTTTCTGTATGATTAAGAGTAACGTGTTTGTTTGCCAAATAAAATAATTACAATGTTTATACATATTAAGTTTATTTTGATAATCAGCTGTTGAATATTTAAAGCTTTCACAAAAAAGCCGCAAAGCTATTTGACTTCAGAACATGGCCAATCTTAAAGTTAACATGTATTTTCTGTTAGGCGTTACGAAGCTCGCTGGGTCAGCTAGTTATTATACAAATTACCGGTATTCAATATTATTATTTGTGCATTACACAACAAATTTAGTAGGACGATTGACGATTTTACTACTTATACAACTGTTTAGTACACCATTTTATCACGATGGCATGTTTCATATAAACAAATTTAACTATCCATACCTATAATACAATTCCATACAAATTCATCTTAGGTTTTAATCTATAGGGAAATGTTTTTCGTCATGGCAAATTCCTTTATTTCAATTTTTTGCGAAATTTGGCAAATGGATGAGCTTATAACTACTAAAACATAAAATACATCGTTCACTTTGGTATTAGTGATACTTAATGTGTTTAAAGGCTCATTGACGCCAGCTTCCTAATGGCACGATCTAATAGTCTTGTTGCTGACTATGGTTGACATTTTCTTTAGACAGGACTGTTAATCAATAGCCCAACAACAAATCAACTAAGGAACCTACAGTCTAACGTAGGATACGAACCACTTCCACTAAAAATGGTGTGAAAGTTAATTCACACCAGAGAATCATTTCTCGAGCAGTTATGAGCACAGCTGTTTAGAGGAACTGAAAACATCCCCTTTAGTCATATCCATGACCTAAGCTATTTTACAAAGCGAAGTAAAAAACATTATAATTAATTTTGACATGGATATGTCTTAGCTCTGGGGGGGGGGTGTTAGTGATTTTTCAGATGGAAAATATGTAACAGGTTTCCATAGAAACCATCAAGCCTATGGTATTGAACTTTTATTATAAAAGAATAAAAACAGCTGTTTATATGAATTGAAAACATTCCCTTTAGACATATCCATGATCTAGCCTATTTCCCACAGGGAAGTAAATACAAACATTTTTTGATCAGGCAAGGAAAATTTGATACTTTTTTTAATAAATATTCGGCCAATTAGAGATCAGTCTCTTTTAAAACCAATACAGAACTAAAAAAATTTTGTATTTACTTCCTTGTGGGAAATAGGTTAGATGACGGGTATGTCTAAAGGGAATGTTTTCAGTTTTTCTAAACAGCTGTTCTTATTCTTGTGTATTACAAATTCAATACTCTATGAACCTATTTCAAATTTTCATCTTAAAAATTGCCAACACCCTTCAAAAAGCTAAGACATATCCATGTCAAAATAGTAAAACTTTTGCATAAGTAGTACAAAACAAATCTAATAAACATAATAGTCAAATAACTTTCATACTGGTTTTAAAGTAAATTTCAAAGTTTGAAGAGCTGAAACCTTTATAGACGTAAATTATGTATATTTTCACAAACACAGATTGGTAATTAACATTTACGAGCTAATAAAACAAGAGTGTTATTGGTGGTCCCGAGGCACCAGGCCGTAGCCTCCCATTGGTCGCGGACATCACATGCATGAGTCATGAGATTGCGGCTGGCTGGAGTGTTCTAGTTTCTAACCAGTGTCTTTTCATTTGTTAGTAATCAGTGTTAGACAGTTAACTCCTGAAATCTCAAGCAGTTGCGAGTTTTATGAATAATTTAAAAGTAGGAATAAATTTTTAGTGATGGATGTACTAGAGTGTAAAGAATAGATTTACTATATTTTACTTTTATAACAGCGAAATCATTAAAATATGTTGTGCAATATGAAACATTTTAATTTGTTGTATTACCTGGAGCGCGTGGCCATATAATTAACCACTGAATTTCGGTTTTATGCATAGCTAATTGCTAAAATAATGTGATTAATAACAACTAATAACTTAAACTACTAATATTTTAAAATACTCAATTAAAACCATTAAATTTGTAAACTACTGACCTCACTATTCTTCCATGTCGTAGAAGTTTTAACGTTTATTTTTAAACAGTCCTATCCACATTCAGTACAAGAGAGAGTACGGTTTTATTTGTGTATAAGCCCCTCTAAATCATTTTAAGTAATCATTATCGTTAAAGAGGTTTTTGAGAATTTAAATGGTTTTCCGAATCATAGTTGTCTCTCCATTTTTATGTATCTGTATTAATGTCTGTCCGCCTTTCTTTCTGTAATAATAAACAAGGCATTTTTTCATTTTCTCAACGAAAAACTACGTATCATAATTTTTCTATACCTTTCAGATAATGGGTTTGATACTTTAAACTGACCCACGCCATATTAAAATAAAGTGATGAGCTTTCAAACCCAATTTTAAGTGGAATTTGCAACATTTTTCTTTAAATTTTATACGATTTTTTTATATTGATCGTCGATTTGATATAAATTTTAAAGTTACACTCAAAATGCTATTATAGCATAAACAATTTACTAAATAATACAAATTTTATTAGTTAATACGATGTATCTAATTTAAAATCAATACCAATTGACCTGGAAATTTCGTTTTCTTTTTATTTATTTGTATATTATTTCAGGTTAATATTTTTGTCATGATAATAAGTAAAATGCCTCTTACACGTGCCAAGAATGGCCTTACTACAAGGCATGAATATTACAAGAGAACTTCACGTATACCCAACATTTATCACAATCTGTCAGATTATACCCAGACCAGAACCGTGTGATATGGATATCCGTACACCCACACAGCTTCCATTCTGTCCAAATACTTCATTCTTATTCAGTAGAATAAAATGTGGAAGGAATAAGTTTATTGAAACTCGTATTTTGGTTTCATATAAAGAATACTGATTAGTTATACTGTACTTGTTTCGTACTTTAGTACCACAAGAATCATGAACATTACTGTAACTTGTTTGGTTATACATCTTTAATTTATTAGAAGTAATTTTTATTATGTAGAAGTATTTTTAGTATTCATGGAAAGGAAAAAAACAGAAATTCAAAATTCTTATTTAAAAACTCAAAAGACTCTTTCAAACATGTTCCTAAGACAGGACTGTTAATTAATAGCCCAATAGCTAATGACATCTAAGGGACATCTTTAACGTGGGAACTGAATCGCAATTTCGCCTCTTAATTACTAAAAAAATAAACTAATTTAAGTGCTACCTTCTCACAGTAAACCATTTGGTACGCGTGTCCCAAGAAGAGATTTAAAGATTTTATAGTGCTTGCTCATTTATACTCCGAACATTTTGAAACTTTACATAGTTTAAAATGTAGATTTTAAAAACGTTCCGGGAAATTTAAGATACCTATGCTTTGCAGAAACAAAATAGTGTTATATTGAAAAATAATACTTTAAAAACATTAAATATTGGGTTTTTGGTTTCGTAAAATATTTTTTACTGTCACATTCTAGGGAAATTAGGATTTTAATAAGGAAACTAGAACATAAAATTAGAGTCTGAAAGTATTCAAACTGTGACCCGAACATAACACGCTAAAAAAAGCACTTAACAATAATGAATCATAAGCTTTTACAAAGAAATTCTGCAAAGTTCCTCTGCAATTGATCGTTTTGATTCTCATCATTTTCGAAGTTATGGGTATAAACTTGTTCCTTCGAGTAAAAAGAACTAACACTCATTTAAATTTGAAGATCGAGGTGTTCGTTAGACTCTAATTTTAGAGTTTTCATTAAACTATGTTCTAGTTTCCTGATTAGAAAAACCCTTATTCACCTTGATTTTTACTTAGTCCCCTTATATGATAGTACATGGAGAAAATATTGTTTTCGTCAAAATTTTAGAAAAACTTTTTTCAGAATTTGAGTTAAGAGTGAATATAAATGTTTTGGGGTCCCCTGAATCCAAAAAAGTGCGTTTCGACGTGATGTTTGTTCGTCCGACCGTCCGTGTGTAAGTGTCTGGATGTGTACAGGACCATAGCCTACCCCATTGGTCCGATTTAGATGAAATTTGGTATGAAAAATCTAAACTTCTCAAAAATGGCTGCAACGATTTAGATTAAAATTTATTAGTTTATAGTGCATACTAAATTTTAGTTTATTTTCGTAATTTATAGAGTACTAAATGATATGACACCACCCGCATGTCTCCGACTAACGGTTCCAGGGAAAAGTTAAATTTAATGTCCATGGTAAACGCAGAACGTTGTCTGAGAGCGTCCAATGTTATTAATGGAGATGTTACTAATGTAACTAATGTTACTAATGTACTAATGATGTTACTAATGGAGATTATTAACAAATAAATTATTTCCTTATTTTCCAACGTTTTTCATAACACTTGGTATGCAGTGTAAGGTTACATCACCCAAGAAACCCCACTCAAAAAATTTTGGTATTCCTGGGGGAGGGTTGTCCCCCCATAAAAATCTAACAATTAATTAATTAATTTAACCTTGTTTCTTTCGTTGGTATTTTCGGAAATTGGACGATTATTTTTGAAACAGTGTAATTATTAAATGATATTTAGTTAACCTTAAAGAAAACGACCGTTTTATTTAGGATTGTCGTTTTTAAATTTAGTTAGATCTAAGAGGGAAAGTATACGTCAGCCCACTGATACCGTTTACCGTTTATTCAACATGCCAAATTTTTTTTCGACAAAGGTTAGAAATTTCTCCAGAATATTGGCATGGATATGTCTTAGCTCAGGGGGTTAGCAATTTGAGTGACCAAAATTTGAAAAAATGTTACGTCATTTGGTTAGTGACGTCATATTGTTAGTGACGTCATAGCTTGGTTATAGGAACAGCTGTATAGATATCTTTAACTATTCTATGATCTAACATATATTCCATAAGGAAGTAAATACAAACATTTTTTATAAATCCTCGACTTAATAAATTGTGTCAAGTTTCTGAATGTTCGGTGCATGAGTGGGCAAGTTATATAATATGAAAGGTTTCAACCTCTTCCTGAGACACCGGGTATAATGGACACGTACGAGGTAGTGAAGATACTCATATGTTTCTCCACGGGTCAGAGTCCTATCGAGTGTAATGGTCTATATCCTGATATTATATCCTGACCCCTTCTGCACCTTACTGCGTTGTTTTCTCTCGAGAGAAAATATTATCCGTATTGTCTCAACATCCTCAGAGCTCCATAACCTTGCTCTGGACTACGTTTATCGTTGTCATATTTTTATATTTTAAAATATTTTGAGGTCTAGAAATTATGCGATTTATTTACGAATATTTAAAATAATACAAATACCGCCGTCGCAGCAGACCTGCGTACTCAGTGAATTTCCAAATCAATAATATAATAGTAATAATATATGACAAGTTTCCTGTTCCCAAGTTTCCAAGTTCTGGGTCCAGATTCTAACTCAGTTTTGAAGGCAGGCACTCTGCCACCTAGCCAGTTACAAGATAGGTTACTGTTATCAAGATAAATACATTCGTTTCCCTCACATTTACTTTATACTAACCACCAGTGTGGGCTAGTGTCTTGTATATGAATACGAGGGCTTAACAAATTTTAAAAATATACGTAAGGAATAAAATCCAATATGGCGGCAATGGTTAAGACTCTTAACGAAAATAGACCACACGGTGCATAGTCTCAGTTCTATAGTTTGTTATTACGGTAAGATATTTCTTTTGAGAACTGAAGAAAAAAATACGATTTTAATAACACTTGAAGAAAGAGAATTTACATAATGAAATAGTTTACACTATATTTATAAGTTTTATACGGGCTGAATATAATCCGAAACTGTGATAGAGTGATGGCCATTGGCGAGCATCAGCTTATAAAGTTTTTGACTTTAAGTGATTAGGATTTGCTCCTAAAAGCTATGTTCAAACAGCTTAAATTAGTTCATATTGACCTACGTTGAAGATGGTTTATATACCCTTTTAATTATAATTTTAGAATTTTTCAGATTTAGGGTATACAGGTTGAGGTTAGAAAGGGTCATGTGACAATATTTACTTAAACGGTAACATTTCGAATTACGTTTTCTCCATTTTTTGACGGTGTGCTGATTTAGTTTGAACTATTACATAATTTTTAAGTACTGTTTTCTAAAAATTCCTAAAAATAATGTGATTTTTTAATTTACACGTGGATACTAATCATGAGAGAGAGGGCGAGGGATGGCCACTGATGTCTTCACGTCGGGATATGTAAGGGGTCAAATCTGTATCTGAAATAATTTTGTAGTAGAAATAAATCTACATAATCTTTGTTTAACCTGTCCAACCTTTTGTAATCGTCAATGTCAATGTGTGTTTTTTCAGTTTTTCTCAGAATAACTGTCATCACGATTTGTAAAATTTAGTGTCACGATGTTTTGAGATCTGGAATCTGATCCTCAAATGAGCAACCTAGAACATGACTAGATTCATTGTTTGAAATTCATTATTGGTGATGGTGGATTGGAGGATCTCAATCTTCAGTTGAGATCCGGCCATTGTGGCTGCCAATTCTTAGTAAAGAACTTAAGGATAGGGAAAATAAAGTACCGGTAAATGATATTCATATAAATCCGAAACAAAATTCTCATGGTATGCTAACTCGTAGTACAGCTCGTAAGGGGCATTAGCTTTTTGTTTTAAGCATAAAATTGTAAAAATAATGGGGTTTTTGCTCTGTAAAGTTAACTTTGTACTACAATTAATTTTTTCATGTACATTAGATAGGATTTGCATTTTAATATAAAATAATAATAATAAATCCTGTTGGACGTGTTTCGCCTGGATTTAGGATTTTGGCGGCGGCCATTTTGTTTCCGGTTCCGGTGGGACACGCCCATTCCTTTCAGTTGTCTTTGAGTCTCCGTGACGAGCGGGCGTGTTTGGTTTTTTTTGTGTGTAATGGTTAGTGTATGGTTCGTTTGTAAGTTTTTTTGACTGCTTTAAACTTTTATGTTTTCAGCTTTATACCGGTTTAGTCCGGATTATATGTTAATTAATTGTACTATGTTTTAGATATTAGTTCACCTGAGGACGGGATCAGATTCCAGATCCCGAAACGTCGTGAAACTTTGTTTTACATAATATCGTGATGGAAAATGTCCGCAATAAGAATCTAAATAATATGACTAGATTAGTACACAATACGGACTAATCCGGTATAAAGCTGAAACAAATGTTTACAGTAATTAAAAAACTTACAACAAATACCGAGAATCAGCAGTAGCACACCGAGACACACGGTACAATAATTTAATAAGGGCTCAACTAGCACTGGCCAGTGCTTCCTATCGCACTGATCTTGTAATGTTCAAGGTTCTAGCTCACCTGATGATGGGATCAGATTTTAGATTCCGAAACGTCACGAAACTTTGTTTTACTAATCGTGGAGTGGGTTTGAAATAATAATCTAAAAAACAACAATAATAATACATAATCTAGACTAAGCCAGTGTAAATATGTGCCAGTGTAAGTAAATATGTGCCAGGATGTAAATATAAGCCAGTGTGAAAACAAAAGTGTTTGACAGTCAAAAAACCTACAAAAAATACCTAAGAACAAAAGTCTACACATAACACCAGAGCAGAAAAATAAAGTACCTCCAAAAACCTTAAGGAACTCAAGAGTCACTGAGTTTTTTTTAAACTACGTTAAACATTTTAGCTTTCAGCTTAGTCCGGAATATGTACTAACCTTGTCGTGTTCCAGGTTCCAGCAAACTTGAAGGCGATTTCAGATTCCAGATTTCGAAACGTCGTGAAACTTAGTTGGCTAATCGTGATGGAAAATACCCATAATAACAATTTAAATAACAAATCTAAATAATCATAGATTGTGATTTAGGACAGGTCCACCTCAGCCGCTTAAGCATAAAACCGTTTCTAAAAATTCCGTTTAAAAACGAATAAATTGATTTGATTCATTCGGATTGTGTGTATCTTGTGTTGTAGAGTTTTATAGAAAATAGAAAATTTTTACTTTACCAGTACTGGGTTTTCTAAATTATATAAACCAACAATTTTAAAAGACTCGGTCAAAATTTATAAAACACTAGGACGGCGAACTTCGTAGCCTCACAGTAAACAAATGTTAACTTATAAGATTCCATGTTCTGAAAGGATGAATACGGCTTCATTGTGAAAGGTTATATATTCTGGGTCGCTGCATAGTGAATAACAATACTGAAACGATAAAACATATTAATATCATTCCCATAAAACAAATAAATCTGAGTGGATTAATTCACAATTTTCAAATCCAATAAAAACCTAAACGAAACCTAACTGTAATACGGCTTTTATAGGAAAGATATACAACAGCTGATTATTATAATAAACGTAATAATATAAACATTGTAATTATCATATAAACACGTGACTTTAATCAGACATAAAATAAAAATATAAATACATAATCCCCCAAAACCGTTAACTATTAACGTGGTGAATAAAGCTGTTCATTTTTTACAGTACACATTTACTTCATAGTTTAACATTAATGAATTATTCAGGTGGCATTGGTAGTAAACTACGGTATGCTAATGGAAAGTAAACCAATCAGCTGTAGCTAAGAAATCAAATGTTTCAGTAGACAATTTGTAAACAAACTTACTCTCCATAAGGTAACATAAAATTTTTAAAAACGATAAAATGGAAAACTTATTTTTTTCGAAAATATTTTTTATATGACACATATAGAGCAAATAAAATTTCATATCTAGTTTCTAAATTAAAATACATACATACAGACAGACATTCAAATTTATATATAAAACATTTCCTATTTCTATGACTTTTAGGAACCCATATTTTATGGAAACAGTACATACCATTAGTAAAATTGTCTATTCCTTATGAAATCTCATTTTATACGCATCACTAACATAGTTAATATGATAAAATAGCATTATTAAAGGGGGCGGTACCCCCCATTTGTTTTATAAATTTACTTTTTTATCATGGTCTGACGTTTCCATAACAAATTGTTGCAATTTTCAATTAAATAGCTTAAATAATTTATAAAGTTATAGGCAGATTATCACAGCGATGATGTCTGGTAAGATTTGGATGTTTTTAAGTGTGTTTTGTAGATAAGTAGCCTTGGCGCTGATATTCCAGTGTTTTTAATCCTATTTCCTAAATATCTCAAAAACCGTCAACCTTTTGAGAATAAAATTTGACCTGTCACTCATGCCATCTGAACCAGTATGAAAGTGGTGAATAAATAAAATTGTAATTTTATGCTTTATCCATGAAAATATTTTAAATTTTCATATTTTAACTATACACACCCACTGATTTAATTAATAATGTACTTGAATAGTTGTGGAATAATATTTTCTCTTATTCATTACAAACCAGAAACAACACATCCTCGTGTATCTAACTGAAAAAAGTTATGAGGGAAATGTAAATAATTATTTATGATTTTAATTTTTTGTTTATTGATGTAACAAATTTAGTTTCTTTTTCAAACGAGTAAAATATTTTTCTACCTACAATAAAACCCAGTTCAAGAATTACGTTAGATATAGTTGCAGTATTTTCTTTTGTTAGCGAATTTCCCATAGGGAAGAACCTATTACCATAGGTCTCATGACAAGCTCGGGACCATGTTATTTTTTCGTTTTTAGGTACCCCGAGGGAAAAAACAATAGTCGTTAAAATTATATATATATATATATATATATATATATATATGTGTGTGTGTGTGTGTGTGTGTGTATGTGTGTGTCTGTGAACACGATATCTCTCGTTAAAACGTTTCGATCAAGACTAAATTTGGTAGAGACGGGTATTCCTACATTGTATTATGAACTACAATTTTGAATTATACGGTGTCTTCTGGAACCTGTATGAAATATAGTGTAAAGTTTTCAGTAGGTACAAGTGGTTTTTGACATGGATACGTCTAAGTTCGGGGAGGGGGAGGTGTTAGCAATTTTTGGGACACAAAAGTGTTACCGAAGTGACGTCATATTCTTATGAGAACAGCTGTTTAGAGGAACTGAAAACATTTCCTTCACACATATCCAAATAAGCCATTTCCCACAAGGAAGTAAATAAAAATTTTTGTGACATGCATTTGTATAAAATCAATATTTTCCCATTTAAAATAGATGGGAAGCCCCGTTGGAGCCCCTTTTTTCTAAAAAAATAACTCACTCACAACTTAATAATGGCGTATCCATTCTGGCCTCAGATACATCCATAACCAACAATGTGATCAATAACAAAGGTGCGGTCTATACATGTAGCCTAATCTCACTCTAGCCAGCTGAGGTCCGGTCAGTGCCAAGCCATTCATAATTGAAAGGCCACAGTAGCTGTAGATCCCTCTATAATTATGAGACAGTTCTAGCCTCAAAGCCAATGACCCACTTCAATAATAGCTTGTGGTATTCATCTGTGTATTAGTGTTCATTTTTTCATTGGATTTAGTTTTAAAACTCGTGTTAGAGAAATCTTAAATAACCTAGGTTTGTTTCTAAACAGCATAATTCTATTGGACGATGTTTTATATGTAACTATATGCATAATTTTTTTGGACGTTCACTCACCAAAGATGTACTGAAATAATGAAAAACTAGGCATTATCACTAAATACCTCCTTCATAGGAGACTTGCACTTTTAGCGGCTTTAACATCTTGAATAATTATAACTTTTGTAAAACACTGAAGGGTTTTAAAAAGAAACATTTAATCTTTTGGTACCAGGTTGAGGTAAATAAATGTATAAATGTAGTTTCCATACTTAATTTTCCTTTAAAAAGAACTTAACCCAGTTCAAGAATTACGTTAGATATAGTTGCAGTATTTTCTTTTGTTAGCGAATTTCCCATAGGGAAGAACCTATTACCATAGGTCTCATGACAAGCTCGGGACCATGTTATTTTTTCGTTTTTTTAGGTACCCCGAGGGGAAAAAAGTCGTTAAAATTATATATATATATATATATGATAAAATAGCATTATTAAAGGGGGCGGTACCCCTTTATATATATATATATATATATATATATATAAATATATATATATATGTGTGTGTGTGTGTGTGTGTGTGTGTGTGTGTGTGTGTGTGTGTCTGTGAACACGATATCTCTCGTTAAAACGTTCCGATCAAGACTAAATTTGGTAGAGACGGGTATTCCTACATTGTATTATGAACTACAATTTTGAATTATACGGTGTCTTCTGGAACCTGTATGAAATATAGTGTAAAGTTTTCAGTAGGTACAAGTGGTTTTTGACATGGATACGTCTAAGTTCGGGGAGGGGGAGGTGTTAGCAATTTTTGGGACACAAAAGTGTTACCGAAGTGACGTCATATTCTTATGAGAACAGCTGTTTAGAGGAACTGAAAACATTTCCTTCAGACATATCCAAATAAGCCATTTCCCACAAGGAAGTAAATAAAAATTTTTGTGACATGCATATGTATAAAATCAATATTTTCCCATTTAAAATAGATGGGAAGCCCCGTTGGAGCCCCTTTTTCCTAAAAAAATAACTCACTCATAACTTAATAATGGCGTATCCATTCTGGCCTCAGATACATCCATAACCAACAATGTGATCAATAACAAAGGTGCGGTCTATACATGTAGCCTAATCTCACTCTAGCCAGCTGAGGTCCGGTCAGTGCCAAGCCATTCATAATTGAAAGGCCACAGTAGCTGTAGATCCCTCTATAATTATGAGACAGTTCTAGCCTCAAAGCCAATGACCCACTTCAATAATAGCTTGTGGTATTCATCTGTGTATTAGTGTTCATTTTTTCATTGGATTTAGTTTTAAAACTCGTGTTAGAGAAATCTTAAATAACCTAGGTTTGTTTCTAAACAGCATAATTCTATTGGGCGATGTTTTATATGTAACTATATGCATAATTTTTTGGACGTTCACTCACCAAAGATGTACTGAAATAATGAAAAACTAGGCATTATCACTAAATACCTCCTTCATAGGAGACTTGCACTCTTAGCGGCTTTAACATCTTGAATAATTATAACTTTTGTAAAACACTGAAGGGGTTTTAAAAAGAAACATTTAATCTTTTGGTACCAGGTTGAGGTAAATAAATGTAGTTTCCATACTTAATTTTCCTTTAAAAAGACTTTTACAATCAGTCATCGATTGACGGAACTTCTATTTAAAGATTTTGAGTTTTGGGGGTTTCGTTCCCAAAAACCCCCAATTTTAGGATACAAAACGACACACCAAAAAGTCTGGTTCCATTACTTTGCAGGTACGCTTGGATAACCTCACTTAACCTGTTCAACAGTTATGAAAGTATAAGCCTATATCTATATTAAAACCTTTCAGCTAAGATTGAAATTCTTAAATTGTTTGTTTTTGAGCTGATTCTTATGGGGCTAATTTAATAATAACAATCTAATTTATACCCATTGAAAAAAATTAAATTAAAAACCACAAAGCCTAATTTTGGGGTACAAAACCTCGTCTAAAACCCTCTTCAGATAGAATGATGTACCTAGTTTTTGAACTTGAACTTACAACATATTCTTTACTCAAATTTCATTTTTACCAGGCCATTATTACGAGATTTTTCGTGTCAACGAACACCACACACAAGCGAATCGGTTCACGGCCTAGGTCTACCATGAGAACTACGGTAAAAGCTTTATTTTCTATAGTGTTTTCTCTAGCTCAACTTGCTAAAACACGAAATTTCACTCAATTACAATCACACGGTTCAACCGGTGGCACCAAGGTGTTGTTGTGAATAGCGTCGTTTTCAATGTTTTCTTATCATACAGTTCGCGGAACAGCCTGACGCCTTCCAATACGTCGGGTTCGGGAGATGAAATAGGTTTATTTGTAA
The DNA here is from genome assembly GCA_023375725.1 of Nephotettix cincticeps. Lineage (NCBI taxonomy): Eukaryota > Metazoa > Arthropoda > Insecta > Hemiptera > Cicadellidae > Nephotettix > Nephotettix cincticeps. The sequence continues at coordinate 50,741,205 of CM041790.1, read as the reverse complement.
CTTTTTGTGTGAAAATATTGTTGTAAGACCTGTTTTTTCTCCGTCCCAGGATTGTTTATGGAGAGTGAAGGCCCAAAAAGCTATTATTAGAGTTAAATTAGCTACTTTAAGTTTCGTTTATTTCTTATACAATAAGTTTGATAGAGCAGTCAAAAATTGTTTTCTTTAAATCGCTTAGGTTTCATGTTAGCGTCTTAGATTTTGGTGCAAGTGGTTAGAAGTTCAAATCCTAGAATGCCCTTTTGGGTTTGGACTGCATTCCCCAAAAGCGTTTCTGTATACTCACTCATGACTATAAAAAATAATGACTCTACATAAATTAAATAATAATAATAATTAAATAGCTCTGCACTTATTTCCATACTATATGCGATGAGGTTTAAATGATGAAAAATACATCTAGTAATTTTCATCATAGGACGAAAAAAATATCTTAAGTAAAATATATTATTTAGATTTTTACTGTGGACATTTTCCATTTCGATTCTATGTAAAACAAAGTTTGACGACGTTTCGGGATCTGGAATCTGATCCCGTCCTCAGGCGAACATAACAATAATATCTAAAACATAACATAATCAACATACAATCCGGGCTAAGCCGGCATAAAGCTGAAAACAAAAAGGTTAAAGCAGTCATGAAACTTACAAACAACCCACTAACCACTAACCATTACACACATAAGAAACTTGACACGTCCACTCGTCTCGGAAACTCAAAAGACAACCTAATAAGAGTGGGCGTGTCCCACAGGATCCGAAAACAAAATGGCCGCGGCGAAAAACCTGAAATCCAGGCGAAGTACGTCTATCAGATTTTTAAAACTCAAATAAAAATTCTTCCTAACATACATGAAATTTTGCAGTACAAAATTAACTTAACAGAGAAAAAACATATCATTTTTACAATTCTACCTTAAAAACCTAATGTTACTTACGAGCTTTACCATGCCATGCGTTAGAATACCATGATAATTTTGTTAGGTAATGATATGAATATCATTTACATATAATTTTACATTTACAGATTATCCCTATCGTTAAAGTTCTTGGCTAAGAATTGGGGGTCGCAATGGCCGTATCTCAACTGAAGATTGACTTATTGGTTGGTCTGCTTGTTTCATATAGAAGCTTAGTTTTCTTTTGAAAAATGAGGTTCCCGGTGTATTATCTTAGTTTCTTCAAAATTCATTTAGCGATTTTCAGACCAGCAATGGTGGGAAATTTTTTGACAACTAAGCCCTTTCTTGTATTTTCCCTTTGTTCATTTATTCTAACGTTCAATGGTTTTTGTCTCGCCATAAAACAATTATTGCGGTTTATTTGGTTAATACAGTTTTTTTGTTTCCATAGTATAATTTTTTGGTTTGGTTTTAACGAGACTTTGCCTAAGTGTATTCTGAGTTGAAAACGCGGTTCTAATTTCAAATCTCTTTGCTACTCTTCTTATTTTTTCCGACAAATCCGGCAGATAAAGAATTGACATAGAAACGAATTTTTCTGCATTAGTCACTTTCTGTTTAACCCTACGATTTTTTCTCTTCTTGATGGATTGAGGGTATCCATTACTAACCAAATCTGTTTCTATTTTATTGAATTTTGAAATCAGCCCAACTTGGTTTGAGCAAATGCTCTTTGTCTTTTGTTTCTGTCAAATAAAGAGAAAGAAACCCCTTCTTTGACAGAAATTTATGGTTAGATTGAAAATTTAAGTATTGTCCTGTGTGTGTATTTTTTCTAAAAACAGATGTCAACCAAATTCCTATCTTTTTCAACGCACACATCCAAAAACGCTAATTTGTTATATGCTTCCTCTTCCATTTTAAGACGAATGGAAGGGGATATGCTGTTTAAGTGGTCTAAAAATTCTTTTAACTTATCATCTCCAAGAGGGAAAACCACGAATGTGTCATCGACATACCTCCACCAAACCTTCAGTCTGAGATCGGCTAAAGCCATAGCTTTTTGCTCGAACTCCTCTATAAAGGTATTGACAAAAATAGTGGACAATGGCGATCCCATGGCCATACCCTCATCTTGGCGATAAACTTTACCCTCTAGCTCAACAATTTCAAACAAAGAAAAATAAATTTCGTCAAATTAAGTGTGTTTTTAATCCTCTCTCATTTATTGACCTTGGCTACCCCTCAATTGTTTGCCTCAACTTTACCTGGAATGAAAAGAGAAACTTTAGGTCCTATGGACGAAATGAACTATTCAAATTAGTTTTGACTAAAAAATCTTAACTAAATAAGTAGTCATTGGGAAAGTTATTAGGGTAAACTCAAGGCGCGAGAATTTGTGTTCTGTTTGACAGTTGAAATTACATTGTTGCAACAGATGTCATGAGTAGTGTCGCGAGTGTTGTTGTAGTCTGACACTTCTTGCCGAGTTAGTTTGTGGTGTCACGACATGTTTAATCAATGCGTTTACACTACGAAACTTGTTTTTGCAATTTTGATTATCGGATGGAAAACTCATACAATATCTTACAAAAGTTAACGCACTTTGAGAGCTTGCTTCTAATAACGGCGATGCCAACACATTTTTATTTTTACTGCGTCTACTTAACTCTCTATATATTATTATTATTACTATTTTTAGTAAATCCTCAACTGCCCATTACCATGGACCCAGGGCCATGTACTGTTGCGGCATGGACACTTAGGCTTGCCAGAGGTGATCGTTCATGACCTGACAAGAGTCGTTAGCCGCTGGTTTCGATCCAGCAACCTTTGACTTACTGGGCAACCCCAGAGCTACCGTGCCGCTAATTTGGTATGGTAAGTTCGGTACGTCCACGAATACAGAGTCTATATGAGCGAAAAGTATACATAGAATATGCTACCACCATCTCAAAAAAATATTAATAATCTTTACTAGACGTATCAAAATATTTATGTACAAAGTAAACGATTTATATACTAAACTCAAGTTTTTATTAGTACTACCCATCGTTTAATGTATACACTCCCCTATATTTGTTTGATACGTCTTACAAATGCATAGATAACCTATAATGGAGCAAAAATCATACATATAAGTTGTTACACACCCTCTAGACTTTCACATTTATTGAAAACAATATACAACCTTTAAAAATATTGTATTTGGAATATAAGGAACAGAAATTAAAAATTGTATTTGTTTCTTTGTGGTAAATAGCTTAGATCATGAATGTGTCTGAAATGAATGTTTTCAGTTCCTCTAAACAGCTGATCTCATAACCATATGAGTCAATATGACGTCACTTCCGTTATATCCTCAGCGTTTCAAAAATCGCTAAAACTCCCCTCAGAAAGCAGATAAGTAGGAGAAATTCATGGCTACTACATTCCTTACTTACTTAATTGATCATTAAGTGACATTTATAGGTCATAGACCGCTGAATTACAACCCTGACCTGACCTACTATGACGACAGATGTTGACATAACCACCTGTGACGTATCACATTGTTCTGAATAGGGCAAGGCCATCCCAAAATATTAAAAAAACTAGCTGACCCGGCGAACTTCGTAACGCCTAACAGAAAATACATGTTAACTTTAAGATTGGCCATTTTCTGAATTCAAATAGCATTGCAGCTTCGTTGTGAAAGCTTTAAATATTCAACAACTGATTATTATAGTAAACCTAATATGCATAATCATTGTAATTATTTTATTTGGAAAACATATAAACACGTGACTTTTATTCATACAGAAAATAAAAAATATAAATACAGTACATAATTCCCAAAAACCATAAACTATTAACGTGGTGAATAATGCTGTTCATTTTGTACAGCACATATTTATTTCATAGTTTTACATTAGTTAATGATTCATATGGCATTGGATAGTAAAGACTGTAACTAACACGACTTTGTTTTATAGATAGCTAGCACAGAAAGTGTAAAACTTTTGATTCCAGGTACTTTATTTATGTATTTATTTTATTTAATAATACAAACAGAAAATGTACGATATCATTACAATAAACCATCAGAACACACGTGTGTTGACTGTGATGTATTGGGAGCGTAGGATGTAGCATAGTAAAATCCAATTCAGGGCTCAAATTTAATTACATTTTCATTTTCTGAGGATTGTCTTGTTGATGTTGACATTTAATAAATTTTTTGGAAGAAGCGAGTTTAACGCTCAGCAAATATCCATCTTTATCAGATTTTAAATCATTGTAGAGGTCGTCCAATTGAATGCCGTTTGAAAGTCAAATGTCATTTTAACTAATGTTTTTTACTTTCAGGCTCATGATGATGTTAATTGGGCGTTGTCGAAAACGTGACTGAAGGAACATCGCAGTTATACCGTGTCCATGTAGGCTACTTCACAATCCTTCCCACATTTGGGTAGATAAGGTTTTAAAAGAAATATCGACTCTACCATATTCCTCTACATCTGCAACTAAATCCCAGGTCCAAGAAGGCATTTCTTCAAAATCATAGTGATTCGTACGTTGTAAAACCTTGTTTCTATAACAAGTAACAATCCATGCTAATAACTGTCCACGGGTTTTTAGGACCAAGTTTTTAACATGGATAGGTCTATGTCTAAGCTCTGAGGTGGTATTGGCAGTTCACATAGTGCGAAAATTAATTGTAATGGAAGCGACGTCAAATGGTTTTAAGAATAGCTGTTTAGAGGAACTGAAAACATATATCCTTGATCTAAGCTATTTCCCAAAGGAAAGGATATACATTTTTAATAGGCTCTTAATGATAACTGCGGCAATAGTTTTTTTTGTAGTAATAGTGCTAGACACGCATGAGTTTTGGGTTTTCTGTGTTTATGGTTATGAATCGCAGAGTAGAGCGGAAGGGAGTGAGCGTTGATCAACATCCGAGTGGACGTAGTTGATCTCCACGTCGGGTCAATGGTGCTATTGTATCCTGAGTCGTGGGTGTACCTCCTGTAGTTGGTAGGGGCCTGGCCACTGACCGTCATGTGTGTGGTATGGTTTATAGTTACTCAACGAAAACAAGGTGGTTGTCATGTCATGCTTCAAAAATATCATCAAACTAGTGGATTTGAAATATGATAAAATAAACCGTGGGTGGCAAAGGCCAGCTTCCCGCAGTAGGCCGGTGAGCGTCATTGTTGTCACTCTTTGAATGATCACTTCACTGAATGTATAGGTAAAAGGAAAACTATTGATTGGCTTACCAGATCCCCAGACCAAACTCCGTTGATTTAGTATGTAGGGTTTGTATTATTTTATAACAAGGTAATATTTTGATATTTTATTTACACCACAAAAATATGCATTAAAATCTGTAAATCAGGGTTAAAAATACTGTTATAGTAATGTTTAATACTAGCTACAGTTTAACTGCATTTTAGGTACTCTTTCACCGCACCAGGTATTGCCTCAAAAAGCTAAACTTATAGGAGAAATCAAGGGTCCCGCAGAGCAGAAGGATTACTTATAGACCACGCATAGTCAGCCGACCGAATCCATCCCCACCCTCCTAACCCATACTTTTCTTCCTACCGCACTCCGGTCATCGTAAGTTGATAATGGGACGGTTCCTTACCTTACCTACCTTTTCTCACCATTTTCATATTATTCAAATAATAGTTATGAGCAGTGCTTGGTGGATGTGATATTCTCTGGTGTGGATTAACGTCCGCACGATTGAATCCACAAAGAACATTCTAATACTTAGACCTGTTCGTAATTTAGAGGCAAAAATATTTCGGATCCCACGTTAAACTGCAGGTCCCTTGGATACCATTGGCTGTTGGGTTATTAATTAACAGTTCTACCTAAGGATCATGCTAGCCTTAATTAGTAACAAGACTACATTAGACTGCGATGGTGGCGTCATCTTGTAATCCAGCTCCTTAGAGGTCAGGAATTATGGATAGTTGTGAGCGATTGCCGGTGGGTGTGTTCTCTTGTGTGGATTAACGTCCGCACTATTGAATAATACGTTAATCCGCAAAGACCATCCTCTAAATTAGACCAATTCATAATTCAGAGGTCTTGGTTCGGATTCCACGTTAAACTGTAGTTCCCTTAGCTGCCAGCGGCTGTTGGGCTATTAATTAACAGTACTGTCTAAGGAACCAGCCTTAGTCAGTAACAAGACTACAAGATCGCACCACAATCATCTTACACTCAATCCTCATTTATATTTGGCTTAAAATACCTACATTGTGATATGGTCGCCATTTCAATAATCTAATCTAATTTAATCTACAAATCACGCCACAATCGTCTACCACTCATTTCTCACTCCTACTTAGCTTACAATACCTAACTGGATAGGTAGTCATTAGGCTCAGTTGATGTGCACCCGCAGGGGTTTCCCGAGGTTTAGGATATGATCCTGGCATCCAAATTTCCCTAAAACAATAACAACAGCTTCATAATTATAGGACAACGTATAATAGATTATTGGCAGATAACTTGCTGGTTTATGGTCACCTATTAGCTCATGGGAATTACATTAGGTTTCCAACAAATAGTTCATTTAATGAGCGGTGAAGGTTCTTATTGTGATACTAGGAAATAATAACCGTAATGATGTATGAATCTTGACGTCAACGTAAATTTTAAATAAAGTCAAAATTATTATTTTTCAAATCCAATAGAAGCAACTTCATCTATTAAAAGATAGTTATTGAAAAGTTGTTGTTAACAGTTTTACAGCGACGATTAAGTATAAAACTTGTAACATTTGTAGCAATTTAGATGGAAAACAATGTGAGTCAAAGAAGTTTTTCAAAGAATGTTTTAAAATTAATGACAAAACTTCGGGACAGTTAAAATAAATATATAATACAGTAGTATGTTAGGGTATTTTGTATTTAGTACCATTTTTACTGTTATTTGACTCAGTGTTTGGGGAAAAATATTGGACATTATTTAATAATCCAATGATCAACTCAGCTGAGCATAGTCTGGTGTTCAGTGGCTTTATAACCATTGAAGTACCCAGCTATATGGTGGTATAAAACTTAAAACTAATAAAAATCTCATGATAACAAGAGAATAGGTATACAAAAAACTATAGTTTTATGTATAACTAGCCTTTGCAGAAATCATATCATATCCAACGACCGACTTTGGCAGATACAGAGCTATAAGCAACAGGTGACATGAGATGGTACTGTATGTCAAGAGCTGAGAGAGGACCCTGATGTATTTCAAGCACATTATCTTCCTTGATTAAACAATAATACTACTACCAATAGAGTATTCATCTATGTACGATTATGTTCTGTACACTATATTTTATATTATTTAATCTTTTTACTATTAAAAATAACCAAAGAAAATTGCAAGTGAAGTGTTTATTTGTTCTTTGTCCGGAACTGAAACGTTTGAAGTGCTTATAATTTCTAAACTTTATGAAATTTTCAGTACGGAATTACATATTTTCTGAAAAAGTCGATTTTATAGTGTAATATAGATGAATATTTTAGTATCGTTGAACGTTTTTCATGAGAGTTTTTAGTGTTTAAAAAAATACGGCTCGACAGAAGCTTCTGAAGTATTTAAAAATTTTAGTTATTTTGTGAGGAACAATGTTTATTTTACAATATAATTAAAAAAAACAACTGGATAACATATTACAAAAAAAACTGTAAAAGAAGATATTTTGAAGATTATTTATTATGATACTAGTTTTAATTTCCCATAAATGCATAAAAGTATGTATAAAATCTAATTAATATATTTCTAATTAAAATAATTTTAGACTTGCACAGAATCAATACGTACAGTCTAAGACTTTTCTATAAAAATAAAAGTTTTTGTAGGTGTATTGTTTGTCTTTGTTCTGTTTAGGTATTGATACATGATATTTAGGCAAGTCAAGTGCTTTTTAATATATTTCACTAGGACCTGCTATAAAATGTTTCATTTCTATTAAGTATTTTCCGAATTATACTCAAAATTAATTCATAAGTAATTTAGGGAATCAGATGTATTTTAAGATTTTTATTGACGTTAACGAACTTTCAAAAACAATGGACAGTAGTGGAATTGATTGCGCCAGCTGATGAATGATTGCTAACTCTGAGTTACCCTGTGAAATATTGAGTGAGGACACAAATTCAGATTAATGGGAAATCCACCGTCGAGAGTTTCAAAGGTCTCTTCCTCTGTTTCTAACAGGTAGAAAGATGTGAAATATCATGTGGCAAATAACTATGTGATACATAATACTGGACTTAGGTAGTACATATCTTAATTATTTTATATACTAATATAATTTTTTTACGTAAATGTTTTTTATTCACTCTTTACACACAAAAACCTCAAACTTACTCATAGATCATATTGTCTCACTAGTATATATTTTATGCCACTATATATTTATTGGCCTGAAAAAGTATCTCCAAGTATTTTAAAAGGCTTGTTTGTTTTTAGTTATCGTGTCTACTTTATAATCTGAAGGTAGCCGGTTCAATCCTGTGTTAAGTCCTTACATAAATTTTAAATGGATCAATTTTGGGTCAATCTTGTTTCCTTTGTTATTCAGACTGTTACATATTATAAACTAATACTTTTGGCAAATGCATTAGCTGTATTTGTCAGTAACAAAGTCAGATTTCATCAAATTTAACACTGCCATCCTTCTTACAATTCCTTCATATAAATGTGAATATGAATATCAATAATAATAGAGTTAAAAATCTTTTATTTTCTTAAATTTTATTTATCTAATAATTTTATTTTGTGTTTATATAGATATAACTTAGCTCTGGGTAGGGGAGGGTATTGGCAAACCGTCAACTAAAATGTAAATCGGTGACGTCATACGGTTGGTGACGTCATATGGTTATAAAGACAGCTGTTTAGACGAAATGAAAATATTTCCTTTAGACATATCCAAGATATATTTCTCTCAGGGAAGTAAATACAATTATTGACATGGATATGTATTACCTCTGGGAGGGTGTTGGTGATTTTTAAGATGGAAAATATGAGACGAAATTCCATAAAAACTATCAGAGCTATAGTATAAATTTTTAATATAAAAGAATACGAACAGCTGTTTTGACTAACTGAAAACATCTCTTTAGATATATCCATGATTTTATCTATTTCCCACAGTGAATTAATATATATCAGCTTTTTGGGAAAACTGTAAAATCCCATTGTTCGTAGCTTCTCCAATGCCAGTTTTTTGAGCTACATTAGTTCCATTATTCAATTTTTAAATAATATTAACTATTATCTAATCTTTTTATGTTTGATAGCAATATTATTTTACTCAGCACAGGGTAGAATTTCGCAATACTGTTGACCTTGATAAGAAAGTAAAGAATGTTTCTATGTAAAGTTGAAAACTTTAAGGAATATGCTTGACGAAAGGTGAAGTAATCAGGAAATAATTTGTTGAGGACTGACGGGCTTTGGCAAACTTTCAATAGCAAATTAGGCTATTCCATTTTACAATCACATCGCTGATAATTTCGCCGAATTCAAAGCGTACATGAGGTTGTAGGAGAAACTTGTTGATATGCTTCCCTTTGTTGGAGCGAACTAAGCGATTCGCCAAACTTGTGTAACAATGGACTCGTCCAAAACGGCTGATCCCCTTGAACGGGCGGATTTTATTTTGCATTGCAATACAGATCCTTCGTAACAATGTGATATCCCACTGGACAAACGGAAAAATACCTCTTTAGCAGCAGACCTGCGTGCTCAGCGAGATTTGATTGCTTTAGTTATATAAGCTTGTATATATACTTGTGTTATATAAGCAAAGCTTCATTCTAGGTTATACATTATGAAAATTATTAGAAATTGTCTGAAAATAAAAATATACATAAATTAATTTATCTTAATATACAGGGTGTTTATTAAAGTCGGGGACAAACTTCAAGGGGTGATAGCACTCATCAAAATAAACAAAAAATTTCCTATAAACATATGTCGAAAAGTCCTTTGTTTAGCCGCTAGCCGCCATTTTGTATTTTATACAAAAAACTTAATATATAAAGAACTATTTTAGATACAGAAACCAAACTTTGCACACATATTTATTGGCCAAAGGGGATAATATTCTCAAAATATCATTTAGTTTGCTTTTATATTTTCAAAATGGCGGTGGTTAAAAATATTTTAATTTAAATAACAAAAAATAATTAACTCTAAGAAATGTTTACAAGAAATAAAAAAGATTGCAATTTTAATTTCAAATCGAACGTACTTTGAGTGAAACGAAATTCGTGCACGGATAATGGAGAAAATGCACTTTTAATGTTGGATACAGGGCCCATCCAAGTATTTTAAAAGGCTTGTTTGTTTTTAGTTATCGTGTCTACTTTATAATCTGAAGGTAGCCGGTTCAATCCTGTGTTAAGTCCTTACATAAATTTTAGATGGATCAATTTTGGGTCAATCTTGTTTCCTTTGTTATTCAGACTCTTACATATTATAAACTAATACTTTTGGCAAATGCATTAGCTGTATTTGTCAGTAATAAAGTCAGATTTCATCAAATTTAACACTGCCATCCTTCTAACAATTCCTCCATATAAATGTGAATATGAATATCAATAATAATAGAGTTAAAAAATCTTTCAATGGAAGTGGATAATTTTATTTTGTTTTTATATAGATATAACTAAGCTCTGGGTAGGAGAGGGTATTGGCAATCCGTCAACTAAAATGTAAATCGGTGACGTCATACGGTTGGTGACGTCATATGGTTATAAAGACAGCTGTTTAGACGAAATGAAAACATTTCCTTTAGACATATTCAAGATATATTTCTCTCAGGGAAGTAAATACAATTATTGACATGGATATGTATTACCTCTGGGAGGGTGTTGGTGATTTTTAAGATGGAAAATATGAGACGAAATTCCATAGAAACTATCAGAGCTATCGTATAAATTTTTAATATAAAAGAATACGAACAGCTGTTTTGACTAACTGAAAACATCTCTTTAGATATATCCATGATTTTATCTATTTCCCACAGTGAATTAATATATATCAGCTTTTTGGGAAAACTGTAAAATCCCATTGTTCGTAGCTTCTCCAATGCCAGTTTTTTGAGCTACATTAGTTCCATTATTCAATTTTTAAATAATATAAACTACTATCTAATCTTTTTATGTTTGATAGCAATACTATTTTACTCAGCACAGGGTAGAATTTCGCAATACTGTTGACCTTGATAAGAAAGTAAAGAATGTTTCTATGTAAAGTTGAAAACTTTAAGGAATATACTTGACGAAAGGTGAAGTAATCAGGAAATAATTTGTTGAGGAATGACGGGTTTTGGCAAATTTTCAATAGCAAATTAGGCTATTCCATTTTACAATCACATCGCTGATAATTTCGCCGAATTCAAAGCGTACATGAGGTTGTAGGAGAAACTTGTTGATATGCTTCCCTTTGTTGGAGCGAACTAAGCGATTCGCCAAACTTGTGTAACAATGGACTCGTCCAAAACGGCTGATCCCCTTGAACGGGCGGATTTTATTTTGCATTGCAATACAGATCCTTCGTAACAATGTGATATCCCACTGGACAAACGGAAAAATACCTCTTTAGCAGCAGACCTGCGTGCTCAGCGAGATTTGATTGCTTTAGTAATTACTTGTGTTATATAAGCAAAGCTTCATTCTAGGTTATACATTATGAAAATTATTAGAAATTGTCTGAAAATAAAAATATACATAAATTAATTTATCTTAATATACAGGGTGTTTATTAAAGTCGGGGACAAACTTCAAGGGATGATAGCACTCATCAAAATAAACAAAAAATTTCTTATAAACATATGTCGAAAAGTCCTTTGTTTAGCCGCTAGCCGCCATTTTGTATTTTATACAAAAAACTTAATATACAAAGAACTATTTTAGATACAGAAACCAAACTTTGCACACATATTTATTGGCCAAAGGGGATAATATTCTCAAAATATCATTTAGTTTGCTTTTATATTTTCAAAATGGCGGTGGTTAAAAATATTTTAATTTAAATAACAAAAAAATAATTAACTCTAAGAAATGTTTACAAGAAATAAAAAAGATTGCAATTTTAATTTCAAATCGAACGGTACTTTGGTGAACGAAATTCGTGCACGGATAAGCGAGAAAATGCACTTTTAATGTTAGATTACAGGGCCCATACGCCACCGCGGCGTGGGCGTAGCGAAAAAGCGGCCGGCACAACAATGAATAATTCTTCGCCACGGCCGCGCCGCGGTGGCGCGTGGGTCCGGTAATCTAACATTAAAAGTACATTTTCTCGCTTATCCGTGCACGGATTTCGTTCACCAAAGTTTCGTTAGATTTGAAATTGAAATTTCAATCTTTTTTATATCTTGTAAAAAATTTATAAATTTAATGGTTTTTTTGTTATTTAAATTTAAAGATTTTTAACCACCGCCATTTTGAAAATATTAAAGCAAACTAAATGATACTTTGAGAATAGTTTTCTCTTTGACCAAAAAATATGTGTACAAAGTTTGGTTTCTGTATCTAAAACCGTTCTTTATATATAACGTTTTTTTGTATAAAATACAAAATGGCGGCTAGCGGCTAAACGAAGGATTTTTCGACATATGTTTATAGGAAATTTTTTGTTTATTTTGATGAGTACTATCACCCCTCGAAGTTTGTCCCCGACTTTAATGAACACCCTGTATATGAATATTCTATTCGTGTGTTTGTAGTTAACGGCTGGACCGATTCTGATGAAAGTTTCAGACACTGTTGAGCAACATTCGAGGATAGTTTCTGTGAAGTTTGGTGCAAATCGTCCACAGGGCCGAGTGGGCATAGAATAGTATAATGTCAGGTTTTATAAATTAAGTGTTTACAAATTTAAAAGGTGTGAATATAAAAAATAAATTGAAAATTTCTTTAAACCGTAAGTTTGTTCAAATGTAAACAAACTAAGTCATTTTCGTGTATTGTTACTATAGTTGATTTAAACTACTAGAATAGAATTCAAATTATACTAAAGGGCTCCGTCTCAGAAGGCATAAAAATGTATATGAAATCGTATCATAGTTCTTCAAATAATAGGGGGATATGATTTGTTTGCTTCACGAGATTAACAGTGGTGCTCCTCCAAAAGACGTTCTGATTTTAATAACTTCTGTATCTGAGTAACCGTTTGAAATAGAGAAAACATTTTAGTAAGTACTGTAACGATGACTTAAAATAATTTTAGTTTTAGTGTCTAAAAATGAAAAAAGATCCCCGGTTTTAAGTCGCGATGACTACCAGTTCTGTAATAGTTCTACTTTCGCAGGAAACTTGCCAAGTGAAAAGATTTTACTGGTCTAATCAATTGAATTCTGTACCGCTTTGTGCAATGGAATGGAATTACTTGGCCAAAACCCAAGTCTGAGGTTGTTTGTTGTCACCAGAGTGCAGTAGTGCAGCGGTTTTGTCACTTGTACCACATTTATCTTGCTTTATATGCAATGGCGGATCCAGCTAGTGTCAGGCGGGCGAGCTCAGTCGCAACCATTATGATTGCTTTTGTTACAGAACTAAGTCAACGCTTAGTTGTTATTATTGTATAATAAAACAAAACCAACCAGATAAGGAAACTTTTTTCAATTACTTCAGAGTATTTTAAGGAGATTTGCTAGTCCTAAATGGATAAAAAATAAAAAATTGAAAAAAATTCTTCTAAATAAGATTTTCTTTATTTTATTCTAAATTAGAAAATATACATCTCTGAACGGTTGAAGTTAGGCAGATGAAACATTTGGTGCTTGTTGAAAGTGATAAAGTAAAGATTTCTTGTATTTTTAATGTTATTGGAGTATTGGTTTCCTGCAAATTAAGTATTTAAAAAAATCTAAATTTTGTTTTTAGGGTTAGTTGTGTTTATTAGGATTATACATAAATAAAACCATATTGCAGTACTTGTATTTTATTTGATCACAATTTAAACAGTAAACTCCCTCCGGTTCTGACACCCAATATTCTCTGGTCTACTCCATGGATATTAGTAATTTCCGAGATAAGATGTCCCAAGGCAGAGATTTACCCGAAAGAGGATTTAGCAGTTTCCGACCGCTATTCCGGAAGCAGGTTCTGGTCTGATTGTAAACGTATTATCTCTAGTTTACGATTCACAATCGGTACACATTTTCAAGGTTCGTTACTAACAAAACTTCTTCTTGAGGCTATTTTTGAACAGAGTCACTCTCTAGATCTTATTCGTTAAAAAAATTATCTATATAGTTAGCGAGTTGTGGACAAATGTGTGAAAATATAAACAAACTTGAAACTGCAGGAAACGGGTAACTTTAGAAAACATATTATCATAAAAATATAAAGTAATGCTATATCAGGTCCTCACAGTTACTTCGTAAACAGATTTAAAAAACAAAAAAATTGTACAAGGCAAATTCGTATATTTTGTTTATATTTAACTTGGGATTGGTTTTAAAAGATGTTAATAAGATACAGAAAACTATGTAAAAATATAAATAGACAAACTTGAAAGTGTAGGAAACAGGGACAAAAAATGATAAATTTTGAATAAATGCTATATCAGGTCCACAAAGTCAATCTTGTAGGAAGGTAGTATATTAAAATTAAACGAATTTCTACAAGGCATAGAGAAAAATGGGATTGGTTTTAAAAGAAAATTAATCGAATTTCGATGTTTATATTGCAACTGATAAAATCGTTCCTCGTGTTATTCATGACTCCCTGATGAATAACGGAGTAATTAAACCGGAAATACAACCGTTAACATCTGCTTCCAGGATTTCGATATTTTTAGATTTATGAAAACCGTTTATTCATTTTGTGTACGTTGTGTATTTTGTGTATTTCTACGCCAGAGGCATTTTTTAAATTTTGTCGGGGAACGATTGAACGGAAAAATACAATTCAATCCCTGCGGGATTCGATCCGACGGCCTTCAGTTTTGAAGGCGGGTATTATAACCACTACACCACCGAGCCAGTTAATGAAACAACTAAAGTTTAATGCTACTCTTTATAATTAATATCCTAGTTAGTTATCATGGCAATTGAAACTAATATAGCAGTTGTTTTATTTATATCTATAAAATTACAGCACGGTTGTGTGTATTTTGTTTTAAACTGATATTAGTTTTTGATCTCAGGTTTGAATAAGTAATAAAAGATTTAGAATTTCAATGATGGATTAGATATAAAATGAAATGTATGCTATCTAAAAACTAAGGGAATCAATCAATCATCTTGTCTCCTGATCGATCCCAATGGGCTTACTCACAATAATACTGTATTCACTTACTAGATCCTTATAAATAATACGTGAAGTGATTGTTGTAAAACACTCTCCTCCATATATTGATTTGAGGTATTAACAAATCGTCTCGGTTGATAGTTTTCAATAATTGTGGATGATTATGAGTGATGTTTGGTGGCTGTGATATTCTATACTGTGGGTTAACGTCCGTACTATTGAATACTACGTTTATCCGCAAAGACCAGTTCATTATTCAGACCAACAAATTGTGGTTCGGATCCATTGTTGATTTGAATGTCCATTCCTTGTTTGGCTATTAATAACAGTACTGTCTAAGGAACATGTCAGCCTTAGTCAATATCAAGACATAGAGATCGCGCCACAATAATCTTTCACTCAGCTACTCTCGACCTTGTTATATTGTACTCTATATCCTGTCCGTCTGTCCCTTTGGAATCAAGTAATTCTTTCTACGAAGAACTATAAAATTATAAGTTTAATTTCCAACTTCAGTGATCAAAATTTTAGAAACAGTTTTCAAATTTATAGTTTCAAATGGCATTTTCGTTTAGTTTATACATCAATATTATTGTTTAAACACTTTTTAACATGTTGCTAATGGCCTAACTTGGTTTAAACCAAAAGCCATAATAAAGAATAAAAAAGGTTTTTTATTCATACTTGGCTTAACATATACCTACCTGGTTTGGTCGCCAGTTCAGAAAGTCAATCTGGTAATAAGGTTTTAGATTTTCAAAACCATTTTCTACTGAATGTAATCTTTGCTCAAAACTAGTTGAGCTTTCAAAATTTACAAGTTAACCTTTAGTTTTTCTTTAAGCTTTAGGTTGATTGGGAAAGTGTTTGTTTATCAATCAGTGAGCATAAGAAAACAGTATATTAGCAAAAACACAATAATACTGTATACATTACTACCGAATATTTAATGTGATATTATGATCGTTGGATCACATATTATGTTTTACGTGAACAAATTCAAATTTTACTGACATTATATTGAAAGTTTATCTTTGATTTGAAATAAATATTAGCAATGTTTGTTTATGTTCATTGACACAAAAGCTATTCCTTTTTCAGAGCATAGAGGTCAACTTCTGCTTCTTATTACAGTAGAAGAAACTTTGAAAACAAAACCATCTGGAAATATATGTACTGAATTCTAGAAAATCTAGTCCTAAGGGATTGTGTGTTTAGTGTTTCAAAAATAATTTTTCTCAAGTGCCATTATCGAAATTTGGTTTATAGACCCTTTCATCCAGATATTCAATAGGAGATTTAGATAAAATTTTAAGTTAATCATATAAATTTGAAAACATTAGTATTTTTATCATCCGGATTCGATAGCTTGGTTCCATCACTTTGAATGAAAAAAATCTTTGGAAAATTAATAAAAATGTCTAATTTTAATTTAATTAAACTCGATGGAAGCTAAACGAGCGGCGCCGTTGAGAGTGCAATAGGCAATTTGCACACAGCATTCATATTGCGTTTGCCACTTCGCAGTCACTCTCTTGCTAAATAACTAGCTTTTATTTATCATGTCTTGCGTAAAAAAATGATCTACGCAGGATGTTAGTACATCCTAAACGATTAAAAAAATAAAACAAAATAATTTTGAAAGTATAAAACCTTATTACCATTTTACCTTTATGAAATGACATGGACATGACATAGAGTTAGGAAGAATAGAATTCTAATTAAGACAAAATCGTTCTATCTCTAAATTTTCGTTTACAAAGAAATCTTAGACTTTTCACTTAGATTTCATACGTGAAATTTTGCATTTAAAATTATTTTTCTATAGATTATTTTTACTACCAGCACTAAAAACACTAGTGCACTGCACTGTTGGCATTAACAATTCATGTTTTGACGTTACATTTTTATAATTACATAAAATTTACTTACTATTTAAATATTTATAAGTAAACAAAGCTTCCTGTTTAAAAAGTTGACCTAAAATTGTATATAAATAAAACGACAAAATGAAAAATCAACCAAATAAACCAAATAACTTTTGTTTTGTACCGATATATTTTTCGTATATTTTATTAAAAACCAATAGTAAATTAGTTTTTCTCTATTATAAGGACTTAAGGTAATTGGTTAATTTGGTACACGTTTGAAATATGTGTGAGATCATTCCTATATTTCCATAGGGGCTATAATAATCTTTATTAAAAAGTAACAAAAATACCTTTAACAGCGTTAGACGGACATACAAGTAGACAAGAAGACAGCCAGGCCGAAATGCAGACAAAAACCATTTTTTACTTCCTGGTATTTCAAACGTAAAATTAACTCTTATAAAGTTAACAGTAACTAATTTTACGAAGTAACCACAATTATTTGGAAAGTCTCCAAGTGATAAACTGACAAATCTAGTTTTATATACTTTTTTTAGTTTAAACCTTTAAGTACGATTTTTTAAATGTTTTAGGACAGCACATATTATAATTAGAAAGAAGTATAAACCACTGAGATAAGAGTGGAATAATAATAAGATAACAGTAGTCGTTTACACCATATCGTTGTCAAATTTATCAGTTCTCCGAGCAACAGTGACATTGATTATGGGGATGGCTCGATCCATCTCACGTCATTGTTATAATATCACACACACAGCGACGCTATTACCCGCACATTACAATGAAATGAAGTTTATCGAATATACAATGGTGATTTCATTAGCTGCTGTGCACATAGCACATGTATCCATGTACATATGCTATTTATGTATTCTATGGAATCTTATAGAAAAGTAGTGGTGATTCAAAAGGTCAATAACCCACGTTTAGGATAAGAGTAAAATTATATTATTAATATGTTTCGTATTGCGTGGATCGGCTATGGATGAGAAACATTTTTCAGGTGATTTTGCAGTTCGAATAAAAAATGCAGAGAGTGAAATTGAAATACATTTACTCTTAAAAGTCACTCAAAGATATCTTTTATTTTTTAAAAGGTTTATTAGTTATCTTTGCGAAGATGTGTTCAAATCAAATAAGAGGGGTCGTAGTAAATTAAAAAAAATATTATTTTTAACCTAATTTATTTATCCGAACCCAACCGAGTTTAAAAGTTTTGCGTAATTATGAAACACATAACTGAGCCACAGAAAATCTTACACGTGAATTTTCCTTATTGTCATTCAGCTACTGTCAATAAAACATATACTGTAACTTTAAAAAACTTGAAAATATATGATACGAATGTAGAAAACCTGAATATACAGTAGTATTTTGTGGAAAACTTAATTTAATTTTCGATATCGTAATTTATAAATTTATTTCTTGTATAATTTTTTTGAAGCAACAAATAAATGATTGTACGTTTTAACCGATTGAGATTGACTATGTATAAGAAAGTGTTACATCATCATTGTCGCTTTCAAATGTTTTACTAGTCAAATTAATAAGCTAGGAAGAGAATGATCCGGAGGGAACTTTCACAATTTTACGTGATATACAGATGATTAACAAATAAATTTGCGAAGACTGTTGTTGGAAATAGTATAAGATTTTGAATGTTTGGTAGAATTAAAAATCTTAGGTGAAGTATAAAATGAGAAAATGATGGTTTGAAAAAATAAAATTAAAATTTTTTAAATTGTTTTTATATTTCACTAAAACTATAAATTTTCTGGCTTAAAAACTACATTCTCCAATATACTAAGACGTTACTGCATTTTTATTCAAGTTCAAAAATAGTAATTTAAATATCTAACTAAAATGTGTAATCAACGGTTTAGAGGGAGGTTTCAGAAAGATATTCAAGAAACACCCACGGAGTAAAAACCGTCTCAGAACAAGAAGGCAGAAGATTGTTGGGAGCAATCGTTGTAATTTGAGTGCTCAATGCTGCCGTGCGTCAGTGCCAGTGTACTCAATCCCTGTCACTTAGGTTTGATAGCACATCTGTTGAAGGGGAAGTGAATGGAAACGAGTTTCTAGTGTTGGAAGAAATCTCAGATGTAAAAGAAATAAGTTGGTCATTTTGCATTACCTTTTTTGCATTGTATCTCACATTGTTTTATCTAGCTCTAAAAAAATACAGAATTGTATATAAATATACAACTTCAAGTTTTTAAGTAGTTGAACGTTTTTGAGTATAGTTTTCATTACTTTTTGAAAAAATGGTTTCTAGAAAACTACGTTGTCAGTTATGGGTTAAGGGGTTACTAATTAAAAATATAATAGTATTAATTATATTCAAACATTTGGTTAAATCTGGCATTAGAAAAGTAGGATGAAACTACAGTAAAAGCTAGCAGAATTAGTTTTAATATAAATGTTAATTTGGCAGTCTACCATGACCCAGAAAAGGAAGCCAAATTGAGAATCTTTTTCTAATCTACTTGTACACATTTTTTAGTTTGGCATTAATTGAAATCCTAATTTAATACAATGAAAGAAAACATTAATTTCGCAAATTCCTTGTGACAGCTTAAATTAAAATATTTATTTTTTTCTCATTTTGTTTCTCATAGCGGCTCTTTCTCCAGGTTATTTTACTACTTGCTCTTTCTCCATGTTATTCTAATGGAGAATAAATAAATTTATTCATATATTCCTTATTTAACCTAATATTAAGCTTAGTTTTAATTATCTCATTATTTAAATATCGCTTACAACGCAGATATTCAGCTATGGAGGTGTTTAATGAATAAATTGATCACGGTGATTTGTCGTTCATGAATTTATTATTTAAGCTGATAAATTGAGTTACTAAAGTTAAACACGATGTATTTAAAAACTCTTGATAGTACACGCAATTAATTTTGATTACAATTATTGCCCCATAGACAGCTAAGAGTTTCTGATTAGTATTATCTTGTATTATCTGGATGGTTCAGTTACTTCCGTTAACAAGTTTTGACAGGCCTTGAGAGCTGGGATAACTTTCAGTTCATATGATAAATGACGCTCTTGAAGATTAAAATTTAGCAACGGCGTGAGCATTAAGTTAGATAAAATGAAAAAAATCCATTCTAAAATTTAAATTTTCTTTATTTCAGTACTGAAAAAAACTTCGTGACCCTCAAAAGTTCAGACAGATTAAGTAAAATGATCATCTAAAATAATCACTACCATTTTAATACCATAGCCTAAGTTTTAAAATATTTTTTTTCAAAAATAACACAGGATGATTTAAAATCAGCTGTTGAAAATATAACCAAATTTTAGTTTAATCTTTTCATCCACAAAAATAAACACACTCGAAAAAATTCTAAATTTCCAGTCATATATACAATAGTTTTACATTGATTCAAAATGAACACTTTTGTGTCAGGTTCCGGTGAGAATAAACTAACAAAAAAAGAGTTATTGGAGAGAAATAAACATCTAAATTTAGTGGAAAAACTCGTGGATGATTTGGAAAATGTTCAAAAGACGATCGACAAGATGGATAAAGAGGGGAACGAGACGAAGGGAAGAGTTGTGGTGGAGTACGATCAGATGAAGAAGTCCATGTTCGACAGAAGAGACGCACTCCTCAAACAGGTTACCAACTTTTGGGTGACGAGTTTTGAGAAACACCCGGAGCTTCGCTCTCTGGTGGACCAAGAGTCTTGGGAGAGGTTGCGCTTCCTGAACAGACTGGAGGTCCAATGTGTTAAGGATTCCTCATCAAAATTTGTGTTCAAATTAAACTTCTTCTTCGATGAAAATCCCTACTTTGAGAACAACTTGCTGTGTAAAGAAATAATTGTAAACGATGATGACACTTTCTCCATAACTAACACGACGGTAAAGTGGAAATCTGGCAAACACAGGGAGTCCAAACCATCCGGCAGAAAACGTAGGGTGAATGATGGCTGCTTCTTCGACTGGTTCGAGAGTAAACCGAGAACCGACAGTTTCACAGACTGCTTCCGGGAGGTCCACCAGGAGCCGATGAGGTTCTTCCGACGATCCGGGGAGGACAGCTGCGACAGCAACAGCAACTGCAGCAGCGCCGAAGACTCCGGATCTGACGGCGAAGAGGAAACAATGGATTTATAATTAAACACAGCATATTAAAAAATGCATTTCCTTATTTGTTTCAACACTCATTGTATTCCCTCTAACTCCACCCCATAATATTGGGGATTAATGCCCTTGTAAAAATGTTTGTATTTACTTCCTTGTGGGAAATAGATTAGATAATGGATATGTATGAAGGGAATATTTTCAGTTCATCCAAACAGCTGTTCTTATGATTAAAATTTTGGTTGCTAAAATTACTAACACTCCCTCCCACTCATAGCTAAGACATATGCATGTCAAAATGTGTTTATCTACTTCCTTGTGGGAAATAGGTTGGATTTGTCTAAAGGGGATGTTTCAGTTCATTTAAACAGCTGTTCTTATGTTTACAATTTTGGTAGTTAAATTGCTAACACTGCCCTCAGAGCTAAGGTATATTCATGTCAAAATATTTTTATTTACTCACCTGTGGAAAATAGTTTAGATCATGGATATTTCTAAAAGAAATGTTTTCAGTTTATCCAAATAGCTGTTCTTGAAACCTTATGACGTCACTAACCAAATGACGCCACTGTTTCAAATTTTGGTGGTGCAAATTGCGAACACCCCTCCAGAGCTAAGACATATTCATGTCAAAATATAAATATCTAGTCATTGTAAGTAATAGTAGGTCCCATCCCTTTGTAAAAAAGGCTAAACGCTTCATTCGTGATGAGATTTACTTTCAGTATAAATTTAAAACTCATTCCTATCCAACAGCGTATAAGGTTTTTAGTAGCTTATTATAAATGAATATCGATTTTCAACTCTCAAATGACCGAATATGACATTAAATCTGAAAGACTATAAACAAAATTAGAGTTATGTCTGTACATTACTTTAAATTATGATATTTTTCTTAATTCTTACGTTTTATATCTCAGATAACACGAAATGGATTCCATCCGAACTTTTTCAACTCTAAACTAGCTCTTTTTGTAACGCTTCTTCGAGAAATTAAAAGGACCCACTATTATGGATTTTATTTAATTTAATCCACGCCTTTTGGATTATTTTTTGTTTACTTCAAACTGGCTCACATTAAAATATGACTTAATTTAATGAATCACGTTAATAAAACATTGAGTGCTCACAAACCCAGTTTTTGGTAATGTCAAACACAAGCTTTTTAAGTCGTATGATTATGGTTATGGTCATAAGATTAGCTGAAGAGGAATTGAAAACATACCCCTTTAGACATATCCATGGTCATTTAGAAAATGTGTACCTGGTGACCGAGCGTTGCTCGTATAGAATAAGACATGTATTATAAAAGTTAATTAGAAAAATCGAAACCTATTTATTACTCAATGAAAACATTTATGTGGTATAAATAAAACCGATTTTATACACCATAATTAATATAGCACTGAACAAAAAGTATTGCCCCTGATGGGGATGGAACTCGCGACCTTCGGTTCACGAGGCACCACTGTGCTGTAGCGTCTGCCAAAAGAAGAACGCCGTTTAAGGTATTTTAGCCAACCTCAATTCTTTTAGACGATCGATCATTTACTGTTTAATTATCCATACAGTTATTATTAGCCTGCGATTAACTGATTTTGTTAGAAACGGAATGAGGATTGAAAAGCAAAAGAGAAATTTAATTTACACCAATTAATTGGTTTGTTACAGTGGCTTTAAGTAATACAATGAATACGTTTTCTATCAAAACAAGGAAGATTTTGGTTAATATTTTCCAAGCATCTTGCTTCTCCAAGATGACTCATCCAACCAATGCAAAATACGGACTAACTGTTAGTTTATAAATAAATACACCTGAAGTTCCTAGCCAGAGCTCTTGCTGAGACGAGGAAATGTCACGTACGGTCCAGGTTAATGCTTTTAATCTCGTGTCCTCCGAGTGAATGTAAACACTTCTTGTTTTGAAATTTAAAAAGCCAAAATATATAATATATTATATATTTAATATAATATACAATAATATTATATAATATAATATATAATATAATTACAATACCATTTTACAATTTCATTATATTAAACTTAGTGCGTGTCTCAAGCATTTGATGTGATTCCATTAATTATGTAGGTTTAGAATGGGTTGTGTGATGACTTTTGAGGAGCATTAGATTTATTGTTTAAGACTCCATATGGCTCCATATCGTTGCGGGTGTCAGTATGATTTGTTGGCGGTAAACCACTGTCTAGCCGTTTTGGTTCTCAACTCTAGAATAGGCCACGTGAAGCATGTGTGTATGTAAACCACGGTGAGCGGGATCACTAACAAAGTTCAGTGTTTGTCCCTTGCCTTTGTGTATGATTATTGCGATTGTTTCACATATGGAAACTGAAGGACATGATTTATTTTCTAAGGATCGTTTGTAGTTCCTCTCCCTTGCAGATTCTGAATATATTTTTGTTTCGTTTCGAAGGTCTGCTTCGTATCATTTTTAATCCTAAAAACTATTGTTGAAAATCTTTAACACTAAAATCAGTTGTAAAGAATAAGTGAAACTAAATCAAATATTCTTTAAAAGGTTTAATTAAAAAACCTAAAAATAAAACAATCATTGGTTGTTAATTTTACTACGAAAAAAACAATCTGAATCAGCTATTTTAGTTAACTGTTCCAAACTATGACGTCACTAACAAAATGACGTCACTTTTCAAATGTTGGTCGCGTAAAATGCTAACAACCCCCCGAGCTAAGACATATCCATGTCAAAAAGGTCCATAACGATAACATGAAAACAGGATTTTTCCGTTGCTAGTAAAAAATATAACACTTGGTATATAATATAGTAGTGTTAATTGTAATTAATATTAGTGAATTATAACTTATAAACAGATTAAAATACTACGAAAGAATGAATCACTAACATAAGAAAATATTACGTGATTATATTATGAACAACAGTTTCAAAAGGTGTTACTTTTTGACGTAAGAATTTTTACAAAATCGAACATGATCAATAGTTGCAATAAGATAACAATTGTTTTGGAGAGCATTTGCGTTTTATGGGTGATGCAATGGCGAGCTTGGAATTTCAAATCAACTACTAAGAAACAATTTTCCTCACGTTAAACGAATCCGTTAGAAACCATATGGCTCGATATTATGAAACATACATTTGTTAACATTTGAAGTTAGAGATACCAACTATCAGTAAGTCTGTACTTTATTCGAGTGGCAAGCTTCTGTGTTATTATAAGGACAAAATATAAACTTAAAATCTTAAAAAATTAAATTAATTCAAGATAAACTATGTAATTAGAAAATATTTTTAAGCAATATTATTTAACACAAGCCTAATTTAAAATTAGATTAAATTTTGAGTCTTGTATCATTATTTAAATTCGTTATACGTTAAGATAACGTTTTAATATAATAGTAATTTAAAAAAGGCTTAATATTATTGATCAATGTAAACAAAAAAATTCGGATTTTAATTTGATAGCTAGTGGCTATTTATTTCTATCTATTTATCACTTATATTAACACTAGGGTTTTGAGAGCTCATTATTTTTGTTTTCATAGCTCGTGGGTCCGTTTAATGTAAGAAGAAACATTCTCCAAAAAGTGAAACAATAGAAACAATTACAGAATATACAGAAAAAAGTCATACAGACTCGCTCAATACAACAGAGATTCGGTAATCCGAACCGCGGTAATCCGAACGTCTGGCTAATCCGAACAACCTGATGAGGAGTAGGTCACTGAGTTTAAATTAAAAACGAAGCAATGTGAATTGAATTATAAAACTTTGATCTACAGCAAGGTATCATTAACTATACAGTAATACGTACAGAATGTTAATTAAATACAAGTACCTGGTGACCGAGCTTTGCTCGTATAGAATAAGACATGTATTATAAAAATTAATTAGAAAAATTAAAACACATTTATTACTCAATGAAAACATTTATGTGGTTGAAATAAAACCGATTTAATACGCCATAATTAATATAGCACTGAACAAAAAGTATCGCCCCTGGTGGGGATGGAACTCGCGGCCTATAGTTCTTGAGGCCGACACGCTACAACTCGGCTACGACGTTAGTCAATTGAGCGATGCCGTTTAACGTATTTTAGCCAAAGCCGATCATTTACTGTTTAATTATCCATACCGTTATTATTAGCCTGTGATCAACTGATTTTGTTATAAACGGAATGAGGATTGAAAAGCAAAAGATAAATTTAATTTACATCAATTAATTGGTTTGTTACAGTGGCTTCAAGCAATACAACGAATACGTTTTCTATCAAAACACGGAAGATTTTGGAAATACTTTTTTCTGCTTTTATTTCGCACAGCTATGTTATCCTTAAGTTTTTACAAATTGTTTAGTAACCTGACAATTTTGCATTTATTTAATTCATAAAATAAATATTAATGCATAACCTCTATATTGTTCCCCGCAGTCTTCAATCAAGAACTGTCAAACGGTTATAAACAGCTGTTTTGGTTTGTATTGTTTACATTTTATTCTCCATAAGCGTAATGTTAAATTTTTAGATTTTAAACTTAATATTACAGTAAAACACGAATTTTCCTGGACATTAGACCTATCTAGAACTTATGTTCTACTCGGAAATTAGTTATTTCCAAAATTTAAAGAAATTCCTCGGTGCCGTTTTCGAGATCCGTGTGCAAATATATATATATATATATATATATATATATATATATATATACAAACCTTGCTCGTATTATAGTATTGGATAACTTACTGTTTGGATTACGAAAATTCAGCTATCATCTTTTTTATCAAAGAAATTATGTTAGCCAATGCAAAGTTGAGACATCGTCTCATAATTTTCAAGTACACAGATGTAGCAGTACACCCTTGATTGTGATAGGGCAGGGCTATGTTAACCTACTCTCACATTACATCACAACAGTTTCGATTCTCACGGTCCGACTCTTTATCATCGCTTTTCGGCGAGGTACTTTTGGAACATTTGAGTTGATCTGCCACAATGACCGCGATCGCGTTAAAAGTAGGCCTATAGACGGCGCTGTTTTATAATTCTTCGTTTTTTTGGCAGTATGTGTGTGTCGTGTTTTATATTTATACTGACGAGTGCATAACGGATAAACGTTCCTAGAGGAGCACTTGATGCCGTTCAGGCAAAACGTATAATGTATAAACCTATGTGAACTGAGATAAGACGTAAGTTAATTGGGGTAATTACATAGTTTGGATCTAAAATACTGGATTTTATGAGTACTTATTTATAAAATTTTATTAGTACTTATATTTTATTAGTAGTTTTTATTATATACACATTAACATGGTGTAGATATGAAGACAGAAAACATTCAACACTACATCCAACAGATTAGTACACTGACACATACTTTTATCTATATATAATATCTAAGTTTATCTGAATATAATTTAAAAATTATAGTTTCAAAAATAATCATCCAATTTCTGACACTGACAAGAGAAATATTTAAATTTAATTGTTAAACAATTTTTAATAGCTAACCTTTTTAAGTGAATTTTGTCGGGTGATGTGACCTGACACCGCATACTAGGTTTCATGGAGAGCGGTTGGGAAATAAGGAAGAAATTGTTTTTTAATATCCTCCATATGAATAACATTTGGCGCTCTCAAACAACGTACTGTTTCCTATGGACGGTAACTTTAACTTTTCTCTTGAACCGTTCGTCGAAAACAAATAAGTCATCATACTAGTTTATTTAGTTGATAAATAATATTTATTAAACATTTTAATGGTGGTCGAATTATACTTCACCTTTATTGTTTTCACGGAAAACTTGACAGAAATTGATTTGTTTGACATTTAAGAGCCCATAACTAAACCCCGATGTTGTGAGAAATACGGGTGGTGTCATATTATCAAAACATATAAAAAATCGTTAGAGCCAATTTTGAAACATTGGAATTTTTCATATTTTTTAAGGGTTTTTAGGACTGAACTACTCTTAAAAACAAAGAATTCCATAAAATATGTTTTTTTAGCATCCTGTTGTAAATTTTTTATTCAATTTGTCTACACCAGGTTAAGTGTAAGAAAGGGCCAAGTGGCCCTAACTTTGCCTGGAGAAATAAAAGATTTTTCATTTCATTTTCTTTTTTCATTAAAATAATAAAAATATGGAAATACGATGAATATATACATACATACCAAATTTCATCTAAATCAGACCAACGGCGTAGGCTGTGGCTCTATACACATCCAGACATCACGTCAAAACCCACTTTTTTGGATTCAGGGAACCCCTAAATGGATAGATCCAATCTCAACTGAAATTCAAAAGTGTTGACAAAACAATACTCTCTCTATATACTTGGGGTGGAGAAAGTAAAAGGTAATCAATTCATCGTTAGGTCAAAATCTCCAAAAAATGGCAATTTGTTTGACAATTCCAAAGCCTTTGTTCGCATCCATCATGACAAACGACGGTATAACGCAACGTTGCAAATCTCTGTTATTAAACTGTGATAAAGAAATGGATTTCGTTTGTTTGCTAACAATGTTTTCATGACCCGACCACAACCATAACACTTCACCCGTATATAATATGCACGGAGTGACATTGCGTCATATATGTTGAAACTGTCACTTTATTTTCTCTACCCGTATATCTCTTAATGCCTGTTTTATCTTGACATAATAAATTGTGAAGTTTTAGTCAAAGCCCGTTCTATTTTAAAGCATATTCAATGTATTTTTCAAAAGATTTTGCACTTTTGGTTATGCACTATTCATAAGGAGGAATGTGTTTGGTAAAATTAGTTATAAGAAGATAACTTTTCATGTTGGTTTCTAGTGAAAAGTTCTTGTTTAAATACATTTTGGGAGAGAACCCTTAATGAGGATACTTTGCATTCCTTCCGGATTAAATAAAAACTACCTAGACGGCATTAACCTACTTCCAACCTGAGTTCTCGAAGTCATCAAACTTATCCGTGGAAAAACATCATGTAAAACTATATTATTTCTTATTTATTTTAGTATATGACATTACAATACGGTCCAGTTTTACTTCCTTACTCGTGTTTTCGTTTATTTTGGCTTGAACCAATGATGAAGTGGATCATATTCCACTCACATTTATGTTAGCAAAAAGAAGTAGTCAGCTTATGTTTTTTGACATCATCCTTAGCACATATTCCGGATAAAATGCCTTTACAACTTTGGCCCCTTTTTCAAGAACCATTTACGTCGTATGGTTAGTTACGTGTATAACAAAATAGTATAACAAAATGACGTCACTGTTTCAAATTTTGGTCTCGTAAATTGCAAACATCCCTCCCCAGAACTAAGATATATCCATGTCAAACGGTACGTTATACTTTAAAGGTTTTTAACGGATATGAATTCGTTCCTCATTAGTTAAATTTTCACATTAATATCCACGTTTCATATAATATATTGGTTATAAGAACGGCTGTTTATATGAACTGAAAACATCCCCTTTAGACATATCCCTGATCTAACCTATTTCCCACAGGGCAGTAAATACACACATATTTGCATAGATGGAGCTTTGGGTGGGAGGTGTTAGCAATTAGCGTTAAGTAAAAATTGTAACGGAAGTGACGTCATATGGTTATAAAAATGGCTGTTTAAAGGAACTGAACACACTCCTGTTTTGGTATGTCAACGTCAACGCATTTTTAAAGGAATACGGTCCAAACCCATAGAAATTTAAGTCAACATCCCGGCTCTCTCTCATAAACTCTTGCACAGAAGTCCAAGTCATTAACTCTTTGGTTAGTAAGATGCCAAAACATATCTACTATATAAGCTGTTAAAAAGAATTACAGAACCAAACGGATTTTTACATTCAATTCATTATGAGAGAGCGAAAGTTAGTTTTATAGGCATTGGTAGTAAGTAAGTCTTCCTATTAGTGGGAGTTCAAGATAATTCTTAAACTTCGTCGACATTTAACGCAAGCAAAGTTACGCACTTTGGTTGGAAACTGTACTTTAGCTAATTAATGAACGTTCAGCGTTAAAGTCACCCCGCAGGTGTTGCTGAAGCCAGCAAATACAACTTTATTGCTGTTTAGAGTATTAATAATATTAATAAAGCATTTTTATCGCGAAAATTATTAATCAATAAAGTTTCACGACGTTTCGGAATCTAGAATCTAATTCCATCTTCAGATCAGGTAGAGCCTAAAACGTAACAAGATTAGTACTCAACCCGGACTAAGCCGGAGTAAACCTGAAAAAATGTTTAAAGCAGTAAATAAAACTTACTAAAAATACGAAGCAATTCTAGTTACGCACAAAAGGAACGAAACACGGCCACAAGTCACAAGAGATCAAGAAGGTCACCAAGGGATTTCTATCCAACACTCTGACTAATCTGATTGTAAATAACCTGATCTTGGAACTATAAATCTTCATATTTTGCTCTTTACCAAAAGGAAGATAATGTTAGGACGCACAATATTTTTGGCCTAGAAAATTTTCGGGGTCTAACAAAAAGAAGAGAACTATAAAAACCAAATAGGATAACGTAAATAAAACCACCAAAAGCAAACAACAAATCAAGTCAGTTCTGTATAGGACGGGGAGACATCTTACACAGCTGAGCAACAATAGAACCCACATTTCCGACAATGTTTAATATAAACCAAATAGAAACACTGCAAATCTTTTGTTTCGTAAATCATTTGTATTGCTTTTCATAGCTTCACGATTGTTATCTATATAAGTAAAATTATTCTTTTTCGTCTGTACATTGCTTAATTTATGGTTATTTTCAAAGTTTTATAACCCAAAAAGCCGGAAAGGGTCTTATGTAATTCTGTAATGCTGAACAAGGTTTTTTGTAACGGTTCTCCTTGAAAATGGGGGCACCCACAATTGCAAAGCCTATTTTCATTATTCTTTACCGTTTGGAGAAGGATTTCACTTACTTAAAATGCCCCGTTCACTATGAAAATAATATAGTGAGCTCTCAAAAACCTAGTTTTGAGCAATATTAGACATATCTTTCTTTCTTTCTTTTTTTTAAGTTTTAATGTGCAAATCAAGTGATCAGGTGAAAGTGACTTAGCGGAAAATTTAACAACCATCGTCATACTAAAATCAGTATAGTTTGCTTACACTGTTCATTGATTTTAAACCTTTTTAGAATTATACTAATTTAAAACGTTATTCTGGCGTACAATGAATTTAATTATAATACAAATTCAGTCATTTAATCTATTTTTATCTAGCTGTAAACTAATGCTATTTAACTAAATAGCTGAGTTTATTTGTTTAGGATTTAAGGTTTAAACGAGTATTTAGTTATGATGACAGTAGTAAATATCTTTCTTCTCAAAAACGAATCGTAGACTCTTACAACGAACGGACTAACTGCTAGTTTTGTAAAATAATCAAGGTAAGATATCTTACAGTTAATTTTCAAAACAACGTATATAATATCCACTTAAGTAGCATTGTCAGCTTGGGCCCTTATTTGACCATTATGCCACAGCCTGGCTATACTATTCAATATTCAAGCTATGGCCTATGGAAGTTCCTATGGAAGTTATCTTGTCACAGTTTGGGCTTCAGGCTGTTACCAAAATCTGTTTGTATTAATTTAACAATTCTAGGGTGGCCAGTGTCAACTTAGTTGATTAACTTTAGTAATTATGAATAGGGATAGTAAATATACATTTAAGATGTAGATCTACACTAATAGTCATTTAATAATTTCAATACACTAAATGAACAAAACATCGGTAGTAATGTTTTTATAATCCGAGAGAAAAACCGGTTCGTTTTTAGATCCCGTCACCATTTTTAACTGGGTTATTAATCATCTATCTTGTTAGATAAACACTGTAGGAACGATAACGATAACGCAAAAAAAAACAAAGATCTGGAGAGAAGAATCTGTTCACCCCACCTCTGGCAAAACATAAATTGAGGGTCTTGTAGAGTATACTTTACGTAAACAGTAACTGATAAATTTACCACCTAAGGCTAAGACAAAAATGTCAAGGAATTTTTTCGGGAATATAAAATAAAATGTGATGAATTATTGTCATCTCCGAGCTTTTATTTTCCACAATATTTAATAAAGAAGAAATTATTTTACACTTCTCCAACGCGTCTGTGTTTTATAGCTACATAACGTTTCTACAGGTGGAGAAATTCCTCCCATTTTCAAGTGAATTAACTATATTAATAACGCAACACTCCGCCTCCAAGTGTTACGCTATCAATATATTTATTGTGTTGTGCATGATAGATAAGTATAGTGCTCTTGACGACATGAATAATTAATTAATATCTGTAGCTTTAAACATTAAAACTTTTAATGTAAGTTATTATGTAGTCACTTGAAAACGAGAGTTTCACCCCCGCCCCCTAGAAACGTTGTGTAGTTAAACCACAGACGTGATGGAAGTGTAATAAAATATATTGAATAATTAATAACCAGCCCCATTATGAATTTTAAATATTTAAGAAATATTTAAGTCAAGATTTAATTACACCTTTCGTTATGATTAAATCTTCACTTAATTACAATAGGTCTTACAGCATTTACAATAGGTGACAGTGTGAATTCATACTCGCTGAGACACACCGCATGGATTTTAAGATAATTTAGTGTACGGTGAATTAATAGATTTAATGAAATATAGCATTGTCGGTAACAAAAATCTTTTTAACTATTTATCAGGATCATTTATTGATTACTACTACTAATATTA
Source organism: Nephotettix cincticeps (assembly GCA_023375725.1). Taxonomy (NCBI): domain Eukaryota; kingdom Metazoa; phylum Arthropoda; class Insecta; order Hemiptera; family Cicadellidae; genus Nephotettix; species Nephotettix cincticeps. The sequence continues at coordinate 50,709,319 of CM041790.1, read as the reverse complement.
TCATGACAATATATTATATACATCAAATCTTAAACAAATAAATACAAAGAAAAAATAATTTCTCAGCTAATTTATTTAGAATTAAGTCTCATTTAGATATATTACAAAATGTTCTTTCATTATTAAAGTTTGTTAAACGTGAAGGTAACAATTTACTACAGTACAGTTTCTGAATGTATTATCAAAATCAATGATCTATGTAAATAAACTAATAATGATTTTAATATGACAGTTGACGGATATGTATATCTATTATACCACTTTTATAAATCAGATGTTCTATAAAAGTTAGCAAAAATATGTCTAATATTGCTCAAAACAGGGGTTTTGAGAGCTAATAATTTTATTTTCATAGTGTATGGATCAGTTCAAAGTAAACGAAAACCGTCTACAAAAAGCAAAGAATAGTGACAATAAGTTTCATAGCTATGGGTGCTCTCGTTTTCACGAGAAAGTGTTTCGTACTGAGAGAAATTAATTGAGTGAAACATAAAAATTACTAATATTATGAGAAATATAATACTAAGAAACTTACAGAAAAAACTCTAATTTTATTTGCATACCAGGTGGACAAGTTACCAATGAACTATCCAAGAAACTAGGAAGAACACAATGAATTTAAACTTATAATATAATCTAGCTTTATAATGCTAATGAGGTTTTCTGTGATTGACACTTTTCTGAAACATCTGTTTGTTAAAAGGTGTCATTTACTAAAGGATAATTCTTCACTATTGCGTAATATTTAAATTAAATAGCTTAAATTTTCTTTAGAAAATAAACACCCATTCTGGGTGTTTTAACACTTGATTTGCAATATCTGGCCGCAGGTGGGGCTCCTTCAACTGGAGTAATGATCTCGGACAGGCGCTGTCACCCCCTGGAGCCAACAAACAGTGCATTGACTCGAGCAGACAACAATGAAACTTATTTACTTTCATCCCAACTTTTGATCTCTTTTATCTCAAAACTTATGGATAATTCTGAAAATTATAGTTTAAATGAATTACAAGTTGAAAAGTTCTTAAATTATTTAAGCATATGATGCAGAAGACCCCAGAAAGTGTGTCAAAAGAGAGTGAGAGTTTACAAGTTTTTACAGCTTTACATATAAAGAGATATATTTAAAGCCCTTCTTTAATGAACAGACTATATACCGTGAGTTCTTTTAAAGTATTCGTAATTATTTAGGTTTTTATAAGTAATTATAAAAAAACTCTTCTTTTAATTATCTCTTTATAGAATAGTTTTTCAAAAGAAGCAAAATGAAATGCAAATACAAAGAAGCCCTTAGTAAAACTTTGTTTTGTAAGCAAATCCTTGGGAATTACTGGATAAGATGTTAAATTAAGTTGCCATGCATATTAGAAAACTTTTAGAGGATTCTTTTGAGAACCTACGGGGTAGCATTAAAAGTTTTGACTTTGTATATTAATCAATAATCGATGTCACAAAGGTATGAAGCTGTTAGAAAAAGCAAGAAGGTTTAGAAAATCATAAAACTTATTTATTAAAATGTTTTTATCTAATAAGTATTAACCTTTATTATATTATCTGTTCCATAAATAAATAAGCACAATATTTAAATTATTAATTTATGAGAACTAGTTAAAAAAACTATACACCATGATGTATAGACTATGTGGAGGAATAGAGTTTAATACATTATCGACACCTACAATTATACTACGTTCTGTCAACTAACATTTTATCATACTAATAAAGTATTAGTATTCACTATTCACTCTCGACTCGTCAACAACGTCATGTCATGCTATAGACCAGATATCCACCATGTGTCACTGACCCTATACTGCAAGACCTCCACCTCCACCATGCCCAACCTCACCAGCTACCAGGCTAGCCAGTCGCTGTGGTGGAAAGTGGACAAACTACATATACTCCTCTACAACGTCATGTTATGTTGCAGATCAGACATCCACGATGTGCCACTGACTCTGTACTGCAAAACCTCCACCTCTACCATGCCCAACCTCACCAGCTACCAGGCTAGCCAGTCGCTATGGTGGGAGGTAGGAAAGCTACAGATCCTCCTCTACAACATCATGTTATGTTGCAGATCTGACATCCACGATGTACCACTGACCCTGCACTGCAAAACCTCACCTCTACCATGCCCAATCTCACCAGCTACCAGGCTAGCCAGTCGCTATGGTGGGAGGTAGGAAAGCTACAGATCCTCCTCTACAACATCATGTTATGTTGCAGATCAGACATCCACGATGTGCCACTGACTCTGTACTGCAAAACCTTCACCTCTACCATGCCCAACCTCACCAGCTACCAGGCTAGCCAGTCGCTGTGGTGGGAGATAGGAAAGCTTCAGATCCTCCTCTACAACATCATGTTATGTTGCAGATCTGACATCCACGATGTACCACTGACCCTGCACTGCAAAACCTCCACCTCTACCATGCCCAATCTCACCAGCTACCAGGCTAGCCAGTCGCTATGGTGGGAGGTAGGAAAGCTACAGATCCTCCTCTACTCAGTCATCTTCCACGATGTACCACTGACCCTGGTAGCAAAATGTCACCTCGTCATTCTCACCAGCTACCAGGCTCATGGTGGGAGGTAGGAAAGCTACAGACTACTCAGTCATGGCCAACCTCGTCACCTACAACCAGAACGTGTTCCTCCTGAACCTGGCGGTTTCAGATCTGCTCCTAGGTGTTCTCTGTATGCCCTTCACTCTCGTGGGGACCATTCTGCGTGACTTCGTCTTCGGTGACGCCATGTGCAAGCTCTTGCCCTTCTTACAAGGTAAGTTCACACTTCAGATCTAACTTGTGGTATTTGAATACTCCAACCTGACTGTGTACTCTTGTACGCTTCTAGCTTATCGTAAATTTAATTCATGACCACCTAAGCTCTAGGCATTTCATATAGGTTCCCAGATAGATAGTTCTTCCTTCTCGGGACTATAATAATTGTTTCATACATCAATCGATTATTGTTTATTTTTCTGTGCTAAGTATATTAAAATTAATGACTTTATGCAGAAAAATAGTTAATTAAAAATAACTATTCGTATCTGAGTAAAATAAGTATAATTATTGACTTGTTTGATGCTATATTTTATTATGTGCTGTAAGGGGCCACTAAACATTTCATTCTATTTTTTATTAGGTACCCTAATTAATACTGAGCTCTATTAGAGCTGACAGTATCATATTGCCAAGTTAAAGGGCGTTTATTTTAAATTAAGTTATTATTATTTTGACATTAACCGCAAATTTAAAATATCGGAATTTATAAGATAAGTATTTCTTAAAAACATATCGTAAAAATATATTGGTATTCCACTAAATTACGATTTAGTCAAATAAATACATTATAATATTTAAAGTTAGACTATGAACTTTATGATATTTTGAACTTACACTATTCCATAAATATTACTTCCAAAATACTACGATTTTCATTGTGGATACGATAAAAGTGGGATGAATGAACAGGTGGTTTATCTGACGATGGTTGTAGGTGACTTCAGGATTAACTTTGTTATGGATTTGTGCACAAAAGTATGTTCTGAGCTGAAAACAATTACTAAAAACATTACCGAAAATAGCCAGAAATTGGGCCTATTTGCCTAATTGCATGTTAGTGAAATTTTGTAAAGTATCAAAAACAAACCAATCCAGGGGAATTCGGTTTCAATTAAATTCTCGTCAATTTATTTTAGCTTGTATTAAACTCAACACGTAATATTTTGTAAAAACGTAAAAGTGAAGTAAAATATTTGGAATAAAAATTATTTACATTAAGCTATACAATTATTAAGTTATATTTTAAAATAATACTCGATAACGATTATTAGTCTTAGCTTGAGCTTAATTTAATTTCATGAATGTCAGCGCCCTTCTGTTTCAAAAGTTTCGTCTTCTATTATCTTCTCGAAATTATCATTTCATTGTGTATTCCCATTTCATTTTAATTTTCAGCTAAACATTGTTCAATTGGAATAAGATACATAATTTTAAACAAAAATTTTTTGTCTGAAATTCGTAAAAGCATGCATTGTCACACTTCATCTCACGACATCTGATTGCCAGAATCAATATGTGTGTGTACCTACCACACTATAAACGGTTCTAGCGATGTAATACACTTGTCATGATGATCGATCAAATTTTATGTTGTAATTAAATAGATATCAGTTTGTAGAAATCAATCTTAAGTGAGATTAATCTCAATTGAATTGAAATATTAAATCTTAAGTAATATTGATTGAGATCTTAAGTAATATTGGGAAACTCCATATTATATCAGTGAAGAGTAAAAAGAACATTCCGTTTTATTTCAAACTGTGACATCACAGTATGTAGTACCTCTGTCAACCTGTAACAATACAGTACGTTGTAACTCTTACGTTTCTGTGTCAAATTTTAACATCACAGTACGTTGTATACTTCTCTATGTCAACTTGTATCACATACTCTGGCACCTATCCATCCCAGTCCTTTCTACTCTAATTGAGTTGCATGTCCCTTGTCTAGGCTGGCACAAAACAGATGTTCATTTGCATGTTTCGGAGCTGTTAATGCAAATTTCGGAACAAGGGTTGTTAGCTGCTGGCTGGTTCAGGCTGACGAAAGGCCTTTCTGAGGGATTTTTATTCAAAGTACTTTATTATAGGTGCTTGCTAATAAACCTAATGTGCACTTTAACGTTTGTTAATGCCAAAAATACCTTAGATTAAAATAACATTATTCTGTAGTTAAAATATTTTTAAGCAAAAACATCCGGATTACCTTGTTTCACCTATAACAGTTTAGCCAATAACAGTTGCTCATACTAAAAACCTGTTTTGACATGAATACGTCTTAGGTCTGGGGGGGGGGTGTTGGAAATTTTTAAGATGAAAAGCATGTAACAGGTTTCCACAGAAACTACTAGAGCTATTGTATTGAATTTTTAATATGAATGAATAAGAACAGCTGTTTAGATTAACTGAAACCATTCCCTTTAGACATATCCATGATCTAACCTATTTCCCACAGGGAAGTAAATACAAACATTTTAAATTTAATTTTCTACTGGACCTCCTACAGCCATACTTCTATATTGAAATAAATACTTTAATCCTGACGATTAATTATTTTTTAAATCGTCAGTCTATAAGTTCAGTTTTAAATATCATTATGTTTGATTCATAAACTAAATCATATCGTAATTAGAAACGAAATCCCTGAATCGACGTTAGTCCGATACGCCAGTCGAAACCCATGGATTGAAGTATTAATCAGTTATATGTCATACAAGATTACCTGTGCATGACTGATCCTGTTGACTGGAATGGCGACCTAACCATTAGGCAGTTTAAAAAACAAAGTATGTAAAAGAACTGAGTGTACGATGATGGTGTTGAGATATAAGCTGTACCACTATAATGCCAAATATTGTAACTATCATTTTTATGTATATATTGATGTGTAGATTTTATTTATTTACTAATTATTTTTGTAAATAAGCAGCATGAGTGACACGAGTTACTCTGTAAAGCAGCAATTGTACTGAGAGTCGTTCTAAATAAAAGGAATTTTGATTTGATTTGATATGAAGGTGCTTACTTTTTTCATAAAATGGAAATGTTGTCATTTCAAACAAGCTAACAAAACACAATCAGTACATAATATCATTCAAGACAAAGCAATAAGAACTATTGGAGTTCTACAAACTGAAAAGTAGGTAACAGATGCAATTGATGAAATTAATAAGAAACATTGGACGATTTCATTGTAAAATAAAATTTTATTGTTATTAAAAGACCCAAATAACGTAAATATCAACAGAAATCTTGACTTGGCTCTGAGCCAAACGGGGATCTGGAAGGGCTTTGTCCCTAAAATGCATTGTTTAAAACGATTCGATGTTTGCTTTTAACTTTTGTAGGACTAACGTTCGTAAAACGTATTGTTAAAAGTGCTTGAGCTTAGTTGGGTGATAGTATATAAACTAACAAGTAACGAAGGGAAATACCCCCGCCACAGCTGACCTGCGTACTCAGAGAATTTCCAAAGCATTATAATAATAATATATGACAATGTTTATCAATATCTGTCGATAAATATGATAATGATTTGCCTATTCTCAATAAGATTAACATGGGAAAAAGTGTGCAGGTTCGCTGCTGTGAGGGACACTGAAAGTAGGCATTTCTACCATAAACAATTTTAACAATTCACGTTGTAATCATACTAAATTAAAATGTTATATTGACGTATTACGAATTTTAATAATTATAAATATTTTCTGATCTAATGTAATTAATTTTGTCATGTTAACAAGTATCCTTTTCCCTAACACAGAATCCTACAACCCGTACCCGTACTGCTAGTATTAATTATTAACGTATGACTACCATAACAGAAAATACGGTCAAACGATCAATAACGTCACTTTTGACATGGATATGTCTTAGCTTTGGGGGAGTGTTAGTGATTTTTAAGATGGAAAACATGTAACAGGTTTCCATAGAAACTAACAGGGCTATTGCTTTAAATCTTTAATATAAAAGAATAAGAACAGCTGTTTAGATGAATTAAAAACATTTTGAATGAACATTTTGATGAATTTAAAAACCTTTAGACATATCCATGATCTAACCTATTTCCCACAGGGAAGTAAATACAAACATTTTTAAACTTTCAACGTTTCATATGCCTAAATAATCAGCTGATTATTACTATTATTAATATTTTTTTAACTTTATTTATTTTACAATCTGTTAAAAGGATAACAATAAGTAAAAATTATGTAACTGAAATGTGACATGAACTATGCGTCACCCAGTGGTGACACAAAAATGTTATTGTTCAAATCGTAGAGGAAGATCCAGGACTGAACAACGCTTAAGTCTATTCACTGTTTCACTGTTGTCAAGTAAATTTAGAGCAAGGTAGTTGGGATGATTTTCTAGTTTGGTCAGATATTTACTGCTGAAGCGGCGAATTTCCTCTTTGACAGAGAGTAATTTTAAATCATCATGCAGTGTCTTGTTTGATACGAACCAAGGAGCTTGGGTTACTTTTCTCAAGACCTTTGATTGGAACCTCTGTATAATTTCGATGTTTGAATTACTGGCAGTACCCCAAAGCTGCAATCCATATGTCCAAATTGGTTTTAAAATAACTTTGTAAATTAAGAGCTTGTTTTCTGCTCTGTAGGAATGTCTGCAGTGAATATCGAATAGAGAATCGGACCTAGAACACTTCCTTGGGGAACTCCTGAATTAATCTCAAAAAGATTTGTATGGACGTCCAAAAATTTAATTTGAAAAAATTAATGGGTCAAGTAAGATTTTAGTATGTTGAAATAAGAATGAGGAAGAGAGCGTTTCAGTTTTTAGAGTAGTCCCGGATGCCAAACCTTGTCAAAAGCTTGTTTGACGTCAATGAAAGCGGCAGAGCAAAACGTCTTCTTTTCAAGCGAGTCTCTGACAATGTTAACAACCCTGTGAACTTGTTCAGTAGTAGAGTGGCATTTTCTGAACCCAAATAATTCAAAGCTATTGTTTCTCAAATAGCTTTGAAAGCAATGGAAGTAAGCTTATGGGACGATATGAAGAAACGTCATGAAGCGGTTTACCGGGCTTGGGAACAACGACAATTTGGGCTATTTTCCAGTGGCAGGGGAAGTACTCAAGACGCAAAACAGCGTTGAAAATAAATGTTATAAACATAATCGCTTTTCTGGGAAGTTCTTTGAGTACCCTTCCTGTTATGAGATCATATCCTGGTGCTTTTCTAGGATGTATTTCCTTATGTATCGTGCTGTGAACTTCAGAAGGGGTGAACGGCTTAATCGGGAGTGATAACTGCGTAGGTGATTCCAGGTAGTCAAATATTTCCTCGTCATCATTTTGCTGATCAGAGTCAAAAGGCCTAAAAACATCCGCAAAATGATCTGAAAATGCATTAGCCTTTTCACTGGAACTCTTTGCCCACGAACCATCGTTGTTTCTAATAGGTGGAATATGTTGTATTGGTCTTTTTAAATATTTAGTTGCTTTCCACAAGGAATATTCACTTGATTCGATTGGTGAAAGAGAATTTGTGTACTCTTCAAACCACTTGTTTTTGGTTTGTATTATGAGTTGCTTAAGTTTTCTGGCCGCTCTGTTAAAACGTGTTTTGTCCATAGGGTTCCTTGTATTTTGCCAAATTCGCCGTAACCTTCTTTTCTCAGCAATTATTCTTTTTATGTCTAGAGGTAGGTTGTTATACTTAACTCCTTCTTTATTGTGTTGGGGTGTGGCATTCCAAGCAGAGTTTTGAATAATCGTGTTAAAATAAATAATTGCGTCCTCCACATCAATATTTGACTTTAACGTATATTTAAGGTTTAGTCGCTCATTAATCTCATCTCTGAATTTCTGAAAGTTTATATTTTTGTTAAGAAGTGACGGAGGTTTCTCAAGAGGGCTTGCCCGTGAGCTAAGCGACAATATTACCGGCGAGTGGTCGGAAGAGAGATCCAGGCAGGAGGAAATTGTTAAATATTCATTTGATATTCCTTTTACAATAAAAAAGTCCAAAAGATCAGGGATTTTATTCCTGTCAGTGGGCCAGTAAGTCGGTTCACCTGTAGATAGACTTGTAAGCTGTTGTTCCATTATGATATTGAAAAGTTCACGGCCTCGTGGTGTTGCCAATCTTGAGACCCAACTCGGATGCTTTGCGTTAAAGTCCCCTCCAACAAGAAATCTATTACCCAAAGAATTGAAAAACTCCCTGAACTGGGCTCTATTTATTACATGAGGAGGAGGGCAATAAATAGCTGAAACGGTCACAGGGCCAGTTTCCGTCACAACAACAATACTCGATGCTTGTAAATAATCATGTTGAAATTTAGGTAGTTCAAAGTGCTTTATGTTATTTTTTATTAACACAGCAGCTCCACCACGTGCTCTAAGATTCGGATGGTTAGTATGATAGATGGTATAGTTTGGAATTTTGAAGAAGGACCGTTCCGTAAAATGTGTTTCTGATATTAGAAAAATGTCCAATTTTTGATGTAGTAGAAAAGACGTTACTTCTCGATAGTGCTGTACCAAGCCATTGGCGTTCCAAAGAGCAATCCTGATGTAAGAATCCATCATTTTAATTTTGACACAAGCGTTGTTAAAAGATTCAGAAGTGAACCCATTTGTTGTGATTGTTGAATAAACAACTTTTCAAAGCGATCTAAAAACTGATGAATAGTTTGTGACAGGTTACTGTCAGTTTTGTTGTTGTTTACTTGTTTAACGGTGTCCGCATAACTTAAGGAACTACGCCTTTTAGATGAAGAGTCCACTCTAGGTAAGGGTGAAGCATGATGGTCTTGGTCTTGCTGTACTGGGGAAGACGTGGTTAGGACAGGATCACTGGAACGAGGTCTAGAAGAACCTCCTTTCAAATTGTCTTTACTTTCTGCTCTTATTTCTTTTAGAGCTCTTTGTCTCAGCGGAGGATACAGTTTGTTTTTCACTTCTTTATAGACAATACACCCTTTGTAGTTAGCTGGGTGGTTACCCTCACACAATGCACATTTAGGAGGATCAGAAACAGGTTTCCTACATGAAAATGTGTCATGGTTTTGACCACACTTCACGCAACGATATGGACATCTACAATAAGCCCTGGTATGGCCATACTGTTGACACCTCTTACACTGTACAACATCAGACTTTTTGCGTGGAGGCTCAAACAAGATTTTAGCATTCAATAGATACTGAATGCTATATATTTCTTTATTGTTCTGATTAGGTTCTAAGTCTATGAAAAACATGGACAGTGGGGACTTAGTTTTATAGTCTTTAATGTTAGAGATATTTCGCACCTTGTGTCCGAATTCCTCAATATACATTTTAATATCATTTATATCAGTTGAGAAATGCATGTTCTTCAGGACCACACGATAAGCCCTATCCTGTTTAATTTGAAACGTATGGAAGTTAACCTTGAGGCCCACTAGCAGATGAACTAGCTGTCTATATGCGCCAATAGAGACTGGACAAATTTTTACCTTATTTCCAGCTAGACTTTTGTATGTATATTCATTCTTTGGTATGACTGACTCTATAGAGAACATCATATCCTTAATGTTTGCGATCCCAGGCAAGAAAATGGGCGGAGGTTTTGTGTCCTTCGAAGTTGGAGTACTAGGTTCACCCTCATCCTGGATCTGGCTGAGAGGATCAAAAATGTTTCTTGTTTGAAAGGTCACGGTTGGAAGCACCTGGCGAGGTTTTTTAGAATGATGATCATTAGAGTTCACATTGCTCCTTTTATTGCTAGGAACAGTCTGCCAGTCGCTACCTTGCGTAACCAGTTGCGATTCTGCACCGTTGCAATCAATGTTTTGAACTAAAGTTTGGCTTGAGGTTTGGGCACATGCCATAATATGGCATATGCTAATATTATTAGCAGTTGTTTCCTTATCTTTATGTTCAATGTTATGTAGCGAACTATTGCTTTCATAAGTTGACATAGTTTCATTTTGCAATTGCAAGTTCTCACGGCAATAATCATGGTCTGACATGTTATCGTGATAGTTTACTGAATTCAAAATACAAATTAATGAAGGTAATAAACAAACAAATCTATAAAAGTGAGGTTATATTCAAACAAACACTTTTTTGTCAGTCAATACAATAATATATCAGCAATTATTATAACAAATTAAAGATAATACAAAAACCGTCACGGTTTTACTAAACGTTCCTCAGTTCTTGAAAGTAAAAACACAAAATTATCAAACTTGAACTTACATAATTAGTCCACGTTATTTTCACAAATACACACACAGCTCTGTCCATAAATAAAAAAAGATTATTAATATTATGCTTACATTTTTCTTGGAAGTTAGTTTATTTTTAGAATAAAGTATTTCCAAATAATTTATGTGTAATATATATACTTATAAAGTCGTACCGGTACCAAAATGGCAACGAATGATGAAAGTTAAAAGCATTGTAAAATGTTAAAACAACAAAGGGGGGTCACAAAATCTCAAATCACAAGAACTTTACAAATACTGAAAACTTCTATTTACGATGCTCCTGGAAGGCAAAGTTTACTCTAAGAAACTTGGAAACGATTTACATTGTTACATGAAGACGTTTTAAAATCCATGGATAATGAAGATGCAATTGAGAGAAAGGTACAGGACAGATGTTGTTTGAGATGACACCCACTCCTCAAAACAAACATCAAGTTATAACTAAACGAAGTTTTTCAAGAGGGAAAAGTGTATTGATGAGAAATAACTCAAACACCTCAGAAGAAAAGTGGTCAGTAGGAACAATTGAAAGACCGTTTTAGGAACGTGATGTACCTTATTAAATCAGAAGATGGATGGTTATTTAAGAGGATTTGTGACCTCCTCCTCAATAATCAGTTAATTATTACTGTTATTAATATTACGTTTACATTTTTCTTGGTAGCTATTTTTTTAGAATAAAGAATTACCAATTATTTTATGTGTATTACATATATTTATAAAGACGTATCACAAAGCACCCCCCATCCGAACTTAAGAATATCGATGTAAAAATGTTATTAGAGAGATTTTGTAAAACATGGTAAAATCTAACACAAATGTTGAAGCTGTTATGTGTTATTTCTTTCCATTGTCACTTTTCACTTTTATCTATCTCTATATATAAAATTGAATGTATGTCTGTCTGTATGTATGTATGTATGTATGTCCTTTATGCGTTGCCAAACTACTCATCCGATCGCCATGAAATTTTAGGAAGTTGCTCTATATGTGTCCGGGAAGGTTTTAGTGAAAAAATATTTTCGAAAACCCCATAAGTTTCCATTTTATGGCGTTTTAAATTTCTAATGTTAACCTTATGGAGAGTAAGTTTGTTTACAAATTGTCTACAATGAAAACATTTGATTTCTTAGCTACAGCTGATTGGTTTACTTTTCATTAGCAATACCGTATGCTTTACTATCCAATGCCATCTGAATCATTCATTAATGTTAAACTATGAAGTAAATGTGTACTGTAAAAAATGAACAGCTTTAATCACCACGTTAATAGTTAACGGTTTTAGGGGATTATGTATTTATATTTTTATTTTCTGTCTGATTAAAATCACGTGTTTATATGATAATTACAATGTTTATAATATTACGTTTATTATAATAATCAGCTGTTGTATATCTTTCCTATAAAAGCCGTATTACAGTTAGGTTTCGTTTGGGTTTGGATTGGATTTGAAAATTGTGAATTAATCCACTCAGATTTATTTGTTTTATGGGAATGTTATTAATATGTTTTATCATTTCAGTATTGTTATTCACTATGCAGCGACCCAGAATATATAACCTTTCACAATGAAGTCGTATTGCTATTCGACTTCAGAACATGGCCAATCTTAAAGTTAACATGTGTTTACTGTGAGGCGTTAGGAAGTTCGCCGGGTCAACTAGTAATAAATAAAAAATATATACAATGTATTTATGGATGTCTAGAACAATCCAATGATTGTTGTGTCATCACAACAATCAATCAATGATGATGAATCATTGAGGCTTTCAGAAGGCGCAAACTATCGTGATTTTTTTTATGAAAACAGTTTTTAAAATTTTTTCAATTTCGTTCAATTTACAATTACAATTTTTTACAAGCTTATCACACATTAGATCTCAACCATCAGACTATAAAGAATAAAAGAAATGCTAAAACATTTTGACATTTTTTAAACACGCATCACCAGAGACGTAAACAAATAACTCACAGTTAATGTATACAGCCTACCCTCATAACACGTAACACACACACACTATACGTACACACACATGTAAAATCAGATACGCATAACATGAAATATGACAGAAATTAATTTGAATTATATTAATAACTAACATTTCTAATTTAATGGAAGAAGCTGGTTACAAACGTCAACCTTAATAACCTCAATGATACTGACAGCATTAATTATCCAGTTTTAGGATGCAACAGAGCTAGCAAGTCCGACCCAGAATAAACACAACTTGGAGTCAAGCCAGAGCAGCCGGAGATATTGAAGAGCGAAGCATCATTGGTGAGGCCAAAAAGCACTCGGGTTTCAAAGGCCACGAAGGTATATAATGAAATAAAAGTGAAACTTTTTGTTGGATTATTCGAAGAAGAAATATGTTCCCCACCACAACATTTACTTCAGTTGTGGCACATTACTGCTGTATATTACATTGCTGTAGGATGTGGGTCTACTAATATACTTTCTGTTTAGTTATTAATAAACAGGTGAAACTAAAGGAAACATGATTGTACTTACTTCCCTGTGGGGCATGGGTTAGATCATGGATAAGTTAAATAAACGGTACCAGTCACTACCAGAAAAAAATAATAGGGAAATACAAAAAAATAGGAGAAATCAAATGATATATTTTTTAACAACAAATAGAACTCTTAAACACTCACAATAAAAAACTACCTAACATAACCTAACCTAACTTTGTTAATCAGACTGGCCGGTGTGCCGGCTGCGCGAACCTGTTGTCGCTAAGCAAGACTTTCTACAATCCTACAGATAAAACCCGAACGAAATCATTCGCAGTTTAGGCAGCATTCTCCTAAGTTAATTTCTTTACAAAATACTTTCTTTTTTTTAGTTATATGTAATCTTGTTTTTTAATGTTTATATTTTTCAAAATTCGATAAAACGACTCATTTCCACGCACGGGGTTTTTCCTATGTGGAAATTCTGCATTAGATAAATATAAAAATATATTTATCATGTATATATATATATTTATTTATTTATTTTCTATATTTTTCTTTATGTATTTGTGTCATATATGTAGTCTATAATTGCAGAATAAAACATTTTTGATTTTTTGATTTTTCCTCATGACTCATGGCGTTGTGTATTCCTATACACTATATCGCAAGTGGTGGTGAACTAACGGAATCAGCCAAGAAGTTATTGGTGGTGAATTAACGGAAAAGGTCCAAACCAATTTGAACGTTGACGTTTGAAAAACGTCTGGGCCGCAGACTCGTTTCGGATCGTAGTTTTGTAATTAATAGGGTTTTATTATATTTTGAAGTTCAATATCCATTGGAAATAATCCTAGTTTGAAGTTCATTTTACCCATTAGAAAAGATTCGATTTGTAAGTGACAAGAGATCTGTAGGAACTTTATACAATCTGCAAGATAGTAGATAGATAGATAGATACATCCACCGAGAATATCTTTTGTAGTGTTCTAATCTATGGATCCATGTGATTATGTTTAGAGTAAAATAATTATACTTTTATCAGACACCATTTTATTATTGAAGGTTTAATTTAATTTTAAGTGGTATAACGAGAAAAACAAAATAAAAAAGGACGCTTTCAAAAAGGTGTGAAAATAAGCTCATAGTCTTTGGAAATAAGATACTGAGAAAAATATATCAACCAACAAAAGATGAATTAGGAATTTGATAATCCGGAAGAACTGCGAACTAAGAGACCTGTAACACTACCTGGATATTGTAGCGTCCGGGATAAAAAGACTGTAATGGGCAGGTCATGTATGGAGGTGAGCAGATATGTCTATTATTATTAAAACTGTTGACACAGAAAGCACGAGACCACTAGGCGGGCTTTGACCTCCGATGAGTGAGCCAGATGCTAAAAGGCTATACTTGGAGTCAAGCCAGAGCAGCCGGAGATATTGAAGAGCGAAGCATCATTGGTGAGGCCAAAAAGCACTCGGGTTTCAAAGGCCACGAAGGTATATAATGAAAAGTGAAACTTTTTGTTGGATTATTCGAAGAAGAAATATGTTCCCCACCACAACATTTACTTCAGTTGTGGCACATTACTGCTGTATATTACATTGCTGTAGTATGTGGGTCTACTAATATACTTTCTGTTTAGTTATTAATAAACAGGTGAAACTAAAGGAAACATGATTGTACTTACTTCCCTGTGGGGCATGGGTTAGATCATGGATAAGTTAAATAAACGGTACCAGTCTACTGACACATACTTTCTCCCTTAAGTAAATTTAAAAAAGACAATCTGTAATAAAACTATCATGTTCTACAAAGTTGTTCTAAATATCATTTAATAATTTATTGTTCAAATTGTATGGGGGGGAAACCCCCCCATGGTAATACCAAGCTTTTTTGTGCTGGTTTTGTTCGGTGATTTGACCTTACACTTCATACCAAGTTTCATGGAAAACGGTTGAAAAGTAAGGAAGAAATTGATTTTTTTATATTCTGCATAAGAATAACATTGGGCGCTTTCAGACAACGTACTGCGTTTATCGTGGACAGTAAATTTAACTTTTCTCTGGAACCGTTAGTCGTGGACAAATATTTCAAAATACTAATTTGTTTAGTTTTTTAAGCTGGTTTCAATCGTACAAGTCAAGTTATACTTTACTTTTATTGTTTTCACTGAAAATTTAAAAATTTGGTTTTTTGACATTTAAAAGCCCATAACTTTTGAACCGTCATTTTTACAGATATGCGGGTGGTGTCAAATTATTAAGTACTCTGTGCACTATAAACTATCAAATTTTAATCAAAATCGTTAGAGCCGTTTTTGAGAAAATTGGATTTTTCACGTTTTTAAGGGTTTTTAGGGGTGAACTACCCTTAAAAATCAAAAATTTTAAAAAATGAAAAAAGCGCCTGGAGATACGGTGACTATATATATACATGCCAAATTTCATCTAAATCGGACCAACGGGGTAGGCTGAGGCACACGGACGGACAGACATCACGTCAAAACCCACTTCTTTGGATTCAGGGGACCCCAAAACGGATACATCCACCCTCAACTCAAATTCGAAAATTTTGACGAAAACAATACTTTGTCCATATACTATGTATAAGGGGAGAAAGTAAAAGGAATGTTTTCAGTTCGTCTAAACAGCTGTTGTTATAGCCATATGACGTCACTAAGCATATGATGTCCCTGTTTCAAAATTTGATCCCGCAAATTGCCAACCCCCCCAGAGCTAAGACATATCCATTTCACATTTTGTGATACAATTAAAATTTTTCAATAAAAGCATCGTAATTTGTAAATAGAACAATAACAGACTATGAAATCGAAAGTTGAAAGTAAAAATGGTGAGTCATTGGATAAGTTCATCCAAGTTTTAAAAGTAAAGATCAAATCAGTAATGATTGCAATTATTTTAAAATGATAGAATATGAAATAGCTAAACACTCTCTTGACAATATAAATTTAGATTATTCCAAGAGGAAATTTCAATCACCTAAAATAATTACAAAAACGTGAACTAAGAATTGTTATTCATAATCTGTAACTTGAACTATCAAAATTGACTTTGTTTTTTATTGGAAGGTTATTTTAACCACTGAGGTGCACGTCAACGAGGCTTATTATGCTACCAGAAGCAATGTGAGAATATCCGTTATTCACATGCATCCAGTACGTGAACGATAGTTGTTTTGAGATAAAGAGAAAATGATAAGGTGAGTGACCATCGTCAATAATGGCCTGTGCAAAAGATTTGTGCATTGTCTAAAAGGAAACAGTACGTAACTGTGAAAACCCGCTTCATGATGAATAAAAAAATGAAGAAAAAAAGAAATGTTTTAAAGTGAATTTTTAATCTCAAAAGTACAGTAAATGCTCATTTAAGTACTCATTTTTATACGTTTTTAACACGATTGGAATATTTTATCGTTTTGATGAAGAACGGTCAAACTGTGAGATTGTGACAAGTCAACAGGAGGCTTACCAGGTTGTTATCTAAAGGTCATCGGTTCAATGCTGAATAAAGTCTTGAGCCATGTATGTGATACAGTACAATTTGTTCATTGGTCCTAGCAAATGAATCAGCTGATATTTGTCAAGAACAAAGCTACACGTCATGCAAATCAGTTATTCATCACGCTTACTCTTCACTTATATTCATCTTAAAATATTGACTTAAACGCGGCTTTAGTTTGGGTTGGGTTTTCAATAATAAGAATCAAAATAGCGTTTTGTTAGCAGCCACCTAGGGCTTTATTGTGATGGGTTCGGAAATGATACGATGAGCTTTAGAATAAATATAAGAACATTACCACACCGCTGACAAGCCAATAGAAGTACATTACTTATGTTTACAAAATCTAAAATATTTATATTAACAAGGTAAATTATTAATATCAAGTGCTCTTATGAGTTTTTAATTTAAAAAGTAAATGCATTATGATTATAATTTTAACAAAAATTTAATTTTCCTTGACAAGATATCCCGAGCAAGGTTGTTTATGGATTTCTTTGAAGCTACATTTTAAAATTAATCAATTTTTGTTTTAATCATAATAATTATCACAAGTTATATTATTTCACTTAAACCAGCAATAAAATTAAAATATACTTTTTAATATAAAATGAGCTGACTATTATTTCGTAATAAAGGAATAAAGGTAATCAAATTTAAAAAAATTATTAAAAATAAAGTAAACTTTAAAATGAAGTAATTTAAAATTTGATTACCTTCTGCGTTGAGAGCCCGAAACAGAGTAAAAGCTTGAATTGTGCTGTATGTTTACAAGCTTTTTAAATATTTGTTTGCGAAATTTACGTCAGGGATAATATATCACTCTTTCAGGCCACACGAGTTGAAACTGTTGATGTAGAGTTTTTTACAGTCCTACATTATACCATATGGTACAATGACCACCAAGTTTAGTCTTACAACGTGAATAATATGAGTGAAGGATAAGACTTTCATTAAGACAAATAAATATTATTATTAGTTTTTGGTACACAAATAGAGTAGGCTGTTAAACACCATACACTAAAAAGTACTTAGAGAGATTAAAGAAAAAAATACATCCGGGATCCTAGTTGTCAATCAGTTTTTATCAGTGCTGTTCACCGTACAATGTGTCGACTCTTCATTATCTTTTCTTGATACATCCCACGTAATAGACTAGGATAGATAGTAATAGACTATATATATTTTTAGTAAATATACCAATTTTTAACTTCAAATATAATTTCAATTGCAAATGATATCTCGTTTATGCACATTAGCCTACTAAAGATAAACTCTAGGTCATTTTTCCATTAATCATTTTTAGATAAACCATATAAAAATCATTAAATTATCTTCTTGAATTAATTTATAACAAAGCTACACACGGATAAATGTTATATATTACTCATTATTTCTAAATAGTCTTTTATTTAAATATATTTTTAATTATTGTTGAAGAAAATTGAATGGGTGATAAAACAAAACTCTACATGCACGCGATAAATAAACAGAATGTTGTAATATTTTTGGAACTCCAGCAAGAAGCAATATATATTCTCTATAAACTTGGTTAACTTTATTATGAAGTTCTCAGTATTAACTTTTGGGAAACCAGTTTATGATCAAACTATCCATGATGGAAACTAAGAGAAACTGAGTTAAACCTTTAATGAAAACTAACTTATAATAATTTTCTTATTGATGTTTTTTAATCATATCCTCAGGATTGTTTATTTTTTGTTTATTAAAACCAGTGACACCTTTTAAAGTGTTGATAGTGAACAGTCTTAACCCTCTTATTATTATCCAACAACGATTAACAATCGATTAACAGGCCTAAACCAATTCAAAGTGACGATTGGTCCCGGACTCGAACCAGCTACCATTGGATTATAAGGCGAGCACTTAAAGTCGAAGCAACCCAGCTGTTGAATGTTCATCACAATACTTAATGGAACCCAATCCTTCAGGGGTTTTTAACTTTGCAATAAAACAAATACAGTATACTTATATACATTTGTATCTATATTGTATTATGAATAAAATTTCACTATAACCTAAATAATAAGTCCGGAGTAGTATTGGAATGTAATGAAAGAGCTTTGTGGATAATTAAATTTAAATGTAAATTTTCGTATAAATTAAACCGCTTTCAATTTTTACTTCTGTTTGGGTAAGTCAATAGGTAAGAAATCAATAGTACCCTAAAAAACTTGATTTTTG
Source organism: Nephotettix cincticeps (assembly GCA_023375725.1). Lineage (NCBI taxonomy): Eukaryota > Metazoa > Arthropoda > Insecta > Hemiptera > Cicadellidae > Nephotettix > Nephotettix cincticeps. The sequence continues at coordinate 50,690,345 of CM041790.1, read as the reverse complement.
AGCCAGCCTGAGTTCCCAGCTGTATTTAAATCATAAATTAAAAACTAAAACTTTTAGTTTTTTCATTACACATTTTTTAGTTGTTATTTAGCATGAAATATGAATTCGAATGAGTATGTTTTTCAGTAAAATTATCTATGGTTAAGTTTGAAATGAACGTGGTATTAGATTAAAACTTAAGTAGAAAAAGTAAAAATTACTTACTCTCTCAAAATTGTTCATGTTTTTTCCAACTAAATTCAATGAAAATTATTATATTAGCATTGTGTCAAAATGTTATTTCCTCTATGATACAAGAATCAGTTATAAAAAAACAAGATAAAATATAAAATCTCCTTTAAGTTAAACTCAATAAACAACACTGTTGATACACTGTTAAACTAAAATACTTAAATACTTTTTTCGATAAAATGTTCAGTGCCAATATCAAACAGATATGGGCTTTTGTATACTAACTTAAAAATAACCAGTTCGTTTTTTTATTAATTCCTATTCCAGCAACCGGTTTCCTGCCATAGCAAATTGTTACGGAAATAATATTTCGTGGATAAAAAACTAAATGACAACGGTTAAAAAGACCCTTAAAATTACTACTTTTACTTATAGAATGCAGAATATCAAAACTCATAATTTGAATTTTCTAGACACTCTGTATGTGATATCCAGCTTTAGTATTTTTACTGTAGTGTTTGGAAGCCATGTTTGGGCAAATTTGCATAAACCAGCAAACAACGAGCCATTTGGGCGCAACAGCTGACATTACAAGTATGATTGGATAAGAATCCATCCAGAATGCACGAATAATGGCTTCTGTTGCATAACAGAGGCGATTGTGTTGTGTATAAGAGATTATATGTGGTTGAATGAACAACTTATGTATCAATTGATGAGATTGTTTTTCTACTACTGTATAACTTAAATCATATTTATCGGCTTGAAAGAATAACAATTTTGAAAACCACTTTAATGACTCAATTAAAAGGAATCAAAATCTATATAAATAAAATGTAGATTTTTGTCTGCACATTACTTGAAACTATAATGTTATTGGTTGTTTCTATGTTTTCTTTTAAAATTATTAAGACTAAAAGGTTTTGTCCAAGTTAATTTCCTTCCTTTCCAATGAAATGAACATTATGAAAAATTATGTTACTTCATTGGTTAGTACACAAAGAACATTCAGTACGTTTACTAGTATTATTAGTAAAAAAATGAATCGATACCGTATTATTTTAATTGGTGCACATTGCAAATTTGATTTCAAATAAAAATTTAGGTTCTTTAAAACATATAATACAATGAAAGGATGGAAAAATAATTCTAATCTTGAAGGTCTGAAAAAGTTTAAAAATAGGTAGCAAGAAATGTGAAACTGAACCTAGAAGAGTGACGTGTCTTAAAAGCGCAGCTCTCATGTGTGCTGAGACATCATATACTCCAACACGAGCCCGGTTGGTCACTCAGCTATTTCTTGAAATACATTCTCAACAAATCGAACAAAATTTTATAAGTAAGGTCACGTTTCTTGAAATATCATCTTTGGAATTTTGAATGTGTAATTTAATATAGGTATAGCCAAATAAATATATCTTATCTCTGATTTTCGTCAGCCGTTAAGGTACTAAGGTAACTCAATATTTGCGATTTTACTGAAGATAAGTGAACAATTTGAGTATCTATGATATTTACAAAATATTTTTGTACTTTACAAACAAAAATTAATAGTTCAAACCCTTAATTTAAATTAAAATTAAATTAAAAATGCTTTTGTGTGGTTAATCATTAGCCTCGAATCTAAAAATTGTATAAGACGCCGAAAAAATATATTAGTATAAATTAACGGTAGCTTCACTCTACCTAAATATCTAAACATTATTTACCACATCCCTTGCTTTATTTAAAGTGTGATTGGAAAACTACAATATATTAAACTTAAGAAAGAAAAAAGTGAGTCTAATTTCTGTTGGTAAGTATAGGAAATCAAAAATGTATAAACAAATTTTATCTATAAAAATTATAACCTAAAAACCTACAAATCAACAATCTTCAGTAATAAGGTCCTCCACCTTCAATCTTTATTACAGTTTTACAACATCCGGGCCAGAGGCAGCGAGGTAATGACAGCATACTTCCAGCCCATTCATGCACAACAACTAAAGGATTAAACTATATTTCTATCAACATTGCATAGTTAATGACCACACACACATTATACAAACGGTATACAAGTATAACTCTAGCTATTTAATGTAAACGACAATAAGAAGTTTTTCGTTGTAACGTGTGCAGCCTTTACAAATCGAAATATGTAAAAATCCCTACGATGGGAAAGTAGCTTTTAAAGTATGAAAGTTTTAGCCAAGACCGACGTTACGTCAGAAATCCGGCCCATTCGTCATGTTGGATCTGAGGCAATTTTTCATATCAGTAATGCACGATATCACCATTTAAATACATTTAAATACACCATTTTTATTTCCAATTGGGTTGTGATTTATTTTTCAAAATAAGTTTGTTTCTAATCTCACTTTCTTATTTTCTATTCCTTATCATTCTAAAATATTTTGACTCAGTAACATTTATTGGTTGTCAATAGTATACCATTATGGAGAAACATGAATGTCATCACACGAGAAACTGGTGTTTGCAGCTTTTTATACTTTATACTTTCAACCGAAATGGCAACCTACCTGGTAGGTATTTTAAGCCATGTATGAATGAGAATCGAGTATAGGATGATTGTGGCACGATTTTGTAGTCTTGTTACTGACTAAACCACACGTTCCTTAGACATAACTGTTCATTAATAGCCCAAGAGTCAATGAAATATCTAAGGAACCTACAGTTTAACATGGAGTCCGAACCACTGCCTCTGAATTATGGACTGGTCTAAATTATAAGAATTATCTTAGTAGATTAACGTAGTATTCAATCGTACGGACAATCCACACAAGAGAACACTACCCAACGACCATCGCTCCAACTATCCAAAATTCGCGACCTCCAAGTAGCTGGGTTACATGCCACGGTTTTTTTTTAATTTCTCAACAAATTTTCAATGGATGCAAAGGTGTATTTAACAGTTGGAAACCAATTGATTATCTAGCCAACAGTCGGATAGTGTCAAAAAGTAGGTCTAGGATTCAAGTGGAAGTTTTAACTCTAATTGAAACATAAATACCCCCGTCGCAGCAGACCTGCGTACTCAGTGAATTTCCAAATCAATACTGTAATGTAATAATATTATATGTCAAATTTTATCAATATTTGTCGATAAATATATGAGTTACTTATTTGCCTGTTATTCATAAGATTAACACGGGAAAGAGTATGTAGGTTTGCCGTTGTGAGGAACACTGAAAGTAGGCATTTATAGCATAAATAATTTTTATTTTATCAATTTGTACAAATTTTCATCAACATCTGTCCATAAATAAAGGAATTTTCCTATTTTATATATGATTAACAAAACTTGTAAAAAAGGAAATGGAATAAATGCATGGGAAGAGTTATTTATTTATAAAGAAAAATGTAAAGATAAAACAAAATTAATTAATGAACAAATGCATTTTGATTCTGCAAGAACGTATAAAAATGTAATTCCGGAACTCAGCCAGCCAATAAATGCTACCTATGACGCCATGACAGGAACTTCCGGTAACCAGTAGTATTTAAGCAGGGACGCCATCTTGTTTCTTTCAGTCTCCATTTGGGCCTGATGATGTTCGGTGTAACTAGACGAAATCGATCGCCAATTTATCAACTTTTGTATATATTTACCGTTGTATATAATTACAACATAAATGTAAATATATTAAGTAGTGTTGGAAGACGTGAGTTTTTACTTTATTCTATATTACAACCAACACATATAATGCTAATCAAGAAGTTATTCAGCTACATAACGTCACCTCCTTACAATTTTCGGGTGACGAGAATTGTTAATAATCCCCTCCAGAACTCAAAATATCGATGTCTAAATTCCATAGCCGATGATTACTCTTGAAATACAAACTCCGATAACATTTATGCAAGGTTGTAGTGAACAATTACTTCATGTTAGTGTGAACGTTATAAAATACGGTGTTATCAAATTCATGGCCAATGCAGATTGACACCAAACCTTTTTATTCAGAAATTAATGAAATAGCTTTTGGCACATTAACAACATTGTCTTGAGTGTTTCGAACCTCTGGCTATTTCAATAGGTTGAACGGCCATTTTCACTTTATCCCTAAACGATAACGAGAAAGTATTCTTTGTTTTAAATGCATCGTTCGGGATGTTTGGTTTATGTTATTTGGATTTTTACTGTTAACATTTTCCATTCATGACATTTCGGGATGTGGAATCCGATCCCGTTTTAGATGAGTTGAAACCTAGACATGACATGATTAGTAAATAATATTAGAAGAAGCCGTTATAAAGCTGTACACAAAGATTTATAAAGTAGTCAAAATCAATAAGTGCAAAGAAACATATGTCCACCTACACCTCAAGAGGGATCAAGAAGCATTTTGCTTCTTGTGAAGTTGTGGTACTGTGTTTCTAGTGTGCGTGACATTTTGCTTGACATTTTTTGTAAGTTTTTAACTAAAAATGTTGTTTCAGTTTTATGTACACTTAGCCCGGAATATTTTTAATGTTTCAAGAGGGTTTGGATGCTGTTGGGGGTTGGTGCGTTGTTGATGAAATGAGTCTTAATGCGGGGAAGTTTGATACAATAACATTCCACGGGATCAAGGCTGCAGCTGTATATGTCTGTCGACCCGAGGACACTGCGCTGTGATTTAATCATCCGTGATCTGGGAGTTATTTTGGCACATGACTTGACCTCGCACGATCACATTAGCAGTGCTTGTACCAAAGCTTATAAAACTAATCCTATCCTCGGGTATGGCAGTATTGTGTGGTCTCGCATTCAGTCTACATTAATGCAACGGCTTCAACATGTGCAGGACAGATTTGTTCATATTTTGGGCTTCATTCTTGGGATTGCTTATGGAGACGTTCCAGTTTGTCTTTTTAGTGACCAGACCAACTTAAGATCCATGGAATCAAGAAGGAATGTACAAGCGGCACAGTTTCTGAATAAGCAGCTCACTGATGCGATTGATTGTACAGCTCTTCTTGAAGGTGTGAGCCTTCGATGATTAGATCCCTCGAGGACTAGATCCCTCGACTTCTTCGGAAGAAGTGCCTGTACTTGGTACTCTATTGATCCGACTTAGCGTCTAGGAAATGTGTGGAATTCTTCCACGATGGTGGGAGTGACCTTTTCGAGGAAGATCTGCAATTTTTTTATAATCTTTAATTTTAGTTATTCTATAGATTAAAATTTTTTGCTTTGGTTATTGTGACTTTTGATGATTTTTATTACTAATATTGTTGTCATGATTCATACAGAAAATTATCCTTGTTATTTATATTTTAATGCTAAAGTTATATTTCCTAGCAAGTTAATTAGTCACTACTATTCAATTTAATGATATATAATATTTTACTATAAGTATTGTTGTTGTATTATTGCACTTTTAGTATTATTATTCATATGTATTTATTAGTATTTGTCAGTTTTTAAAAATGTATCAGGGGTTTCCCATTTGAAGTTCCAGCTAACCTGAAGACGGAATCAGATCGGTATAGTGAAACTTTGTTTTACTTTTTTTCACGGTGGAAAATGTTCCCCTCAAGAATTAGAAAGTAAACATTTTTGTTAACAGTTTTGAATTTTTTAGTAGCTACTGTATATATTAGTTAGTTTTGGGGTCTCTTAAACCAAAAAAGTGGTTTTCAAAGGTATGTCTGAAATTTTTTTCTATTTGAGTGGAATTTTCCACAGACCCATGTTATCCGTTATAGATGAAAATTTAGTTACTAGGAAAATATCTACTACATCTAGTTTTTTAGTCTTGAGTATTATAAGGCTATTCTCCCATAAATGTAATCTATTTGTGGATTTATACATTTTTAAACGATTTTTATCCTCATATAACTTTGATTTAAATGTTTTATTTTATTGTGATTAGGGTCTCAAATAATAATATAACCCCGTATTAAAAATGATATTATTTAGTAGGCTATAACATTAAAATATACTCGTTTAAATTAACGCCTGGAATTAGTGAACGGTTTTGCAACGGGATATTTTTAAAATGTTGAAAGATCCTAATAGGGGTTTTTAAAATATTAACACCGAGGCTGTTAGCATACAAAATTATTTATAAATTGTTTTAGTTGTAGTAATGCTGATAATTTAGTAATATTAAACATTTTACTGTTTTGTATCATAGTAGTAAAATTTATTTAGCGAAATTAAAAAAACTTTCCAATATTCTCAGAAAAGGTTTGAAATTTGTCTCTCATGTTATCTAACAAAAATCACTTAATTTTGGAGTATTTAGGAGAAGAGCGTTTTACAAGTTCTATTCTACTTAAGGGAGCGGTTTCGAGATAGCCGGAAACGATATTGTTTTAATATCCAACTTCATCCAACCGTTTTACTTTACCACAATATTTAGAATAATAACAATATTTGGCTTATTCACTTCAAAGAATATTTTATGGAAACATCGGTTAAAATGTCATATCATATCATACGAATCATATTATTCGTGTTGGAGCACCGACCACTTTTGGGGAATCTTAAGGTTAATACGAATGAAGGGTGTGTGGGTGTAATGGATTTGATGACTTATAAACTTGTTACTGACAAATACCAGCTAACTAATAATCAATCAATAAACTCCTTCCACGTGTGTTAGGAGAGTCTGCACCTAAATAGCATTGAGTCCCTCCTCAATGCTATTTAGACGGATAACGTGTATCGCTTGAGTTTCACATCCAATTAATTAAGTAATCACATGGAAACTTACTAAATTACCTTTATTCGTACCTTAGGTTCGTAGGTTATTTGGTTGATCATAAAAAATCAAATTTTTACCAAATTACAATTATAAAATTAAATAGGGCTAATTGTTGTAATATATTTCGTTCTTTAAAAATATCGATGTAAATATAAATAGCACAAAACACAATGTTTAAATTTAAAGGATGGATTTACCAATACTCAATATAATGTGAAAAATAAGTATTCAAAAACTTACACAACTATCTTTTTCGGTTTATATTTTATGCATACCTAAATGAATAAAAACGGCAAAATCTTTTTGTACTTACTGTCGCGCAAAATGTTAATGTTTATATATTTTTGGAATAAAAAATTAACCAGTTTTTTTGAGGCCGTCAATATATATGCTATGGTTTGCAGATCACCAAGGTTAGACCAATTATTGGGTTATTTACCAGGGTATTTTTGGTCTGTGTTACATTGATTTGGTAAATAAACTGTAACTAGCATATTTATCACCAGAATCTCATTTTTTGTTTGTTTTGTAATAGTATAGGCTTTCAAATGCACAAGTGGAGTTATTAATTGTATACATATATTGTATGAAATATATGCATATATATTACAAATAATTACAAAAATACTAAATTTTTATTTTTATAATAAAAAATATAAAAGTTCTTTTTACACCCAAATAATATGACAAAAGTAATTAATTTGAAAGTTTCAACTAGGTTTTATCCTAAAAATGCATGAAAAGCAAATGCCTTGACTTAGTTCTTTCACACACTTAAAAGAATTCATGGAAAACATAAAACATTTATATACTAATAGCAGACTTTTAACTATTTATAATAGGCCTATTTGCATTACAACTAGCGGAAATAACCGTACTGCTTAACATAATTACAAATTGTGAATTAATTTTTATTATTTTACAAAATGACAAAACACGAGTGTCTAAAACATACACTAATTTTTAACATACACTAAGTAATATTAGGAAAGGATAAGGACTAACGAAATAAAGACAGACATCGGGAGAAAATCTAAATTCTACCATTTACGTCAATACTAATTTCGATCCATGAACCCTCTTTCTTCTTCTTCCAAAACTGTCACATTTTAATGTCCACAGCTGTTAAGATTCAAGTAATTTTATGTCAATATCCTTTGAAAATGTAAACATTGAAGCCTAGGACGTAGCCTGAGGAGATTTTAAGGAAAAGAACATGCCTATGAGTTGCATGAGTTAGTGTACCTTTGTGTAAAATATCAAACCGGTCGGTTCAGTACTTTTTGCGTTTAGTTTCCACAACATACATACAATCAAACAAACATACATAAACCACCTCTTCTTTATAATATTATGAATTACAAAAATGTTATTTTAACAAATTTGTGGTTGGCAAAACGCTACGGGTGGATCCCACTGGTGCATCTCCCACAACAGTCCCTGGACCTTTTCACAAACCTACTGTAGTAGTATAAATTTTAGGGAAAAATATTGATTCCTTCAGTATTCTCGTAATGCACATTTTTGTTAAAAATATTAAAGCCAAAATAACATACCCTTAATCATAGTCACCCATATATAACAAAATGACGTCCTTTGTTTTTATCGTGTTAAACTATTATTCTGATTAGTTAGTTCGTATTTTTATCATGTCTAAAATTTAAATATGCTATAACGTATTTGTTCGGATAAGTTTTAGTAAAAAACATTTAAAACAAAAATCAAACATTAAAATAACTTGAACAAAATTGACATACGGTGCAATATTTAATGGAAATGATATAGCTTGTAGGATTAGCAACGATCGCATTACGTATTCACTGCCAACCTGGAATCCCTGCAAACTCGCTGCGAATCAACTAAACATAGCTCGTTCATCATTGCAATGAATCCAGATGATTACGTCCAGCACATCATTACAATAACTTTACTAGAACCAGCTGTAGGAACCTTTCATTTATCAACGTCCACTCAGATTGATCGTTCTTTCAGATTACATATAAAACGATGTTTTCAAGTATGTTAGATTAGAATTTCGCGTTGCGCCTCATTTGTTCGATTTAAAACTGAGATGATTAAAAGGTTTTAGTAATTGTGTATGCTTTTACTTACTTTCTATCAGTATAATACGAGTAGTTTAAAAAATCACATCGGGAAGATTTGTACTTGGTCTCCTTTGAAAGGGAATTAAAAAATCCGTGTCTCACAGACACAAAAAGTAAACCGGAAGTGACGTCATATGGTCATGAGAACAGCTGTTTAAAGTAACTGATAACATTGTTTCAGACATATACATGTTCTAAGGTATTTCATGCAAGGAAGTAACTACATTATTTACTCAGAGGATACATAATAAGCTATTAAAAACCCTACAACAATGTTAATGCCAAATTCAAAAAATGCTGTATTTTCATTCCTGTGGGAAATAGGTTGGATCTTAAGATGTGTCCAAAGGGAATGTTTTCAGTTCATCTGTTTTATGACCAAAAATTCAATACTACAGCTCTGGCAGTTCTTATGGAAACGGGTTACAAACACTTCCTCTGCACTTGTAAAAATGACCCCCCTCCCCCACAGCTTAGAAAATCCGTGTCAAAAGGGTTGATCAATACATACACCCACATAACACACACCATCCCCATAGTAGAGAACAACTATGATTGTACACATTAATTGATTTCAAACTAATCAGATTTGTCTTAAATTTTAAAATTTATGCTAGGAGAACAGTATGTTTTAACAGTTCTCTTTCACGAATAAAATCCAAGATGGCGAAGGACCAACAGACCATTAATATTTGAACATCCATATTCATATGTCATAAACCGACCAACACTTGTACAATGAACTTAAATTATTGAAAATAACTACATGAAATATAATTTTATGAGACAGGAAGTTAATGTTTATGGTAATTTGACACAAATATGATTGAAGAATGAGTTTGATAATATTGTGTAGCATTGCTACTGTCGAAGACGAGCTCATTTGTTTGCCAATAATGTTAACTAATGACCTAATTATCGAAGACAGCTGGGTCGTGCTAGAAAATACGTCCAAGCAAAAGTACCGTCATAAAACTCTAATTTAGCTTTTGAGATATCTCAAGTCGAACTAACGATATAAGTATTTGTGACGGTAGAATACGTTATATATTAACAATATTGTAAAATAAAATAAAATAAAAATTAACAAAATTAAAATAAAAGTTGGAGGACAGTTCAAAATGCAATTAAATTTTCAAAACTAAATATCAACAAGCATTTACTTTATTTTTATAAAGTTTAAGTAGCTTAAACTTATATAGCTTAAATATCTGTTTTAATCCAAAGCCGATTTTCGACCAGCAGACATCGCTTGCAAAAGCTTGTATGCTTACGTTAATATTCTCCCTATTTTTTTAACCATTACAAAATCATTTCATTCTAATTAACTCCGACTTATTAAAAGTTTAAGAATTCATAATCAGCATTCCGAAAAGTATTCTAGGTTTTAAGTGTCAAGTGTGATAGTTATCACTTTGCCGCATTTTTAATAATTACGTGTGTAAAACATAAACCATTAAAACTCCAGTTCAGTTAAATATTTCAGAAGCAAAATTGTGGTTGAAATCCAACGATAAATCGTTTGTTCCCCAGATTCCATTGGCTTTTGGGCTATCAATTAACAGCCCTGTCTAAGGAACATGTAAGTCTTAGTCAGTAACAAGACAATATCGTGCTACATCATTTAACACTCATTTCTCATTCATAAATTCACGAATTGATTTAAAGTATCTGCTGGGTAGGTCTCCATTTCAAAAAGGTAAAACACAATTTATAAGAAGACATTATCACATTGTCGTACAAATTTGCAGTTTTTAGTTGGTAATTATCAACACCTTGCGACCTTTTCAAGTTATTTTAATACTACTGAAAAAAGTAGTATGAAAATAACTTGAAAAGGCCACAATTAAAGCCTTTATGCTATTAAAACTCCAAAATATTAATGCTGTGAGAATGCGTGTCGTGTAGGCTTAGCGCCGCCAACGAATCTGTCAACGTCAAAGCGAGTTCTTATCCTAAACTGATCTCTGACATTTGATTCAAATTTTCTTGATTGCCTATCTTTTTTCATTTGAATATCTGATGTCGTTTTCTTATTTTTGAGACACCACCACAACTCTGTGGATATTTTGTGATGAATTTGATGACATGTATGTCTGTTACTGGCAATGATCAGTTCATTAGTTTTCAGGATTATTCTCAATGAATAAATAATTGTCCCAAAATAGTTGTAAACCCTTTTCTCAGGATTGAACTTGGTCTGGCACTATGACCAATTTACCACTCCACCAGTTTTATTAAAGGTTCCAAGAAGGGACTTTTTACACCAATAATGTCACAAACAGCAGACGAGTGGATAAAAGTGAATCGTCAAAAATATTTAAACTATTTTTTACACTTTTTTAACAGTCTATTCTCTTTCAGAACTTAAGCTATTGTACGAATAATATCATAATCCCGAAACAATGTCTCCGGTTGAAGCTCTTCTCTGCTCAAGAAATTCAAAGGAATATTATTCAAAGCATCATATTCATAATATTCAAAGCAATGTACTCATAAATAGCAGCAAGAATTTTGGCTTTTCACGGATATATTTATATATTTTGGAAACAACACAAATCAAAGTCTTATTAATTTCTTTACCATATGCGTTCAGACGACTGTTAGATTAGAAAATGGTGAGCTTGTTAGACTTGTTACTGACTAAGGCTGACGAACACTTTGGTGACATTTGGTATAATTATAAGAGCTAAAGATGTTGAAACATTTTACTTCTTAATTTCATATTAATTAGAAGAGGAGTGGAGTGTTTGTTTGTTATATAGTTTTATCTTTAAACATTATATTGCCCACGTATGTTTTATGAATTTTAGTTCTTTCCGTTTGTAAATGAACTTTTAATATTAGATCAATCTAATTCTCTTGAACCAGAGTTTCTAAAAAAACTCAATACGTATACTTAAATGCGTACGTACACGTAAGTAAACTTTTAAAAGTAGTTTAACTTTTGTAGAAATGAACACACTAGAAACGAACTTTTACATGTATTTATTAATGACCTTAAACTTACTGCAATTAAAAATCACAAATATGAGCTAAATTAAAATATAGTTCACTGTAATCATTAACGACTTGATACGTCAAATCGTTAATGATTACAGTGAACTGTTACAGTGAACAGTGTTTCGTAAAACACTTATTCAATTATTGATATCGTACAGATTAAACGTATAATAACTATTTTAAATGCTATTGACGTTCAGCGCCTATAATTTTTTTAAGTGTTCTTGATACAACATTTCTGTTCACATAAGAGGATATTGTCATTTAAAATCCTCATTTAAAAGTGGATTCGAAGAAGGAATTGCATTGGTTACAAGTTCCTCATTTAACCTCCTAATCTCTAGTTGAGGGTTCAAGCTATTCCTAACATAAGCTGAAACTCAGAACATGCTGAGAGGGTAACTGTATTACTGGAAAGGCACTTTTGGATGATTGGTGGTTTTAGCGCATTCCCCATAAGGAAGGAGATTACCGTAGGTCTCATGGCAAGACGATGTTTTTCAGGGCAAAAACCGCTGATGCGACGGGGGTATTTAGTTTGTATTATTTATAAAAACATACAATTTAAAGATGAATTTAATGAATGCTTAAGGAACACAAATATAAATACATAAATAAATACTAGATTTATTACTAGGTTACTAGACTCCCTTGAACATTGTACGGTTAGCATATCATTGTCGAAAAGAAAAAAACTCACGGTATTGAAACACGCCACACGATTATCAAGATTAGCAGATTTTATAGCGACCGTTTTAACAAGTCGTTTCGAGCAAAATAATAAAATTACTAATGGAATACTCTATTCTAATCAGCTATTGATTAGAATAGAGTATGTCATTAGTAATCCGGAAAAGCTCTCTTTACCAGTACGAGATCGTGTTTACATGCAAGACGAAGTCGAGCACGGAATTTAGATCAGGCTCGGAAAAAGAGCTTTCCAGACCCTTTAGTATTGGCGACATTTTCGTCATACTATAAATAGTCATACAGATACAAACCAAGATACGAATTTAATTATTAAAAACATAATCTCAAAAATGCTGAACACGTGTAACATGAGAGAGTCAGTTGTACCAACTAACTGTGACCAATGATTTTACTACACCAAAAGTCAGCTGTTAACTTATAAAACTGTTCGGAAAAGAAATCACCAAAAGGTTGACATGTAGCTAATTTTAGTGATCGGAAAAGACAAAAAAGAATTTTAAAAGATTTTTTAGTACTGATTAGCTTTGTTCTCCACGTAGTATGGCGAAAAATATTTACTGTTAGACAATTCATTTCTAATATTTAAACTTCAGGTAGATTGCTTTGATAGAATAATCTAGATTAATATAAATGATCCTAATTTAAAATCCAGTTACATTCGATTGAAATATAGTTTTAATAGGGAATCAGTCACAAACCTTTATACCATTTTCAGACTACAGTATAAGCGAGTAGGCTGAATAAGACTCGCGGGGATATACCATCCTGATACCTATTTCAAAATGTACTGAAAGAGACAATATATGTGTGTTAAAGTCATTTTTCAGTAGACTACACCTTGGGAATTTTAACCAACAGGACACACTTTAGAATCGTTCCCAATTAACTACTAAATCATTATTTTTCTTTTACTGTAAGCAAAAGTATATTTTTTAGTACACCTTGGGGCTCCACCCCCATGAAACACACAGGAATGTGTCCAAGAATAGAACAAGTAAAGAGTACGTTTTAAATTTCTTCATGTTACAAACTATATCGAGCCATTGGCTATATTCATTGCGTTTAATTCTATGATAAAACGCGAAAGACTTTGATGAAATAATGGAATTAAATAGAACTTAAATTATTTTCCTGTTACTAACAAAAAATAAATTAATAAAATAAATAGTTAAAAAAATTATGGTAAAATAATAGTAGTAGTATTAAAACAATAATAGTAGAATATAATTCTGCTTATTAATTCACTATTGAGCTGGAGATGGCTTGAAATAAAAAAATAAATCAAGAATAAATGAAGTGAATCCAAGAAAAACTAATGTTTAGGCCAGCGGGATGGTTATTAGTACGAGAGCGTAATATTGTCAGAATTAGAGCCTTTGAACTTCAATAAAGCAGTCAGAAAGCTATTTAGGTCCGGGTGTAGTACAGAAGCAAGTAGGACTGTAGGCCCCTTAGATGCCATTGGCTGTTGGGCATCAGTCCTGACTAATGGAAATGTTAGCCTCAGGCCTATTCCTACGTGGGTGACTGGAGCGACGTGATCTGGTTGACGCGATTCTGATGACGCAATCATAACGACCAGATAATTAGGGGAAATTGTTGACGTGGACTCTCGATCCGGGCGACCAAATCCTTCAGTGTTATAATGCTCTCAAAACAGAAAAGACGTAAGTTGTTGATGCAGGATAGTTTGGCATACACATAATTAAAAAGAAAAGTGACTGAATGATCTGCCAAGAACATAATAGTTTCTATAGCGAAATGCGTTCATTCATCAGCTCAATGTGGTAGTTGGCATGCCTCATATTCCACAAAGTTATATGTTTCTACACAGATTCTATCATTTATTCAACAGACATTATGCAGGAGTTGCAGAAGAAGCACAACAAATTATGCACCCAATTAGGTCTATCAGCTCCGCCGGTCACCCACACACTGGCACGACTTCTGACCACGTGATCGCTGTGGTCGCTAGAATCAGCCGAATCGCTCCCGTAGGACGCTCCACCGCGACACGATCCCAGCGACGGTTGTGACCAAAGACAAACTGATTTGAATTTTCAAATATCGCTGGGATCGCTTCGCTTCCGTCGTCTACGTAGGACTGGGCTTTAGCCAGAAACAAGACTACAATACCGCGTCACAGTCATCTTCTCAACTCATTTCTCATTCATACTTGGCTTAAATTACCAGGTAATAGCCCGGCTTAATATAATCCAACTTAATCATTGTCCATTTTTTCCTCTTCTCTGCCTACTGCTTCTGATACTGATAGAATGACAGCATCAATTAGATGTGCCTATAAAGGAAAACTGAAGAATCGTAGGAAATCTGACTGGTCCTATGCCTGGCAAGGTCAACCGAGACGACGCTGGATATGATATGTCGCCTTATGTACGCCTACATGTATGGACGCCTAGGGTATGTCACCATTTCAGAATAATAAACACTTACCAAAGGGAAAAACTGATCTGGATAACAATGGAAACACTGTTAGTAAGGGCTTAATTTATATAGATTGGGAGAACTATTTCATACAGTTAAAGATTTTTACTTTGGTTCCACAGTCGATGGAAGCACCAAGGTCTAGTAGTACTAGTAATACAAGATGATGTTTGGTGAAGACATAAGAACAAGACTAAATAATGATACAAAAAAGGGATGATAAATTAAATAAAATCGTTAGTTTGTTTCAACTTATAAAAAGTTCCCCTAACGAAGAACCCAATATTAATACAACCCCTATAACCCTATATTATACCCCAATAACCCAAACTCTATCCAACCCAACTTTAACTCTTTATAACCAAATATTAATACAAAGCTGACGTCCCAACTAGTGGAATTGTGCGGGTCTTCTGACAGTTAAGCTGCTTGGCTAAATATTGTTGGGCTCAACTGCTCACACACTGCGCTGGACCGTGAACTCATGGAAGCGACCAAGTTCGGGAAGTCATCAGATAATGAAGCTACTTCATCAAAGGTCGGTAGACTGAAAGCGGTTTTGTCTCTGTGATGCAACCCTTAGACGGTTAGAGAACTTTTATGTTTTGAGTAGAAGAGGTAATTTTAAGACGTTTTTACTTCTAATAATTTTGGCGTAAATGTAACCGTTTGCAAGCTACTGTTAATAATCTTCATGAAAACTACTGATTATCAGATTTGCATGCAGTATACACATACAGTTGTGAAAAAACAGCTGATCAACAACGCAACATATTTTCACGCTTTTTCATTGAAATCCATGATACAAAAATATCTAATAATACTTGCAAAAATAGTAAACCCTATGAAAATAGTATAGTATTTTAAAAGTAAAATACTTACTCAACTGTTATTGCATGTAAATCTGATAATCTATGAGTAGTTTGCATGATGATTATTAACAGTAGTTCGCAAACGGTTACGTTTACGCCAAAGTTATAAAGATTAAAAAGTCTTAAAATTATCTCTTCTACCTATTTAAACCATAAAGTATAGGGTATTCTATAGGAACTTTTCAAGTTGTCGGCCTTACTGGAACACAGCGGCCATATTTTTCGCATTTAAAATTAATTTTAGAATCCCCCAAAAAATTAAGGGGAGTCCCCTAGAAGGAGTTTGCTCTTATATATACATAGTATAAAAGCTATACAGTATACGTTATAAGTTACATAGTATAAAAGTACATAGTATAAAGTCACTTTAGGTGATAATGGTTTGAAACGGAAAATGTTTTTGAGCCATAGATCGCTTCGCTAACGGTTACATTTAAGCCAAAATTATCGGGAGTAAAGACTTCTTAAAACTACCTGTTCTATCCAAAAACATCATAAAATATAGGAACTTCCATAAGAAATTTTCATGTTTGTCATGTTGCCATATTGGAAAATGTCGGCCATATTTGTCGGAATCTAAATTAATTTTAAATTTTTCCAAAAAACTAAAGAGGTTCCCCATAAGAAGTTTGCTGTCATTTTTGCATAGCATAAAAGGTGTAGTATAATTGGTTCACTTTAGGTGAGACAGCCATCACACACACACACACACACACACACACACACAAATTCATTCGTTAAAAATCATTTTTTACGTATAGTTTATCATAGCAGCTAACCTGCATACCCTTCCCATGTTAATCCATAAGGAGAAAATACAAACTCTATTTATGGACAGATATTAATGAAACTTGGTTTAAAGTAAAAATAAAATTGATTATGGTAAAAATATCTACTTTCAGTGTTTATCACAGTGCAAACCTGTGTACTCTTCCCTGTTTTAATCTTACGGAGATTAGACAAATTCTCTTTACTTATTGACGGATATTGATCAAACTTAATATTACGATTGTCATATTACTGATTTGGAAATTCGCTAAGCACGCAGGTCTGCTGCGACGGGGGTATTGGTATGCATGATGATACCGACCCACCCTGTGGATGCTTGGTAAGGATGAATTGTATGGCTAATAAGATGTATGACGCATGTAGCTGTGATACTAACTTATTATACTGTTAGGTTTGTTGAAAATATCCCAACTATATGAGAAACTGTGTAAAAATATCCTTAAAATTATTTGATAAATCTATTTTTATAACATGAAAATTAATTTTAATATTCGATCTAGTTTATTTTGGCTCTTGCTGATAAGTCTTGGCAAATTAGCAGTAGCTTCTTATATAAGGTTTATAATAAATAAATTTCATAGTGAATACAGTTTTAAACAGCTCTTACCTCAGTCTTATTTCACATTCCACTTCTTTAACATATATTGCGAGAAAAAATTAGTCCAAAGTCTTATACATTTACGTATTTAAGGCAAAGTCAGCATAACATAGTAACCTCACCTAGAGGTCCCTACCTTGATTATGAAATCAAAGCTTATATCTTTACATTTTAAAACCAGAAATAAATGAAAAAAGGATAATGATGAAAAGTGTACTCTAAGCCTTCCTTAATGGTCTGATTGAATATCATCCTAATAATTTCCCCGGAGGGTGGATATTACAGTAAGGTTCAGACTGTTCATTAAAAAATCTCTGATGCCTTTATTATTATTATTTTTTGATCTTGTAATTTTATTAAACGATAACTGAAATAAAAAATACAAATATAATTTGTAAAATTAAAATTATTTTTACATCAAACATGCATGCCATAAATTTAAATGGGTAGAGTGGTTAATTGTCGTAATACTTTAGGGAATCTGAAAATAGATGTTTTATTTTTGAATTCAGCTAAATATGGAATTTTCCAATATTTATAAAATTTGTCACTAAGAAAAGATAAAATCGAATCTATGAAAAATGTGTCTATCCCAACTTAAACATAATATGTTATAATGAAGTCAGCTAATGGTAATGTTTGTTGTTTAGGGGGGGGGGGTAATTTTCTAAAAAAAACTCGTTTCTAATATAAGTTTATATGGAACTATGTTACCACAGTTATTAGACTATTGTCAATCACACAGCTGGTATCGAAATAATGGGCCAATGGATCCCAAAATATACCCGTGTCTTCATACTGTAAATACGGAAAAATATATACCGTTTTGCACAAATACACATGAAGAACATAGCATATAAATAATTCTATAACATTTTGCAGAACAATACAAATTTTGACAAATAAATTAGAACGAAATATAAATTTTGTTTAACTCTTGTAATATTTTTTTAATTATATAGTAAAATGTTGTCGGTAGGAAGTTAGAGAGGACAAGAGTTCCAGTAAAACCTCGACACGTTTTTAAAGCATCACGTGATGTAGGCGATGTTGTGTTGTGTGTAAACCCCATCTAATTTCATTAAGTACCGACATCTCCCAGCTGACAGAATGTGACGCCTTTAGATAAACCATTGTGCTCCGCCACACAGGAATGTCTTGCGGTTATTGCCTAAACTCACGAGCAGGCGCCTTCATTGTCTGGTTTAATTTGTAGGAAAGGTTCTTGCAGGATCACTTTTTATGTTGGTGTAAAAGTTGTGTGTTTGAGGGGTCACAAAAAAGATATAAATAGGACGACCAGAGCTTTTATCAGAGGTGCATGGTACATTAAGCTGAACCTTTGTCATTTGTATTACTGTATTTGGATTCAGTGGTAATATTATTCCAGAGTTGTTGAAATAAAGTTAAATAACCGGTATCAGCGATCTGACACATGCTTTCTCCCTTACGTAAATTTAAAAACGGCAATCTTTAATAAAAAAAACTATCAAATTCTTTAAAGTTAACTAAATATCATTTAGTAATTTAATTTTTTTTTCAGAAATAATCATCCAATTTCCGAGATAAAAACAAGAGAAGTAAAGTTCAATTAATTTTTAGAATTTTTTGGGGAGACACCCCCCCCATACCTGGGAATATCGAGGTTATCTGAGTGGGTTTTTTTGGGTATTGTGGCCTTACGCTGCATACCAAGTTTCATGGAAAACGTCATGGAAATAAGGAAGAAAGTTTTTTTTATATTCTCAAAAATAACATTGCGCGCTCTCAGACAACGTACTGCGTTAATCATGGGAGGTCAAATCTAAATTTTCTCCGGAACCGTTTGTTAGTCATAGAAAGATAATTCAAAATACCAATTTCTATAGCTTTTAAGCTGATTTCAATGGTGGGAGTCAAATTATCCTTTACTTTATTTAAAATTGACTTATTTACGTGCAGGTGGTGCCATATTATTTAGTACTCTATGCACTATAAACCATAACATTTTAATAAAAATCGTTAGAGCCATTTTTGAGAAATTTAGATTTTCACATTGGATTTTTAAGGGTGAACTTAAAATTAAAAAAAAGAAAAAAACGTCTAGAGATAAGGAAAATACACGTACATACCAAATTTCATCTAAATCGGACCAACGGGTAGGTCGGGACTCTGTACATACCCAGACACACATCATCATTACATTTATGTTGCTCTAAAGTAAAGCAGAAAACTCTTTCCAGCCAGACAAACTGAGGATATCCTTTCAACTTTCCACAATAAGCATTTACTGTATCTACATTCTGTGTCCAATCCAAGAAAAAATCCATATCGGGGCTACAGAAATACAATACCAAGATTGGATAATGGAGCGTTGCAAAAAATAAGGAGAAATTCTTTCGACCTCATTACATGCTGTAGTATGGTAACGGTATTAGATATATGAATAAAGTTATAGTTTGTCTGTAAATTTCTTGGAATTATGATATTTTGGTTATTTATACGTTTTTATCACAGACATTACAAAAAGTGTTTTATCTCAATGTCTTGTCTGCCTGTCTTTTTCTGTAACCCTAAACAAGATGTTTTGTAACCCTTCTCCATAATAAGAGAGCACTCAAAGAAACTAGAGAGAAAGAGTTGAACAACCTAGTCATCCTGCTGCTGCTGTAGTTATGAAAGTTATCTCAATTAGTATATTGGAAAATATTTTAGTTAACTTATTTGACTCACTTACACTGACCATAAAATAATGATCTCTAAAAACCGAGTTTTGTGAATATTCGATTTTTTAAGTTCTAAAAAACAAATCGTGTTGATATGGATAAGTCTAGCTCTGGGGGTGTTGGTGATTTTTAAGATGGAAAATATATAACAGGTTTCATAGAAACTACCAGAGCTATTGTATTAAATTTTTAGTACAAAATAATAAGAACAGCTGTTTAGATGAACTGAAAACATTACCTTTAGACATTTCCATGATCTAACCTATTTCCCACAAGGAAGTAAATACAAACATTTTATAAAAAGTATTTATAAGTTAGAAATATCTATCAGCTGTAAAGTAAGAATATTACTTTATTTAAATCGATAATCTTGTTATTATAAGAGAATCTTTAAGTTTTTTGTCATCACATATATTTATTTTCCTCATTATCCTAGTCTGACAGGGCCAGTGGAGCATATATATTTCTCATCGATCATCGTATTTACTCATTGTCCAATACAACTGAACAGATTGTGAATTAAATAAATGTGAACAATTTTAAATTCAATAAAAATGTTACTTTAATGTATAAAAATGATACTCACTCATTTAATCTAACTTATGACACTCTTTAATAAAATAATAGAATAAATTAATAATGTGGTTTTTAGCTGAAAGTTTGTTTTATTTATGTCTTCATTTGATTAGATAGTATGTGTCAGTCCTATGATACTGATCATTTTTCTGGATCTTCGTGCCAGAGGAACTGTGTCAAGTGGTAGTGGGTTTAACTAAACGCTGTTTGGGAAAAAGTATGCTCATTTGGGTCCAAACTCAAATGAGCATCCTGGGATTTGAAACTGTGCCCTCTTGAACCGTTAACCATTAGGCCAAAAGACACTCGACTTTACTTCTACTATCGAACGCGCGGACATGTATGAGTACGGCTATGAGGTGTATTCACTTTCCTTTCGATTGAGCCTCAACTCATGAGCTCAGTCAGGAAACCTTACTCTGAATAGGAACAAAGAATTACTTAAGTAGAAGTGAACTACCTATGCTTTAGTAAGGAATGAATACATTTTTTGTAATTCCACTCCAGTGTGGATATGAAACGTACCTCGGATTGTCTATTGTCACGGTTAGGTTTTGCCGTAGAGGCGTAGCTAGGATTGCAAGAATATAATAACAATAATGACATTGAATATTTACTTTTTAATAATACTAATATTTAAATATGGAAAAATACACAGGTTTTAATATTGAAAGAACAACTAGACAACGTTTAACAAGATCACAACCCTATTTGAAATTATAAGAATATACTATTAAATCAAAAGAATGAATAAAGATAAAAGATAGAATAGAATTAATAACTGAATTAGAATAACACACAAGCTCCCAACAAAACAACCCAAACAATAACTAAAGCTGTGAAAATGAATCAATTTATATTCATCATAACACGAATACCCAAATCAATTTAGTATTAATTAATTAAGAATAACTATCAACCAATCACGAAACCCAATCAATAAATAGTTTTCTAAAATATACTCTAAACTCAGAATTTAAAAGACTTTATAAAATTTAAAAAATCGCCTTACCACAAAACTCGGAGGACGAGATGTGCCCCCATGAGATTGGGCCCAGTGTACCTCTCTGTTCTAACCAGGCCTCAGTGCTAACTAAAATCGCTGAGACCATCAGAATTCAATAGCCAGAGAGAGTAAGTAGGTAGCGTGTCATCATAAAATGACTCTATGTGCTAATTTCCTAACGTTCTAGTATGTGGGTTGTTAAATCCAAGTACCAGGTTTCATATCTATAGGTGAAACCCAAATTTTAGAAAATAATTTTGAAAAAGGTGACTATCGTCATATAGTGCTGTACCGTTGCTACAAAAGCACAATATATGTTGGAGGTACATATTTACAGATGTTAATTAGGCTATTACAGTCTAATTTGATAGTTTAAGATATTCCGTTCACACAGGCCGAGTAGAGGTACAAGAACCTACACTATGTCCTTACAATTATTACAATAGGGCGTCTACTTGTAACCTATTATGGTTAGTCTATACTGTCCTCCAAATCCCCTTTAAGGAATAATCAATATCAGTTCCACTTTTCCCTCTCCTTAGATGAACTTTTGAAAAAAAATCCCGGAACAATTACAGCGCTAAACGGTACTTCCTGGCCGACCACATTAACCCAGATACTGCACGAGCAAGATTGTCCACACGTGGAGCCTGAGGGTGTCTACAGTCAAGGCCGACGAGCAGCGCTGTTGTGACTGTTGTGCGAATTATGTAATCTGCGCATGCGTAGCGCTCAAGTGCCATTCTCCCCTCCCTAATTCATAACTCCTTCCGTCCAATCCGCCGCGTAATGGGATCAGCTGATCAGATCAGCTGTCTGTCGTCGGTCATTAGGAGGATTAGCCACTCTCGCCGCCGCTCACATTAACCATAATGATGCAACGTGGTTTATACTATATATGGTTATTAGTGCGAAATGGCCCTCGATGTGGCTCGTTGCTACCGAATAACGAAGATGGGGAAAACAGACGTTGCAAGGGTTGTAACTATGCCTAATTCTGTTTGTAGAATTCGTTTTTGTAGTAACGATAAACTTAAACTTACACAAACCAACTTAAACAAACTTAAACTTAAACAATAAACTTAACACAAAAAATTTATTGTGCCCATGATCCCGTTACATAGATCTAAAAAGGTTCGTATATTATGTGTTTGTAACCTCTATCAAATGTTTACTGTCCTTTGGAATACAAGTAATGTGACTCAAAACAGGATTGTACAAACCTTGTGTACGCTTTCACGGATGAGATAAACTGACCCTTTAAAATTAAGTAGGTGATAATTTCAAAACCTTAAACCTATTTGATTCTTCATACTACACCTTACTTACTTCATTGATTAATTAACTATCGTAAGGCTTAGGCTGTTTAAAAATTATTCAAATTTTAGTTGTGTTATTATAGAGCGTTTGCAACTTTAAAATTGTTAACTTCATTTATTTTGGATTTAAGGATACGATATTTTAATGAATATTTAGGACCTTAATAACTTAAAAAAGGTTTAAAAAAATAAAATCAACTCAACAACAATTCAAATAACAGATCATATATTTGTTTTAAATAATGTTTTATACGAGAGGAAATAGAAGTAATTCCGGGACAGCCTGTAAAAATGAAATCGATAAATTTCTAGTAGAAACTTTCTGTAAAAAGTTAAGTTGATTGCCACCTTGTGCAGGAGCAGAACTTTTCACTTACAAGTCTTTGCTTGTCTTCACAGCTGATACCTACCAAATGTTATAAAAGAAAATGTGATATTTTATTTCAATTAATGCCTTCAAATTTGATAAAAATACTATTCATAACTTCTCTTAATACTTTTTGTATTTGAATAATTCAAATGAGGATTGATTTAGAATTAAGTTTTTAAATTATAAGAAATAAAAATTTGAAATAATTAGTTTAGTATTTTACATACTTACATTTTTAGAACAGACTTTTTAATCTAGTATGCAATGGTTGAAAAATTTTCTTTAGAGGTAATTATGTAGAGAGACTGATAAAACCAAAACAGGGTACGTAAACCAAGGTATCTTCACAAATAACTTGCCACCAAACACATGACAGTTTGAGACCAGTTACGCATTTTCTTACCAACATTAAAAACAAATCAAGTAAACATAAACATTCTTGACACCAATGACGTTATAATTTTTGTATACATGACTCTTACCTCTCTTGGGTTTAGTTTCCTTGCGTAAAACCAATTTCATTGTCATATTCGGTTCAGGGACAAATGATGCATTCTAAACCAATGTAACTAGAACGAAAAGAGGCGGGGATTATACCTAAACAAAAACGATGATGTAATCGGTGCCAAGAATGTCTAATGTCTATGTTTACTTAATTGAGTTTCTGGTGTAATTTATCAATTACGTAGTTAATGCCCAACTACCATATGTCTGGCGAGAAGTTCATTCGTGTCCCATTTCTTCCTCATTTTTAGAGATTCATAAGTATAATATAATAAAATAGTTTAAAATTTTACGTCAAGAGAAATTGATAAAACTGTTTTAACAATATTTTTTCTTATGCATTTATTATGATCGTCAAATCCAATAGAGTAGGTTTATATGAAACGGATTGTCGAAACTGAAAAGAAATCAAGATATCCACGTCGTGTGTTTTCTAAGAGGCTTCCGCAGATAGGACTTATAGGGGAGGATTTGATCCGCTGGGGAGAAAAATCTCCTTTGTTGTCGTACGTCTTTGGAGAAAAGTCCACAGCAATATGGTAAACATTGGCCGATCCGATCAGAATTTATCGTGGATTTCCGACACTTGACTCCATCGAAATCGTTGAAATACTTTCCAACTTTTCCTATTCTCTTAGAGTTCGTTTAGGTACTAAAAATCGGTTTTTTTATTTTGAAAGGTGAGAAAAAGTGCGTTAGAACGAAGTAGTGGGGTAATGAGTTTTCAAGTTTCATGGAAAATAGTTTTAATAAATAGCAAATTAAACACTAATTTACACCAACAGAGGTTTGTTTGGTTATGTTTTGTATTTCTACGTGTTTCGCTTCTTCTAACCTTTTCTTGGTGGTGATTCACGGATCCTAATTTTGTACTTATTCTTTTTGTTCTTTTTTTTAAGATTTTTGTCCATATTTGCTTTAGTTGTTGAACCATACAGACATAAAGCATATTATAAAAGAGAATTGATGTTGCCAAATGGATATTTTTAATGTTTTTTTGGTTACAGAAAAGTTACATTCTTGAACGTGAATAAATACCCGCGAATAATTTTGACAATAATTTGTCTTCATACATATTCCAGCTCAAAAGTTGACCGATTGTTAGACCTAGAAACTGTGTATTACATTTATTTAGTAATAAGTAAGTAGTAAGTAATTTAGTAATTAGTAGTAAGCTAATCAAGACTCAACATTTTTTACATTATTTATTTCCAGTTTCACAAATTAGACTCGAACCTACCCTGAGAGGTATTAAAAGAAAATTATGGACGAAGGGTGGGTGTGATCAAATTGAAAGATAGATGATTTTGCTACTGAATATGACGAAACTCATTAATTTGTTAGGATCATAATTAATAACCTTATGAAAACAATGTTAGTATTTACTTCCCTGTAGAAAATAGGTTATATCATGGATATGTCTAAAGGGAATGTGTTTATTTTATTCAAACAGCTGTTCTTATGTTTAAAATTTTGGTCGTTCAAATTCCTAACACACTGTAAAAGGTGCTGTTCCACAATCAAAAAAATTGTTTCAAAAAGAAAATAATGCTCTATAAATAAATTATTTTATTAGAAGTTATGTAACATAATTATAATCTGTTTCAATTATCAACTATATCTCTTCAAAAATCCAATTTGGAATTTTCTGAACTTGTCAAGCATAACTTTCAAGTCTTTGTGCTGCGGCAGAATGCTGGTCCTGAAGTGATAGGTGCCCGGGACCTGTTTGAACCCTGCTCCAGAAACAATGCACACTCCGGTCTCTTCCAGAAGTTCAAAGCAGTACATTGCCGAAGGACACATATTTTTAGACTTTGCTTTAGCGATCGCCTTCTCAGGCATTTCTATCTTGGGAAACGCATACAAAGCTCCTTGAACCTCGTTACAACTCATGTTCGGGTAGCTGTTAAACGCCTCGGTCACCATGTTAGCTCTTGTTTTAAAATGCTTCATAGTTTCGTCTCTTTCCTTTACGAATAACTCGTAGGACGGTTCCCCCGGTTTGGGTGGAGTGTAGACACAGTCCATGAGAGCCTGGCCGATCACGTTGGGGCAAAGCATGGCGGAGA
The DNA here is from genome assembly GCA_023375725.1 of Nephotettix cincticeps. NCBI lineage: Eukaryota > Metazoa > Arthropoda > Insecta > Hemiptera > Cicadellidae > Nephotettix > Nephotettix cincticeps. The sequence goes on along the minus strand of CM041790.1, from coordinate 50,664,404 downwards.
CGCTCTTCAGCAGCAAGGCCATTACCTGAGGGTCCACGTTGACCAGCTCCACAGAGCCTCCTCGCAGCCCGCACTCTCCCATGTACCCCTTGGATGCGGACAGGAATGACGCGAGCTCCACCTCATTGTAAGGCGGCTTCATTTGCGTCATCACCTTTTTAAAAGAATGGAACTCTCCTTTGTACACATTTTGGAAGTACACTTCATCAGCGAAAATGAATAGATTGCGTTTATGCGCGAACTTGATGATGCTCTCGATGTTCTCCTTGCTCAAGACCTGCCCCGTCGGGTTTCCGGGGTTGATAACACATATGCATCTCGGCGTGAATCTCTTGCTTCCTTCCTTGAACGCGCGCTCCAGCTCCTCCACCTCCAGAGACCAGCCTTTGTCCTCATCCAGGTAGTATCCGATATGCTCCATGTGCAGTTCGGATAACGCTGCCGTGTACAGAGGGTATTGCGGGATCGGAATCATCATCGCTGACTTTTTTCCATCGACTTCCTCGGTGAAAAGTTTCAACACAGCTTTGATGGCGTTCGATGCTCCATCGAATAGAAGAATGTTCTTGTAGTTACTTGGCACGCCGTCTCTCTCTTCCATGAACTTCGCTAAGTGTTCCCGCACCAGCTGTAGCCCTGGGGAGTCGGTGTACGCGCCGGCGCTTCCTCCCCTACACGCGAACAGGATGCACTTCGCTCTGCACTTGACGTCGTCGGGATACCTCCCCCATAAAAGTTCTGGAAGTGTTACCAACGCCAGAACCTGTCTGATGTAGGTGATAGGTCTCTGCCCCAAGGCATGAGCGTCACCTATGTTCGCCCGTATTACTTTTTGATACTTCTTCTTCACACCCCGTTTAAGTTCTTCCTCGATCTCCGCCGCTCTAGTCACGATAGGCCCTCTAACCGCGTACTCCATATTCTTTATTCCGGTGTTTATACTGTCCAGAGTGACCGCCTTCCAACACGGTCGACTCAATGATATACTCCTTGAGTTGACCTGTAAACTGTTTACAGGACGGGAAAAACTTCTCCAATATTTTAAAACTCTTCGGTTTCGAAATAACACATTGTCTCTAAGTGTTACCATAATTTTTCCTAGACCCATGATAAAACTAACAATTAGAAATGGATGACTGGATCAAAAATATTGAAGAACAATTCAATATGTATACATGCAATATAACAATATGTACATGCAAATAACTTTTAGAGGTTAAATCAAATGCTAGTCAGCTTATATTTAACCAGCTGGGATAAGTAAATAAGGATATACAAGGCTTCAGTTACGTCACCAAAAGTTTAATAGCTATTTAATTATTCCTTTTGATAATCAAACCAGTCATGAAAGCTTATTCGACTGTTTTATAATTCAAACATTTTTAAATATTGAGCAAAGGTCACATGTGACAAAATAAGCAGAATTCATTATAGTGTTAACCTTTGACACACGCTCCAGGAACCTGGAGCCCAGGGTGTAAATTTAGTGTAAAAAGTGTTTTAACTGTGTAGTTTATATTTTATTACATCTTATGTCATTATCCTACAAACTCACTATGTGGGATTTTTACAATACAACATTGAAAAAGTAGTATTTACAACCAAAAACTATGATCTTTAATCAAATACTTAATCTTTCATAACCTCAGAATGTTTTTGGTCAAGAACTCCAATTTTGTAAAAGGTTCTTGTAAAGTACTCCACAACTATGTAAATTATTACTGAACCATGATTTACAGTAATAAAAATAAATTTATTTTAAAAATAAATACAAAATAATTTATAACGTTGCATATAATATTTTAGCTTAGGTATTAACTTTACAAAATATGATTATATTATTTTACCAGGCTGACCTTGTTCCATCTATATAAATAAAATTTGAGTTGTGTCTGTACATTGATCAAAGTTATTAATTTTTTTAGCTATTTTTACGTTTCGTTCGTTAGAGAAGCTGAAACAAGTCTTATCTCAATTTGTGTCTGTTTGTTTGTGACGCTCCAGGAGGCATTTTACGCCATCTACTCCGAAAAAAGGAAGAACTAATAACAATGAAACTTATTTCATACATTCTCTACATTCCAGAGAAGGTTTTTAAATACTTAATATTATCCGCTGACTCTTAAAAAGGAAATCACGAGCATTTAAAACCCCACTATTTACGCGATATTAGTCACATTTTGCTTTCAACTATCAATAAACCACCTATTAGTAATAATCAGCTGTCTTTGCAGTTTCAAGATTTAATAGAAAGAAAATCAAACAGCTGTCAAATTAAAATCAATATTTTTAATTTGTATTGGATTTTAAACCCATTTCGAAATCATACTATATTTAAAAGTTATTTAAACTTAATAACTTATTATAATAATGGTATAATAATGTTCTAACCTGTTTAATTGTAAAGTGATGCTAAATAGTAAAGCTGGGTAATGATTTGTTTTCTTTGAACTGATTTGTTTAGGATTTAGGTTTACATTTTGGTAGTCTTCAAAGGTGTTTGTTTAGGCGGACGTTGTGAGACGCTGAGAAAATGTCACCCTTTTATGCACCGCGTCGAAATAACGGTTGTCGGGAGAGCGTGGGACCGGACGAAACCACCAGTCCGCCACCCCACGCACACTCACAGTTGGACTCACATTGTTCTCCGTTATGGATCCATGTGTAGTTTATATGTATTTAATTACGAAAAACAAAGTTCGGAATAGAAGGAAGTGGTAGCACATCCTATAAACAATCTGCGCCACTTGAGAGCGTTTTACGCCCTATATGAAGAATTAAGAGTTCATGGTGAAAAATTCTGCAATTGTTTTTGTATGAGTGTTGTTTCATTTGATGAACTTTGTGTAAGAGGCCACATCAACAGCGTAAATAACTGTCGGACTGCCTTCTCCCACTCTACAAACCCACGTGGTGAGGAGGGGAGCCGAGGCACGCCCGACGACAGTCGTTTCGACGCGCGTCAAATGACGCCAAGCATAAATAGGTCCATATACCGCAATTTTATTAAGGCAAATTTTCGACGAGCGCTCGACGCGCGTACTCTTAACTATCGACGTCGTATTTTAGACGGCGGTCGCCCGACGCCCGTCGGACGTCGTGCCTAAATAGACACTAAGGTACCTGGTACTGTACTGTTACTGACACCTGCACTGTCGCCAGCGCCGTCCCCGCTGAGCGGCAGACAACGGAAACAGAGTCATCGCGCAGTGATCTGTCAGACCATTGTTTACCACCGCGCTCTCAGCAATTATTTTATTTTTATTGCTATTTTTAACTATTATGTGATCAATACATGTTTTTGATAACTCAGAGATTATAGTCGAGTCGTTGATTAGAGATTCACACGTTATAAAGGTAATTTTGTATTCATCTATTATAATATTGTCTTCAAACAGATTTAAATTCATATCACCAACAATGCAGACATTTTTAAATTTTGTTACTTCTGAATCATTTAAAATACGTTTAAATTCCTCAATGAAATATTCTTTTGGTTCTTTATGATGTTTATGCACAGCCACTACAACTAAACTAATGTTTTGCAGTTCTAAAGCTTATTTTTGTCATCTTGCTTGTTTTTGTTGTTATTTTTAAGTCATCAGCCGATAATAAATCTATATATTTAGCCTGCACTTATACACTTTCATGGACATAGATTGCCACACCACGTGGCTTATATAATTAATTTTTTCAAATGTAAGAAGTAATTTTCAATTTTGTATAGTCCTCTCTCTGATTCCTTAATCCAAATAAATATCAGACGGAAAATTACTTCAGAAAGTTTATTTTTGATTAGATATTTCAGACACAAATTAAAAAAAAATTGTCAAACCTCTAATATTCTGATGGAAGACAATAAAACCAGTAAGTTTATTTTAAATATCAGTAGACATTACCATATTATTTAATGTTTAAGTTTTTATATTACCTTAAATACATAAATTTTAATAAAACACATAAACCTAAACCGATAGCAAGAGTAAATGTACTGGCTACCAAATTAAACCCTACTTAAAATTTTACTGAACTAGCTATTGCAATAGATACAATTTTATTAATCAAGGTCAGCCTGGATTTTCACAACAGTTACTGGTCCATTGTCCGCCTCTCACCTACAACCACTTGTACCCGTGCCTCCGCCTCGCCTGTCGAGCCAGCGTGTTGACGCGGCCTCTTCGCAATTGACTCATTGATATAAAACTAGTGTAAAACACATAATCGAATTTGAAAATAATCCGTTAAAAATGTTTAAAATTAAAAAATTTGCGAAAAAAACAAAATAGCGGATATCTGAGAAAGCGTTTTAGGCCATACCTCCTATGGAACGTTTTTCTTCCTTTTAATGAACCTGATCACTCACAGAAGTCCTGACACATTTTTCATGGATACCTGTACATGGGTTGATCATTTGCCAGGCCCACGCGTCTTGTAGACAGTTCCTTTTTCTCGCACGTTTTGGACAGGAGACACTCTGCATCCATCCTCCTGACAAATCTAACAATTATGCAAGGATGTGAGTTGGAATCCGGCTTCTTGGGCAAAGTGTGGAAAGCGTCAATCATGAAGCTAGAAATATCCATTCCCAGTGCACACGATTGACTGTAGACAGGATACAGTACAGGATACAGGATACTACTATATTCTTGAAGAGAAATACCATGCTCAACACAAGTCCTTCTACAACACTGTTCTGATTCATCCAGCTGGTCTTCTAGGACCTTTATTTTTCTTTCAGGAGTTCGTTCTCAGTTTGTAGTATTTCTATTTTTTTCAAGTAGCTTTCTATTGATTCTGTTTGTCACAACATCTGTATTTGTATCTGATTTTTATCATTTAGAACTTCATAGGACGTGTTAAATTCTTTGACTGTGCATATTTGTTGGCTTTTCGGTTCATTGATCGCTTTCATAACATCCTCTAGCGTGATCTTTCCCTCGGTATCCTGCATTTCTAACCTCAAACTCGTGCGCCACATGGATCACATTCCACAGGGATCACACCGCCACAGTCAATGCTGCTCAATTTGCTAGGTAGTCCATGTCTACCTTGCTCATATTAATACAAGTACCATGGAAGTCCTTTGAACAATCAGAACAGCTCACCTTAAGCCGCTTAGTTTTAGTCTTGAACTGCTTATTGCAGGTACCACAGAGGTCCATTTTGAGGCTATGGAAATTAATTTATATCTTGGTTTAAGGGTAATTTGTATAAATATTTTACTTTTTATAGTATACTAGCAGTAAGCCCGTCCTTTGTACGGGTTGTAGGATTCAGTTTAATGAAGAAAGATCATCATACCAAAATGTAAACCTGAAATCCTAAACAAATCAATACAAATAAAGTAAATCAATACCCAGCTTTATTATTTAGCATTACTTTCCAATTAAGTAGATTAGAATATCTATTATTACCAATATAAACTAACTAATATTGATTTGACAGCTGTTTGTTCTTATTTCTATGAAACCATCAAACTACAAAGACAGCTGATTATTACCAGTAGGTTATTCATTGAAAACTGAATCAAAATGCGAGTAATATCGCGTAAATGTGGGGTTTTAAATGCTAGTTATTTACTTTTCAAGGGGCGGCGGGCAATTTAAAGCATTTACAAACCTTCTCTGGAATGTAAAGAGTACATTAAATAAGTTTCATTGTAATCGGTTCTCCCGTTTTTTAGGAGACGGCGTAAAATGCCTTCTGGAGCGTTACAGAAAAACAGACAAAAATTGAGATAAGACCGGTTTCGGCTTCTCTAACGCACGAAAAGTAAAAATAACTAAAAAATGAATAGTTCTGAGCAATGTACAGACAAAACTCTAATTTTATTTATATAGATTTCAAAAACGAATCCACATCTAGGTCATCCGTACTCTTACAGATAGAATGCCATTAAGCCACGAATGGATCGGATTTATTCATGACGGACTCGTTAAACATCCAATATCCGTTTTCTATCTTTCAAGCAATTGGTGCACAGAGAATAAAATTGGTCTTTATGTATTCTGTTACATAAATTTCATTACCATAAATCGATGAACATTTTCAAAAGATGAATTCCACATGTAGTAATAAATAAAATAAATAATAGAAATATTTTATACGGTTTTAAATTAGTATTACACTTTTTATTGTGAAAACACACCTTGTTTTTGTATTCGCAGTTGATGATATGTGACACATAAGATACACAATAGCATTATTATAATATTTGAATATAAATAAACGTATTAATACTAAATGAAAGGTTGGTATGGAAAATATAATATATTAACAATATTATATATAATGTATTAAGTGTTATGATGTGTCAAACATTCTAAACATAATTTTTGTATATATTTCGATCCTATAAGATTTGCATGTAAAGTAAACATGTTTGAGAAAGATTGCAGAATCTTTCAGGTCCCCAAGAGACCTCTGGAAGAGGTTGTTTTCAAATACTTCTACGCCTTCAGTCGTATTCCAATTCTAAAGATGTGTATTTCTGGTGATGATTAAAATTAAATATTTTAGGTGTTACGGGCCAAAATGACTTTGTTAAACTGAATTAATTCATTATTTCTATGCTAGATATTTCTATTTAGATACCACATTTTTTAGTTATAGGTATACTAACAAAACTATTATTTATAAAAAATACACCACTTTCCCCCTGTTCACAAGCTTATTACATGGATTGATATTGTCCACATTTTACATCAAGTTTCGTTATACAAAGTTTTGGGATCTGAAATCAGAGATCTTCACGCAGATGATCTGGAACCTAGAACATGAAAAGATTAGTAGGTAATAAAAATTAGGCCGGTATAAAGATGAAAAAGTTTAAATTGGTCAAAAACGTATGAAAAATACTACATATCACTGTTACCTTTGAAATGGTGACGTATACAAGTAAGTATTTTAAGCCATCTATGAATAAATAATGGGTCTAAGATGAATGTGGTGGCGTCTTGTAGTTACTGACTAAGACTAACAAGTGTCTTAGACGGGAATGTTAGTTAATAGATCAACAACCGATGGTATCTAAGGAACCTGCAGTTTAACTTAGGTCCGAACCACAACGCCATCGTCCCAGTCATGGGCACAAAGAACAAAGGACGTTCCCTACACACGTTAAAAAGAATACTTGATTCTAGCAAGTTGTAAAATTCATTGATAAATGTTTTGCGTTATCTATATACCCTAGACTAGATTTTAACATTTTTTAAATTTGAAACACTAAAATAAAAATTAACACTTTTTATGTAATTACAAAACATAAACTCGATGATAAACTTTCGTAATTTACCTAATTTGTAATCAGCTGTTATTGTAACAGTGAAATGGGAACAACCACGCACGTGTGTCTGGTTTCCAGACTAATGATAGCATTGCTGAGATGAATACATTCATAATAGATTCCAAGAGATCGAGTTCATCGTTCCTTGTACAAAGGAGAGTGAGCGGAATGACATTCTGCAGCCGGATCAACCACGGTCGCCCTTAACTCAAGGAACTACGAAACATAAAACACATTAGTGTCAGTGTTGTAGTCGATAAGACTTAAACGCGACGAGGTAATGTTTCTTTCACGTGTGTTCTACATTACACATGAGCTTAAGGTGGCGCAAGGACAGCCTCGCCGATAACGAATATCACTTAAGCTCAAGAAAACTAGCTGCAGAAGCTTCAGTAATCAAGATTTTCTTCACACTAATTATGTTAGAAATACACGGTAGCCATTACTTGATTTTAGAGACGGTAGAAAATTTTACTTATAACGGCATGTCCCTTTCCACTAACATTTGGTTTAGAATTACTACTTTGGGTGAAATAAATAAATTTATCGTCAATTTCAACCAAGTGTTAATATATATTCTATAATATTATTGCGTAGCATAGCAGCATGAGTACAAATTTTTATCCTCCATCATCATAACCTTGTTATATACTATCATGTCTGAAATCAACCCATGCCTTAAGATTCATACTCAAATAGCACACTCTCAACTATGCTAATATACTTACAACTTATCATGATTTTATAAATGAGATTGCGGTACGGTTTTGAATCAGTTCTGGTAAATAAATAATGTGTACCCTCGTCAATAACAAAACTAATAAACCTGTCTAGTAAATGATATAGTGAGTTATACATAAATATAAAATCTAGTAAATTCATCACAATGAATAGGTACAATACCTTGAGAAATTAGGCATGAAGATATCAACACCTCACAAATACTCACCTAAAATATTTATTCTTCTAGTATTGATGTTAGATCAAAATCTTAATGTATAATGAATACTGAATAGTTGGTTATGATTTTTAAAAACAACTTCCTCTATATACTCCTATTTTTTATTTGCTCCCACACTTGATCTGTGCTACCAATCATGAATTTCTTCAGCCTGTTCCACAGAGATGAAAATTTAAAACCAGTAGCAAAGGATTCTTGGTATTAAGCCGCTATTATCAATTATGACGTCAGAAATTGCTTTTTGGAAAAGGAGTCCAAAGTTAAATTTGCATTCTCGGAACTCTAAAACTTCTGAGATGTACCAGACAAGCAAACTCCATAGTGGCGTAATGGCTGCATGTCGTAAGTGGATGCAGCTCATCCCTAACTGTTTCTGTATAACGACGGTGTCCGAACAGTTTTCAAACTCACTCCCCGCTCGAGTGTTGTTTTAATGGAAGTGTTAGTTTGATGGATGAGAGAATGCACAAGATGAGGACCTCATTATCACTAACGACAGTCCACAACCTCCATGTTTCCCTGACCCAGCTTTATGTGCAGCTGGAATCAAACTTAAAAGTAATTCAGTTTAGACACGTTATGTAGGGTTCTGGGAAAATTGTAGTTTTCACATGGTCAGTTTCATGTAAAGAATAAAGTTCCTAGGGATCCAAAGAATAGATTGCTGTCTCATAAAACCAAAATCATGTTATACACAACAATAATTTGCTCGGCTCTTATATGGTTCAGAAACGGTTGAACAATGAATGAGAAAGAAGAAAATAAATTAATAGTATTTGAAAACAATACATTGTGGAAAATACATGGACCTCAATAGAGAAGTAAGAAATGGGGAGAGATAGGCTTGACATATACTAAGAAGAAGGGTTTTAAAAGTTAATATTATCGGAAGGCGGCTTGAAGTAAGACCAAAGCAGAGATGGTAGAGGCAGGTTAAAGACTAAGGTGGAGAGGATGAGGCAGATCAGATAGCGTGGTGAGGCTAAATATTACCTTCGATATAAATAGCCATGGGAGTAGGTATGTAGGTAAGTTGACAAGTCACTGTTTGTCTGGCCACTTAAGTAGTCTCAACAACAGAACATTCCTTTCTCAGCTGACCCAAGCTGCTCGGCCTGCTTGACTTTTTCTTGCCATCAACACTCGGCAATTGCAAACTTTTATCGAGCACCACTAAATTAACCACAATATTAGACACCTCGGGGATGAGGTGTACCATAACATCCCTTCGCAGTGTGAACCAAACACATTCACACATAAATAGTGGACTTTTTAAACACCGTAATTCAAAGACACGATAATAAACCATAGAGGACAAAGACTATAATCACATAACAAAGAGGGAAAATAGTTCATTAATGATGAAAATATGGGGTACAAGATACTACTTAGTTTATTTATGGAACGATTAATAAATTTTATGGAAATTTTAATAATTTTAACATTGACCAGCTGTAGTTTAGTTTTCCTTATTATTGTAGAGGTAGAAGCCTTCACCAGTTTTACTGCCTGGATCTCGGTGTTTATGTATGAACATCCCAAATATCCCCTCTTGATACCCTATAATTCTGTTTGGGTTTTACGTCAACCCAACGATTTAAAACTATTCATGGTTCACTGATTTTCACGACTAAATATTATTAAATATTGGTTACTCGCCTGAAGAAGAAGATATAACATTGTACATCCATCATAGAGAATGATTTGATAAATATTTTTAAATGTGATATAGAAAGATTACCAAGTCAAAAGCTACCTACAGGGTTTACGCTCCAAATTTAAACATTGAGTTTTTTGGACAAGGCAAGGGTGTACCTTAAGGGTTCGTAGGTCAGTGTCTAATGGCGTTCCGTCAAAAGCTTATGTTTGAGAGCCTAATTACTCTTCCAACCTAAGTATTCCTTTTAATCCAATACACCTCAAGATCACGCCCCTCCCCCTCAATGCTTTCCCTCAGCATCTCTCCCTGGTTGACGGATTTCTCTAGTAAGTAATCTTAGAAAATCTGTAAAAATCTACGGTAACTAAGGGTACATTATGCCCTTTAAGACTTAAAGATCAAGCTGAGCTGAGAGACAAGCCCAGAGGGTTAACAAGAAGGAACTAATACGATAGGTAAGCCCATAAAACTGAATAGCCAAAAACTAAGAAAAACTGTTTATTATTCATGTACACAATTTTGAAACTTGAACTAAAAACCGTTTTGGGTTAAAACATGTACCGTGTTAATGTTATAAAAATTTACCAAAATTAATTGAAGTTCAGGTCCCATTAAATAGTCAATCAACGTTGGCAATTATGTTAGCCACAGTCTTGATACTCGTCACAACCACTGGTTGGATAACATTCCTTGGAGATTAGATCGCGCTAATCTAATATCGTTACAAAACAACTAGAACAGATTCCAGGAGCATGTTCACACGTAACTGCCATTATTGGCCTCCGTTTATAAGTATCCTCATAGTTTAGATTCCTGTAATAGTGTGTTGTGAAGGCACGATTTTTGTGAAAGATCTGCATTGATTCTATAAATGACTCATGTAAGGGTAGAGAACAATGGTTTAGAGAACAATTAATAGGCTGTTATAAAAAGAAAAATCTGGATAGAGACTTTTTTACGGATGTTTAAGCTTATCTCACTAGCTCAACTAATAGCATTTTGAATGCTACTAGACTTTGGTTAAATATAGATTAGATTAGATTAGATTATTGAAATGGCGACCATACTACAACGTAGGTATTTTAAGCCAAGTATGAATGAGAAATGAATGTAAGATGATTGTGGCGCGATCTTGTAGTCTTGTTACTGACTAAGGCTGACATGTTCCTTAGACAGGACTGTTAATTAATAGCCCAATAGCCAATGGCAACTAAGGGACCTACATTTTAACGTGGAATCCGAACCACGGCCTCTGAATTACGAATTGGTCTAATTATGAGGATAGTCTTTTGTAGATTAACGTAGTATTCAATAGTGCGGACTTTAATCCACACAAGAGAACACTACACCCACCGACCATCGCTCACAACTATCCACAATTCGTGACCTCCAAGTAGCTGGATTACAGGAAGTCGCCACCATCCCAGTCATCACGAATTCGATTCGTTATATGGAAAAATAGTTCGTTAGTAATTTTTAACACATACATTCACTATCACTAATTACTATATTACATTAGACTACACTATTACACTATATTACATTGAATCCCAGATTATTCCGCCATATATATTCCGCCATATTAGAATAAATAAATGTTTTAAACATTTTTATTTAAGTTGAGCTTAACGTAAAATTATGAACTTGGTGTATTTTTGCCTATCTTTCGGCCTCTTACTTTACATATGTCAACACCCTCATATATAATTTATGTCACTGATACGCTCGTATGTCTCTTACAAGCTCGCCGTCATCTTGGCAATAAATTCTCAGAACTATTATAGTAAACAGTGTTCGTTGGGATACATTTTCGCTGGAATATGTTCAGGAAGGGAAGCTTTAAATTATAATATTATGATTTAGTCTTATTCTTTATATAGGTCCTTCATGTGGGTTCTGAAAAATAATTAGTAAACTAATTTCAGTGTTTTGGTGCTTGAATGTTTTAAATTATTGTACACTACAGACTAAAAGGAATAAGTGTAATTGTGTATTATTATTTGTAAACAAAATTAAATAATCTCCAGGTACAATATAATCCGTTATAAAACTCTGGTGTGTAAGTCAATTCACATGAAACTATTAGCCCCAATTCATTTAATCTCATTGGGTAAAATAGAAACTACGAAACATCCTTGACACTACCAACACTCACTCCTCCTATCAGCTGATCTAAACCTATTAGTAAATCCCTTAGAGCATTGTTTGCAGGCCTACAGAGAGCATGTTTACTGCTCAACACTTATGGAAATCCCCAAACGATCAGACCAATCGCTCGTAAACAGCTGTTTAAGACGAAACGTCGATCACTACCATCAGTTTACCAGCTGATCCGGTTAAGTTAAAATCATTTTGTGTACTGCATATGTAAAAAAGTAAAAAAAAACTGTTTGATTTTTTTTTTATTTTCAACTCTTTTGTTTTTGGATCAATATTACAGACACATTACACACAGGAGCAGTAACAGAGAAATAATAACTGTAATTTTTGTGGGTTGGATCTCTTCAGGGACCCTGAGATTATTAACTTAAAACAAGTTAAATAAAGTAAAAATAATAAAATGAGAATAGAACCTGAATAAAATAGAAAATAAGTGTTCTGTAACATAGCTAACTGATACAAGGAAGTCATTCCAGATTTTTTTTTATTTTTTGATCATCGATACTAATTTATATTTTCAAATCCATTCTTGAAAGTAAGTTTAAGAATATATTAAAAAATACTCTTTTAAATATATATTCTTAATAGGAAAGGTTTTAAAATATAAATTTGTATAGATTAATTTGAGTGTTGAATTATTAAAATTTCCTTAAATTAATTTATAAACCCCAATCAAAAAACAAAATCACAATTATGTTAATTAAGTATTTTCTTGGATGAATCGTGAATAATTATAAATAAAAAGGGTAATTTTACCAAGCACACAATTAATTAGTAATTTTATTTTATTCGTACATCACTAGTGATATATCTCAATAACAGATTATTTGATAATAATGATAGTTTTGATTTAAAAGAAAATCGAACAAATCTGATAGATTTGCTTAACCTTGAAGACGTCTACTATCGAGGCAAGGAAAACAAATATAATTAAGTGTGAAGAGTGGTTGTTGTCGGATAGAAAGGTGTTATATAACGCAGGGCGGGGGAGATCCTCGGTAGTGATGTACAAGGCGGTGGTGTTGTGTTGCCTCCTGGCGGTGGCGGCGGGGCGAGTACCCAGGCAGGTGGACGACGCGGCGGAGACCTCTACAGAAGAGGCACCGAGCGAAGCCCCCAAGGAGACTACGTCTGAAGCGACTTCGAAAACTTCCGAGTCGGACGTCACACCGGATCCAGCTTCAACACCTCCCGATGGAGACTCCGGATCACCCAAGCCGGACACCTCCTTCCCCAGCGGCGACCCGGTTCCTCCACCTCCAGGAGCGGTGTACTCCCCCCCGGCTTCGGAGAGTCTCACAGATGTAGTGTCCAAGACCCCGAGTGCGCCTGCGTCCACGTATGGTCTCCCCACTGTGGATCCTGGGTTCGCACCCCCTCCCCCGCAGCCGGTGTACAACCCCGTGGTTCCCCCTCCGTTCTACCCTAACTCGTATCCATTCCCCGTGGCTCGAACTTACTCCCCTCCGCTGTACCGACAACCCTACACTTACCACCCAGGTCAGACCTATTACACTGCGCACATACCTGCTTATAGTGCGCCGTCATATTACTATAGAAGGTTTTAAAGACTTTTATAGATTTATCGGAATCTTAACTTTATTAAGTTAAATCTGTCATTTATAAATTTTATTTATTTTTTACTAAAGCGTTTATATTTACCTAAAAGTATTGATTATCTTTACTTCCATTCACGTCGATACTATATTAACATATGCACTCATAATTGTACAATAAATTAGTAAACAAAACTTGTAAATTCATTTCTTATTAATATAATATACTGTCAATACACTCTTAATAAAAAATACTGGTAGGCATTTTAACAGATCGTTAATAATTATTGCCACTTTATCTATCTGTACACTTCGTAATTCGTTCAAATTTGGAGTGATGTCTAAAAGACGACAATTTAAATAAAATTTTACGTCAAGAATAGATTTTATTTAATAATTAAGTATAAATAATTACACACTACTGCCTTGAAATGAAACACTTGAGTAAAGTATCTTCCACATAGAAAAAACCATGCAAGTTACATTTATTGAATTTAATTGTAAATTAGTATCATTTTTATCTCAGTCCATATTTTTTTACAAGTTCTATGTAAAAATACTAAAATAATTTTACGATTAAGAAAGTGGTTTTAAATTTTTCAATAAAAGTGAGATACACAATAATTTTAGATTATATTTTGTTAAATAATGTAGTGATAAAGTATAAAACAAGCTTCTCACATTAATACCTTTACTAAAACAGGTTTAAACCATGATTATGGTAAGAACCCGTTTATACGGTGAATGTTATTTTTAATTTTCACAAAAAAGAGGATTTTCTGATCGTCGTATCAGACAAGAAAACGGAGGAGGTACTTCCTCACGCAAACCATATTAATATTCGACTAGATATTGACCACTTTAAATATCGATAATTTAGGTAGGGTTGAAAACTTACTCTTTTCGCAATGAGAGACGTGGACTGATCTGCTAATCGTTAGTGTACTGCTAATTACAATTGGCTGATTGGGTTGCTCAGATAATTGTAATTGGCAGGTGGAGGATCAGGTGACGGACTACGATACTTGAAACATAGATTTCCTTGATTCGAATCTCGTTGCCATTTGGTTTTATTAGTACTGTCCAACATGTACTGAGTCGGTACACCTCCATTTTTTCTTGATACAAACCTTGATACAACCTTTGAAAATTGCTAACATTCTAACAACCCCACTACCTATAGCGGAGACAAATCAATACCAAAATGTAATATTTACATTAGGGAAATAACTTAGATCATGGGTATGTGTAAAGGAAATGTTTTCAGTTCCTGTAAACACCTGCCCTTATACTATATATGTTACAGTATTTGTCTCGAAAATTTCTACCCCTCTGAGGGCTTAGACATATCAAAGTCAAAAGCACAGAAAATATATTAAAGGTATTTAGTACCATAGTGTTAGTACATCCGAAAACTGGCTCGGTGGCTGAGTGGTTACCGTGCCCACCTTCAAAACTGAATTGCGGAATAAACTCTCACAATAATTCGTGGGTCGAGTCTGTACTTAGCTATAGCTCCTAACAGCAAGATTACGTTAGGTAGTAAATAAGTCCAGGTTTTGGACCATTTCCTATTAAAGCTTTAAGATGCCACTGAAACTGAAAATAATATTGTGTAATAACACACATGATGATTAACAGTATATATTTTGAAAATAAACACACTTTCACTGATGCGAAATTTCAAGTTACGTTTATATCTGCCTGAGATAGCGGCGTTGTGGAATATTTCCTGAGGCGCTATCTGGTGTAAAGTCTCACAGTTACACTTTTTATAACACGGGTTAAGGTTTTACAACTGCGTCAAAAACTCTCGATTCATAACATCGACGCGCTGTGCGATAATACGCTTTGGATTATTTTATTAATACTTAGATTCACTCTTGGATATATACCGGGTGTTTAAAAAGTCAGTTTACCATATAATTTGTACTTGTTAGAAGCAAATAATAAATCAATTTCATTATTGTAAAATAATTTTATTAAAACTAAAATTCACACTACACATAAGGTTGAATTGTTCAAAATGCTTACCACTAACCTCAATGAATTTTAATAGCGTTTTTACACTTGTAACAGTATTTTTACATACATTTTTATTGTTGTTTGAAGCTTCAAATTCTCTGGCTATGGCTGCTCTCAATTGCAAAATATCTAGGGGCCAAAATATTTTTTAATAACAATAAAATATTTGTGCGAATCTTTCTTGAAATAACTGAATAATTTCTTTATTTATTTTATTTTATTATTAATATTTTTATTTATTTTCCACCAACTTCTTAAAAGGAAAATTCGCTCCTCGGTTGTTAGTTTGCGGTTCATGGTTACTGTCAACACGAAATGCAAATACAAATCTAAGTCTAACCTTAAAAAATCTAAACATAAAAATGTTAACAATGACCTTTACAGCTGATGTTATAATTACTCAAAAACAGGTTGTGCAACATAAGTACGAATTGCATTATGTTTTATAAGTCAGTTTACATCAATTAGTTTGGTAAACGTATGATTACGCTATATTGTTATAACCAAATAAGGTACAATAAAATTTTATAGTATTAGATTTAAAAAAGACAATCTGAATAAATCATCATGAACAAATATTTAAATACATTTCATTTTATTGATTGTATGTACTGAATACTGATACTGTTTGTGTCGGTGATTTGACTTACACTTTCATAAATTTCATGAAAACTAAATATGAAAATAGATATAAAATATATTGGCGCGCTTTCAAAATATGTTTTTCTGAAAGAATGTTATTCTTATTTATTTAACACTAATTAAATTTTCTTAACTTACTAGACAGGTAATTAAAATACTAATTTGTTTTAGTTTTTTAATACGGTTCAAAAGTCAAGTTATACTATTGTTCAAAAATTAAAAAAATTGATTTTTTATTAAAACTAATTAACTCATTTTACAGACATCATGTTAAATTATTCAAATGCTTGTAACTATAAATTCAATTTTTATAAATCTTAATTTTTTAAAATATTTTTTAGTTTTTAAGTTTTTTTTGTTCTATAAAAACAAAAAATTCAAACAAAATGAAAAAATTTCTAATATATATTATTTTCCACCAATTCTTAAAAGGAAAATTAGTTTGCGGTTCATGGTACTGTCAACAAAACAAAAAAACAAAAAAAAAAAAAAAACAAAAAACAAACAAAACACACAAAACACAAAAAACAGGTTGTGCAACATTACGAAATTGATTATGTTAAAAGTCATTTAATCAAATTGATTTTGGAAAACTTTTTATATATTGTTCTCAACCAAAAAATCATAGAACAATGTACTATTAGGTATTAAAACCAAATGTTTAAATTTATGGTTCACCTTGTTTTTGGACAGGAATAACATTCTCGACCGTTTTCATCTAACATACACAAATTGGAATGTAATATCAAGTTACTAACAATGTGAAAGTCAAAGGCACCATGGTTGATTACTGATTTGAGACCTACCTATGTAGGTACTTGAAGCCAAATATATGAATGGGAAATGAATGTAAGATGATTGTGGCGCGATCTTGTACAGTTGATCTTTACTGAGGTTGATATATTCCTCAGACAGGAGTGTTAATTAATAGCCTAGTAGACAGGGACATCTAAGAGACCTCTGATTGTCTCTGAATTACGAAACAGTTATATTATGAGGATGGACTTTGCGGGTGAACGTGGTATTCAATAGGTTTCCATGGAAACTACTAGAGCTGTTATATTGAATTTTTAATATAAATGAATAAGAACAGCTCTTTAGATGAAGTAAAACCATTCCCTTTAGGCATATCCATAATCTAACCAATTTTCCACAGGGAAGTAAATATAAACATTTTTTATGTCAGGTATTAAGAACACCTAGGTTGGTCAATGTGTCTCATTAAACTTACAGACTCCAGAAATGCTGGCCAGATATTCCGACTGTAGTAGATTTTTGACTGCCACTGGAAATGCTAATTTTGAGGAATCGGAATGGAAGATGCCATTCTGAGTCACCTGTAGGGGGAAAGAGGCAATCATTTAAGCTCATCCAGTTTCTATGACCTGATGTCGTGACCAAGTACCAGTTTCTGTAGAAGCATGAAGCATGTAACCTAGTGTGGATTCATCGAATACTGTAATCAAAACTAAGTAACCAAGCTGGAAGACGTGACCTGATAGTAAAGGTATTTGTCAGTTGAGCTATAAAGACCAGCTAAGGATTAATTCCTAGAAAAACCAGTGCCTATTTTGAACCAGTGGTTCAAAATACACAAGACAGATTTTGTCAGCTCATTCAAAGTATCACCAATCCATCATTCTATAAGGTAATAAGGCAGCGTTTGAACTATTGTCTATTAAATTATCAAAAACACTGCATAAATTCCCTCATTTCTAATTCAAATCCCAATTAGAATCGGGGATTGGTTTGAAATATTAAATTAGAGCAATAATTTACCGCGTATGCGGTAGATTTTAATAGAACCCTCTAGCCATTATTACGACAGGAGCCTAATCATAACCCTTAGCCTGTCTCGTCGTGTCCTGTGAATTATTCACACGTCCATTATTGTCCGCTGCCTTTGACGCGGCTTGGCGGTGAATATTCGTGAATATTTAGGCCGCGAGGAACACCTGCTGTGAATAACGAGCTGTAATTGGCTGGGAACTGGGTGATCACCCCCACCCCTCCCAGCCATATCAGTCTCTCCTTTCATATTTTCAAAAATTTCTGTTCCTCAGTTGCTGGTTTTGTTCTGCTTAGTTTTCTTAAACAAAGACGCTCTTTTATTGTTTGTATTTTATTTCCACGAGGATATTAAAAAATATCTATATTAATACCAAAGTTGATTTTGCAATCCTTACTATTACAAGTATACCATATTTTACCAAAAAAGCTAAGGTCTGCATTCCCAATTTTTAAACCACCTGTAGGCCTAAATTAATAAAAAAAAGTGAACAGGAAAATGGACAGGAAACCTTTTGCAGTCAGAGGGTGAATAAAGCAAATGTGCTTGATAACTTGATAGCATTAGAGGTTACCTAAAATTATTAACTGTCTTATTTCCTAACTGTTTTGAATCAATTTCAATAGATTAACCATCTGAACTTGTAAATTACACTCAAATATATTGATACCATCAATAATGCAATGTATTGATACTATAATATTTAATGTGAATTATACAATTTAAGCATTTTCTCCTTAAAACTTAAAACGGCTAAATAGAGTTTGCACGTGAATAAAAGTAAATATTTTGTAATGAAAAAATCTAGAGTTCATTACTAGAGTGGTAAATAAAAAATATTAAATTACTTGAGAAAGAATGTGTAATAGGTCTATCTCAGTTGTCGTTATAGATAAACTCTAATAATTGTATATATTCTCATCATTGAGTAAAAATCACCGCTAACCTCTAAACTTACAATACACTGGTACAGAATATTAATGATTCTCTGTGGTGACCAAAGTTTCTTGTCACTAAAGCCTTGTAAAAACCTGGCGTAACCTCTGTCGGTCAAGGTCGAACGTTCACCTATTGAAGTGTTGACATGGAGGTTTGTCGATGTGATGTGAAAGTTAGGTTACATCATCAGAGAGAATAAATGCTATTTATTGTCTGTGGTCAATACAAATAAGTGACATTAGTCTTGTAGGAACATCACGTGTAACGGTCTAGGCCAAACGGCCCACCAATGAATGAGTTGACATGAAGGTGCGTCTATATGATGTTGAAAAAGAGAATAACATGTTATTTTTTGTAGTGGTGACAATTGTACTTTAGGTTCTGTAGAAAACTTGATTTAATTCATGACAGGGAAGGTAAATATTTTATCCAATGAATATTTCGGTACACCATATGATATGTGTCGATTTTATATGAGAGTTGTATAGACGGATCAACACAGAGCAAATACTGTTCTCTGCGGTGACAGTTTTTCAGTGTCATAAAAGTCTGAAAAAACGTGACGTAATTCAAGACAGTGTCTAACATTTCATCAATGGTTAATAGGCATGACCTGTGGAAAGCGATCATGTGACTAAGAAAGTTAGATAAGGTAGATAAACATAGAGAGTAATTGAGTTTTTATTCTCTATAGCAAAAGTCTGAAAGTGTCAAAGAGGTCATGAATAACGGCGACATTAAGGTAAAAGTTTTTAGAGTGAATAGGAAGTTAAATAACAGTAATCAACTCACAGAATAAGTCTGTTTATTTTTCGGTGAAAACTGTGTTTGTGCTCCTAGGATTGAAAAACGTGACGTACTTCGTGACATTAAGGAGACGATTTTCAGGGAAAATGGGAATTTTTAAGAACAGAAATCAATAAAGAGAATACACAATCTTTTTTATTGTTTTTAGTGAAAATCTTTTACGAACCGGTATCACTAAGGACATGAAAACCGTGACGTAATTTTTGACGGTCAAGTTCAACCGTTCCACCAGTGAATGTGCCTGCCTATAAGTGTGTCGATGTGATATGGAGAGTTAGATAGCATGGATTACTAGCTCCGTGGTCAATCACTGGTGGATATAACAGTTATCAGTGATCTCACACCGACCCTGGATATGAATGAGACTGGGTACTCTACGTGCTGTACTGAATACGGCGACCTACTTGCAACAGCTGGTTACGGATTGGTTCCATTCACACAGGAAAACCAGTCATTGACGTGAACCTTGCCTTTGAAATTGATTGGTGTATAATTTTGAAGTTACGTCTAGCGTTGTAATGCGTTAGGAATGCTGAATAAGGCTATTTAAAATACCACTTGTTACGTAGGTAAATTGATATTTATTTTCTTACTTGCTCTAATACAGTTTACATTACACCAATTGAATTAAAGCAGTACAATCTAATGTAATAGTACATTTACAATTGTTGAGGGCTTTCATAAGATGTTCATTTCACAGCAGTTGAGTGAAAATGAAATATTAGTTTACAAGCTAACTCATTTGTGACATTAAACATAGCCCAGAAGATGTATGACCAATAATACATCATATAATAACAATCGTAAAGAATTAATTATCTAAAATTAAATTAAATTTTGGGCAATAATTTAAACAATGAATCGTTAAAAATAAATGATGAATAACAGATCGTTAACAAATAATATGAGTAACAAGTTATAAATAATGAATACTTAACTTGATAGAAATGTGTAAATTGTGGTTGCATTAATTAAGTAAAAAATATTGAAATTTTGACTTGTAACAATTTTGAGTTTCACCAAGTATGCGCAAATCACAGCCTATATAAAAATACTACGAGTATTGTAATGTAATATATAATATATACAGTACCTGGTGAACCAGCTTTTCTCGGATAGACATGTATTATATAAGTTGGTAAGCAAAATTAAAACACATCTATTAGACTACTCAATGTAAATAGAGTCTAAATAAACCCGATTTAATACACCTTAATTAATACAGCATAAGTTAAACACTTTTTTTACTAACTTGTATAAATTTTGAACAAAAAAGTAGCTTCATCCAGTAGCCAAAGGTAGCTCAAAAAGTAGCCACGGGGATCGATCTCATTACCTTCCGCACGTGAAACTTCCGCGCCAGCAATTTTATGTATAATAATATATAAATATAATATTTTTTAAGATTATACGAGGTTTATCTGAAATTATAAGATTATTCTAGTAAGTCATACAAATAAAGCACTTTAAAAAAAAGATACTCGTACTACAATAGAATATTAGGAAAACCCTAAAATAGTATGTAGGTAATTACTTACCTTATTATATTAAGTTGGACTTTGTTGTTGAGGTCACATGTTCAAATCCACGTACACTAAATTATGATTCTATAACTTTCATTAATCTTTAATCTTATCCAACAAGCTAATAATCAAACATGGTAACCTGAAACTAGTCAAACTTTAACATAAAAGTTCTCACCAAACCATTATTTTTGGATTACGAGAATATAATTGTGTATATTCAACAGCAAATTATATTATGAGTAAATTTTCAACAAATTGAATTTTAATATTTTTTCTTTTTATATTTTCACACAGATTTTATAGGCATATTTATATGTTTTTACATTTGATAGACTATAAGTAGGTACATAATTACATGTATTAAATTAGATAGTTAAGTCATAAAGTATAAAAAATCAATACCAGTTTCAATGCATCATGTTCTAATAAAATACAAAACTGCAACAAGCGGAACATACGTTCGCTCGTTGGCTGTTTAGCCAGTATATTGCTGCAATGTCACTGATTAACTACATGTAGGATAATAGCTAAAGCTGGACTGATGAACTTTGAATCACAGTTTTATACGTCTTTTATGACTTTGTAATCGCCAAAGCGCCCATAGTAGAATAGTGTCATATATTCCAAATCCCAACGGAATATTAATCACTCGCTCGAGTTTTAAATGGCTTTGGATTGCAAATACAAATACAATATTCCATTTAGTGATTACTCATATAAGAGCCCTTTACCATGCTTTGTTGGACCATAAAAACTGACGTTTCAAGGTACATTGCATTTATGTATGTATGTATTTATTTATGTTGTTCATATTTTACATGTGTTCTAATGTCGTTCAATTTTATATTTAGAACGTCCGTTTTGACATGGATATGTCAAAGGACGTCCTTTGACATATCCATGTCAAAACGGACATGTGGATATATGACGGAGGGGGGCGAGTAATTCGCGAGATGCAACCACTGTAAAGGAAGTGACCTCACATGGTTATGAGAACATTTATTTAGAGGAATTGAAAACATTTCCTTCAGTCATATCCGTGAACCAAGCGTGGAAGTAAATATAATTTCTATTCTTGTATTCTACTTTACTTTACTTTATGTATATGACTGAAATGGCAACCTATTCAGGTACGTATTTTAATTACTGACCATAAGAACTTTCTCTTCATTTTAAGTAGATAAAAATGGTTAAACTTTGTAATACTCGTATTAAAATGGAAATACTTTTGAAAGTAAATCAAATAACTGTCTCTGGTTATTTAATTAAAATTATTGAAATATGATTTTAATATATTTATATTAATATAATATGAAATATATTTTTAGTAATTACCATGAGCCTAAAGTGTCAAAAAAATATAAATTACCTAGGCTATACATCTTTATTTTCAAAATTAAAAAATCTTATTATAATAAACCTTTCTTAACCTCTCGTAAATATTTAAAAACATTTTGAGAACTTCTGTCTGCATATGCTTTCTTCAATAGTAATATGGTATTTGGTTTAATATTAGCTGTTAATATCATTCGAAGTATTCATTTTCAAAGAAAAGGTTATCTTTACAGAGTACTATTTGGAAGATAGTTTTACTATTTTTACTAAACCGTTTTAAAAACTCCCTTGCATCGATAAACAACAAAGGATTGTGCCTAGCTTTACAACATCAAGATTCACTTCAAAACAGAGAAAGACAAAAAGAGCGCCATAAATTTCTGTAATATGGGTCTAAATCTAACAGATGATCATAACATGTCAGCTGTTTCCAGTTTATCGACGTCTCTCTAAAAATATATATATTTTTGACAAAGTTGTATTTACTTTATTTTTAAACAAAAACAATTCTTTAACATATTGTTGGTTTTGGGTCAACACTAGTCATAAAAATCGTTACGAGATTGACAGTCACCCTTTAGAAGCCCTAGATGCACCTGCGCATTCTTTATTATACAAAAGTAAATACTGTTTCGAGCGTAAACAAGAGATCCACATAAGTTGGCAATTAATTTAAAATAACTATAAAAACAGTAATCTCTTGGTTGTAAAGAATGCTTGGACATTCCTGTACATATTGTTTATTGTCAATGAGGTCAATGGCAATATAGTTCAATAGTCTTATAACATAGCTCTATGCTTTTAACTGAATTGTGGTCATACAATTAATTTAATGGACTTTGCAATTTGGCCTGAGCCCAATCTTTTATAGTAATACTAATTTAACTTGTGCACATGTCGTCTAGGAGGCAATCGCTTATTGGGTTGATGGACTTCCCTAACGGAGTTTGGCAGTTATAATAGGTTTGAGAACAATATCATATAGTAACCTAATGATACATATAGGTATTTTACAATTCACACTAGAATGGTAAGAGATAAAATGTTTCTCAATGTTAAAGATCTGGCCCATGGGCGGAGTTAGAGGTTACACGTTGGGGGGCAGAGAGTTGGTGTTCTATTTTTTGTCACAATACAGCTTAAAAATAGAGAAAAAGACTTAAAACTAATATAATACCACAGCAAAACCCCATCAAAATATCTGTGTCCAATAAAAAATTATAACAGAACTGGTAAGATTGGTAATAAAATTCAAAAACTTTTAAGAGGTCGGGGGGGGGCATTGTCCCCCATGGCCCCCTTAACTCCGCCCATGATCTGGCCCAGTAAGTCTACTGTTCCTGGGTCGAAACCAGTAGCGGGCACCTCCTGACAGATCATAAGCGGTCACCTCTGGCTAGTCTGTGTGACTCGTCACTGTCATACCTCATTGTATAGATCCAAGGGGATGGGAAGTTTAGGAAGCTTTCTCAATCCATCTAAACCTTTGAAGTAGCAAATACTAAAATTTTAAGGTGAATGTGATTGAAGTATGACAATGATTGAAAACATTTGGAAGATGGCGTGATCTGTAATCTGCCCACCTCTTTGGAGGTCACGATTTAAGCACGGTTAAAACCAATGGTGATGGGTTTCATACTATCTGGTATGGATTAACATCCGCACTACTGAGCACCACATTCATCCGTAAAGACCAGATCGAATTGCAAAAGCACAAGTGGTTCCAATTCCACATTGAACTGTAGGTCCCTTAGATGCCATTGGCTGTTAGGGTATTAAATAACAGTCCTGTCTAAGTAAAATGCCAACCTTAGTCTTAAAAAAACTATAATATCGCGCTATAAACATTTTACACTCATATCTCTTTCATACTTGGCTTAAAATACAGTACATACCTGGATTGGTTGCCATTCAGAATGTTTAAGTAATTATCTAGAGTAGGTGAAATTAGCCATATAGTATCAAGCGTTTCGAGGTTGGAGTGGGCTATCCAAATGAGCGGTCCAGGAGACCCAGGACGTAACGATCGTGGTTGGCAAGGAGCTAATGGAAGCCCAATCAATCTCTGGATAGGAATATCGGGTTTAGATTATGGCTCTTAGACTTTCGGTGCATTTAATAAGTCATTCAGTTTATTTGAAACCCTTATTTGTCCTTTGTCTAACTTGTATAATTACGTAGCTTTTACATTGTGTTACGTTTACGCGTTTTCGCCCTATTACGTCAACACTCTCTTCGGTTTTATCAATATCCCTACAACAATAATCAAGACTAAATAGTTACTATAAATACCTCGTCAACAGCTCAAATTTCCGTTGTATTATGTTACGGCCGTGCCGGCATTAAGATGCCATCATCTCTATATATAAAATTGAATGTATGTCTGTCTGTATGTATGTATGTCCTTTATGCGTTGCCAAACTACTCATCCGATCGCCATGAAATTTTAGGAAGTTGCTCTATATGTGTCCGGGAAGGTTTTAGTGAAAAATATTTTCGAAAACCCCTTAAGTTTCCATTTTATGGCGTTTTAAATTTCTAATGTTAACCTTATGGAGAGTAAGTTTGTTTACAAATTGTCTACAATGAAAACATTTGATTTCTTAGCTACAGCTGATTGGTTTACTTTCCATTAGCAATACCGTATGCTTTACTATCCAATGCCATCTGAATCATTTATTAATGTTAAACTATGAAGTAAATGTGTACTGTAAAAAATGAACAGCTTTATTCACCACGTTAATAGTTAACGGTTTTGGGGGATTATGTATTTATATTTTTATTTTCTGTCTGATTAAAGTCACGTTTTTATATAATAATTACAATGTTTATATTATTACGTTTATTATAATAATCAGCTGTTGTATATCTTTCCTATAAAAGCCGTATTACAGTTAGGGTTCGTTTGGGTTTGGATTGGATTTGAAAATTGTGAATTAATCCACTCAGATTTATTTGTTTTATGGGAATGATATTAATATGTTTTATCGTTTCAGTATTGTTATTCACTATGCAGCGACCCAGAATATATAACCTTTCACAATGATGCCGTATTGCTATTCGACTTCAGAACATGGCCAATCTTAAAGTTAACATGTGTTTACTGTGAGGCGTTACGAAGTTCGCCGGGTCAGGTAGTCTGACATATAATGTTCATCCACTTGGCGTCGTTAAATTTAAACACATAATTACACATACAACACTAACAACACACAACATGGATTTTAATAGTAAAGAACTTCACGAATTTAATTCCAATTACAAATCAAAACTACATGAAACTATTTTAATTACTTATATACACTCAGATGAATGTGTAAGAATACGAATCTACAGGAAAATTAATGAACGAATGTAGTAACCTGTAACGAAGTAAATGTTTTAGTGAGCTGATCGTAAACGCGAACAAAGTTCATTGTTTTCCCAATTGGTTATCAACTCTCTTGGTTTTTAGTGACACAGTTTATTAGCGTAAAAGTATTCTTAAATCGGTTCATGATTGAGCTCATTGAATATACAGGTATAAATGTGATAAAAAAATAGAATAAATATCTGAACCTTGTTCGCATAGTCAGTTAATGGGAAAACAATTGAACATACTTATAGACGTAACATCACTATTTTAAAAGTATAATTTCACACTTTGTGAACTTTTTGGTAATTAAAAGATAATAAGAGGACGTTTATGTAAACCAAAAACCAAAATAAAGACTGATTTGTTGCCTACGTGAACAAACCTGAAATTACTAGTGGTGCAATCTATCAGTGGTATTTGATAAACATTGTTGCCTGCTGTTAGATGATAACCCCTAGGTTGACATTTGCCTTTACACAACGCCAACCACGCAACCGGACAGTTTATTGCATCGGTATCCGGTGCAGCTGTTCTAGTTCACCGGTGACGAACAGCTGACACAGCGATCTGTCTAACATGGCACCGAGAAGAAGTTCCGGTAGGGATCATGAATAAACGCAAGTGACGTCAGTGAATCTGGTGGAAAAGGGAGTTTACGTATGATTTGTAGTACTTTTATGCAAAACACGTCCTCTAATATTCATTTTAAAAAAGCTTTCGCATCTACAAACTATTGGTTACATTTGATTATTAACTGGTTTTATTCTGCCTAACGCATTTGGTGCCAATTGAAGTCCACCGAATATCGAACTTAACAGGTAAGTAAACCTTTTATGTAAACGGGTGACTTTTTTGAGGCTAAAACCTCTGGCGTCATTTTTGTTCATGAGTCCTCCGTGTTTGATATGGTTCAATGTGAACTCTACATCTCCGTTCCACAAGCAACAGGTGCACTTTAAACGTTCGATTGGAAACAATAGATTTAATATTTTGTGTCCGAGAGTTCACTGTCTTTGTTGGGTTCAACAACATGTTTGTTAAACATTGTTTTATATTCTGCTTTCTAATACAACTTAACATTTTTTGGCTATGAAGCTAACGAAATGTAATACGGCGGTGGATTTATTATGAAGACATGTATTTTTCAACATCATATGTAATGGGATAGACTTGAGATTTGAGGTCAGAGTTTTATGTAGTACTAGTGCCTCTGATAGTATAAACTGTCTTTATAACTGGGATCGATGCCTTTCAAAGAACGAAGGCAGTCTGAGATTTTAATTTAATTATTGTAATATCCAAAAATCGAGCCTAGGTTTTTTTGTTACCAAGCCAGTACACACACTCCGATTTGATTGTCTATTAACCTATGTAGGACCAGAGAGGGGAGCTGTCAGGCCTACAGTTTAATTTGTTTTATTTATTTTCATATAAAAACTTTCTGAAAATATTAATAATATTTTATAGTCTCAATAAGTAAACGCATAATCTAATTTTATGTAAATTAATTTTTTTTATATCATCGCACATAGCAACATAAAACGTACTTGTACCTCTAAGCCGGGGGGGGGGCTTAGAGGTACAAGTTATACAAGTACAAGCAATAGTTAACTAGGGAGTACTAACGGGGGATTAGTACTCCCTAGTTAACTATTGTAATTTTTTAAACAAATATTTTTATATTATATTGTTTTAGCATCAAATATGACGTATTCAAATAATATGTTGAACAACTGAGGTGATTTTACCGAGGCCAAACCTCGTTATCGAAATGTTATTCAGACCTTTCTTAGACCTCTTGGATAGAAACACTTTGTGTAAACATTAATTGTTTTTATTTTTTTCTTTAAATTTAGATAATTATCCATCAATTTATCTTATCTGCTAAGTATAAGTAAACAATGTAAACTAATATTTATTGGAAATCATTTCTGTTGGGCCTATCTGGACCCCTTTGGTCCATGAAGCTTTCCACCTGACTCTGGTCCTACAAGGGTTAAATTAATACAATACGTTAATCTACGTAGCCTCGCTTAAATTGTAAATTTATTTCTAGGTGTAAATTAATAAATTTGCTCATACTACAATGTGTTTTCCTTTTATTCATAAGCTAACTTAGTCAATGTCGATATTGTTATGGAGTGGTTAGTAAGAATAAAAAACTGTCAAAAATGAATTTAATAACTACACATGACTCACAGGACCGGTACCGAAACTCCTATACACATAGCCTCCCGGAAGCCCGTAGACAGGAGCAGGTGCCGGCACGATGTACTCCTCCGTCGGGACGTACGGGGCTGCCGCAGGGTTGACGGCTGGGGGCGAGGGTATTGCGCCCTCGGGCACGGTGAAGCTCGAGGCGAAGGATGTAGCAGGGAGCTCTCTCTCAGTGAGTGAAGCTTCGGGAGAGTTCTCACTGGATGCTGAAGAACCCGCAATTGGTGCAAAAGACGGAGCTGGAGCAGAAAAAACAAACTCTTCGGACACACCTTCGTCTTCTATCGGCACTGCGATGTAGGAAAATCCATCTTGGGCTAGCGGAGGAATGCTAACGTTAGGGGAGACGAGTCTGAAGACTGAACTAGGAGAGGACGAAGACACAGAAGATGAAGGAGATGGTTCCACTTTGAAATATTCTACAGGAAGGAATATCACAGGAGTTTCAAAAAATTGAGGCTGACCAACTTCATCTGAAGAAAACGAAGAAGATAATCCAATATTTTGTTCGTTTCTTTCTCGATCAGAATAGAAGTTCGGAGATGAAGAAAAACCTTTAGATGGAGATAAAATTAGTGACGGCGTCAACCTTGAGTGATAATGACGAGCGGATGCTCCGGCTGTACACAGCAATAACACAACTGAGATCATATTGGACACTGATCACACCCTGGGCTACGGAACCTTTTAAGGAAGGGGTTACAAGACTGTCAACAATGGAAGTTCAGGAAACCCAAGTAGTTATGTGTTATCAAACGGGGTGACCTTGATCTAATTTGAAGCTATTTGTGTCCCTAGTTCAAGTCGAAGGTCGATGCCAGCGCTAAGGTAATAATCGAACATAAACATTCATGTTTTGTTTAGATTATTGAAGTTTTAATATGAAATATAATAGAAATGCTTTATATTAAAATATTATACCTAATATGCAAACTACTATCTTTATGCTCCTAATTGTAAGAACTGTCTGTTAGAAAAAATACGAAAGGTTATAAAAACTAATAGTTTTCCGGAGGGTTTAAATAGTCAGGGAGGTCTCATTAGGAATTCTCAAGCGAACAAGGTGATATTTTACACTTTCCATAGCACCCTTGCAAACTTTATCGGTTTCATTTTTTAACACAAAAAGAATCTAAAATATATTTTCAACAAACAATATTTTGTATCGAGTAAAGCTATGAACAAGCTAATGCAAGTATTCATAAAAACAAAGTTTTATGAATAATTATATTTTATAAAAGAAAAATGAATTAGAGCAATGGATATGAGCAATAAATTAGGTTTTTTATTAAGTGGAAACCGAAACATGTTATTTAATAGTTTTTGTTACTACGTTATAGCTTTATATAGGTAATTACAATACTGCCTGTTAATTTGCAATTCAACACCCAAACCCAGGCAAATCTTTTTCGCAATTCGAACATATTGTTGTATAACAACAATTATTATTTTCGTAGGTTTCAGTTTTTCAGTTGGTGAATCTGTCACTTGTCCCAGCACGTGTCAACTTTGTGGGTGAGAAGGGTGTTATAGGGGGTGGAAGGGGATAGGGGGGGAGGCAATGTCTCCCCCCGGGGGAACGACCCCCTCCCAAGTCGTCCTATTTTGATTAAACTGGAAATCGCATCAGGCAGTTGGATTGCTGTTCTTTTATAAGTGACGGTCCCGCTAATACTGACAGTAAAGAGACGTGTTTCCGGTCCTTTATTCATTTATATTTATTAATATATAAGTTTTTACTTCTGTTTGACTGAAATGACACGTAACTTGATTACTGAGAAGACCAGTTCAATAATACGTGATGGAAAAGCTACTGTAGTGAACCCACAGAATTATATCCGATATATTGAATTTTAGGGGTGTTTTGATACTCTATGTTATAAGTTTGAAATATAAATAATTGGAATTAATGTGTAGAAAATTTAGAATACGTTTTAGTTTATATAATAGTTTGTATTGTAGTTGTATATTGTAGTAATTATACATCTATGAAGCTCAAGTAAATAATTACAAATGCATATGGAAAATACCAAATATTAAAAATACCTGAGTTATTCCCTTTTAATATTTAAAATTTGAATTTTTGAAACACATGAACTGTGAGTTTTATACAACAAGGGTTTCGGGGTGAGTGTGGCGAGTGTAAAATATCTGATATCATGTAGCCCTGTTACTGACTAATATAACTACTAAATCAACCAGTTAATGAAACATCTATAAAATATTAGAATTAAAAGACTACGTAACAAACAGGAGGGAAAGATTTTAACTGTACACCATAGGATTGACAACAACAGGTGCGACACTCTGGCTCCAGGCTTGACGCTTCTCTTTACACATCCATCAGCATACCTCACGTCGTCTTATAGCTCTAAGGAATAAGCATTTTTTACTTAATTATTAATTGTAGGGAGAATAAATATTAAATGTCCTTAACCTTTAACAGGAGTAGGTTCTCTTGTAAATATGTTTTTGCTATTCCGTACTCAAAGTAGTTCCAATGGGGTCGCCATCAAAAAATTGACTCAATAATTTTCGTGTATTTCTACGTCAGAGGCATTTTTTCACATTTTGATGGGGAACGGTCAAAACCCTGGTCTTGTCACTCCCTAACGTCAACCTGTTGCTAGGAAGCATCATTAATTAATAGCCCAATGACAAATAGCGACTGTGTCCAGATTCGACCCTCGTGGGATTCGATCCGGCGACCTTCAGTTTTGATGGCGGGTATTATAACGACTACACCACGCAGCCAGATAATTATCCACATGTATAATGATATGATTCTTTTTCGTCATCAATTAAAAACATACAAACTGAATAATTACAAATCTGAAAGAGTGTGTATATTCAGGTAAAATGTCTCGATCTCTATTAGACTTTTTTCAAAGCTAGGTTCCTACACAAAACGGATTCGATTTTTAAGACGAAGAAGTAAAGTTTGATTGAATTGTTTATGTTCCTTTATTTTGGTGTTGAATTGAGCCGACTACTAGCAGACACCATCTATCTATGCGAGAATGTTGATAAATGCCATATGGTGTTGAATCTAATAGTGTGTCTGCTTGGAATTTGGTGGAGATATCGGTGGAGAGATACTACACCATCTGCCTTCCTTGAAGTCATGTCACTGACACTCCATATCTCATACTCTTCTTACCTACAGAATGGTCATTATCATATGGCTGACTAGATTTTGGTGTTCCAGCCAGCAGTGTTTCAGAGATACTATAGTATCTGCAACTCTTATCCTGCACTGGCAAATTCTAATCACGCCTACAGGATCATCATTGTCGTTGTCTAACCATATTTTGGTGTTGCAGCTAGCAGTGTGTCAGTGTCTGCCTGGACCCTGGTGGTGATATCGGTGGAGAGATACTACGCTATCTGTCACCCTCTGAGGTCTCGTCGTTGGCAAACCCTATCCCACGCCTACAGGATGATCATTATCATTTGGCTCACGAGTATTTGCACTATGGCTCCTATAGCTTATCTCAGCCGCCTCATCCCAACAAAGCAGGGTAAGTAAACTTCGGTATAATAGTGAAGATGTATTCAGGATCTTTGAATTGATAATCTGTATTTTAAAGGAAACAGTACTATACTAAAAAATATTCCCCATAACTATTTGAAATTATTATTGTTAAACGGGTATTACTTAAAGAAAGAAAATACATATTTTTTATGAGAGTAGTTGTAAAATCTACCAACATCATTAAGTGAAAGAGCACTACTGAAATAACTTACATGGCACCCAATCAACTGTGGATATCAAAGTATATAATTATTATACTTTATTCCGTAATCGACTGTATGAAAAAGAGTATTTAACAATACATATATTACAATTAATTCAAATTGTTGAAAGGTGATTTTGCAGTATCCTAATTGAGTATTCGACCGCTTTTGTAGCCACAATATTAAAAAAACTTTAACTAGGTTAAATTTCTGTAAACATTTTTAGACAAATTATGGAATGGTTCCTTATGCTCCGATTAAAATCCTAAATATTTAAAAGTATTTCATACTAAATTTGTTAAGGTAATAATGGATGGTGTTTTTATAAATATTGATTTTTTCCATTATTTACATCTATGGGCTGATCCACTCCCGTCCAAAACTGATGCCTTGATATCTTCTTTTCTCAGTAGATACAGTTACATATCACATCGATTTACTGACCCATTCACTTCAGAATCAGTCAGTGTCTTCTTCGTTAACGCACATATTAACCTTTGGATCTAAAATAGTCAGCAATAATGCGACTAATTACATCATGTCTTGTCCTACTAAGAGGATTGCCGTGTGGAAATTTTCCAAGAACATGGGCTAAAGGTTCAATAGGTTAGGTCCACTCCTGCAGTTGAGCAGTTACAACGATGATATTTTTCTTCAGGTCACCACAAGTGCCGAGAGATCTGGCCTTCAGAGTCGATGGAACGTGTCTACAACATCCTGCTCGACTTTCTACTTCTGGTTCTGCCGTTGCTCGGGCTCATGCTGACGTATTCTCTTATCACACACACCCTCTGGAAGGGAATGCAGATCCAGAACTCCGGGCAAGGTATGTGTTCTGGGAGGTAATGCAGATCCAGAACTCCGGGCAAGGTATGTGTTCTGGGAGGAAATGCAGATCCAGAACTCCGGGCAAGGTATGTATTCTGGAAGGTAATGCAGATCCAGAACTCCGGGCAAGGTATGTGTTCTGGGAGATAATGTAGATTCAGATCTCTAGTCGAAGCTTGTAATATGGAGGTACACCTAGGCTCCTGGGTTCCTTGCCTTGAAACAGTTATGTGAGATGGAAGGGTATACTTTTCCATAATTGTAATTAAGGTAGGTGAATGGAAGGTAATACTTGTCCAGAGTTTTGACCATAGTACTTTGGATGGAGGGATATGCTTTTATGATTTTAATTCAAAAATTAAATAACGAAAATACTAAGCTTTAAACATTGCAAAAACGTAAAATGTTGTTAATTCGATGACGTTTCAAAAACGTTCGCAACTCCTCAAGACAATACACGAAGTTTAGTCTCCATAATATAGTTTACAGGTAGACATTTACATACAGCTGTATTGGCAGTAACAATAAAAGCCACCTAGACGGTAAACAGTCATTTATAAACTTGCAAGTATGCTGTAAATCACTGCTCGAAGAGCATCAACAGTTCCACGACATAGTTCTCTACTTTCCTTGTGTTGCACTTTAGTTTAAGATAACATTTGTTGTCATGCTACAATGTTGCATAAAATATAATGAAAAGTTGCATATTCAGTGAAACATAAAATAGTTTCTTATTTCCTGTTTTGAGCTTAGGGTTATTCATGAAATCGCTGACTTAAATTTAAAACTACTTTTTTGTTGAATGCATATCCGCTCTACTTTGTAAAACTTTGTTTTATATGTTCAATGATTATTGAAATGAACTATAATTTTGTAAATTGTATTCTTAACTCTCCTAGTGGCGGATTGATTTTTTATGTGTTTTATGGGGCAAACTGATTTTGAGGACTTTGCTGACTGTAAAAAATTCCAATTTTAATGCAAACATATACAAATATCCATTTTGTTAAAAAGAACAGGACGACTTGAAGATGCTAAAATTAAAAAAATCTAGAAGGGTATTTGTTATAAGAATTAAGTAACTGAAACAATTTTCGCCACATTGCGAGCACAAAAAAAACATGACTGACGTCAAAAATCCCTAAACAGCTGTTGGAACATATTATATCCATTAATATAAAAATATTGAATGAAAGACGATTTTATCTTTGTTGCAGTGGTACCATCCACTCTCATCAAACACGAAAATGAACCCAGCTGTGATTTGTTGAAGTTGATTAATTTTTTCAATTCCGCAACCGAAAATGCCCGTCGTGAGTTAGTGCGTGCTTTACTCACATAAGTAACTGCTATTAAAACCGATATACTTATTCTACACGACTGACAGTCGTAATAAAATTAATCTCGACAATCCAATCTTTCAATTGATGTAAGAATGATATCCATCAAAAGGAGTTTTGAATGCTTAAAATTAAAAATAAAAAGATTATAACAATCGACATTTTTTCGCTTGCCACTTCCCAGAACAACCTGCGATCGAAATTTGATGTCGGTCTGCCAGTCAAAGGGTTACACATTTACACAAAAATACCGTTTAGGTAGAAGGAAAAAAATGACACAAAAATATTAATCATAGTATTAATAAGTCTCGTAGTTAAACAAATACATAGATTATAAATACTTAGCTGTCCATCACTATTCGCCCATTGTATGTGTGAGTTAAGTCACAGAATCTATCCAAAGGTCATAATCTGACAGGAGTCGCCCACCACTGGATCCTAACTAGGTAAATTGGACCTGGGCTACCACGAGGTTCAGATATTTTGGTTCAGGAATTTAAAACGTACTATATCAGTAGTTCCCTTACTGTGGGTCGCAACCCCCCTGGTGGGTCGAGAGAAGGTTCCAAAAGTAAATCTTAATTTTTAAAACAAATGCAGAATTTACTGAACACACGAACTCAAATAATTTACAAAAAATTAATATTTATTTTACGGTTTATCTGTGAGCAGATGCGATTGAGTTGAAATATAATTTAAAATAAAAAAGAATATTAGCTGGGAAGTAAGATAACATTGGGTCCAACCGGCCTGCACCGGCGCGGACTAGCGGCGTGGTGACTAGGTGCAACTACTTTACGTAATGTTCTGATCCTGCTACGTTTTTGGTGGTGTTAAGTACCACATACTATGAGCAATGATTCTAACGTTGGTATTTTGAAAAATAAATACAGTAATCAACGGGTCTCAGAAAATGAGACTGAAAATGTTCCTCATTTTTATCCTGACATGAGTCTCTCGTTGAGGAAAAACAGTGTCATAAATCAAATTAGTAAACGACCTTTTTATATTACTTTTTCGTTAAAACAAAGTAATAATGAGTTACTTTGCTATTACTTTGTAGCCAAATGGTGTTTTACTCTTTATATAATCGAAAACCAAATAGGCCTAATGATATTTCACCTGGCGAGTATTTATGTATTCTGGTAAAATATTAAACAAAAATAATGTTTGTATTTAATTCCCTGTGAGAAATTAACATCTGTTATTATTCTTATGTATTAAAATTTCAATAGAATAATAGCTCTAGTAGTTTCTAGGGAAACCTGTTTCAAATTTTCATCTTACAAATTGCCAACACCACACCCTCAGAACTAAGACATATCCATGTCAAACGTAAAGTATTCCATACTATCCCATACTATATATTTTTGTAGTTTATTATTAGTCATATTTGATTATTGAATACATTTGATCGAACTCAAAGGAAAAATTCAAACACCTGACCTAAACATTTTTTTTAATGTTTAGTTTTATGAAGCTATGATTACCTGGTGTTTGGAAATATTTTAAATGCTTGTGCGAAATAATGTTCAGGTTTCAGTGGGTCGCGGGTCAAAAAAGTTTGGGTACCACTGAACTATGTAAAATAGGCTTTCACAATAGTTTGGACGTAACGTTAACACGAAAAATTCATGGTCTATTGTATATTTTTTCCAAACGTTTTATGGATAGGTTAAAAATAAATAATTCGATAACATTTTGGTACTCAATAATACAAAATTAAATACTTTCAGGAATAATAAAACACCAAAATTTCAACTGAACAAACTTTACAGTCCACTTAACATTTTATATTGAAAAAATGGCTAGGCTGATGAAAGCATATTAGTTTATGAATTATATAAGTAAATGGGTCATATTTTGCAGCCCCAAAATGTTTTTTTTTCATTATTCATGTACGAAAAAAGTTTACTTGATTATTTTAACCATTTGATCATTAGCTTTGCTTGTATAGATCAGAACACCAGTTAATAAGAAAAAGCCTTGCAGGATAGAAAAGAATCGTTCTTGCATATTTTTGAGCACGATTGACTTCCAAACTGGCCTTCTTTGTTTCAACTGCCTCTCACTACAAAACTCTTGATAATCAAAATATTCATAAAAACACATAATATTATTTACCCTAATATAACAGTACTAGATGTTGTATTTCTCAAAAACATCCAAGGATTAATTAAAAAAAACTCATAAAATTAATGAATTTCACTGAACAAACTTTTAAAAATATTTGTAAATTATAACAGAAATTTTACATAGTATTTTTTATTAAATAACATATTACACCTTCAGCCACTTAATTTAAAATAAGTTGCTAGCACTTTAAGTTTGTAGACAAACATTCTTGATAGACATTTTGAAAATTATTTTTTAATCATTACCTAAATAAGCCTAGAATGAAAAAGAACTGTAACCCTGTGAGCAACAGCATTTTTACTGTAGATAATTAACTTAATGCGAAACTATTTTTATAACTATCAAAGGTACAAAACGGTATGGTAAAGATAAATACCCCAAGAAGATTTTTAAGTAACCCTTATATATTATTACACTTTGTTTCTCCTTTCTTCTATCAGAGATATTCTAGTGGCGATGTGTAGAAACCTCATTACTTCAATATCAGTTTACATGCAGCACAACACAATAAGCAACTTGGAAACATCAGAGATGAAATATGTTTAGATCCTTATCGCTGTCCTGATGTTTTAACGTTATGTATGAACTATTATTATTAACTTGTAGATTTGTCGTTAAGGAACATTTGTTGTTGTGGTAGTGAACATAATTAATTATCCAATCAAAAAACTAGCATATTTATTTTTATCAAAATGGTAGAGAAACATATATCACAACTACATGTAGAAAACTTCATCGTACCACTGTAAACATTCTTTTAGTATGATAATAATCAGTTATTATTCCGTCTCTGAAATACATCATGGCGTTTGTTTTTAATTAAATTAATATCTGTGTTTATATTTGACTGGACGGTGGCGTCATCTTGTAATACGACTACTTGGAGGTCACGAATTGTGGATAGTTATGAGCGATGGTCGGTTGATGTAGTGTTATCTTGGGTGGATAAACGTCCGCACTGAATACTACGTTAATCCGCATAGACTATCCTCATAACTAAATAGGTTCGTAATCCAGAGGCAGTGGTTTGGACTCCACGTTAAACTGTATCCCCTTAGCTATGTCATTGACTGTTAGGCTATTAATTAACAGTTCTGTCAAAGGAACATGTCAGCCTTAGTCAGTAACAAGACTACAAGATCGCACCACAATCATCTTACACTCAATCCTCAATCATACTTTGCTTAAAATACCTGCCTTGTGGTAGGATCACCATATAAACAATCTAATCTAATCCAATTTAATCTAATCAATCGTACCTTTGGATTATTACGACACATCTTTGTTTACAACTATACAATGTGTTTCTGGAGTTGGTGAAAATCCTCCCATTTTCAAGTAACCACTTAAAAATTTAAATTTAATCAAGGTTAAGTTAAAGCTAAATATATTAACCTAATATAATTAAATTTATTTCTATTCCTCGATACGGCAATACCTAGATTCAAAAGACTGTTATCCTGGTAAAAGTCTTACCACTTAACTATTTGTCTCCAAACGCTACTCAATTACTACAACTGGAATTTTTCCTAATGGTTTAATATTGTTCATGAATATTTTACAACAGGGAACACTGTAGGACTGACTACTTCTAAAGATTATAGCAGGAGTTGAAAAATCACTCAAATTGCCTACAAAAATTTAGAGGGATTTTCTGTAACCTCTTTTATACTGTATGTGATTCTCCCAAACATTTTTCCTCCCTTTCCACTTTGATCCATTCGTAGCCATTGTATAACTCCAAAAATCCTAGAATCTCTAATAATAATTAAATCTCTAGCTTGGACGTTGATTCATCCGCTTACGCAACCCTTTCTCGGAACAAATTGACTTTGGACATCTTGCGTCTTCATCAAGACTTAAATACAAACAACATTAATATGTCGTTTTGTAATTACACTGTTGTATGCGTACTAGAAAAGCTTATTTAAAACTAATATCAGTATTTAACAAAACTGTTACTAAAATTGGTTAAATGGACCTTGACGACATGAAGTTATTACGATTTAAAATGTTAAATATCAAACACAAATGGAGCCAGGTGTGTATTTTACTTGAATATGAAAAGCACGATTATTAGAAGCCACACGGTAAGGATCATAAACAAAAGAATGGCGTCAGTGATTCAAATATAGATAATCTAGCTTCAATGAACTCTCAAATAATTTTATTATTACAAATATTTATTTCTGGTCCAGTTTTAAATTATTCACAGAATTAATTATTTAAATAACACATAATCTACAATAGTGAGTTTTGGACTTTGTCAAATATTATATCCAAAATACTGCGTTTTGCTGTGTTTATTTACAAATATGCACTGAAATCATTCGTTTTGTTTATGACCTCTACCGTGTGTCTTCTAGTAACCGTGTGTGAAAGGGTTGTTACGAGAACGACAACATGTTTATGACTCAATATTAAGTATCATTAATTTTAAAGAATATACCCAGAAAGGCATTAGGTTTCACATATATACCCAGGTACTTATTTTAAGCGAAGTAAGGGTGAGAAATGACAGGATTATTATGGCATATTCTTGTAGTCTTGTTGATAAACTGACTATGGCTAACTTGTTCCTTTGACTGGATTGTAATAGTCCAACACCAATATAATCTAAGGGTCTAATGATGTAAAGTGGAATTTAAACCACAATTTTGCCTTTGAGTTACGATCTAATCTAATTATGAGTATGATTTTTAAAGATAAACGTAGTATTCAATAGTGCAGATACCAGTCACCGACCATCGCTCATAACTATCCAAAACTCAGGACAACCACGTAGTTGGAACTTGTGAAACAATTGTATTACAAAATACTTGACCCGGTGATCTTCAATTAATCAAATGGTTGCTGAAACCATTCAACCATCCAGGGAGAAAATTTGACATTTTGGAAATCAATTGTCAGTTGTGACAGAAAAACATTGAGGATGTAGACCGTCTGGACCAACAGTGTTACATTTACAGGGGTTGTAAAATAAGGCATGTGATAGTAAAAGAAACTGGGCAACGCGTCCCACCCTCAGCCGACCCCCCCACAACCTCCCTAACAACATCCCTCAGCAGCGGCCCCGCGGGACCCGTAAAGATGCGGTAACCGACAGACCGTACTGTCCCAAGTATTTTGAGAACATCTTTAAATCAACTGGATCTAAGTTTAGAACTGTATCGATCTTAGTACTGGTTGTTTGTAGCTATGAGTTAGAACCCCTAATATTCCAAAACAAAATGGCACAGCACCCTTGATAAATAATGTTCGTGATAAAAACCCGGTACTGAGATTGAAACTGTTCTAAATGTTAGCCCAGTTGATTTAAATAAGTTCCAAACATACTGGGGGATGATATAAACTCTGCAAAATCGTAATAACGAACTTATAAAAACTTGAAATTGAATAACTTAGTTAAACATTAAAAAGTATAGAATGTTAATCTATAGACTTTAAATAAGTTTTTTTTAGTATAATCAACCAAAAATTCACCCATAAAAGATTTAACTATCTTGACAGTTGAAAGGTCGTACAGACTGTTTATAAATTTATCGTAATCTAATCTAGCTTGTGTTGCTCAGGTCGAGCAACAATATAGCGTTTGTTTGTCCTGATGATGTGCTATTAGAGTACGGAACAGTTATAGACTTCGGGCAAATAGATTACAGATATACTTTAACAGAGCAATCTAGAAGTCATTCGACAGATGAGATAAATTACGTTTATGAACCAGACTCATAACGAATTTTAAAATTATTTGTAAAGCTATTCCAAATAATAAAAATGTAAATTTTACCTAACATTCAGACTAGAGTATATATAAGAAGCAGTTGTTTAAAACGAAAAATGGAACATGTGTTGTCTAAACAAGTTTGTCATGAACAGTCTCCATATAACGCTCTTTATTTTACTCCGGTTCTACAAGATCTTTACGATCTGTTCATGTATAAAATTCAATTGAAGACCCCACTTTGAAGATAGGAAAATTAGTCAATTGTTAAACACGCCTGGGTATACTTAAAGTATGGCTAAAATTGGCACAGAAACAAACTGCAATATCAAACAAGTGGTTTCCAAAATTAATAATTTTTTTATATTTATTTAATTTTGCTACTATTAGGGTTTGTTATTTTAAATTCTCACCTCCGAATCTTAAAATTCTTGCCACAATTGTGACTCATTAGTTTTAAAATGTTAGGCCTACTTTATAAATAACCGCACTCGTATTTACTACTTAACCTTTATAAATAGTAGTGTTTTCAAATTTCAGTTTAAAATATCTAATCTTTTTCCCACCTAATATTTTAAGTCATCAAACAAACTATTTAATTGATAATATCTTATAGAGCCTCGTAAAATACTGGTTAACTGTGATCCCACTGGAATTTGTTTAAGCTCCTTACGAACATGAAAATGA
Organism: Nephotettix cincticeps; assembly: GCA_023375725.1. NCBI lineage: Eukaryota > Metazoa > Arthropoda > Insecta > Hemiptera > Cicadellidae > Nephotettix > Nephotettix cincticeps. Next base: position 50,623,697 of record CM041790.1, on the reverse strand, counting down.
CCTCGAACTTAAAATAACCCATTAAAATCTGTCTGGGCTTTGTTGTTTGAAAACCATTATCCTTAAACTATCTTTACTATCTATAATAACTAAAAATTAGAAGTGAAATTTGTAGTTCAATTAATATTTATATCTTTATCCCTTTATATAAAAATGGATGGATGTATGTATATTTATATGTCTTTTATTCGTTGCCAAACTACTGATCGCTATTTAATTTTAGAAAGTTGCTCTATATGTTTCTGGGAAGGTTTTAGTGAAATTTTCATTCGAAAAGTCCATAAGTTTTAATTTTATGGCGTTTTAATTTATAATTTTAACCTTACGGGGAATAAGTTATTTTAAAAATGTTCTACCATAAAAACATTTGATTTTCTAAGCTACAGCTGTTCCACTTTCCATTAACAATATGCTTTACTATCCAATGCCATCTGAATCATTCATTAATGTAAAACTACGAAGTAAACATGTGATGTGCAAAATGAGCAGCTTTATTTGCCACTTTAACAGTTTATGGATTTTGGGGATTATGTATTTATATTTTTTATTTTCTGTCTGATTAAAAGTCACGTGTTCATATGTTGGCCGAATAAAAATAATTACAATGTTTATACATATTACGTTCATTATAATAATCAGCTGTATTATAATAAAAGCCGTATTATAGTTAGGTTTGGTATTATGTATTCATATTTTTTATTTCCTGTCTTATACAAAGTCACGTGTCTAAAAGTTGTCCAAATAAAAAATAACTACAATGTTTATATATACAGTATTACGTTAATAATAATAATAATCAGCTGTGTATATCTTTCCTAAGAAAGCCGTATTACAGTTCGGTTTGGTTAGGGCTTAGGTTGGATTAGAAAATTATAAATCAATTCACTCAGACTTATTTGTTTTGTGGGAATGTTATTAATCTTATCGTTTGTATTATCGGAACGTTTTATCGTTTTAGTATAGTTATTCACTCTGACGCGACCCAGAATATCTAATCTTTCACAACGAAGCCGTAATGCTATTCGACTCCAGAACATGGCCAATCTTAAAGATAACATGTATTCACTGTCACCTAGTCTAAAATGTTTTGCAAGGTTCGCCAATTATATCAATTTCATAAGTTATACAGTTATTGATCACAAAAAATTAATTTGAATTTCAAAACTATTTAATTTTCATATTGGTTGTTTAATATAGGCCCTACTTAGTATTAACTAATAGAACTACAATTTTATAATTATTACTGTAAACAGATATTTATAATCCTTGTATGATAAATAAATCTCATTGTAAATGCAAATAAATAGTTATTTTCTAACTGCTTATTTTATATGCTGTTATTCTTATACCGTTATTATTTTCTATGCTGCTATTTGATATGGTTATTGTAAATACTATTGGGGTTTTATATTGTTAATATAATTTTCATGTATTAAAATCCACACGTATAAAAGATAAATTATTTTTTCATTTACAACATTCTGCGCTTTACCGACTAGATCAAAAGAGAAAATTTTACAAAGGTACTCTTTCTTTAGGTTAAACAAACTTGAATAAAATCTTTCATGATTACACTCTGTCTAAAATGTGCACAGAAAACCCATGAAGGTCCACAGTTTTCTTAATAGCTTTTTAATTTTAACACGTAACTACTAAATAGAATTGTTTGTAAATTGTGCAATAAACCATCACATTTTACATGTTGATAATTTAGTATCTTTAACTTTTAACAATATTCTATTAGATTTTAAACGTAAAAAGGTAATATGGTGTTTTAGAAGCTCTAACAAGAAAATTTAAATTTTACTTAGTTTGGCGAAGTGATTAATTTTATTGGTATATTCAATGAGATATACATATTTTTAAGTGTGTGTGTGTGTGTGTATACTAATAAATTGCAAATAACCAATACGCCCAGAACGTGTTGGGTGATTTTTGTAATGACATTCCGAATAGAGGTAATGCTGCTGGTATGTAATTTGCCGAACCACTCGAAGGTGAACTGAGCAACAATGCAAAGCTATGTCGAGCATCAACGATAAAGCACCCAACCCTACCTCCGTGTTCAACAGCTGTTGTCGAAAAGCATTGCGTCTTCCTTCCAGATTTGACTTTGAATATATATATTTAACATCGATATGTCTTAGCTCTGGGGGGTGTTGGCGATTTGTAAGATTACAATTTGAAACAGGTTTCCATAGAAATCACCAGAGCTATTGTATTGAATTTTTAATATATAAGTTAAAGAACAGCTGTTCAAATGAACTAAAAACATTCCCTTTAGACTTATCCTATTCCCACCTATAGACCTATTCCCACAGGGATATAAATACAAACATTTTTTATTCAAGTTGTCATTTACAATCTTTTACTATAATAACAATAGGTAAATTTTATGAGTGCGGAGAACATGATCAGCAATCAAAAAGTGATCAGCAAGATTAAGGATGTTATGTATTTTCAACCTATATGTACACTGGCCACAGTCCAGAAGATTTAAAGCCAGATGGCTAGGATTGTCTTCTATTTCACACTGATAATTTTTACTAAATTTTGAAATTTATTCTCTAACAAAATAATGGAGTTTTGCAATCTGATGAACTACTAGGTTTGTATCTAACCATGGAGAATTGAGGGGTTTTCTTAATATCTTGGACTGGTATCTTTGAATTATTTCAATATTTGAATTTAACGCCGTTCTCCAGAGCTGCCGTAGGTTCATAGAGGCTTTGACACCACTTTGTATAGGAATAATTTGTTCTGAACTGATAATTTAGAATTTGTCCAAGAATTCAGATTAATTTGTTGGTTCTTAGGTTCAAATTTAGTCTTTTGTTCCAAATTTGAGAGCACCAAGTAAGACGTCTATCTAAATTACTATAATTTTCAAACTGTTTTGAATCTATTAAAAACTATTACGATAAATTTAAACACATTCGTATTAGGGTACCTTTTGCAAAAAGTCCTGCATAGACAATTTGTGAAATCCCAAAACATTGATTGAATTTAAAACAGCTGAACTAGATTCTTTTCTTTATTACTAAAATGGTGAACTACCCAGTTTGGTATTTTAAGCCAAGTATGAGTATGAATGAGAAATGAGTGAAGATGATTGTGGCCGCGATCTTGCTACTCGTTAAAGCTGATATGTTCCTTAGATAGGAATGTTTATTAATAGCTTAACAGCCAACGGCAACTGATATACCTACATGGGGATTCTAACATGGGATCCGAACCATGCCTCCAAATTTTGCCTCCTGAATTACGAACTGGTCTAGTTATGATGCGAATGAACGTAGTAACCAATAGTATGGGTAATAATATAACATCACATCCACCAACCGTCGCTTTTAACTACCCACATTTTTTGCTCTATAAGTAGCTGAATTACAGGAAACACCAGAAAATGTATAAGGCATGATAATTTTAATAAAAGGGATAAAAAATATATTGGGGATATTGAAGTGAACTGAACTAAAATGTATACGAAAAAGGGGAGTCCTTTTTGTAATTTTAGATTTATATTTGACGTGAAGTCTACTTCTTGCAGCCACAGAGATGCTACGACCAATCCCAAGCCTGAAGCTCAAGTCGTCCATGTCTTCCGCCACCTCTGGTCCCAACTCCTTCACCTCCAGCTGCCATTGGTCCGACCCCCAGGACTCCATGCGACGCTCCATCACCACCAAGGTCCTCATCAAGAAAAAGAGGGTGGTGAAGATGTTGTTTGCTGTTGTTGCGGAGTTCTTCATCTGTTGGACTCCCTTATACGTCATCAATACGGTAAACATAAGAATACTTACTTCTTACTTCTTGTTCCGTGCCTCCAGCTTCATGTGATGCCAATCGACAGTGTCTCTTATAAGCATGGCTTGCTCACCTTCAATAGTTCAGCGAAGCTAGTTCATGAAGCTTTCTTCTGAGAAAACAGTATTTTTTAGCTCAACGAGAAGATTTCGTGGGTGATCAGGATGGCCCTTGTTCAAATACAACAATAAAAAATAATAAATAAATAAACAGCTGTCATGTCAAATAAAGTAAACTGAATGCCGGAGTTGCTGCTCCATTGAATTCAGCCCTCTCAAATACACGTAAGAAATTTAATGGTCAACAAACAAAATCATTTTGTTAATTGAAAGATTTTTTTAATATTTATGGGTTTATAACTAAAAAACCACCAGATCCCTGAATAACTATTCTATAGAATACCATAATTTATATATTCGTATCTTCATTATTTATTTAAAATATTTTGTAAATGTAATAAATCAAGTTTGAGACTAAAAAGAAGGACTTTCAGAATTTCAGGTGAAATTGTTAAACTATTGCATTTATACTGCAAGTGGTCTTTAATTTTTTTAGAAAATATGTATGTAAGCTTTCAAGAATAATGAAAATGTCAGCTTGGCACACAGAAGGGTAACTTCTCACCAAATAAACTAGAATATGAGCTATTTTGTTGTTTGTTTCCTGTCCATGGTGCACTGTTTGCACCATGAGTACAGACAGGGTCATTAGTCTGTTCGCTCGGCTCTGACGCTATTAGCTGTACCATAAAGGATGGGCTTGCTCATTCAATTTAGCTCGTCTACACGATTTTCAGCTGAAATACACAAATTAAGTTACCTGACTGTAAAAGTAAATATTTATATTCCTTTTAAGTTAATAAGTTAAAAGCTATAAAATCACAGACTAATGGCATCATCTATAGTGTACAGTAAATTTGGATTGTTTTGTTTGTTTCTTTTTTTAACCGCAACTGCCCATCACCATGAACCTAGAGCTTGTGCGGTGAATTAAAAGCAGTGAGATACCGTAACGGCATAGGTCACATAGGTTAGAAAGTGACTACTCATGATTGTCAGGAGTCGCTGGCCGCTGGTTAAGTTCCAACTTACAAACAACAACTTACTGGGCCAGAGCGTTCGTTTCCTTAGAGCTGCCGTGCCGTGTTAGATCCATCAGCTACTTTCAATTTCTGGCTTCAATGTCCAGCTTTTGCGGCCATAATCTTCTACTTCAACTATAAAAAGTTCTTTCCTACTGTTGGTTCCATGTCCAGGTGGCCCAATCTGTTTGCCCCATCAGTGGTGTACATGTACGGGCTCGGTGTCTGAATCATTAGCTCATTCCAGCTCCTGGCTTACTCCTACAGCTTCTGCAGTCTATAATCTACTACTTCACTCTAACAAGCTTGATCCTACTGTTTGTTCCGTGTCCAGGTGGCGCTGTTTGCCCCATCAGTGGTGTACAACGGGCTCGGTGTCGGGACCATCAGTTACTTCCAGCTCCTGGCTTACACCTCCAGCTGTTGCAACCCCATCACCTACTGCTTCATGAACTCCAGCTTCCGGAAGGCGTTCCTGAAGCTGTTCCGGTGCCACGGGTCGGACAGGTCGAGGAGGAGTTTCTGACCCGATCCTAAGGTTAAACCACCTTGGGCAGACTCCACCTGTTAAATAAACGTGTTGTCATTACTTCAAGAGCTTAGATACAAAGTGGACTTTCCCCAAATATCACACAAGGACGTATCCGTGGTTTTATTTATTTTTTATTCTTAAAAATAAATCACTACATACCTTAGTTTGCAGAGTGAACATTAAATATTTCTTTAGGAAGTAAAAAAATCAATTTGCATTTACGTGCAGACAAACATAAACAGAAATTTCATATGTGCATAAGCTTCTAATCCATCATGTAAATATTGGATTTTCGAAGCAAACCCGTAGTTTGTATTTAAAATAAAATTTCCGTTAGCATCATGTTTGCACAGGGTATGGGTGGTTGATCTGACCGCCTGGTGGTTTTTCATTATTTACGTCAGATTCTTACGCAAAATTGAGCCTTCCTACTTGTAAGTAGTTTTTGTATAGAACCAATGTATGGATTTTAGTATAGATGCCACCACAACAATATGATAAATGTATGGCCATCCTAATTTTTCCATGTTGTTCCTGATATTTTTAATTCGTGGGGTTAAGACCAAAATTGTTTTTAAATTGTAATTTTATATACAGGTATTTTTAATTCATCGATTCTATGGTTGTATAAGTTACTAATCATTTTTTTAATAGTTTAATATAAACGTATTGCTATTTTTACCAAGCGTCTTGTGTTTGAACTCCTCGACGTTTCTGGAGGTGATGATACTGGATGATGAACGTTTCCTTCGAAACGTTGTATAGTTGAAAAGTCTAACAAGTTAGTAGTAAACTGCTTTAACTAATTTAATGGATGTTAAATAATTGTTTGTTGAAATATGCGAGTGTGTAGACGTTTAGTGGGACCTTTTTATATTATATTTAATTCGATTATCATCTTATTAATGGTATAGCATTTATGTGTATTAAATGTAAAGTATCCAAGCTGATTATTCGAGTTTTACCCAAAGTTTGGATTTCACTTCAGTAGTTTTCCATAGTATAGAGTTTACATTGAATCTTCGTCAGTGTACTATTTAAAGTGATATATATACAGAGGATTAATGTATTTGGTTTGGATCCAAATATCATGGATCTTAAGCAAACGCAGGGTTTTACAAAGCTTATCGTTTTCAAATAAAAATTTGATTTAATAGCTTAATGGTGCTGAAAAAATAAACGTAAATTGTAAAATGTTTTCCAACCATGGACTTAAAGGAGATTAGTAATTTTTCCCTTTGTTAAGTTTAGAATATGTTATGTTTTTTCGGTTAAACTACAGTAATTTTACGGTTAAATTACAATCTAAAATTAATTTATCCGTTTACGATATTGATAATCCCATTCAAGTATGAAACCAAAAGTTGAGCGACTTATTTTATACGATACAACAAATCTATTTTGAATAGTGGTTTTTATTCGGATATTTCTTCGATACTTAACTTTTTTGATATATCCAACAGGATATATACCCTTGCAGGATATAAAGTGGACTGGATAAATATCCACTCTAATTTAAAATTCAAAAATTCTAACACTTTCTCCTATACCATCATATAGGTGGGAGTAATTTATCATAAAAGTTTGTTAAACAAATCCCAGATGGTCGGTACACTGGAAGCATTTGATTTATGGCACCCTTCTTTGTCATATAATTACTTAAATTCAACTTAATAGCTCTCTCTACCTTATATCATATACGTATTGATGATAACAATAGTCATGTTACGTAATTCATAATTAGTTATTAAAATAGTTTGATAAAATAAATTGTTAACTTTACTCTAACACTATGTATAGTTTAAATTAGTGTAATTTACTTTTTATAACTTGATGTAAATAAACATATATTGATGGATTTTCTGCAGGTGTGTATACATACCCTTTCCAATTTTTTGTTTCTTTTGATGAGAACTTCATTTCGCAGTAATAAGTATTCGTTTTGTATTCCGTCAACTGTGAAGTTTAGAGCAACTTTATAACGTAAACAAAGAGACGCACTTTCTATGAGTCAGTATTGTCACAGTTTCAATTGTTTCGTCTTTCAAGTAGGATTTTCCGTGAAACGGGAGCGTGTCATGCAATAGAACGTAATAAGCTTGTTTTGTTAATTAGCTTTAGACTATAAATTCCAGATATAATACGTAAAGTAATTGATTACTTTTATTAATATTAATAAGATTACTTGCCCAAATAAATACTTGCAGACATTAACGTAATTACCTTAGCTAAAATTTATAGCGTATGACCACTATGTTTTAATTTTCCTTCAATATTGTTAGTAGCTTTTAATCGTTTTAAACTGAGTTTCAGTAACTTTATGTAAAAAATTTGTTCACTAAAATTTCAGAAAAATGTATAATTTTTTCAAACCAAAGCTTATTTACTTTCACGATCGAGCGTTGCTCGGGGAAATATATAAAGGTGTATTAAAAACCACAAGCAATAAAGGACTTGTAGCTATTTAATAAATTTATTTAGTTACTGTAAATTAAAATTGAATGCTATACATTACATAAACAGTAGACATAGATAATGTGTCAAATAATTCGCCTAAACTTGTGTAAAAAATGTCTGTGGCCTGTCACAGATTCGAACACAGAATCCTGGACATTGTACTTTTCGAACTTTTTTAAGTACTCAGGTTCAAATCCCAACCATTAACAAATTTGGTCCCAATTTGGCTTGCAAATGTGTGCTACATTTGTGGGAGGTTCCATCTTATATAAACAGTGATCGGCTAGGGTTTAGGTTGATACCTGTTTTAATTTTTTTACGATTTGTTTATAGTTAAATGGGGAAATGTTTAAAGTTTGATTGTATTCAGGGCTTAGTAAAATATGAAAAATTTATAGTACTGATATGGCTAAATCTTTTTGGTATTTTTAGATGGATGTATAAGGCTAATGAAACTTTTCTAAGGGGGGTGGTAGTATTGTTTTGTAACGTATTTATACTTCGTATTATAAATTATAAACCAATGACGTCACGCTCCAACCAGACTGTTTCAAGTCTTGGGCCCAAGTTGGAACCAGGGTAATGCTGATTAAGCATTTCATTAACTAGTCTTACAATCAGCTTCATCAGCCAAACCTCCCCTCCCCCCTCACCACGCCTCTCCCCCCTACTACTGATGGATGATAAGTTCTAGATTCCTATCAAGTTATGTTTAATCAAATTCCTTAAGTGGGTGTATTCATGAGTAAAGTCACTACAATTACATTGTCCATTTTTGTAAAATTATCACAGTATTATGAAAACATTAACTGTTAATAATTTTTATTTTTTTACACTATCTTTGCCCGTTCTTCGAAGTGTTGAAGGACTCGGTAATAAGTAGAAAGATAGACTAATTTTATTTTCATGAAAAATACAAACCAGAAATCATAAACACATAAATACAAAGAATATTTTTTCTTTCTATTTATGTGTTTATGAGATCAGTTTTTTCCTTATTTTCTGGGCTTCTCAACTCAGCTATAAAGCGTTAGTTTACAATTCAACGACTTAGATTAAAGTATAAAATGTGCATAATTATACCAATTATTTATTTTTTACAGTATAACATTTATAATTCAAACCTAATTCAAAATTATTTTGAAATAGGTTTAAAATTAATGGTAAAGTAAACTAATTAATATTGGTTTTAATATGACATCTGATGGTTATTTCTTTCCATTAAATCTGTTTTTTATCACATGTTCTGTTAAACTTAAATACACCTAATATTGTTCAAAACAGTACAGTATCGTAGAGTGCAGTACTGTATAAGCAAATCTCAAAATTTTATTCATATATATTTATGTATACAATAAACTTATAATATGTAATATTAATAAACCTTAACTAATTTATATATGATGAATTATTACACGAATATAACAGAAACGATTTCAGAATTAAACTCCCTGTCGTTAAAATATCTATTTTGTGAGGGAAAGTGCGTACAAATTCCGGAAAGTTTAAAAAGAGAGGAGTCCGTTATTAGAGTAAATGGCCTAATGTGGCGGGGACGTTAATGTAGCTGAACATGGCTTCTTCTCGCTTAACTTTTAAACAGTTAGTTACGCGATGCGTCGCTGGGCCTAAACATTTAATGCGCGAATTTAAATCAAAATCACTCCGTGAGCAACAGTCTGGAACATTTCGTACTTATTATGAACATAAGTTGTGACAAATACCTCAATATTGGAGAGTTTGTATTTATACCATACTTACAATGATATATCTAATCTCTGTGGGGGCTTATTCGTAATTTTCGAGACGCAAAATTTGTAACGGAAGTAACGTCATTGAACACGTGAACGAATATGTTTTGTTTCTGATATTCAAGTGTTTAGTATTTTGTAAGCTAACTCCTCCTTATATATTTATGATCTCAGCTATTTCCATCAGGGAAGTCCTTTCGTTTATGATTTTTGACTTGAATATGCCTTATGTATGGGAGGAGGGAATTGGCAAATGGCGTCTAATAGTTATTAGGAAAGCTGTTTAGAGTAACTGAAAACATTCTCTTTAGACACATCCATGATCTAAGCTACTTTCCAAAGAAAAGTATATACATTTTTTTCTGTAACTAGTTCTTTAAAATTTAGGTTTTGAAATTTGGAATCAAAATAAGACGTCATTCATCCATGACGATCTGAAAACTACAAAATTATTATAAAGTTTAAGTTTATAGTTTGTAAAATGGGAGAGTTTTATATTTATTAGTATCAGCTACTTATTTAAAACAGCATTTAAAATTTTCATGAGAGATAACTATTATTACAAGTCAGTTAAATTTAAATTTATATTCTTTATTTTATCTTAACGACGTTCATGAACAGAGCTATAAATATGTATACGAGTTTCTTATTAAATGTTTGAATAATGTAACTCATAATTGTTACTTAATTCTTTAATAATAAATATATATTTTGGTTACAGGTACGGATATGAATGCAATTTGAAATTTCACACTAAAATCCATGAATAAATTTTAGAAATAATATTATAATCATATGATCTACCAAAGTAAATATTACTTGTAAAATAAAACTTGCAAACTATAAAAAGTGAACTACTCGTTTTGACCTCGATAGTGTTAGTTTTCCTGAAAGTCGTTAAGCCGGTGTGTTTTATAGATTTTAATCTCCGATAAGAAGTAAGGGCTGAAGTATTAGACAGTCTTGATTCTTGAATTTCCAATTTTATCAGACAATTGTCTGCATAAGAATCCACTTTATAAAGCATTCCAAACGAGGAAAGAACGCAATTTGGGTGTCGAAACGCCAGTTAAGCTTTCAAAAACGTATCTTCAAAATTAGGTTTCAAAACTAGAAGTAAATAAAATATTATGTAGAGAAAATGATCAAATCTATAAAAAAGGAAGTCCAATGTATCTTCCTTAAAGTGTTATCGATTTTAGAAACTTTCAATTGTTAATGGAACTAAGCTTATCCTAGTATTTAAAATTTAACATAACATAAAACAAAATAGCCCCGTCGCAGCAGACCTGAGTACTCAGCTAATTTCCAAATCAATAACAATATATAACAGGTTTGATTAATATCTGTAATAAATAAGAGAGTTTGCCTCTTGTTCACAAGATTAATATGGGAAATAGTATGAAGGTTTGCTGCTGTGAGAAACGCTGAAAGTAGGAATTTTTCAATAAACTAATTCCATATTGACCATATACCAATTTTTATCACTATATGTCCATAAATAAAAGAGTTTGCCGATTCTCCATAAGAGTAACATGACAAAGAGTGTGCAGGTTTGCTGCTGAGGAACACTGAAAGAAGGCATTTCTAGCATAAACAAATTTTATTTTGATCATGTGTACCAAGTTTCATCAACATCTGTCCATAAATAAAGGAGTTTGCATATTCTATATATGATTAACATTGGAAAAGAGTATGCAGGTGAGCTGCCATGATAAACACATAAACTAAGTTATTTTAGAATAAATGGACGGATCCCAAACCACATGGAGCTAAATACCAACCTTCATCCATAAATTAGGTTAATTAGCGAAATATTAATTTTTCTTTATCCTCCATCAGATTAGCATTGGAGCCACTAAATACAACGTACTGTGTTTAAATTTTTTAATACCTCAGTAAACATTGGAGAGAGAGCGAAACTTAAAAAGACTAAATAGTATAGTTTTTTAATACAGCTGATTCTAATAGTAAAAGATAAGTATTAAAATATTTAAAAATTACATGTAAAAAACCAAATACCCCATTTTTGGGATACGAAACCCCCTAAAATAGTCCTTCCGGTTAACCTATATGTCTATATTACAAACTCGTCCGAAAAAATGTAAGAATATGTATATCTACCAAATTTGGTCTCGATCGGACCATTTTTCTCTATAACGAGAGTTTTAGTGTCCACGGACACACACACACACACACACACACACACACACACATATATATATATATATATATATATATATATAATGTATTTATGATTTTTAAAGACTATTGTTTTTGAACTCAGGGCACCTAAAAACAAAAAAAAACATAGTTCCGGGCCTAAGTATTGCCATGAGACCTACGGTAATAGCCTCTTCCCTATGGGAAATTCGCTAAAGGGATTTAAAATACCTTATCGATGTAATAGGAGTTTTAATAAATTAGAGAATCGTTTAAGTGATATTGAAGACTATTAAGGTGCCGAGGGATTCCTTAAATTAGAATTGTTGGCCCTTTTATCTTCTTTATGCAATAAACCTAAATAATTTTCCAAAGTCCTCATCTGTACTGAAGATTTACTTTGTCGGCGACAATATACTTTACTATTTAAAAAAAAATATAAGTGCTATTTAAATAAGTAACGAGAAAAATTACTAAAGCTAAAAAATAACTCAACATATGCGTATGAAACTCTTCAAGTTGGTAGCACTGCGAAGATATTTGATCAGCTGTTCAATAATATAAATATAACGCTAAATGTACTCAGTTATGTGCTAGTTTATAGTTTTATCTTATAAAAGTGCGTAGGGTAGTAAAATTGAAAAAAAATACCACAAGTGTTGGGACGTTATTTTTTACATGGCTGATTTCTTAAAAGTCCGTAAAACAGTTTCAAAGTTACTTGTTGAATGCTTTTTGAAATTATCAATAACTTTTTAATTAGTATTTTGTAAATTTAAAGGAGTAAATTTCTTTGAATATAAAAAATCTGTGGAAAAACGCAAAACTAAACACAACTGATTATATTTTATAATAATATGTTGCGTCATTCTTTAGAACAAATGCATGCTGTTGTTCCTTACACAAACGCCGTTTTGCTTCAAACGATTCTACGTATTAGAGCTTTGGTTTTGCACAAACATTAGACATTCAAAAACTGTTATTTATTGTATTTTGTTTTTAACCAGAGATATTTTATCCGGATATCTAGGTTTTGTTAATATGTCAAGAGTATCCCAATTTTTAAATTGTTGTACAATTTAATCAAAAGTATCTATAAATACTTAAAGAGCTTGTATTCAGTGTATTGAGATACAAGGTGTTTAAATTACAAAGAAGCTGAAGAGTCTCTACATCAAACAGAATTTAATTATTCCCCGATAGAGTTCCTGTTCTTCTAATCATAATCTAAGAACCAAGTTAGTTTGTTTGACACTAAATTAAAACAAAAAAAGTTTTGTAACTGTTCCATATTTCCAATATTCCTTTAGTAATCAATTTTTATACATTCTCTCCAAATTACCTACATTTTTACAATAAAATGTTGTAGCAGTTGCAATACTCCAGAAATAAATGAACAGAGACAAACAATATTTAATTTGAACAAGCCCTTGGTCAGGTGGACAAAGACAGTTAAGAGCTTGAAATCGGTTAGTTGATATAAAGAAACAGCAAATACAAGATAACATGTTTATACGATTGGTGTAGTTTTACCGTGTATAATAGTGTTTACTGTTGGCTCAAACCTGAATAAACATGAAGATAAAATTTTAACTCAATCATGAAAATCGATATAAACAAATCTATATAAATACCCGTCCGTCTAGGCACTCAGCCTGGACAGTCTGTCTGGCTGTCTTTATGTAACGCTAAATGAGGTATTTTTGCATAACTTCTCAGTAAAAACGAGAGTATCTACTATGATGAAACATAATTTCATCATTCTACATCGTTCGGAAAAGGAGTTTTGCTCTAAACTAATCCCTATGAAATTAAAGAAATTATCTTAAAAAATCTAGTAAGGAGAGATATTAGAAAATATTCCTAAGTTTTTCTGAGCTTGTGATCTAATAAAGTTAGTTTAATAGAAATAAATAATTAACTGTAAAGTTTTAAATAATATCCTCACTGCTTCAAATTTTGGTCTGACGGATTTTCAATACCCCCACCAGAGCTAAGATATAACCATGTCAAAAAATAATTCTTAGTCTGTCACTAAAACATATGATATTGCTTCATTAGTTTCAAAATGTCTCGTAATTTATTAATTAGGGAAAAACTGCAAAGGTTTATATTTCTGTTGATTAAAAAACCTGTATTTTTAATGATTTTTTGAAAAAAAAAATTAGACAGCTGTATCAATTTTACGTAACGAAACTCGTTTAGAAACCAAGTTTTCCTGGAAAGCTATACATAGAGAGTTTAGGGTGTGTGGTTGTATCTTAATAAAATCAGAGTAACCATTATCGTTTAGAGAGATAGGCGCAGGGCATAACCATGGACGGCGCGGCGCATTAGACACTTTACCCCCATCACCGACTTTGCCCTGATGGCATTACCACTACGTGACCGCCCCACCCCTCCTCTCAACCTTGCGATTTGACGAACTTTTAATCAATATTTTATTTTTATATTTTTCCTGTAGCCTTATAATTGTAAATCCATCACATGATCTTTGTCGGACCAAAGAATAGAAGAAGAAATACGTAGGAAATGATTAACCAATTTTTCTTAAATAGTTTATCTACTCATTGAAACCATGAACATTTTATCAAAAACTTTAAGAAGACAAATTACACAACACAAAAACTTCAAAAATTTAAAGATTGTAAGATTTTGGCAATAAACAAGTACTTAACCTTAAGGCGCTAATTTATCGCCTTACAACCTTATCGGTGTTACAACTAGATATTATAATAAGCTCAAAAGTGTAATTAATTCCGTCAAACCATAAATATATAGCCGTGACATAAAAGGATTAAGCATTACTGATGAAATATGTGTACGAATGAATGCTTGTAATCATTCAATAAAATTGAAGTTTCACTATACTTACGCAAAATTAAAAACCCGTTGTAATATAATTATTAAACTTGTATTCCATGTATAGCAATACCAGATCATTGTTTAATTATTATTGATATTATAAATATGTTATTGCATTAAGTACAAATGGAACAATGAAGCTTTTCATAATTGTCATAAACATACCGAACGAAATATTTTTTAATGTGGCCTCGATAAATTCAGTTTGACGTTTTCAAGGGACAAATACATTTTTACTACTATCCTACCTTCTCTTTCCTCTTCATTGAAAATCTTTTTTAGACTAATTCAGGATCGTTCATTATGAGTTAGATGGTTAGTAATGGAATTTACAGTTTAAAAAACAGATTTTCTATTTTAACGAACTCAAACAAAAAATATACATTCTGATGATTTTTTCATTTTGTAGGGATTTATGAATTATCACTTGTCATTCAGACGAATGATTTATAGGAGTGTAACAAAAGCCAGATTATTTATCTGGGTCCAATAAAATAAATAACATAAAATAGTCAGACTAAATGCTGAAAATAAAAATACGGATTTAATGGGATCATGTATTGAAATACAATACAAGATTGAAGGTGGAAGAAACAGGAAATAACATGGAGAATTTATGCGACTATGCAACACCTGGTGAGCTCCAGCTTATCTGTTCGACTGATCCTTCCTTCAACATATTTTATTTTCCCGTTATGAGCTAATATTTGTGAATTATTAGGGAATAAAATTTGTATTTAAAAAAAAATTATTTTATCCACATTTTAACTATTTCACTAAGGAAAATATAAGAAGATCATTATAAGTGTTATTTTATTTATACCAGCATAACCGAGATAGACATTGGATTAATATTTGTCTGTCTGTAACAAAACTGAATCTATATGTCAGTGAAAATAAGAGTATTCACTATGAAGAAATGTTTTCCTCACTGTTCAGTATATTTCGGATAAGTTATTTTTTGTATACTTTTAAATAGACCCATACCTTTTAAAACAACGTACGAAGCTTTAAAAATCGGAATTTTTGTTTTTAATTTTAAAAAATTCTCTGTTTCTTCCAGAACAGGTTGGTGCATACTACATTGGGAAAAGTTTAAAGAGATAGACTGTGTATCAGGCCCTTTTTAAGCAGCAGGTCTGTATAAGGTGTAATTAAAACTTTGAACTGTTTTCCAGAATACAGGTTTTTATGAAGTGTATTTTTTCTCAGGAACTACTTGACATAGGCCCGAAAAATGTTTACTACCTGTTTATGATATACCTACACACAATTTAACGTGGGGTTTTCCCAATTACATCATTATAAGTTAAAAAAATAAAATTTATTTCTATTAAACTAAAAAAACTGTTGAATAATAAAAAACTATTATAATTATTAAAATATTTTTTGGTCCCTCATTACAGTGTTTACAAAGGGTCCAAAAACAAGCCCTTAATACCATTGCTATAACTTAAGTAGATTTCCAAAAAAGGTTTATAAAGGTTGTTAAATTTATTGTTTGCAGCATAGGGCGTATTGAACTCCCTTAAAAGGAACGTGAAAGTGACTCTTTTCCTAAAATCTCAAGGTTCCTATGTAATACTGAAAGGACACTTAGGCTTATACTATAACGTACATTAGACTGTTTACAAACCCAAGACTTTTGAGACGATAGAGTTTCTTAAATCTTGTTCTTTTAATTAATTGTAACCAATACGTTGATTGTCTGTTAGTTGTGTACATGTTATAGTTGGTTTCAGTTAGTGTTAACTACGATACTTTCGATAACATACTATTTAAAAGACTTCTTATCAGCTGTTGTATATTACAATAACGAACAGCTGTTGTCACCTCAACATCAGGTGACACTTTACCGCGTCAGGTTGGAGAAGGTTTATTTTCGATCCGCAAAACATAAAATTGAGAACGGTGATTTTCGTAATAGTATGACGAAAACCTCTTTATTAAACATTTGGTTTGCTTGTATTAAAATTATTTAACAGAAAGAAATATTCAATCAGTTATCATGGTTATTTCTGCAGTTAAAAATCATTGTTGTGCTTCGATCTTTGAACCTTTGTAAAATTAGTTTTTAATAAAATAGCAAAATTTACAATTTTGTTATTTTATTAGACAGTAACTTTTGTAATACTAATGACATCAAATAATAGATAAAACATTAGAGACAAGCTTTTTAAACAATTGAGTTAAGCTTTATAATGGTTTAGTCTTACTAGGTTAATATTTTGTCGCAATAAGGATATATTTTTCTTTTTATCACTGATTCATACAAAGCGTAAAAGGAGCACGTATCTAATAATTAAAAAAATATAGAATATTAAAAATTAAATAGGGTTCACATGTTTTTCTAAATATAAAATATCTTTTTAGTCGAGTAACTAAGAACTGCAATATGCCACCGAGTTGACACTTTACGAATATAATTATTTTAATGACATTAGTGAAAGAATCTTGAAGAATAAAACACTTCCTTAATGGTTATGATAAGAAACAAATTCAATTAAGTTGCGGCGAAAATAGATCTAACGCACTGTTCTTGACGGGTCAATTTCATGTTCTCTCTCCACGACGTTCGGTAGTGTCCTTGTGTAGAATAGGACCTGTTACAGTTGTAAAATAGCAATAATGAAAAGTAAATTCAATAGATTGTTTATTGTAATTTTCGCCCTTAATTGCATTCTTCCCCAGAAGAACAATAGTATCAGTAGACTGACTCCATGAATAAATCAATTACATTCCTTAAAAAACCATGATATTCTTTTTTATTTAATTTCATTTAAATATGTATTGTTTAAAAAGTCATATTTTTTTACACACCCCCTTCCTACTAGTTAAAATGTTAGTGTATATACAAATGTTACAGTATAATAGAATATTACAGTGTATTTTCATGAGTATAAATTAAAAATAAATAAGAGAGATAAAATAAAGGAAATAAAAAAAATTAAATTAAAATGCAGAAAGATAGGATAAATATAAAAGAAAGATGAAAGAAAGAATACATATTAAAAAGATTGTTTTTAGTATCATCCATAACAAACTTAATATTAATGCTGTGTAATTTAACTTAGCTCTGGAAATGTTGTTTTAGACTTTATGATTTTCGTTAGAATGATTTAAAATACAGAGGTACTTTTTTAGCTTTTTGAGTTGGTTTCAACTGTGGTTGTCAAATAATTTTATAAACTTTTAGCTTTTTTAGTTAGTTAAAACAGTTTTTAAAACTTAAAATTTCATAGTTTTCGAATTGAAATTCTTTACTGCCATGTAATAAAAGTAAATATTAATAAAAGAGAAGTAATGTTCACGAGTATTTATTGTAAATGTTTTTCAAACTATTAGCTAATAAGGTAAAATTGTAGTAATAATTGGCTCAAACCTAACAGTCTTTTAACCTAGTATTTCATGATATATTAGCATTTTACGTCAGTAGAAATGTGTTTATCATCTGTTTTAGTGATGCACATTTCGGCCATATTAGTTTGATTGAAGCTTGACAAGTTTAGTTAAATAACCATAACACGTTCACATAGTTATTAAAATTCATATTATTTATTTTTCTAAATATCACTAAATTAAAAATATTATTGAATCCTCGTTGATAAACTAGTATAATGTAGACCATGCAATCCTTAAATAAATAAGGATTTACACAATAATGTGCAAAGGAGTGAATTTAGTGTATCTATGAACCCTAAAATGGCGAATTATCACTATCCTGGGCTTAGTTGGCCAAAAAAATCGAGGAAGATTCATTCAGGTCCTGGCTTGGTTTCGGTGACACTCGCCTTTATGAGGTACTTTCCCCAACTGCCTTAACACACGGTTAATGGATCCCAACAGGCTGAGCTAGGGAGAAACCCGTTTGGAGGAAAATAAACCCAACGAGCCGGGAAACTGCGGAAACCCCACAGGATTTGATCAAACTGTGACCTGTGGCTTTGTTTACTGTGTTTATGTCTCACGTGTGTGACTTGAACGGCAATGAAATGGTGACCATACCACAAGGTAGGTATTTTATGCCATTTATGAATTATGATGAAGTGTAAATAATATGATTGTGGCACGATCTTGTAGTCTTGTTACTAAGGCTGGTATGTTCCTTAGACAGACCTGTTAATCAATAGGCCGACAGCCGATGTCAACTAAGGAACCTAAATTTTAAAGTGGAGTCCAAACCACTGCCTATGAACTACAAACTGGTCTAATTATGAGGATGGTCTTTACCGATTAACGTAGTATTCAATAGTGCGGACGTTAATACACAAGATAACACTATACCAACCATCACTCACAACTATCCACAATTCGTGACCTGAAAGAAGCTGGACGGACAGTTAAGATTTGATCAAAGTGGACGTCATTGTCCTGTAAGTTGGTGTTTCACGTGTGTGACAAAAAAATTAAGATTTGATTACGCTGCAGTAATTTGTCTTGTTTTTTGATATTTTGTGTTTTTAACTTAAATGACAGTTAGGAAATGATTGAGCTGCAATGTATGTTGTTTGTTGATATTTTGTGTAGCCGACAGGAGTCACATAGGCTAGGCACAGGTGACCGCCGTGATCTGGCAGTATTCACATAGGCTAGCCACAGGTGACCGCCAATGATCTGGCAGGAGTCACATAGGCTAGCCACAGGTGACCGCCAATGATCTGGCAGGAGTCACATAGGCTTGCCACAGGTGACCGCCCATGATCTGGCAGGAGTCACATAGGCTTGCTACAGGTGACCTCCCATGATCTGGCAGGAGTCACATAGGCTTGCCACAGGTGACCGCCCATGATCTGGCAGGAGTCACATAGGCTTGCCACAGGTGACCGCCCATGATCTGGCAGGAGTCACATAGGCTTGCCACAGGTGACCGCCCATGATCTGGCAGGAGTCACATAGGCTTGCCACAGGTGACCGCCCATGATCTGGCAGGAGTCACATAGGCTTGCCACAGGTGACCGCCCATGATCTGGCAGGAGTCACATAGGCTTGCCACAGGTGACCGCCCATGTTCTGGCAGGAGTCACATAGGCTTGCCACATTTGACCACCCATGATCTTGCAGTATTCACATAGGCTAGCCACAGGTGACTGCCTATGATATGGCAGGAGTCACATAGGCTAACAACAGGTGACCACCCATGATCTGGCAGTAGTCACATAGGCTAGCCACAGGTGACCGCTCATGACCCGACAGGAGTCACATAGGCTAGCCACAGATGACCGCTCATGACCCGACAGGAGTCACATAGGCTAGCCACAGATGACCGCTCATGATCCGACAGGAATCACATAGGCTAACAGATGACCGCTCATGATCCGACAGGAGTCACATAGGCTTGCCACAGGTGACCACCCATGATCTTGCAGTAGTCACATAGGCTAGCCATAGGTGACCGCTCATGATCTAGCAGGAGTCACCTAGGCTAGCCACAGGTGACCGCTCATGATCCGACAGGAGTCACATAGGCTAGCTACAGGTGACCGCTCATGACCCGACAGGAGTCACATAGGCTAGTCACAGATGACCGCTCATGATCCGACAGGAAACACATAGGCTAGCCACAGATGACCGCTCATGATCCGACAGGAGTCACATAGGCTTGCCACAGGTGACCGCTCATGATCCGACAGGAGTCACATAGGCTTGCCACAGGTGACCGCTCATGATCCGACAGGAGTCACATAGGCTTGCCACAGGTGACCGCTCATGATCCGACAGGAGTCACCTAGGCTAGCCACAAATGACCACTCATGATCCGACAGGAGTCACCTAGGCTAGCCACAAATGACCACTCATGATCCGACAGGAGTCACATAGGCTAGCCACAGATGACCGCTCATGATCTGACAGGAGTCACATAGGCTAGCCACAGATGACCGCTCATGATCTGACAGGAGTCACATAGGCTTGCCACAGGTGACCGCTCATGATCTGACAGGAGTCATATAGGCTAGCCATAGGTGACCGCTCATGATCCGTCATGAGTTGCCGGCCACCGGTTTCGGTCCAGTAATTTTTGACTAACAGTTTCAGGTTGTTATCTCTGAGCTACCATGCCGTAGCTCAGGATTAGGAGTTTTCAATTATAGAATTTGGGATTTGTTAAATTTTAGTATTCAAGTTCAAAGGTGAGGGAGACATTCATGGCGTATAGCTTTATTACTAACAAATAATAGTTAAAAGATTTACAGTAGCTTTACAAAAAATTAATTAAAATTGCGATAAGTTCTAGATGAACATCGAGACACAATATTACCGAATTTCCAGTCAGAGGTAAGTAAAAACATTATTGTAAGTAAGAAGCTCTACAGAAGCTAGCTAGTTCACATTCACACCGTCGCCCCGGAGCGCATTACTTTGCGGGGTTTAGTCATACATATGCGTCTGCCGCGTCGCATGCTAACATCCATCTCCGGACAATATTTCACCACTCAGGTTTGACCCAAATTAATTAGGTCCACGTTTTCGCAACAACAAAACTCGTCAATCTCTCAGGGTGGCTTATTCCCGCCGCATTCCCTTTGATGTTTTTAGAGGTATTTGGTGGATATCGTTCGCTAAACTTCTCCTGCAAACGGAATAAAAATATGTAATCCATCCCATATATCAGTAGCTTAACTGCCTTTAAGAATTTAATGGTGAAATTTACAACAACAATGCAAGTTATATTTTAGTTTTAACATATATTTTTTATTAATGTATGTGTAATGAAATCATTTTTGGCACTCCAATTTAAATACGAGAGAAATTAGGTGGTTTCTACACAAAAACTTTCTATTTTAGTCTGGTAAGATGTTAATCTCCCTAAAACTAAAATAATGAATAACTTACAAGTAAATTCTTTGTAAAATCTATGTATACTGGAGTTCAGTTTAAATTCACACAGTTTTCGAAACAATCGTCCTATAGTTATTATTTATAATAGTTCAGGATAATAAAAAGGCTATGTAGATAGAAATCGGGATAATTAGTAAGTTTAGTCTATAAGAAATTTTTAACTAATATTTTCAGTTTCGAAACACAAAACACGTCCTCTTTCACTTGGATGAAAAATTTAGCTTTCTTGTTTAATTACTTGTATTCTCTTGAGATACCATTTATTCACTCCTGTCATCCATTTTCACCTGGTCCCAATGAAAATAGTACCCACTGAAAAAGAAAAACTTTTAAGTAATTCCCAGTTTGCACAGAATTTGTGTTTGGTTATTTAATAAACATAACTTAGTTTTAGTTTTAAAGTATAAAACTGTTTGATCAAATATTCATACCTCTTCAACAATATAGCCAGCAGCTATTCATGAAAGTGTTCCTTGGTTAATCACGAATAAAATTTCCGTCCTTCGTCAGGCTCGTCTTACATTTCATTAACTTGTCAGAGGGCTGATAATTAGGTCCCTTGACGCCGAAAAACGAAATACGCCTACAAACCGAGGGTGTTTTCAAACTGTTCAGTTCCTATTATTTCCCTTGGGATATTTTGGGAACATGCCTTTATAAATCCAAAGAATATATAAAAAGAGGCTGAATGTATAGATTGAGGGATTTCTGTATGTAAATCTTATGCATTGATGAAGGAAGGGACGGACAATGAATGCATACAACAGTGAACGTTACAAAAAGGATACAAATCAACACAGAAAGCTTTGTGTAAAATAAAATAAAAATAAAAAAATACGTAAGTCAATAAAAATTTTATCTTATTGTTTATTTAGAACAAAATTCAATATGTCACATTTCCTAATGCAATATAAAAATTTAAATAAACAATAAGGTTTAAGATTTAACTGGTTTTTAAATAAACAATACAATTTTTATTGATTTACGTATTACTTTATTTATATTTTTATTTTATTTTACACAAAGCTTTGTGTGTTAATTTGCATCTGTTTTGTGACGTTTAATTTTAGCGAATTTCCCATAGGGAAGAAGCTATTACCGTAGGTCTCATGGTAAGACTTAAGCCCGGGACCATGTTATTTTTTCTTCTTTAGGTGCCTAGAGACCAAAAACAATAGTGGTTAAAATTTATATATATATATATGTATATATATATATATATATATATATATATATGTGTGTGTGTGTGTGTGTGTGTGTGTGTGTGTGTGTGTCTGTGAACACGATAACTCTCGTAAAAATGGTCCGATCGAGACCAAATTTGGTAGAGACGTGTATTCCTACATTTGCTCAGACGAGTTCGTAAACCAGACATATCGGACAATCAGAACGGGTAGTTTGGGGGGGTTTTGTACCCCAAAAATGTTTTTTTGTGCTTTTCCTATGTAATTTTTAAAATTTTGAATTTTATCTTTCACCATTAGAATCAGCTTAAAAACTACATAATTTAGTTCCTTAAAGTTTTTCTCCATCTCCAACGGTTACAGAGATATTAAAAAATCTAAACACAGTACATTGTATTTTGATGCTCCAATGTTAATCTTATGGAGGATAAGGAAAAATTAATGTTTCACTTATTAACCAATATTTTTGGATGAAACTTGATATTTAGCTTCATGTGGTTGAGATACATCCATTTATGCTTAAAAATCCTAGTTTATGTGTTTATCATGGCAGCTAACCTGCATACTCGTTTCCCATGTTAATCATATACAGATTAGGTAAACTTCTTTATTTGTGGACAGATGTTGATGAAACTTGGTATAAATGGTCAAAATATAAATTGTTTACGCTAGAAACACCTACTTTCAACATTCCTCACAGCAGCAAACCTGCATACTCTTTTCCATGTTAATCTTATGGAGAATAGACAAATAACTCTCATATTTATCGACAGATAATGATAAAACTTGGCATATATTATTATTATGTTATTGATTTGGAAATTCGCTGAGTACGCAGGTCTGCTGCGACGGGGGTATTTTAATTTCATACCTGTTTGATCCCATTGTTGTATGCATTCATTGTACCCCCCTTTCTTCATCAACATCACGCATAACATTTAGGCACAGCAATAACAAAAAAGTTACCTAAACTATCGTACCAATAAAACTAATAATGGCGTTAGTTATTAATTATTCAGTATCTTTTATTGGACTTTACTAACTTCAGTTCTTCTATACAGCTTTTCTTATTGTTATATATTAAAAATACAATACAATAGCTCTAGTAGTTTCTATGGAAAACTGTTTCAAATTTTCTTCTTACAAATTGTCAACTCCCCTCGAGCTAAGACATTCCATGTCAAAACGGTATTACTATTTTTGTAAGGTTTGTTTGTAATGTTATTTTAGTATGCATTGAATAATGCAAAAGTTTTATTGAAGGTATATAAGTGTTTACCTTTAAAATAATAAAGGATAAGTCAGCTCACTGATACCATTTATTCACTTCAAAACTGTTTAGCCATACAAGCTTAATCAATCTGGAAAACCGGAGAAACCTCTAACAGCACACTACAGTTGACAAAAAGTTCACCACGCAATTGATTCGATTGCATTGGAGTGGTTGTTTCGGAGTATGTGAAAAGTTTTTTCGTGACTGAATAACAACGGGTTTTAATTAATTGGAATGGAAATTCCAGAGGGGTTTCAAAGTATAAAATCATGAATAGAATGACCCCTGTTATGCGAACAATTGAATTGTTGTCTATTATTGAAATGAAAGGGTTGCATTCAAAACCACGTATTGACGAGGCAAATATTGATGTAGTTTAAGTAACTTTAATGAAACTTTCCCATCGCTGAACAGTTTTTTTAGTAGAAGGTGATGTTAATGCGCTCAGATGCTATTGTGGGAGTCGCATCCACTAACCCCTCCCCTAGTCTCCTAGGACTAGCCTGGAACTGTTTTGCACATTACTTGTAGCTAGACCTTCGATTACTACGCTACTAGGACATCAGGGTGATCACAGAGCTGAAGCCAAAGTCGATCAAAATCGACCATCTTTGCCCGTATAGATTGAACATAATGCTTAACAACGTATTTAGAGTGAAAAAGGTCAATCTCGATCGGCTTTAGCACTGTGATCACCCCTAAAAGAAAAGCCCTAGTAGCGTATTTATCTAGGTCTAGCTCCAAGTAATGTGCGGAACATTTCCAGGTTAGTCCTAGGAGTTGAGGGGTGGGGGGTTAGTGGGTTATGACTACTCATCACCACACAATAATTATCACAGTTCTGACATAAATGTATGAGTGAGTTATATTATTTAGGATCAAACAAAACTTTAACTATGATATTTTAAGGAAAATCGCTAAACCTAAATTATTTAATAAACTCGTTTTTTTATTTACACTTTGTTTAGAACATCAAAGATCATTCATTAAAAATACAATATTGACTTTCCTGTGGGAAATATGTTGGAACATGAATATGTCTAATGGGAACGTTTAGAGAGTCTCTAAACAGATTTTCTCATAACCATATGGCGTCACTTACGACACACTTTTACGTCCTACAAATTGTTGAAAGTAAATCTAATTAAATCCCATATTATTTTAAGTATTCTGTCATGATCCTGTCCCCTATACTGTAAAAACAAAGTGAAACCCAACAAGCTGCCCGCAGAGTTGCAACTAACTAGATTTCTATCAGTGATCGAATCAATTAACGAGGGGCTGGAACCTTCCCTCAGCAAATCGACAACTTTTCATTAGAGCCTAATCAAACTTCTGATACAGCATACACCTAATCCAAAGCTCGGATTTGAAACGTATTTAGTTTTATGGATACAACATGGTAAATTATTTTTCATTAAAGTATTTAAAGTTGTCAGTTTATAAAAATGGTTTGATGTGATCTTTTTTAGTACTTGATTATAAAAATTCACAATGAAAAAGGTTAGGTATAATAATTGGCCGAAACGAATCCA
The DNA here is from genome assembly GCA_023375725.1 of Nephotettix cincticeps. Lineage (NCBI taxonomy): Eukaryota > Metazoa > Arthropoda > Insecta > Hemiptera > Cicadellidae > Nephotettix > Nephotettix cincticeps. The sequence goes on along the minus strand of CM041790.1, from coordinate 50,598,212 downwards.
GAAAAATCTAATATTTAACGAGTCAATAAATTGAACAATTTTTTTATCCAAAAACATTCAATAACGTATATGTTTATTGAACAAATATGATTTTTTGAATTTAACTAACACAAAACATTTTATTTACCATCGTACCTTTCGCCAAATAATTCAATGTTTCAGTATACCCGTAATTAAAAATGTATGCTTTTTACTAATACAAAAATTGAAAAAAAATTGATCCAACATTAAAAATACCATAAAATAAAAAATCTTGCAATACATTTTTATAAGACAAATAACAATGTTATTAGAATTTAGTCCAACATAATGCTATGAATTCAATACAATAACAGATATTAATGACAAAAATTATCTACACAGTTCTGTAAATTAATTATAAAACAAACTTATGAGTGTGTATAGTAGAATAGCAATTATTCATAAATTTCTGCGTAGATATTAAATGTTCAAGTTCGATAATAATGATTGCAGACTATTATTCTCGTGATTCAACTCGCAGAGATTATGTTTTACAAAGGGTTGATTTTAGAGCATACGATTATTAAGATTATCTTATTATGGGATATTAATTAGAAAATATAACTAAACAGTTATTTTGTAATGTTTTTCAACTCGTAACTGTTTATTAAATACAAATTCAATGTTAATACATTAAATCTGGAGGCTCACCAAACCCATAAATTCAAAAATAATATAAAAAATCCCCAAATTTAATAAATAATATATTAATATTTCTAGTTTTCGCTCATTAGGCTTATTTATTGTCCTATTTTCAAGGTCTGGAGGCCCATTTCTGGTGGTGTATTTCCTGCGATAAGATATAATGTTGTTGATTAAAATACCTGCAGGCCATTTCTCGCAGTCCATAACAGCACTAGCAAATTGAAATGAAAAACCTACCTTGAAAGATTTGTAGGTTTGGTACCTGATTTGCAGATCTTCACAAATTACGTCATTCCTCTCTCAGAGGTTGGGACATAGTCCTTCACAGCTTGCTTCCACTTTAACTTGTTAATTGCGCCTAAATCGGCCCCTTTCACTTTCCTGGTTCCTGTCAAAGGCCTTCACATTATTATGTTAATTTCTAGGCTCTTCATGTTGCTTTCAACGATTTATTCTGCTGAGTTCAGTAAGAAATTCATCATATGCCTCTTCTGGAATGTTGTTTTCTACGTCGCTAAACGAATTTTCGATTACACTTGAATAACTGGGTCTACTATAAGTTTGTTTCTTTCCTTGTTCCCGCCGTTTTTACTGCCATCAGCAGCAGCTACGATATCGTCATCATTTTCTAACTCTCAACCCTTCTCCGCTTGATGATTGATCGAGGATTGAGGCGCGATCTTGTAGTCTTGTAACTGACTAAGGCTGATATGTTCCTTAGACAGGACTGTTAATTAATAGCCCAAACGTCAATGGTCTACAGTTTAACTTAGAGTCTGAACCACTGCCTCTGAATCATGAATTGGTTTGGTTATAAGAATGACTTTTGTGGATAAACGTAGTATTCAATCGTACGGACGTTAATCCACACAAGAGAACAACACACCCATTGACCATCACTCATAAATATCCACAATTAATCGTGACTTGCAAGTAGCTGGATTACAGGACATACCGCCATCCTAGTCTTGAGATCATTGTACTTGGTGTAATTAAAAGGTCATTTTGATATTGTTTGAGAAAAATTTATAGTGTCTACCAATCTGTTTGCTCAGTATATACATATGAACCTTAGGCCTACCTATTTAATAACTTCTACAAAGTTCACCGTTTACGATGGTGGGGCCTTCCCAACATCGTTCCACACATATTCTAGACAAAATGGCATTAATCATAGTCAAACTTCGAGCCCAAGACGTTTCACTCGTCACCGAATGCCTAAAAAGGTTGTTGAGCTGTTAGGTATTTGAAACTAGGTATATTTCAGAATTTTAAGGATAGTAAAAATCCAAGATGGCAGTGTTACTGGAGACTCTAACATTCAGCTATAAACTCCCTAATAGAAAACCACAACACCATTGTGACATTTTTTATTAATTTATGATTTTCTGCGTGACTAAGGATCAACAGACGAGAAAAATAATTAACTGGTGGTAACTATTCAATGAGGTGATTAATCACCGCTATAATTGGTTAATTAGACTAGTACGTGGAAGGTGTTGAGAGTTAATCAGTGTAAACATCCGGTTTAAATTGAGTATGTTAATTGAGTGATGTTCCACAGGTTCGTGAGTCCGTGTGTAATGAGAATAATGCAAATATTGTGTGAATAACGTTTCCTGTGCTACGGTACGTTCAGAATATGTGGCCAAATGAACTACTGGTTTAAGTAAGTGAGGTGTTCATTCATGGTCTAATTTGTTCAGTGTAAGCTGGACATTTATAAAGTAATACAATTTTTGTATAAGATGGGCATGAATTTTAACCCACATTTTTTAACACTTTTACTATCAATACACGAATAAAATCACAGTGCTCTACTATACTCGTATTTTTATTAATATGGTGCATCTATACTATAGTATAATATTTACCTGACAAAACGTGATACTTATTTTAGTTCAAATAGTCTTCAACGGAGAATTTTTAGGAGTTGTAAGAAGTGAACGAAATTATGTTAGTAAACGTAAAATTATAACATCTCTAATTCGTTAAACTTAAGTTACGGATATTAATTACTAACCTGTTTACTATAAATTTACTAACTTAAACCCTCAATTTTTACTGAATATAGTTAGGCAATCACTTGAAAAGGGGAGGAGTTTCTCTACCACCAGAAACGTTGTGTACGGTATTTAAAAACACAGACACGCAGGAAAATTCCAATAAAATATATTGAATAACAAATAACCAACACCATTATAAATTTTAAAGTTTCTGTAGACCCAATTGGATATAAATTTTAAATTTCTAATAATATGATTATGCATTTTTTTAAATACATCGACTCGAACTTCAATAATTTATATAACGCGTAGGATAATGAAACATTCTCAATTACAGCACACAATCAGGGTATGGCATTAAAAAATGAAAGTTACCTTATACGTTCACTAGCGACTCTAAATTTGGACTTTCAGTATAGACTGACGTTACGCATTTGTGACGCTCCGGTTTCCACTGTAGACCGATCTCACATTTGTGTGACGCATGAAGCACTAACCACAGCCCTAGGCCCGTAATTGTGACTTGAGCCTGCCGTTGCATAATACGCTTTGCTGCCAGTTAATTTGATCGTATTTGTAACTGCTATATCCTATTTCTATTCCTATATCGGGCTATAGGAATATCTAGCACATGGTCCGAGCATGCTCACATCTTTACTACTGGGCTTGTTGGCACCATTACGTCACCCAGTTTAGTCAAAGCGTGGTCAAGACCAAGGCCACAACCTAGTGAAGGAGGACAGAAGAATTCTACGTCATCAGTTCTTGAAGACACAGAAAAAGCGAAAAGCAACTATCTTCCTTTGTGTGGCTTGCGCAGACCACATAGGAGACCAAGTAGGACTTTGAACAGCACCTTGTTTTGCCGACTGGCAGAAAGATTTGGCTAATATAAAGTCACGTATCATTTTTGTTCCCAATAATTGACACTAATATTCATGTATATTTAACTACATCGTTCGTTGGCAGTACGATCCAATATTTTCATCGGACGTCACATATATTTACACAAAATAAAATCCTAAAAATGTACAATTGTTGTTTATAAATACGTCAGATGTTTCAGATGTTTCTTATTGGTAATTTGAACCTTTTTTGATTTTTTTGTTTCAAGTTTAACTCTAGGTATTTCAACACTAATATAATGCTTCTCCGACAAAAAATTAAAAAAAATGTATCAGCAATATTGAAAAAGTTACAAGTTCAATTTTGCTCTATAAACACAAGAATCCCTGGGGTTCCAGAAAAACGTTACTTATTTCCTCCGATGAACACATAACTCCAAAACTATAAGAGCTATACACATAGTTTTTGATGTGATTACCCAAAAACCATTTTCTATAATATGGACGGAGCGTTTGTTGTATTCATAATTTTTAAATAAGTTATGATATATTTTAAATTATCATTCCTTATAAAAAAAATTACTTTTGAAAACTCTGTGTTAATTTTGTTGAAATAATAATAAAAATTGGCACTAATGTTGGGCTAATGTTAAATTAAATACAAAGTCCCCTTCATTCTTAGCTAAGAATTAAGATTTTTACTTACCAGTGGAAAGTACATAGAAGTGGTTTTATACAGTTTTGTAATGTATAGAAAGATAAAAATTGCAATAATATGAACGTGTTTACCGGTATGTAATAAAAAAGTATTTTATCGTGGAACATACGAAATATTTAAAATTAGCAAATTACTTTTTAAATTTCGTATGAATTTTGCTTGATTGAGAAACTAAAATGCTATATTTGTATATAAAAGAGAAAACACTGTGAAATACAGTATTTTGAAATAAATACATGCATTCATAAAGTGTCAATGGTCTTAGATCGCGAAAAGCGAATGCAATGAAACTGTTCTGCCCAATCGCATCATTAGGGAATGTCAACGCCAGGTGGCTGCTCTCGCAAAGATAATAATTCGCCTTTTTACAGTAATACAATCTGTACCTGCCAAACGTAGCAAAAAACTACGTGGTTTCAATTAGAATTATAAACAATGTAATGTATTTACGTCCCTGTGGGAAATAGCGTAAATTATGGATATGTCTGAAGGGATTTTTTTCAATCCCTCCAGACAGCTTCTCTCATGACGAACACTTAAGTGTTCCGAAAACTGCTAACACCCTCAGTCTCATAGCTCTGACGTATTCATGTCAAAAAATGTTTTAAAAATAAATAAATCTGAGGTAAATGTAAATCAATATACCAATACGTTCATGAGACACTTCTTAGTTGAAAGAATGGGCACAGAGTTTGGACGAAAAATTGGTGGTAATAACAAGAGAGTATGGAAGAAGAGGTGAAGACTGGACTGGGGTGTGGACCGAGTAGCCTCACGATATCCAGTTCTCTACCACCTACTTCCATACTGATCTTCATCCACACCATTACGACGACCTGGGGATGAGGAGCAAGAAACACAAGGACGAGAGGACGATTCGGAACCTGACCATAACACCATCGGCAAGATTACGTACACTCTGACGTCACCGAGACCGACCTCAGAGTGAAAGTCATGAATAAAACTAGTGGTATGTGGAAATGCTCATTTTATAAAAATCATTGAAAATATATTTAAAATTTTATAACATAATAAGATACATGATTATATTTTTGAACTTAAAAAATAGTAGATACAATAGCCTAAAGGGCTGAATTTAAACATAAAGGATTGTGTTGAAAGATGTATAAATCTGTATAGTTAAAATTAATTCATTTGTGTAAATGTCATTTAAAAGGCCATAAGTCAAAATCCCTAAATATACCTTTGAAGGTGCCAATTTATTCAATACTGCTTTGTGTGTAATGGATTTTTATATAGTAAATTATTAGCATATGTGTAAATTTTATTTATTAATAACAGTAAATAATTAAGAACATTTTAGTAAAAAGTAAGGGGGCACTATTTATTCATTGTTTAAGTATAGTATTGTACCTTCTTTGTTATGTATGTATATATTTCACGTGTTTAATATTTACCTACTGTAGAAACAATAAACCTTTATAATGATCACTCTGAAGCTGGTTGAATTGGTTTCTTGTTCATCCTCACAGGTCAAGCGTATTAAAGAGAATTAAAACAGAAGTTTACAAGTCACAATGGTGTTTGATCGCTGAAAGCGAATGCAATGAAACGGTTCTGCCCAATCGCATCATTAGGGACTGTCAGAGCCAGGCGGCAGCTCTCGCCCACCACGAGAATAATTCGCCTTTTTACAATCATACTCAATCAACTCTTTACCTGCCAAACGATGCAAAAAGTTACATGGTTTGAATTAAAACTATAAATAAAAGGTATCAGTGGACTGACACATACTTTCTTCTTTAAGTAAATTTAAAAACTGAAACCTTTAATATAGCTTTCATATTATTTAAATTTTCTCTAAATGTCATTTTATAATCTTCAAATTTGTGAGACTCACAACAAGAGTAAAACAAGGTTAACTAATAACTTTTAGAATTCTGTCCAACTCCCCAACCGATAATACCTAACTTCTTTGAGTTGGTTTTGCTAGGTGTTGTGACTTACACTGCGTACAATCTTTCATGGAAGACGATTGAGAAATTGATTTTTTAACACTTCCTACACGAATGACATTGGGCACTCTCAGACAAAATACTGCGTTTACCATGTACAGGGAATTAAACTATTCTCTGGTACCGGAAGTTGTAAATAGCTCAATGTAATAATTAGTTTAATTTTTTAAGCCGGTGCTAATGGTGACAGCAATATTATTTTATAAAACTATTGTTTTGCCAAAAAAGTTTCAAAATGATGTTTTACGTATAAAAACCCACAACTTTTGAAACATTGATTTTAGATACATTCATGTGGTCTCATATTGTTTGAGACATTAATAACCTATACAATTTGAAAGTTTAATCAAAATCGTTATATCAGATTTGGAGGAATTTGCTCTTTCACTTTATTATGGGGCTAAAGCAGTAAACTACCCTAAATGACCTGGAAATATGGCCAAGAAGCACCTGTATACGGCATTTCATAAAAATTGGATTGGATATGGATTCAGTTATCATCAAAACAGATATACCCAATCTCAACTTAAATTCAAAAATGTTAACGAAAACAATACTTTCTCCAAATACTATGTAATAAGAAGAGAAAGTAAAAATGTAAGAACACCCCAGTGGAAAATAGATTATCATGGACGTGTCTGAGGAGAATATTTTCAGTTCCCTTAAAGTGCTGTTCTCAAAACTACATTACGTACAACCTTTGCGTCCCACAAAACACCCCTCAGAGTTTAGTAAAAAAGTTTGAAAATAAATAAAAACTATGGTTTTTGTTAATAATATCAAAACACGTTCATGAGGCACTACTCAGTCAAGTAGGTACCTTCAAAGAGTATAAGCCTAGCAATGTAAGTATAAGTAAGCAAATGTAACAAAAACCATAGTTTTTATTTTATTTTGCATAAACAGGTTGAGTTTTTCTTGGGATTCTATTGCCAGAAATAAAGGGAGTTTTTTTGTTTCTGGTTATTACTAAAAGAAGAAAAGATGTCAGATATTTAATTTTTCTAGACATTGCAGTCTTGCGTTTGAAGAAATAAAATAACAATCCTTTGTTTGAAATTCATTATTGGTGATGGTGGATTTATGTCATTTAGATTTTTATTGCGGACATTTTCCATCACGATTTTATGTAAAACAAAGTATCTGGTAATGATATTCATATAAATCCGAAACAAAATTATCATGGTATGCTAACTTGTAGTAAAGCTCGTAAGGTTCATTAGATTTTTGTTTTAAGTATAAAATTGAATAATAAATAGATCTGTTAGACATATTTCACCTGGATTTCAGGTTTTTGCAGCGGCCATTTTGTTTCCGGTTCCGGTGGGACACGCCCACTCCTTTCATTTTTTTAAGTCTCCGTGACGAGTGGACGTGTTTTTGCTTCTTATGTGTGTAATGTTTAGTGAATGTTTTGTTTGTAGTGTTTTCAGCTTTATACCGGTTTGGTCCGGATTATATATTAATTGTGCTATGTTTTAGATATTAGTTCACCTGAGGACGGTATCAGATTCCAGATCCCGAAACGACGCGAAACTTTGTTTTACATAAAATCGTGATGGAAAATGTCCACAATAAAATCTAAATTACATAAAATAACAATATTTGCTAATCCAGTTGTATCCATTTTGTATCTCCATTTGTAGTAGTTTGTACCTCCAAATGGTAATCTATTTATGAACACAAGTTATCATTATTGGAATGTTTTAAAAAATGATTATTTACTTTGATTGAAAGTCATAATATTGATTAAATTCATTTCGATTTGAAAAATGGCAATTGAAATACCAATATAAAGACATTAAATACACTTATTGTACTTAACAGACAGCAAAAACTAAATTTCTACTTTTACAAACTAAATTAACGTAGAACATGTGTGTGTGTTTTTCAATATAAATATACCAATATAAAGAAATTAAATACACTTATTGTACTTAACAGACAGCAAAAACTAAATTTCTACTTTTACAAACTAAATTAACGTAGAACATGTGTGTGTGTTTTTCACGCGTCCTTGACCTACCGAAGTCTAATCATTTTAATAATTTTTCAAACGAATACATTATACATTATAGCTGATATCGCAGTGCTGTGCGCTACCAGCGTCATATTCTCAGGCATGGTCGGCATGCAGTTTAATAACCTGACTCTTAGTAATTTCAAATTCTCTTCCCCTTCAGTCAACTGCACTATAAGTAATCTGTCACTTATTATGCATTTGTGTCTTGAACTTTTATGTTCATTCAAGACCCCGAACCTAATGATTCTGAGACGAGTTCCAAGCTAAAGCTAGTGTTCTCTCAAACTACAAAGTTATAACTTAGTTGCTTGTAAAAATCCGAAAGTAAGAACGTGGAAAATAAAGGTGTTAACAATACGACTTTTTACGTTGTTTGTTTGTTATTATTATTTGACTGGGACCTTGGTGGGTCCTGTTAGTGATCCAACTACTTGGAGGTCACAATTAATTTTGTTTAGTTATGAGTGATGGTCGGTGGGCGTAGTGTTCTCTTGTGTGGGTTAACGTTCGCACTATTGAATACTAAATTATGCTTGAATACCGCTAAGAGCATCCTCATAATTAGACTCGTTCGTAATTCAGAGGCAGTGGTTTGGACTCCACGTCACACTATAGATCCCTTCGATATGCCAGTGACTGTTTGGTTATTAATAGTTAACAGTTCTGTAAGGAACATGTCAGCCTTAATCAGTAACAAGACTACAAGTACCTTAGTAGATCTACATTTCAAATAGTAATCTAATCTAATCTATTTTTGAGATCTACAAAGATCTGGATATCATTGTTTTTAATTAAAAGCCAATGACTACATGGGCCAGACATGTCTACGGGAGAAACAAAGAATCAACCTTGAGAACAGTTCTGGATCCAGTTTCTCTGGGAAGTAGAACTTTAGGATGTCAAAGTCTTCGGTGGTATGGCAAAGTCCAAAAATATGTGAGAAGGATGTCCATGGCAGAGGAGATGGTGGAGGTCCGAGAGAGTTGTCGCCGAGGTGCTGGTGAGGCCAAAAACTCAAACTTCCTCCTCGTCTCCCTTGACTAACCTCGAACTGATTTGTACTTCGGGCTAGTACTTGGATTATTACGCCCAAAGGACTTTTTTCATCAGTGTGATCACAATACTATTTCCGATCAAGATCAACCTTTTTTCGTCCGAAGTAATGGTTGAAGATAGTGCTTATGGTTCAAGATTTTCCCTCCCTTGAGCATGGCTCCCACAATGTTGTATTGATAGAGTACAAGGTTGGTAGTAGTGGTTCTATTATTCACGATAATAATGGTGGTTGTAATTTTTACCATCTTGAATTATTTTAACCATTGGTTTGATTTAAAAACCATTAATTAATTATTGAGCTATGTACTAATCATGTCAATACCTTTAAACCAAGTTTTGGACTGTTCCCTCTCAAAACAAAAAAACACTGGAATCGAAAATTCACTAAATAAAAACTTTAAAATGCCGCTTTATCCTCACATTCATTAACTGTTAACTGCTAAGAGAATAATTAATTAAAATATTTAAATAGAATAAGAAAAAATGTTCATCATATACCTGCTAAAACAATCATATTAAGGGTGATTGGAAGTAGGTATTTCAAAACTTTTCAAAATAAACTTTATGAAACAATTATGATTGCTCTGTCCCGTGTTATCTCGCAAATAAAACACCTCTCTCCTTAATAAAAAATCTGAAGTAGAGATTTGATTACGCGCGTTTTTATCAACCAATGTTTTGTTTTACTTTAAGCTTAAGTTCCACAAACGTTTAAGAATAAAAATACATCGTACTTAACTACGTAAGCTTAGAAAATGGTCACGATTTTTGACGTATTTTGGTTGTGCGAAATTAGTAATTTCTTTTTTATCCAATAAATATTTTATCAAGTAGAATGCGTTGCTATTAGTTTTGTAACAATTTTATATTTTGTGTTGGTAAATATTTTTCTCATTGCTTTCGTGTTTAAAGACATACAAATGAATTTATCTTTATTTTTAACTTATTCTTGGGTTGTTTTATTGTTTCCTTGTGTTTTAATATTTTACCATTTAAAAAATAATATTTGAATTGTTGCTTAAAAATATTTATTCATGAATATTTTTACAGAATGTTCAATGCAGTTTTTCAATAATCGTTTGTGTTAAAAGTGATACATGAAAACATTATCCTCTTTTAAATTAACACATTTTATAATAAAAATAATATTTTTTCTAATTTTTTAACGTTTTGGATATAAAATACTCTATGTTTTAGTGGTTCCATGTGAGAATTAGTAATTTTCATTTACAGAAAGAAAGTAAATATTTGTATTCAAAGCATCTTTATCTGTATTATTATTTGTTAATGGTGTGAAATGCTGAAGATAGTGAACTACCGTTAATAAGATGTTTTGGTTCATGGATTTCATAGAACGCCATTAAATTTTTTTCAGGGAGAATTGCAGCTGTTGATAGTAATGAATAAATTCCATCCATTCATTCCATTCATCCATTCATCATTCATTCATCATCACGAGACAAATATTTTGAAATTAAAAAAAAATTAAATACCTCCGTTTTCTTTGATCATTTGGCCATTGATTAAATAAATACTTGGAAACGAATAAGCTGGAATGTTCCAGTAATTATAAGAACCCTTCTAATTTGTGCTTGATATCAATTCTATAAGACTCAGCGATTCGATTAGACTTTGTGGCTCTCTAGATCTGATACATTATAAGAGGGTTTTTATTAAAATATAATTGAAATCAGTCAACATAATCCCACTTTTAACGTGACAAATCAAATAATTTAAAAGATATAAAGAATTGTTAAAGAATCGAAGAGGTATGTTCGATTTTTATGCCCATTATATCAATCTTTTCTTATTTTTAATCTGTTTTGAGCTTATTTTGTCATCATATTTTTAGTTAATTTTACTGGTTGCAGTAACAATAAGATTTATGTGGATTGGTTTAAAATTGAGATAGAATAATAGTAATAATTATTATGAGTGTCCTTTTAACTGAAAACCAGCCATTCAACTACATAGTAGAAGAAGGTAAGACAGTAAATAAGCCAATATTACAAAATTATACACTTACTAAAATAAATAAATTATTGTTTATTATTAATTATATAAATCTTATTATATAAATAATTAAATTTATTCAAATATCAAAATACTATATGAATAATACACTATTATAGTTTTCATGACATTTATAGACTTAACACATACTAGAAAATTATCATAATAGTTGATACGATTACAAGTGGTCATCATAAAGGATTATGTTAGACACCGTGACAACAAGAGTCACACAGGTAGTCACGAATGATATTCACATCATTAGTCACGTAGAATATTCCCATAGTAAGTAACAGATGACCATTCATTATGCTTTGACTTAACGCTCATTGTGCGTTTTGGTGGAACGCCCCGCCATTGGACTAGCACTTTGACCCAAACAGTTAACAGACTGGATTCACCTATCAATATAAATCGATAGGTTATCAAAGTGAGCATAAACGAGTCTGAAACATTTTTGTGAATATTTGACTCTTCTGGTCTCAGCTGTATTAGTTTGTTTTTCGACTATTAATTAGACCTGCTAAATGAAAAACCTGGTTTTTGGCAGTAACAAATCTACATACTTCCACAACCATTACACGCACCGATACTAATTTTGTATTACAATATGAACCAGGCTGCGTTGGAATGTCAAATAATAAGTTTATAATGTAGCACTGAGCGGGAATAATCTTGCAGCCATTGAGTTCTCCCACAATTTAAAGCTAGTTAAACCAATTGCAGTCAACTTCATTTCTCCAATTGGTGCTGTATTGTGTCCAATTATTTTAAACTGTTTTCTGATTTCCAATCCCAAGTAGGCCGCGGTGTTGCCAGATCTCCTATAGGTTCGGCCGCAGACCACACGCCCTCAGGCACTCATTGTAATGACATGTTGCATCATTGTAATGATGCTTACAAGTCACCTCAGGCTTTCAATCAAAATTAGGCTTCCTGATTAGAGCAATGACTTGATCTCAATATGTTTCAAAAGAGGCGGCACTGAACATTTAAGGTAAGTATAAGAGTAGAGAGTGGTAGTAAGTATTTAGCTTTTTGAGTGAGTTTTAAGCCAGGTATTTTAGTGGTTATAGATATCTGAAAGATATCAGTCCAATAAAAGATTAGTAAACCATATTTTCAGTTTTTTCTTAGTTTAGTGCATCATATGGCCACAAGCGTTGGTTTTGAAGAATGTTTTGGTGCTCTTCCTACTTAATTAAAATGATGGAGATTCACTCTATTTTATTTTTTCACATTTTTCCACCATTTTGCCTAAAGATTTACTAGTATTCACTGTTGGTTCATTTATACTGTACTAGAAATTACATTTCTTCATGCATTCATTAACTCCGTATTCTATTCATGTCTATTCTTGACATGTATTACTACTTAGGATGTTACTGTTGTAATGCTTAACGATTGTTGTCTATTGTCCATTGCTGATTGTTTAGTATGCCTGTTAAATGATTTAGACTTAGCACTTGTATTTGTAAGGGTGAACTTAGTATAAGTATTCTTCATTATTTTCATATTTTACTCAAACTATAAACATAAATTGTTTTCGAAGTAAGCCATGCTTTTTTGGTGGGGTAAATACCATTCTGTATATTTTAGAGCTTTATTTTCCGGGAACTTTTACTTCCTCAATGACATTCATTCTCTGAGACACTTACGAACACAAACCCAAATAGTCCGTTTTTCGTGTGAGTGCTAATTTATTCAGTGTTATTGAAACAAATTGCATATTGAAAAAAATGGTTGCAAATGAAAAAATCGTGGAAGAAAATAATGAGGCGAGAGGAGTTAGAATAAAAAGTAGCACTTGAACAATTTTAAACATTCGAGATCACTTCCTTGAAGAGGAAGCATATAGGTGTATATATCCAACACGTGAGGCCTTCTGTGGTGTCAAAGCTGACTATAAATCTTCCCTTTGCCTGGTTATTTTACAAGCAACCGTCTTGTGTTTTGAGGTCTGACTACTCCACCAGTAATCAGTAGTTGGAGAGAAACAAATGTAAATCTTTCGTGGATGAGTTCCATGCATGGGCTCAAGTATGTAAAAACAAGAGGGAATTTGAGATAAGAGTGGAACATCTGCGACTAGTCATTAACCCAGTTTTTGTTCACGAAAGAAAGCCACGCCCCCTGGTTCGGTTGAAACTGCCGCCACCGTCACGGACCCTACCCTTTGGCTACTGCGTGTCATCGTTGGGAAAAACTAAAAAAACAATGAATAAAAAACTGTGGGTAGTTTTAATGTTTCTAGTTTTTTTCACTTTCTTCCCCTATATGTTAGTATTTGCAGAAAATATTGTTTTCGCCAGAGTATTTGAATTTGAGTCTAACCTAACCTTACTACTTAGAGCACTTTATTTTCGGTTATTCATCAGTGACGTACATTTGTGAATAGAGCAATTGAAAAGTAATATTTCATAATTGTATGAAATTAGTAAGTATCTTTGTAAGTGAGACCGTTATTTCCATTTCTCTATTTCCTGAGACCAGTTATTTAAAACAGTTATAGACCCATAGAATTAATGTATAGAAAGTTTTGGTTACTAATTTTATTTAGTGTTACTAAAACATTTTGTTGGCTACTTTATGGCTACGATGGCAGGTAAAGCTCACAGAAAGTAAACATGTTCTATATAAAACCCCTTTTAATCATGAACTATATAATTAATAAAGTAAGATAATCTTAACATAAGAAAGTAATAGGAATTGAACAGTTCACTATAAAAGCTCAAAGTAAATTGGAAAACGGGTAATGTTTATCTTGGAGCTCACGTTCATCAGTTTTGTGAGGGTGCTATCTTATGTAGGGTAGTCCTTCCCAAACACTGCAGTGTTGTCATTTGGCCCGTCAAAATGGGCGCCTCTACACATATCACACGTCTGAGCAACTCATGCCAGTCGAAATCTTTGAGTCCAACAGATAATGAGAGCCATGTTTCTTTAATTACTATTGTTAATATTGCCTTTCTGTAATTGTGACATACCCAGGTAGGTATTTTAGCTAAGTATGAAGAAATGAGAGGAAAATGATTGTGGCGTGATCAGTCTTAACACTGACTAAGGCTGACAAGATCCTTGGACAGGATTGTACATTAATAGCCCAACAGCCAATAATAAAAAAGGTTTAAAGTGTGATCTGAACCATATTTTTGCCTTTTAATTACGTACTCGTCTAATTATGAGGATGGTCTATGTGAAACGTAGTGTTCAAACACCAAACATACTGTAACAGTAGACAGGAATATTACGATTAGTATTGTAAGGATAGTATTAAGAATACTCAACTCATCCCTGGCTGAAAACTCAAGTCCATCCCAACTCCTGAGTTTGGATAGATTTGTGGGGGTTATGCAAAATCAATAAATAAGAGGAAAAGGAATTATAATTAAGCGTATAAACAAGTCAGTAGGCCTATTTATATTCATAACAATCAAGCCGCCAAGCAATCCTATATGAGTTTACTATATATACCATCCTTCACTTATATAGAAATTTATAAGTGTATATGAGTGAGACAAAAAATATCAGCTTATTCATCTGTCAGGATCATTTATTTATTGTAGCACAATGAACAAAGCCCAAAATTGAATAGAGAACTTAAAATTACGTGGAATTTTATTTTCGTTAAAGCACAATTGGAATCGTAAAACACACCAGAATCAAATTTGTACCAACCCTTAAAATGTGTGTTTTTGGGACACCTAAAAACTTTAAATATAAGCTCCATCGAGTGATGCCTCATTTTATAGACATTCTTCAAAGCAAATTTTCTATGAGAACTATAGGGCTATAGGGCTAGGGGTTGAATTTAACTAAAAAAAAAATTAAAATGAGCCTTAAATGGTTAGGATAGGTTATAACTGAATATATAAAAATTCACGTATGATGCTCGTCTTCTGTGACCGCTTTATTCCATAACCATTTAATAAAGACAGTACTTGTTCACAGATCATATATAGGATCGAACTCATGATTTTAGTGTACAAAATGGATGCTACCCACCTATTCAGGTGAAGTTCTCTTTTATTAAAAAAATAACAATCTTGGTGGACGTTATTTTAAATTAAAGATAAAAATAACTTAAGTTTAAATATTTTTTTAGATAAGCCATTTCAGATTGGTAATTAGTTATCCTGAATGCTTTTCACTCAATTAGGTTGTCTCGAAAGCTCCATTTTGCGACAGGTGGTACAGCATTATGTGATTGTAACAGAACATGCACCAGCTTGCGATAAGAAGTTTCTGCGATGCCCGCAGCAATCTGATTACTCGACTCTCAACTCCTACAACAGTTGTCTCCACAACATCATGTTGATTGTATCCGTAGGAAATAAAACCGTACACCTGTACCAATGAAAAGCAGGGTTTAACTTTTATAAGAATATACAAAAGTTGGTTAGTAAAGATAAGTTTTAAAATAGGTTTTCGTCATACTGCTACAAAATCATAGATACATTGGGTTGTGTGCAAAAGTTGTTCTTGTAGTGATTAAATACACTATTTTGTCATACTACTTAGGAATATATGGCTTTCAATACTAGTATCTAGCTGTAAACTTACCGAAAGATGATGTTTTCATCAATCATACTATGTTCCTTTGTATTTATTTTAGCATAACAGTTCTTTTACTTTCAGTTTTAGTAGTTGCAAATGCAACGAATGCCCACAGTTAGCTTCTTTGACGTGATACTTATGAAGCATATTACCGCATTATTTTTTAAATAATATTGTGTAACAACATTACTCCTTGGTTTTAGAATACAGTTTGTTTCTTGTTTTGTAATTACAAGACTGTATTATGATTATACATATTGTTCCATGTTCTTCCGAATACTCCAAAAGCTCTGGATACTCCGAAATGCTCCCGAATGCTTTGAATGCTCGGAATGCTCTGAATGCTCCGAATGCTTTAAATGCTCCGAATGTTCCTGAATGTTTCGAATACTCACTCAACTCTGTGAGTGATGTATGGTAGTCAACAAACAAGGTTAAATATCCAAATCACCATCAGAACATAGAAATAAATCTTCTGAACTACTACTTTTTGTACATATTAAATTTTGATTTATAACAATTAACACAATAATTGTATCTAATTATTTTTCAATATGTTATACCTTGTTTGAAGTAGTCTAAAATTTGTTTTATTCAGTTGAAACACCACATCGTTAAAAAAAAAACAGTTGTTAAACTGACCCTAAATAATGCCCAGTGTTGCGAGCGATATGTGGTGGTCAAAAAGCACTTTCCATTGTTAAATAGCCTGCCGTTTGCAAACATCTGTTGGATAAATGTTTGCCTTTATTTGAGTTTGAACATTCAATACATGCATTTAATTTTTATGACGTATTAAATTGCATTTTTATGAAAATTATATTGTAGGTTTGATCTGAACCATGGTTGAAATGGTACTTTAAAAAGACAATGTGTGCAAGGTAAAGATTGCGTGTTTATCTAGTATTAATTTAATAGGGTATGAATTTATTAAATTTTCTATTAGTAGTTTTTGAGTCGTTTTTAATTTTTTTCGGCGTCATTAGTAGTGTGTCAGACCCTGAACGAAGTCAGTGAAGGTACGGACCCCAAAAGTTACCGACTAGCTTTTTCAGTACTATCTTGCCTAATATCTTTGCTAAATACGTCCAATATACATATCTGTAGTCTATGTGGGTGAGCAAAGTATAGTTTAAAAGGCTACCATCTTCTTGAAAGTGTATTTAATTTGTACTTCCCTGTGTGAAATATCTTAGATTATAGCTATATCTGAAGGACATGTTCTCGGTACCTCTAAACGGCTATTCTCAAAACCATAACATCTCACTGTTACACTTTTTACGTCTCGCAAATCGCTAATCCCCTCCCCTAGAGCTTAAACATATCCATGTCAAAATTTCAAAAAGAAAATTAAAAACGTGTCATACGTCATCATGTCTTCGAACCTAACCACCAAAATTGGTTTTTGATTTCGTCTTTGGATATCTCAAAAATAAATCATTAGTCAGTTTCGTGACTGTTACTTTCAATATTGTTGTATTATTCACCATTAATGAAGAGTAGTTTTGTGTCGGGAATAGTTTCTCAGGTATGTTAATCATTTCACACAACACGCCCCACTCATGTAGTTTAGGTTGGAACTACCAGGTCACATTTGGTTGGACATTGTAGCATGTATCATGAATTCAAACACATGAAGATCCATCGCAGTTCTAGTAGTCTCATGTGGCTTTATGTATACGCAAATGTATTTATTTATACAGTATCATGGCAATTATTGTTAAGTTCACTCTACTATTACACCGAATTAAAATTCAATTTAATTACAACAATATTTAATTTTGGAAAATTTAACTTTGAATTAAACAATAAAATTTACGCGAATTTAGGATCCATTTTTTAGTTTTGTTTACATATGGATATGTCTTAGCTCTGGAGGGAGGGGTGTTGGCAATTTGCACGACCGAAATTTGAAACGTCATAAGGTTAGTGACTTCATTTAGTTATAAGGAAAGTTGTCTAGGGGAACTGAAAACATTCCCTTTTAGACATATCCATGATCTAACCTATTTCATACGGGGGAGTAAATACAAAACATATTATAACACGTTATGTATTATAAATTCATTAAGTTTAATTTTGGTGAATTTACATACTGCTAACTCTAAAATTAATTAAAGAAAAATAAAAAATATTATAAAACTATCGTATTTTTCGTTGTTTGTTAGAATAATACTTGATTAATTAATTGTTGATTTAGTGGTGATTTTTAAACACCACTAAATCAACAATTTAGTTTTATGGATATAATAAAGTCCTTCAATTTGTTTTACTACCCAAAGATTAACATTAGGCATTTGTAGAAAACGTAGGTCTGCTGTGTTTACCATGAACAGAAAATTTAACTTCTCTTTCAAGCTTGTCATAGACTGTCAGCTCTAAATAAATGTAAATTTTTAACTGTTTTTCAAGAATTTGCAATTTCCCAAAATAGATTTTTTCTACAACAATGTATATTTATGTGTTTTGAAAACTCCAAAGCTATCATGGCTATTGAGTTGGCTTTAAAACGAGTTTTAAAGAAGTATTTGTGGCTTCATTTTATTTTGGATCTGTATTTTGGATCTTTTTGATTCTGTAATGTTATATGATTACAAATCAATGTACGGATCAATTACACATAAATTTATACAATTGTGTATTTCCATCAAATTACGATAACAAATCGTTTTAAATTGTTATGAAACTTACATTTTAAGAAAATACAGACACAGGAAATGAAATTAAGGAAGGGGAGTTGCTTTGTGGCTAACGGAGCGGGCAGATTAATGAAGAACATTTCGGCTTATCCGATCCTCAGGTTAAACGAATTGAGTTGAATGTTTTCTCGTTAAAAATTACATTTTTAGAAAGATTAATTACTAGACAATGTGGGTAAATTGAGACAGTTTCTAGATTAAGTTTTAATGAAATGCATTTACGCCCTTTACTGTTTTTTTTCTTTCTAGAACGACTGATATTTATAAATACACAAAAGACACGGGAAGGGGTTCAAAACCAAACAGTTTCAAAATTAAAAAATTCTCACAAACTTATTTAGAAATTTTATGTAGGGCTCCTGAATGATAATTTTGGGTTATAATTTTCGTTTAACCACAGTAACGATTATAGAATACCATAAATTTAAAAATGTTTTTAACCTAGCGGTTGTAATGATATAAAGTTTGTTAAATACAAACAAATATCAAATTGTCAACTTCATTATATCACTTGCATAATATTTTAGAGAAACATATCATCGGGCAATACAACCACGTTATCTCTTATCCTTCTAACAGTATAATTACAACTAAAATATGAAATATTGAAAAACACTATGTTAAAAATACGATATGTATGCATGTATGTTAATTAATAATTATCATATTATTTCATTTACATTCGCTTACATTTACATAAGCTTTCGTGATAACTTTTTGAATTTTACATTATTATTTTATTTTTAATTCATTTTATTTTAAACTAAATTAAATTAAATTTTTTTAATCAATAAAATATATGTCAGGTGTGAAATCACGTCGTCATTATTATCAAGGGAAATAAAATAGGTTTATTTTATTTTCAGAAAGTAAGTAATTCAGACATGTATATACATGATAGTACAAGTAGTTATTAGAAGTACAATTAAAGAAAATTACTTTTTATGATCCATAACATTACATCATCCATCTTTTTACAACTTTCAACTAATAGTTGTAGCTGTGGATAAAATAAATTAGATATTATTTGGCTTAAACAAAATATATTATAGAAAAAAATCATACAAGAAATAGAAAATATGTATACTGATAAAGACGTGAATTTTTTAGGCATAACCATACTTTATCTTAAATATTTAATACAACTGATAAAACAGAAACTCTTCTGAGTGAACATCTTGTAGTCACCTCTCTATCGTATAATACATCAGAGGTTCGTAGCCTCATACGGGATAGTTGTAGTTTTCTAGTGTTATCACAGAAGCGCAAGGTTGCTCCTTTACATTATGGGTTTTCGTCACTCTCCAATATAAACCCTAGTTTTAAATTATTTTAATGGTTTAAATACATTCTATTAATACTCTTTACTGGAGAAACCCAGTGGAAAATTCATCTAATGAGCTTCATAATTTATTTATATAAAATAAATTTAAATAATAGTGAGATTTACTTAGTATGGTACTTTAACTAGTTAAAACCAAAGTTAATTAATGGTTTATGAAGAACATTTTAAATAAAATTTTTATGGTTTTATTAACTTATTTTTGCTTTTATTTTTATATTCAGTAATAACTAGTACCTTGTTTCTTTGCTTTGTGAATACAAAACCATACTCATATAAATATACTTACATAAGAATACTTATATGAGTATTTATAATAAATTATGTACTTAATTTTTCCCTTCTGTTAGTTTTTCTTTCTTGATGGTCAATTAGTTTAAGGATTTGGTATAAATTAAAAGAAGTCCTATGAAATTTTTAGTAACAATCTGTAAAACATAGATAAAACTAAATTTATTGGAGAAATTTCAATTAAATGACAATACTGTACTTCTCTAATGAGGCGAAATAGTATGACCATTTGGTCTTTTATTGCACTTAGCCTCATTTAGCACAAAAGTATACGCTCAGGAAAATATGTATATAAATAAATATAAATAAGTATGTAAATATGTAAATATGGTAAACGTTTTACTTTAAAGTAATATTCTACTTATTCAATTGAAATGACTTCAAAGAACTTGACGTGTGTGCCTCTAAATAACAACAGTGCACCATATCAAAGCCAGAGCGAACAAAATAAACACCACATAGCAAAACAATAAACAATACCCATAATAAACATTAGCACATTTATTTTGAAAGCGCTTCTGAAACAGACTTAAATCACAAGAAACCACCCCGTAAAATAAGTGTCCTTTGCGTTAATGAAGATAAATGTGAACACTACGTTGTCACTCTAAAAAGAAAAATCACCGTTACGTCGGTGGTTCGGATCTAGTTATACAATAAACCTTTGTACTTAGTGTGTACACTAAGCTATCACTCCGTGAAGGAAAAATAATGTTACTTTGTTGGTAAGTAACTAGATTCCTTAGTTATATTATATTGCGTTTACTGTCTGATTCTATACTACGTGAAGAAACGGTACCGTTACTTTAATGGTATTGAGGTCTAAGGTTCCAGTAAAGCGATATACTCAGGGCTTGTACTATTTTATCACTCAATGAAAAAGTTAACCGTTACTTCGATGGTATGAAACTAGGTACTTAGTAAACCGTTCTGTGCAGTGCGTTTATTATGTTATCACTTATGAAAAATCACCGTTACTTTGGTGAACTAGGTACACTGAAACCATTATATTCACGAGGTTTACTGTGCTTTTAGACCGTCAGTTAATATTGTAAGTACTGTTTCATTAGTTGTGAGGAACCAGTTTATCGAAAACCATTATCTTCTATGAGTATGTTTAAACGGTTAGCACAATTAATTGTATTTGTTCACTCCTACAAGCTCTGAAAGCTAATAGAACAATCTATTAATACTAAAATTAGCTCAGGATGTACTTGATTCATTTAGACCAACAATTTATGGATGATGCCGGAATTTACCATAACACTGTTAAATGAACTATTCTACATAAGTATACTTTTAAACTAATTGTGCGTTTAATAATGTCTCGCTTATTTCTTAAATATTTCATCAAAGTGTTTTTAAAACCATACTACGTTCTTTAGTACCAAAATACTTTAATATACAAAACCTGATTCAAGAGTCGTAAGACTTTATCTAACAAGATCCAAAACGATTATTCGTAAAAGAACATAATTTTTCATAAATAACAGTTTTTCATGTAATTATTTGACTTTTAAGTATAATTTTTTAATATGATGAAACGTATCGTTTACTACTTGTCCGTAAAGCTCATTTCTGGTGCTTCAAATTCCTTGCTCGATTTTATCTCTCACTTAAACACGATATAGTAACGAAATATATTATCTAATTTTCTATTTTTTAGCCTGCGTTTCTCACATACTAATACTTGTCTTGAAAGGCTAAAATAAGTACGTTTGGTACAATCTTCTTACTCGGAGCTTCGCCCAAAAGGCCTTTAATGAAAACTTACCATGCTCCATTTCCATGACGACTTTATTTTAGCACCGAGAGTTTTTCAAACGAATCATTGTGTTACTATACATATAGCAATGCAGGTTTTCACCCTATTTTATTTTCCAGAAAAGCAAAGTACACTTGTAACTGTGAGAGCTACAAAATGATAAATTGCTATTGACATACGTTATAGGTATGCTATGTATTAATTGTTGAGAGTACTTTAACGCTAAACTTAAAGTTATACACAAATAACCTTAGTATATAATTTGGAAAGAACGATCAGATTACCTATATATTTACTCTGTACTCCAAATAAATCTTACACCTTCATTTTTAGAAAGATTTAGGATCTCCAAAACTAGGGTTAGCAAGGAGGTTCCAACTTCTTACAAACACGCTTTGAGTTACTCTAAACTCTTATTTTCTACTCTTTACTCTTTACTCTTTACTCTTTACTCTTTACTCTTTACTCTTTACTCTTTACTCTTTACTCTTTACTCTTTACTCTTTACTCTTTACTCTTTACTCTTTACTCTTTACTCTTTACTCTTTACTCTTTACTCTTTACTCTTTACTCTTTACTCTTTACTCTTTACTCTTTACTTTACTCTTTACTCTTTACTCTTTACTCTTTACTCTTTACTCTTTACTCTTTACTCTTTACTAAAAGGCTTTGTTTCAAAGTTTCCAATAACTTTAACCAAGAGTGATTTCAGTTTGAATTAACCTTTTAGGATATTGTTTGAAATTTTACTTCCTAAAAATATCATATACAAAAAGAGTTGTCTCGCTTTAAAAAACCATATTATTAACAAAATATCATTTCTAACATTTTATTGATTTGACCAGGTTTGTCTTGAGTGCTGCTTTGCTTTCTACTGAGTAATAATTTTACGTAGTACAATTTTCTACATCTGTTGGGCCAATTCCTTTTGTGTTCTCTAACCACAAATTAATATTTATTACTATCAAGAAAATTGGATTAAACCAATCAAAAACATGTAACGAAGTCATTAAGCTTGCGTAAGCGCCCGCGAAACACTAAACGCAATATGAACGCTGTATGCAAATTGCTCAACATATTATACTGTACTACAGCTCTCTGGGTCGACGGAGTTACAAGATCCTTCGATACATCTAAAATAATACAATAATTAAACTAAGCTCAATTTACTGAATAATTTACCTGAAAATTAGATATTGCTATTTGTATTACCTAGTTAACTTGAAAGAACGAAATACAGTAAAAACCAGTAAAAAGTCATGAAAGTAAAACGAAGCTATTTATGAATGCATCCTAACTAAAGAATAGTAAAGTTCAGGTGCAGGAGTTTATGGATCAAAAACATTATGGTGATTTTTACTAAATAAACTTATAAAAGCTACTTGAGTGTTAAGTGTTACAAGAAAGACAGGAATTATCTTTGTGCGACATATTAACTTATCGTCCGTGTTGGGAGTTCGACTGATATAGTGAATTTACTTACTAATTTTACTTCCGGATTAAAGAAAAATAGGAACCGAGATTGATAACTAAGCTAAGTAAAGTTTTGTCAGTTTTATTTTGGCACAGATAAATATGTTTTGACGGTGGGCAAAGTATAAAAATAAGGAAATAAATATAAGATTATTACGAACAGAAACTATTAGAAATTGCATGAAACCACATTTTACTCGTTGTTTTCTAGGAAGAGACACTCTCTGGGGGCAAACACCTCTATTGAAAACTGTTTGTGTCATTAGCTTGCACTAATACACAAACTTATTGCAGTGTTGTTTACTCCATGATCATAAGCCATAATAAAATACATTGGATACCATCAATGTAATTAATCATTTTGTAGGTCATCAGTGTTTCATACTGTTAAATATTGATACAGGAAAAAAGTAACAAGTTCCTAACCAAAAGAGCAAGTAGTATGTTTTATATTTGTTGCAAAGAAAGATTATATGCTATAGTACAAAATATAAATTACCTTGAGATATTTCTCCTAACTATACCCCATCTAAGATTAGCATATTCGAGTAGCTATCCACAAAAATAAAAATTCGAAATTGACAAGTTCATCTTAATCAATAATTCTTAAGTAAAATAACAGCCCAAACATTAATTTCCTTAATTTTTAAACGATTTGAATAGTTCCAATTGTTTTACAAACTTTTTTGCCGTTTAGTATTATATTTAAAAAGCCACATCTCTTTAAGCTATCTATCTATAGTGTCTTACAGTCGGCGCACAGCACCGAAATACCATATGTCACTAATATATCCACTGTTGGCTCAAATTTGAAAATTTAACAACCATTTTACTGTCTTCATTATATTATAATTTTTTAAACCTTAACTGCCTATCTCCATAGATCTAAGGATAGTGTGGTCCACTAGGTACCGTGGGGGCATTAGTCACTTAGACTGACGTGAGTTGTCCGCTCATGATCTGACAGGAGTCGCCTGCCTCTGGCTTCGCTCCAGCAGTCTTTGCTTTACTGGGTCACAGCATTAATCTTTAGCTAACGTGCCGGCTATATAAAGGTACTATGCACCATGTATGTATGTACTGTTTACTGTTTATAGAGGGAGAGAGCAATACTAAACAAAACACACCTCAATAACTCAGTTTACACAATCTATAGATAAAGCTGAAGAATGAAGACTAATAATTTAAAAATGTAAAACACAAATATAAGTCCCCAACAAGGATATTCCAAGTTAAGCAGAGTATAGCTTGAACACGTGCACCCAATTAAGTAAGAATGGCTTAAAAATCAATCTTAATTAGAGAGTATTGTGCATTTTATCATGATTAGTGGAAGCTGACCTAGAGATTAGCAAAACGATTTGCTCAGCTTAACGTAGATGAGAAAGAAATAAACCGTGGTGATTGGCTACAAAGTATAAACAAACCAATTTAATATACATTACCCCTAATTGGCTCTTTGAATGTTTTTGCACGTTAAGGAATCAAGATCAGGTACATTAATACGAAACTGTCGAATCACTGTCTTGTGGCTAGCCAGTGTCACCTTGGCTATTCGTGTCACTCCTAGAGGTTTGTCAACATGACAGTCCGACCAGACGTCCTAAACGTTGTACATTTCCTAATATTCAACCTGACAAGGGTAATATGGAGAAGGAAAACAACTTATTCTAAGCTATTTCCCACAAGAAAGTCACGAATATAAATTTTATCACTATATTCTCCCTATTTCTTTACCTACGGTACCACAATTTTCGTCCGCTTCTAAAATTTACCAATAAAATTACTAATTTAACATGTTCCAATGAAACTCATTGTGAGGAATCTTGAGGAGGACATTGTTTGTTATACGGCTGACACTTGGCAGTAATTACGTTCCAATTACCAGTAACAATGAAGGCGTTTCAGCGTTTGAGAGAGAGAGAGCTGTAATTGATATTGTTGTCCCGAGGTACAGGTCGAACAACTCTAATGGGACAACCTGGGGATATACAGGGTGGGGAACAATCACAGGAATTTAGGTCACAGAGGATTATGGGCGTATCCCACCTACTTATACAGAAGCTGGATAACAATTTGACATGAGTTGAAAACATTTTTCTGTTCGACATGGATATGTCTAAGCTCTGGGAGTGGGGTATTGTTAATATGCAGACGCAATAAGTGTAACAAAAGTTACGTCATATACGTACATACGTCATACATACGTACATGGGAACTTAAAACACTCCCATTTGGATCTGGGGTCAACTGAAACGTATGTTGAGTTGGTCAATTTAAGTATTCACTAATAAAATATTGGTTTAACAACTGAGATTGCTATTAAGTGTAATTGTTTCATGTTATCAATATAATATTACTAATTATCTACTTCAGTTTAGTTTTTCATTAGTTTTGACCTTTTGACTAGACCCATATTTATTAAAAGATGTTCTAAATTTAAAATAATTCCAATTGAAGCATGAATAAGATGTAAATATTAACAAATAACAGGGTACGGTTCTTCTAAGCTAAACTTATAGCTATATGTGATTAGTAATGAGATGTATTCAATACTAAATGAGTCTAAAATTACGTTCAGTTGCTGTACATAATTGTGGAATAATTTCATGGATGGCGTTTATGTGGAGATTAACATGTTCACTGATTAACAGGTAATTATCCTTCCGCAATTGCAACCCTGAAATGATTCCTTGCCTTAGTACTTTTCACAATATTTTTAAAAATTTTCAAAAGGGTGTGGAGTCTTTTTATCTATACTTAGCTCACATACACCTTTGGACGTATTGACCAATGATAGGGGTAAGCCAACCCACTATTAGGTGGACAGTTCCTTATCGACAACTCCGAGATCCGAACTGACTAATTCAAATTCAACACCAAATTGTTTATTTCTATATTTATTTGTATGTCGTGTTATTTGATACAAATACAGTAATTTCAGTTAACAGCTTTGTCAGCGTAATAAACGGTATCAGTGGACCGATACATACTTACTCCTTAATAAATTTACTCCTTTTTTTTACTCCTTTTTTTAAATTTAAAAAGACAATCTGTAATGAAACTACCATGTTCTTCAAAATTTATCTAAATAGTATTTAATAATTTATTGTTTCAAAAATAATCATCCCATTCCTGAAAATAATAGCAAGAGACACAATGTTAATTTGATTGTTTGAATTGTATGAGGGGAAACCCCCCTGCCCGAAATACCAAGCTTTTTCTAGTAGGTTTTGGTGGGTGATTAGACCTGACGCTTCATACCAGGTTTCGTGGAAAACGGTTGGAAATTTGATTAATATTCTCCATAAAAATAACATTGGATGCTTTCAGACAACGTACTGCGTTTACACGGACAGTAAATTGAACTTTTCTCTAGAGCCGTTAGTTGTAGACAAATAATTCTATTCTAAATACTAATTAGTTTAGCTTTTTAAGCTTGTTTCAATGGTGTCAGACAAGTTATACTTTACTTTTATTGTTTTCGCTGAAAATAAGAAAATTTTATTTTTTTACATTTAAAAGCCCATAACTTTTAAACCGTCATTTTTACAGACATGCGGGTGGTGTCAAACTATTTAATACTCTGTGCACTATAAACTATCGAATTTTAATCAAAATCGTTACAGCCGTTTTTAAGAAATTTTGATTTTCACGTTTTTTAAGGGTTTTTAGGGGTGAACTACCCTTAAAACTCCAATTCAAAAACACACCTGAAGATGTGGTGTAATACACAAAAATACGAGCAGCAAATCCCCTTAAAACAAAGACATTTATTGAATTATAAAACATCCTTGATTTTATACCTATTTAATGTTATTTACCTTTAGTAAATAACATTGAGGTCAGTTATATCTCTTATGCTGTACGTGTTTCAAATAATTAAAATAAATTAATCATTTGAATCACGTCCACTATAAAAATATAATTGACACCTCAAGGACATTTACCAAAGGTAAATAATTAAATAAAATCTACGAAGGACTTCTGTGCACCAGATACTTCTTTATCAAGTTAAAGGCCTGAGTCTCGATAAACTTCCTCAACTCCCTCTTGAACTGGGCTTTTGATAGACATTCCTAGACCTTTTGGGAGAAAATATTAAAACCATGACTGGGACGTTGGCGACGTCCTGTTATACAGCTAGAGGTCACGTATTGTGGATAGTTGTGAGAGATGGTCGGTGGATGTGGTGTTCTCTTGTGTGGATTAACGTCCACACTATTTAATACTACGTTAATCCGTAAAGCCTATCCTCATAATTAGACCAATTCGTAATTAAGAGGCCGTATTCGGATTCCACGTTAAACTGTAGGTCCATTATTTGCCATCGGCTGTTGGGCTATTAATTAACAGTCCTGTCTAAGGAACATATCAGCCTTAGTCAGTAACAAGACTACAAGATCGCGCCACAATCACCCTACACTCAATCCTCATTCATAATTAATTGGTTTAAAATACCTCCATTGTAGTATGGTTGCCATTTCAATGATCTGATCTGATCTGATCTAACAATCTTTTTACCACTGTAATAATTTCTTTTTAAAATTTTGCAGCCATGTGAATTGAAAAAAGTAAGTGCTCATCTCTATTAGCTCCGTATGATTGATTTTTTTGCGTGAAGATATAATTTGGAAGGTACAATGAGAATTTTATTACGGATAAATATTTCGTTACATGTATGGGACTAGCGCAGTCCAAAGATCCGTCTTAAGACATTTTCTTGGACATAAATAAATTTAACCATATATGGAATAATCTAGCGTCCCAGGATACAATATCACATAGAAATATGCTTTCAAAACAGCTTCTATAAACGTTAGGTTAGACTTCTAAGCTAGATATGTCCTTCAAGAGGTTAATGACATAGGCTGCTGAGCTTAATCGCTGAGTGTTGTTTGTCCTAGACAGCCTCTTTAATAAAAACACCAAGAAAAACTTGAGATTTAAACATGATACGTGACCAATTCAGCCACCAAATAAATTAAATTATGCTAAATTAGTTTAGACTTCAATAATAGAAAACGTAAACATAAAAATACTTTGGATAATCTATTAATGGATCTTTTGTTGTTTTTTGTAACAAATTTTGTATTTTTGACTCACATTGTGTGTGGAAAAACAAAAATAATTACTTTAATGACTTCAGAGTGTTTATATAAAATGCGCAATAGATATCAAAATTCTTGAATCAAAAGTTTTTGAAAGAAATTTTCATAAAGAATATTTTATCTTTAAATTATAAACAGTTCAATCATTTTTGGTAGAAATAATTTATTGTTGTCGAATTTTCTAACAGCTAAACACGTTTCCCAGTTATGCATATTATCAATGCATTTATAAATTTTTGTTATTTAACTGATATAAAGTTTAAAAGTAAAAAAATATGTGAAAACTTCAACTTCATGATTTATGTTGTCTCACTACATTTCAGAAACTAACATTCATGATATTTATCTTAAAATCGAATCACTCTAACACGTTCTAGGTTCATTCTGACTTAAAACTATGTTTTTACTCTAAAAGCAAAAGCTTGTTCTGTGGATTAATTCTCTTTCTACATTGAAGTGTATAATTATTAGTTGCATGGCTTGGATAAGGGGCTTAATGAAAGTCCCACCATGATGGTTATCAGCTCCCTAAATTGCTAGAATTTAGATGGCTGATAGTACATGTCATTAAAAATAATAACAGTGGATATACACATTTTTGCCTAATTTAATTAGTTTTAACTCACCTTATCACTCAATTTTGGAGCCTAATAAAATGATTTTTTGAATTAAAGGACACTTTTGAAAGTGAGGTTTAGGAAAACATCTTCATTAAGTTCTTGACCTATAAATCTTATAAATACATAAAAAATACTGATTACTATTTTGAATTACGTTTGATATAATGTAAATAAAAATACATTCTTTTTATGAGTCACTTTTTCTGATTCTTTTTCGTGTATACGTAAGAAAATCCGACCATGCATTATTAAAAATTTAATGACAACTATAAATTTAGTACAACAGTTTATTGATTTTATACAAATAAAAAATATGCTTTAGAATATTTTTGAGCATTAGGTCAAATATATAAGTGTATGCCTAATATTTACCACGAAACCAATATAAGTAACACTAAATCAGAGTGGGTTTTTAACATGGATATGTCTTAGCTCTAGGGGGTGTTGGCAATTCGCGTGACCAAAATTTTAAACAGTGACATAATTTGGTTAGTGACTTCATATGGTTAGTATCGTCATAGTTTGCTTATAAGAACAGCTGTTTAGATGGACTTAAGAAATCTCTTTGGACATATCCTCTATCTAACATATTTCCCACAGTGAAGTAAATACACACATTTTAAACTTGTAATAACTATCTAAACATCGAGTTGTAAAGAGCGATGCGTAACTTTATATCCAACGAACAATATTCAATATTTCAATCACCTAGCTATAAATAGTGTTCCAATACTTTAAGCATCACTGACCTCAAATCCTATGAATAACACATGTTTTGGGTGGAAGGGGACAAAATGTGCCGATTCCTATTTGAAAGCCCAAAGCCGAGGGAAGGGAGATATTCTAGCTAGCAGTTTCTTCAGCTTTTACCCCAGATTGCAATGCTTTCTCTATAGAAAAATAGATAAAATAAATAAATAAATAAATTCTTTATTCATCAAAATTTTTACAATTACACAAGAAACATCTACATCAACACAATCACATCTACACACATCTACACAAGAAATCAACATCTACATCCATATTAGTCAATTAGGCGTTATATTTTGCCCTAAATGAGGTTATTTTATTCCCCTCGGGTTTTCTAGCTTTTTACTTTTACTTAACATTTTTTAGTTGAATTTGAGCCAGCCCTAAAAAAGATAAAGAACCAGAACACTGTAAGTATTTAAATGAATTTTTTTCCTATTTAAATACCATACTAGGTTTGCTTACACAATTAGTGTAATGTTTAAGTTTGCATACCCCTTAGAGTCATTAGTGGTGCCTTGGGGAATTTCAAATATATATAATATCTAAGGTTTTTGTCTGCCTTAGACATATTGTGCTAAACTAAACTATCTGAAAAAACTAATTTTTAACATTATAAAATATATAATAAAAAGATTGTTCTATAATTTGAACCTAAGATCAGTCCTTTGCTCATGAAATGGATGGTTTTAAATAACAACAATGGAAATATAATAAAATATTGTTTAATATGTACATTTTTACATCGTACCATAACTTTGGCTTCAGGTAAAAGGTAAAAAATCTATAACACTAATGTTATTTTTACATTTATCATCAAGTACCATTATCCTTAGTTTACTAGACACAAATCACGATTGCTACAGCAGCTAGTTAGTTTAATGATGTTGACTCAATGTCAATTGTGAGAACTTGGAGAACCTCTTGAAGAGTGTCAACAAGGGATTCACCACGACCGACACATGAGTAATTATAAAAAAAATGTTCTAATCAATTCGCATCTGGGAGATTAGTTTGCCAATTGACTGAATAGCTCTGCAGAGAATTCTGTGAGGAATTCACCCGAGTTCAAATCCAACGGCACGCCACAAGCTAACGTAACAAACTTGATTTATAACTTAAAATCTAAATGTATGTGATCCTTTCACCAACTACACCAAGTCTCACTGGATTTCATGAAATATGATTTTTGATTTATGATGTTTTGAGTTCGTTAGTAAAATAACGCTCTTAACTAAGTCCGCTAGTTCTCTCCTAAAGCGATGACTCCATCAGGATCGATATGTAAAGACATATGTTAATCTTAATGAATATCACATATAGACCTAGTAGCGTAGGTATTGGGAGACGCCAGTACTGACTTTACTGCCCACACTGGAAGGGTCACAGACTGTACCGGAGATGAGGGCATCGGCTGGAGCGAAGAATATCCTGAAGTTGACATCCCTGAAGTCCAAGGATGCCTCGAGGTGGACAGGCATCCTGTCGGAGATCGCCCAAAGGGTTCCGGTCCTGTCCACTCTGACATCACTAGGAAAGATGAGTCCCACATCGTCCTTAGCAACCACCGCCAGGTTCTCCTTCTTGTACGGCTTCCTGGAGTCCCAACATCCAATGGCGTTCTGATCAATCAGGTTGAAGAACATGATTCCGTTCTGGTCGATCACCTGAGACGTCACGTGACCACCGGGTCCTCTAGAAGGCAACACAGAAAAGTCGTGGTAGCTTTCATCCTTCTTCTCCTTATTCCTGAGTATCTCGGTGGATACGTAGAACTCCCTGTTGCTGGCCAGAGCGTGGAAGAATAGTGTTTTGAACCCACTGGGCTGCGGCGCGGTCAACGCCATACCGAAGATACCCTCGGCGGACCACTGGAAGTTGATTCCTCCGATGTTGTAATCCCCGGCGAGAGGGTCGGGGAAGAAGAAGCCATGCTCGATCCTCCAAGAGTCGTCCTTCTGGAAGTCGTAGACTATGAGACCGTAGCCCAACTCGTCAGAGGCGTAGACAAACGTGTCGTCGCAGGTCTTGCCGACATCCACGGCGATGTTAGCGATGAACGTGTTGGCGTTGATGTCATCGTCCTTCAGTTGGTACTTCCGGATCCTCCTGTTGGTGTGGAGGTCGTACACGTGGTACGCGTAGGGACATACTTGCTGAGTTGTGTTGCCTGGAAACAATATACGTGATTACTAGATTTCTATCATATTTATTCACCTTTAGATAACATTAGATAATAATACAAAGTAAGTTTTCTTCGTTTTGTGTCTCTACTATGATAAAACAATTTTTCCATATCGAAAATACATAATTATATATTTTTTAATAGGTAGCTCTTATTTCAATTTAGTCAATGCTAATTTTTAACAATTTCTGAAAAAATGTCTGAAAATAGCATGCCGATTACAAATTCCCTTCGAATTACACAGTCTAATTATTTCTACTCAGTAATACCTCTGTAGACTTTAAAATTTAATTTAGTTATATGTTATGATTCCAGCATACAAATTTCTTAGTTGCTTCTTCCTAAACTGAACTGTTACACTCATTAATTTATAATATTTTTAAGTTAAATACCAACTATTGCTATTGCTACTAAATCTATTTATTAATCACGTGGTCACTATTTATTTGGTGTCCTCGATTTGTATTCTCTTGTTATATATGTGAACATTTTTTAAATTTTAGAACGAAATCTGATAGCTATAAACAAAGGAATTTAAATTTTAGGTTTTCGTGTTGTATTTTAACAATTAGTTTAGTCATATTTAATGTTTTGCAAACGATTTTGTATCCAACATTTGTTTATTGAAGTATATTTTTATTTCATTCTGTACATGCGTGAAAAGAATATCTAATTTGAAATACGTTGATTTCCTGTTATACGAGAATACAGTATATTTAACTTTACACGTATGTGTTTGTATTAAGGATTTCTGAAAACATAGCAAAAAATAAAAAAGATTAACCTATTTATAATATTTCTCCACCTCCAATATTTGTTCCCTTACCAATGCCCACAGTCCCAGAGTCCAGCACCCAGAGTCGATCACACTCATCAACCCGGATACGGTAGACAGTGGTTAGAGCGTCGCAGTCGTCCACCTTGTTGCTCTCCCAGTCAGGGTACGGGATCAGACGGGGCTCGTCCACTGGGGCAGAGTCCACCGGCAAGTAGTTCAAGGTTGCAGGTACACCTAGAAAACCCACACAGTTTAAATAAAAGTCGCGTATCACCTCTCTTCAAAAATGTATTATTTAATCATTAGAGTAAATCACCCTTCTTTTATGTATTGAGGACATACGTCAAGCTCGGTGCTGACCCAGGGGTTATCTAGCTGCATAACAGGGCTGATGCAATAGTGCAGGGCCATTTACGGAGAGCGCAGGCGCGGTGACAACGCATGCGCATTGCACACTGTCGCTACCGGTCAACGCTCGCTCCGCCACGCGCCAACACAACCACTAAACGGCCAAGTTCAACCCGTCGCACGTGCGCGCTCCATCGCTCTACAGTTCCAGTTTTGTAACTATTGCACTCAATATCCACTTCCCACCGGCAAGTTCGCTAATGTTTTCACATTACATTACCGTGACTTTCACACGACTTTCGCGCAGTTAGTGAAGGGTAAACTTACGATTGAATGGTTACAATGTTCAGAAAGCATGGTTTGCGAATTTGATGGTGATTATTGTTTATGAAATATTACTTGACCTTCACACTAAACTTTAAAAGTGATACACAAACTAGTAATTTAATACCCAAACTAATTTTCAAATCCTTAAAATCACAGTCGTTTCAGTCTTCTAGTTTTTCAGTAAGGAATAGTTTTAATTATTTTTTTTTAATTGAACAACATTTGTTGATCATGTTGAATTTCATTAAAATTTGGTTATGTGAACATATAATGTGACATACATTTTATTATTAATATTGTTTAAGAACCTTTGAACAACGTTTTATTTAAAATAAAATGAAAACACCTGGAGTGACGAGAATTACAGTCTAGTCATATAAAAATATGGAGGTGACATTTCCAATTATAAAGGAGTAAAACCTTTTTATTTTACTATTGTAGGGCTCTAAGGAACGTTATAGTTCGTGTATAATGAAAGTGTTGTATAAACCTTTTCAGTTCACGTAGTTGATGCAAGAGTTTGAGATCAACATAAAATCAAGGTACAGTACTAATACCTTGTGGATTACTGTTGTCTTCGATTATTAAAAGAGATCTCAATCACATGTCTCGATAGTTTAAACACATTTTCATTAAGGTAATATACTACATTAATCCTATTCACGTCATCTACCAGAAGCATTAATAAGTTATCGGGAATTAGACATTATTCAAATACCTGATAATACACTTGTTTGCTTCACATAACTAGTTTCCACTCATATGCAATGTGTACTTTTCCACTTCACATAAACAAGGCTACATATGGTCTTCTAAGAACTTCAGAAACACTATAGCGTGAAGAGCAGACACGACACTGCAGGGGTTCGATTCCACTAGTATATCTCGTGGGATAATCTTGTTTCACCTAATGGTTGACGACTCTATAATAACCTATAATTTGAGGTGTGAAGCAAACTAGTAAATTACAACATAGTCCTTAATAAAATTTGACATTTTTTCAAAAACTAAAATGTAAGGTTGTTTAAATTCATTGCCTTTTATATTTTTCATACAATATTTTCAATGAACCAAAAATGTTTTAAGATATTTTTATATGAAACGAGAAGCAAAATTATTGTGAAGAACAATGACCACGTGTCCCTAGCTCCGTGTTTCTGTTACACACGAAACACACATGAAAATTATGAAAGTCACTCACCATGACCACGAGGTTGTAGCTTCACTCGTTGTCCAAACGACCTACTTATTCCACTATAATTAGCGGTCAAAACAGTTTTTTATCAAAGATTTCCTGCTCCAGATAACTCTGGTTATATCCGTGGTTTTCGCAGAAGCTATGACCCAACGGAGCTATTAGCTGATAGGTGGAAACGGACATGCAATTTCGTTATGTCAGCTCAACCAATTAAGATTCTCGAGTGAGACACGCGTGATGACGTCATGGGACCTGCGATGCGCATGCGTTGTAACGGAGCTGCTTTTACGCAAGCGCACTAAACCCATTATAGTCGTTGCGATCACTCGGCACTGCGTTGCCCTATCTGCACGAACGAGTTACTTGACATCGGATTTTTACTTCGCTAATTTTATGTTCACGTCTGACATTTGCTGTGGTATCTTCCAGGACATATTAGTTTAACATTTTCTGCTTTTTGTCACTTGAATAAGAGGAGATCTCTTACTGCAAGAGAAACCTCAGTCAAAAACATCCTTATATTTTGACTATTATTTTCAGTCCATCCATATCATAATTATTATTGGTGTATAAGGTTTTCTTAGCATTCGTAATTTGTTTGGTTTTTAGTAAAAACTGTTCATTTTTAGTTATTTTAATTCAAATTAAAATGCAGTTATTTTACCCAATAACTTAAAACAGTAATCTGACTATTCATATAAATAAAAGTGTTTCCATAGATTTTTTTATAATCTATATAATTTTAGTCCACAATTATTGAAATGATAGTTTGCTTAGTTAATTTATTTTAAACCACGACTGAAATTTTTTTTGCTTTATTTTAATGTTTTTCCAATATCTGTATAAAAACCCTAAAACTTCAGAGTTGAGTAAATTTACTCAAATGTTAAATTAATTACAAATTATATTTATAAACTCGAATTACCTAATGAAAACACTACACGCAGATCGAACAATTAATTAGGTGTATGAAATTATATGGCAGAAATGAAAATGTAATTATTACAATTAAAAGAAAAACAACGGTAAATTGTTCAAATTAAAATGCGCAAATGATTGAGCAGTGGTTATAGCTTTCGCCAATAAAGGGAAACGCCCACACTAATTTAGTTAACATCAGAGTTCATTGTGGTGTGAGATTGGATTTA
Source organism: Nephotettix cincticeps (assembly GCA_023375725.1). Lineage (NCBI taxonomy): Eukaryota > Metazoa > Arthropoda > Insecta > Hemiptera > Cicadellidae > Nephotettix > Nephotettix cincticeps. Next base: position 50,562,314 of record CM041790.1, on the reverse strand, counting down.
GTTTATGGGATGGAATGTTTATTCGGTTATTATATGAGATGGAAGTTGGAAGTTTTGGCGACATGCTGGAAAACAACTGGTTATTACAAAGTATATTCATTTATCGATAAAAATATTGTCAACAATCTACGTTTACGAGACGAATATTTATTGTGAATATTGAATAATATTTTAAATTGGATTCACTTGAATGATTCAAATGAATTAATAATATTAACACTTGACAGACAATCCTCTAAAAAAATCAAATAAAAAGTAATGTACATTTTCCATCGTTTTGTAATATAAGGAATTTCCAATTAATTTGGAATATTTCGATATCTCTTAATTTCCCTATATTCATTTCTATGATTATAATACTTTTTGTGGTTTAATCAATTATTTTATTTTACATAATACTTATAAAAGTTAAGATAAAAAGTTTTACTTGGAGATCAAAAACCCTATATCACAAAATAACACAATTTCAGGGTTGTTTTTGGTTTAATTTTCCATTTTAAATAATATTTTGAAACGAACTTATATATATGTTGATAACTAATGGAACCTTAAATACTTAAATTCGGTGAATACAATTTAGAAATCAAACTTTTTAAGTGTAAACATTCTTAAAAAATTTCCCCAAAAGGAGAAGAACGGAATGGTAAGAATTCGCCCAAAACATTTTTATTTAACGAACGACAATCGCGGAAGCTCCATATATACCTGTGAAATGTTGAGTTATTTGAATCTGAACGGATCATAAACGTATATCTCGTTAATTTTTAAAGCTATAAATTATAATATTTTATAGGCATGATTATGAAACATCTAAATATTTCGACTTTCGAGATGTGGCCACATGCCAACTTCAAATTATGAAACCACCTTGTAAGTAAAAATGAATGATATACATATCTTATGCAAGCTCTAACCTGTCTTGCATCATAACAACTCACGCATGAATCCAAAATAAATAAGAACCGTTACTTCCCCTGAAAGTGCTGAGAGGGCTGAAATCCCTAATGATAGGTTTGTCCCTTATCTAATTTTGGATTTCATTGTCTTTCTTCATACGGGATAAAATTAATGTTTCGGAAAACTTCAAGGTTATCGTTTTCAAATCCCTAAATGATGTGATGAGGAAGCTATTTTGTTGATCGGTCTTAAAAACTCATCGCTTTAGAGTATAAGATACACAATAAAATTACGTGACAAAATATCACTGACTTCCCGTCTAAAATAAAACTTCTTACATTACTATAAAAAACATGTTCAGGCCACAGAAGTGGGATTATTCACTTCCGCTGGGCACTAACTGCACTAGGGCCCTTCACCTTCCTCTTGCTTATGACCAAATGAGAACTTGAGAATAAAAATATATCCTTTTTAATCACTGAAAAATATTTCTAATCAATACTAATACTTTAAACCTCTTGAGAATTTTAATGTACGAGAACCTTGGAAATCCGAATTTACTTTAGGCACATTTACGAACTTTTGGTACTTATTTGTATCTGTATCACCTTTATGTATCCTGGCAAAATGTTTTTACGGTGAAGTTCTCCATTCTACCATAGAATCCTCTATGTTCCCATAGGTACATCTATGAACTGTGGAAACATCTATGTACTTTGGGAATATATATTTACCTGTAGAACCTCCACGAAACCAAGAGAAACTTGTGTTTGCTAGACAATTCTATATATCTTGGTCAATCTCAATGTACCTTGTAAATATCTGAGTATCTTGGGAACTATGTAGCTCACTTCTGTGTACTTTCAAGTATACTTGCATTGGTAACCTCTATAGCCCCACACTTTGAAAACCTCTTTGTACATTGGGGTCGTATGGGTACCAGGGGATTTAATACTGTATAACATCAAGTTTTGGGACCTTTGTACATATGAAATTTATTTACCTTTATATTGTCTATTATAGATGTCAAATTTACTTGATGAGCCTGATGCACATTTTGTCATGGTGTGTTGCATCTCCAAGGAGCAAAATGTTTTTACTTTGTCTAAATCATTAATAATGAAACTGTATATTGTGTAGTTAGTATATACATTATATATTTTAGTATCTATTTTGCGGTAATTCCAGCATGCTGGTCACGCGATATAACCGCCGCAATGAACCATAGGTATACTTATAGTGTACTTAGTGATTTAATAGAGATATAATTAGCGATTTTCAACAGTAAAAAGAGCTTTTATACCTTTTGAATATAATTCACACCGTGGCGAATGTGCATCAGGTTTATCAACTACTTTTGATACCTACAAAGTAAGGTAGATAAATTTCATTAACCTAGGGTATAACTATGTATGTGGAGAATCTGTATGAACTATGAAGCCTCTACGTACATTGCAAACTACTATGAAAACCGAAAATCTTACCTCCAGCCCACCGTGGAACAGAAATGAATATCTTATCCTGCCACAGCTCGATGCCCACTGGCAGGTTGTTCTCGGGAATGTACAGCCCCTGGGCGATGGCTGCGAAACGAGCTTCCTCACTGGGGAAGGCGTAGTCTACGAACCTCCAGCGGAACCTCTCCACCAGGTTGTTGGTCTTGGAGGGGTATCCGACGGGGACGGCGCCGTATCCAGAGGACGCGGTGTTGGCGAGGGGTGGCATCTCCTCGAAGATGGGCTTGCTCACCGGGGCGGCGGCGTAGCTGGGCAACTTGTTGAACGAAGGGTAGCTTCTGTCTGGCTCGAAGCGACCGTTACCGCCAAAAGGTGGTCCGAATGCGGATTTCCCGCCAAAACTGGGGTCCACCGAGTAACCATAGCAGCAAACTAGAAAATCCACAATTTCGTTAATAACTCATGCAATTATATTATAATTGCTATGAGATAATAATAATTATTCTATTTTCTAAAAGAGTAGTACAAAATTCGTTTGCACGGGTTTAGATTCAATTGTGAGTGGTTCCTTAAAGATAAAAAAACTATTTAATCCCAAATATTTAGTACTTTGTTTTTATGTTTGAAACTTTTTCCTGATTAAAAAATGAATTTTTCATTTAATTTCATCATAAACAGTGGTACCACTGCCTAACCTTTGTATTTAATTGTTCTGTATAAGTACAGACCTATAGTGATTGAAAATTGAATTAGTTTACTTCCCTTTGGATAATAGCTTGTTTCATAGAAAGTTCTTAAGAGAATGTTTTCAGTTTCTTAGATGTCCTTATAACCATATGACGTCACCGTTTCAATCCGTTTGGTCTGTCAGATTGCCACCAAAACCCCCCAGAGCTGAGACGTATCCATGTCAATATTAGGTTTTTAAAAATACAGTATTTAATCCAAAAATATAATTGGATGTATACAAGTCATTTATTTCATAAAATAAAAAGTAGGCAATTTGAAGAGAATACATTACCGTTAGTCATGAAACTGTTTAGAGGTCTTGAAATGAATAACTTAGTGCATTACAGTTTAAAGGCGCGAAACGGGTTTTATACTTTCACTTAAATTGGATTTGAAAGTAAAACCTTATTGCATAAGACTAGTCAATGTAATTGGTAGATAGCTTTCTTTGGTCTCAAGTTGACCGAGACGATTCCATTGTATCGTAATAAATGTATCAATATAATGTATCGTAATCTTAATAAAATAATCGTACAAGTTACTCAGAAAAATAAACAGTGAAGTATTGCGTAAAAAATAAATCTCAGCGTTAAAAAATTATATATTTTTTTAATAAACGGTCCACTTATTTTATATACCGTTTAAAATCTCCTTTAACAATAAAAGTAATTTACTAATTGTAATTCTAACAATGTAACTACGAGGCTGATCATAATGCAACTCCATTTTGAACACAAACTCAATTTATAACGGAATATTGTGTTACCGAAACATATTTCCGGAGAGATAATATGCAGATAATTTTTATTTTATTTCCTGTGATTAATTTTATCAATGGTACAACAGTACTATTGTATTAGTGTAATTAAAACAGCTATTAACTATAAATATGGTCAGTAAAATTTGACAGATAATATACCTCATTTTGTAGTTCAACATTTTTTTGTTACATTTTTCGGATTAGGCAATTTTCAAACTAATCTAATTAAAAATATATCTTGGTGTAACTTCCTTACAAATACATTTAATTAACATAACCTATGAAATACATTACAATACCAAATATCAAATAAAATATGTCATCCATCTCCAACACTACTCCACCAATATCAGACTGTCAGGAAAGTTCAAGGGTCAGGTTATATTAGTTTTATGTGTAAAGACGCTACACAAACACAAATTTCTAATTGGATTCGTTTGAAAATGATGCAAGCCGAAACATGTTACAAAAATATAACATTGAACTGATTACTGTGATATATATTACCCTTTTAGTTTAATTACAGTTCGGGATGATTAAGATGCATTTTAAAAGACTTTGACTAATTATTTTAGTAATAACAAATCTCAAACGAAATCATAACGTATTTAAATGTTTGCAAATCCCCCCACAGTGCAGCGCCACGGTCTATTATTGTTATTCACATCGCAGTAACTGCTTGTGACCCTACAGAAGAGTCAGGCTTCAGACTGACCGAGATACGTGTGTAAAGAATATTAAATGTTTGTTTTTCACTATATTCTCTACTGAGCAGTCGTTTTCTTATTTGAAATTTGACGCTTTATAAGTAAAGGAACGTTTTGATATTACAGACCATTTTCACTTCATACTTACAATTTAATTTCTCCCCCCTGCATAAAAACTAAATTGTTGGCTAGGAAACATTTATTAAATGTTATCTGAAAGTAAAAATATCCGTTTAGATTCTCCATAAAGATGAAAAAGTGGATTTTAGACCTTGATTACGTCTGTTTTATGACACTTACCGAAGTACCCCACTCAGAATATAGTTTTATACAAATCAACAAATGATGTATATCATTGCCATGATACTTCATGATCTTCGGAAGAAATTCATTTTTGTTGTTAAAGCTATTTTTTAACAACTAATCCAAAACTTTCGGGTAAAAACTATTTACGAAAAAAATCAATATCAAAAATTAATTAAACTGTTTAACAAGTTTTATATGAAATATTAAAATTTTTCCATATGTTATTAGTATTATAAAACCTTATTTAGTACACAAAAATATACAGACAAAAGGAAGCTGTTTAAAATGTTATTCGTGTAAATTTTTTAACAGAATATTTTGTTTATTCAGAGAATAGTATTGATAAATTACCTAATTTGCAAATGCAATGCTGTGTAATATTATAATTTAGATTCGAACAGCAAATTATTAATATTTTTTAACTCTTTTGTCCCCTTAAACCAATTCAAATACTGGTAGACAATGAATTCATTTGCGGGACACTGTTCCTTATTCTTAATGTTAGAAAATTTTAATTTTTTTGGAACCATAAAGTCTTGTAAAACCGTGAAGCTTTGTTTTTATGTCTGAAAGTTGTGCTTCTGGAGCATACTTTGGCTCAAGGATTAAAAAATGTAATAGTATAAGTATTTTTATTATAATAATGGAAAAAATATTTTGGAAGCAAGAAGAAAATATCTTAAAATTGGACCCAGATATATTTTTGAAAAACAATATTTTTAAGTACGCTCCAAAAGCACACTTCATAGAAAAAGATATCAAAGCTTCAGCATGTAAGGTTTTAGGGATCAAATAAAATTTCCTAGCACAAGAAGTATACGGTATAGTTCCCCTTAACTCATTGGATATTGCATACATTTGTGTATACAATAAACGTACGAGTATATGTAAAGATCAATGACCAACCTGGTGGAACTAAAATTTAAACGACTTATAAGCTTTTCAATATCATTGTATGATATTTTTCAAAGGTTTTGGAATGTATTTCTTATTATCTATCGTTTATGGCATTTAATTGTCATGCACATGGATTTTTACATTACAAACGCTTTACACAAAAAGGATAAAATGATATTCAGAATGAAATCACAGTTTATTAAAGTAATTTATTGAACACTCTTAATTAAATAATTGCTTTTAAAGTCATTATGATATTCAATATACTGTATTATAAAAAGAGGAGAAAATAAGATTTTGATTAAGTGAGATTTTAGCTGTAAAGTAGGTTTGCTGTTATTTTTGTAATAGGCAGATAAAAAGGTCGACTTGTGATTCCCCCCGTATAGCCTTCTTCTTATAATTTATTTTATTTTTGGATAAATTCAATGTAATAATAAAACCGATTAATAAAAATTTAAAATTAACATTACTTTTTTTATTTAAATTAAATTAAATTACTTACAACGGAATTATAACGGCATACATTGATTTGGAAGATTTTTTTAGTTCCAAAAAATTTCAAAAAATACTTATAATTAAAGAAATTTTTTCGTATCAAATGAAGTCTTAATTGTTATACAAGAACATAATAGAGCTGACAAAACAATATAACTTTTTTAGATGAAAGAGATAACAGTTGATTTTCTACGCACTCTCTAAGTTCGAAAAAGGTAGGTATTAAGGTAGAAAAAATGGCAGTTACTTCACTAAAATGTATATAAAAATATAGCTGGGGACCTTAAAAACTCTAAATCAAGTTTTTACTGCAAAAAATACTTAACAAATTTTAAACATCTTTATTTTGAATACTGCAAAACATACTATCCAGGAAAAACTTTTACGTAAATTGTAAGCCTATATCTTATTACAGTCCATTATAGCTACTAACCTTAGCTTCAAAATTTCAATCACATATGGAATACACAAGCCTATTAAGATCTCGTAAATTTCAAAAATTATTGGTATTTGATATTGCAACAATAACAATTAAATATTATAAACATATTTCGGAAACATTATTTTTTATACTAGCTCCTTTGTATACTAATAAGGGTGTTTTCAGTCCTTTTACTTTAAATAGCAAAAGTTTAACGGTAGTTTAAGTAGTTGAAGACGACACGGACTAGTAACATTACGAACAGTTGTTTGGTGTGTAGTACGACAGCAAGTATTTATTTGTTTTCACCCAAAACCATTTCATACTGTTCCAAGAGTTCCAGTGACATAGTTTTATGAAACTTACTACCTTACTATTCGCAGTATAAAACTCGATTTAGTTTAATTTTAAAAATATATTGTTTTATACTTTAACAAGAGAATTTATCATCGGTTTCTTAATTATTAAGAACTTAATTCGTAATCAATGACAAATCCAAAAACCGTTATGTTCCTTGCTTTATGTTAAGTGTGTCTTTGTGGTGAGTTTAAAAAAATAAAGTTACACGATTTTTTCATAAGTTGCTGTATTAGTGAATTAGTTTTAAAGTGGGAAACCTGTCATCTTTATTGGCCAGTTTGTGAATCCAAAATAATGTTTTTGGAAATAAAAGAAAGTTTTATCAAACAAAAAACAAATGAGTGTTATTCAACTTTTGAAATGAAACGATTTAAACTCATTTAGATAGTTTTCAGTAACTTAATTTAAGGAGCTAAATTTATATTTACAAAATAGTTACAAAAACAGATATTTTGATTCCAGTTAGATAATAAATTGTTATGCCTGTTGAACTTTTTTCAATAGTGTTTTCAGTAAATTCAATTATAGAAAGCTAAAATCATAAAATCTATCAGTTATAGGACAAAAACATCTTTCTGTGTAATTTGGTGATTAATATTTATTTCAATTAAAAAAATAAATCGTTTACAATTTGTTCAATATTTTCAGTAACTTAATGTTAATAGACCTGAATCAAAAACATTAAATACCAGTTAAAAAATTATGTACGTGTTTAATTTTAAATACTTTTCAAATATATTTACACACATTTTACACAAACACTTCACTCGTACACATTTTGGACGAATTTTATTTTAAATAAGATGTAAAGATACGAGATTCCACACATTCAGAGCACCTTAGGGCTGTTATACTGTCCCAGTAAATTTTAATTTTTACCATTTTATTTTTTATCTTTATATTTTCACAGTTATTTCAAACGATCTGGTGTAGTTTTATAATTACTCATTCCAACGAATTTTTAGCTGAGTTATAGCCTAAAGTTATGTCAGGCTAGATTTTTCCCCACAAGCAAATTTCGTTTCCAATTTCCCGACACTACGTTTAGTTTTAACATTTACATCATATCTGAGAAAATAATTGAGATATGGATTTAAAAATATTTTTTATATATTTTTTGCATAACTTTTAGTGTGAGATGCTGGAAAACTATATTGAGATAAGAATAATTACATTTTTTTTTTAATTATGTCTTAAGGAATCATAGTTAACACACAAAATAAAAAAATTAAAAATTCGTAAATGATGAAAAGTATTTTTTATAAACGAGTATAAGTAATTTTTATTTATACTCTTAGGGCTTAAAATTTTTAATTAAATTGAATTATATATGTAAGAAAAATGAACTATTTTTCAAAACTATGAAAAATCATTTTCGATAAATCGGTCAGCGCCTTGATTTTTGTAAGAAATAGATTTCGTTAAACGTATAGCCGTAGCCACACTCACCTGCGAGACCCAGCACTGTAAGACATACTCCCCGTCCGTCCATGGCGCACTGTGCAGTGTGCAAGTCCACCTCTCCCCGGCGCTTATATACAACACCGGCCAGCACCACGGTCAAGGCTGGCGTCCCTCCAGGGTGGGACCAAATTTTGGAAACTACAAATTTAGCAATCATAGACGCAACAAGGTACAGTTGTTCACAAGTTTGTAGCTAAAAATACGTTTTTGACCTATAAACAGTAAATTTACATTAAGGGTACATTGGTGAGATGTTGTGGTTGAGCTCAATAACAACGTTAATCTTGGGTCAGCATCACAGGTCAACCGATAGTAGTAAAAAATATGTTTAAAAATAAGGTAGTTAGGAAAATAAAAATATAAAATATGTTATATACTCATTATAATGCAATATTCTTCTAATATTATTATTATTTAAAATCCATCCTGCAGATTAGTATGTTGAATGCGTTATTATAATTTTACGGTGTTTTTGCATATTATAAACAATAATGTATTAGATAAAGTTGAGTTTTAGCAACAAACATTTTTATTGTTTGTTCGTATATTCTGTAAAAAGTAATACGTTAACTTTGACCAGTTCTATTATCAAGCGTTAACAGTATTTTTATATTTAGAAATAATCACAACCTACAGAAACATTGTGTAGTGTTAAAGGGTCGTTAAATGTAATTAATAATTATTAATAACCAACGTCATATTCGATTTTGAACAATCTATGCTTATTGTAACTAACAATTAATTACGTGGTATAAATAGTGATTTTCCACCACACTGAGTATGGATAAAATTAATTTTCAATATCATCTGTGACTGTAGAAAGTAATTTTTCCGTTGCACAACTTAACAATTTTTTTTCAAAACAGGTGCTGTCGAGTGAAAGTACTCAACTATTTTCCTAACAGTGAAAAGGGAACGAATCAGATGATGTTGACGTCAATAACTGTTCGTTTTATGTGTTAAAATCGTATGTTTTCCAGTAATGAGCCTGATTACAGTAATTAATTTCATCGGATGGCCAAAATGCAGTCTTCTTTCCTAGAATCAATGCTGTTTAAATTACTTGTTCTAAGAACCGAAAGGTCAAAGTTTTCAATCTGCATCGTTGCGAATAAAAACGCAATAGATAATAAATCAACTGTTTGTTTTGAATAGAAAGAATATTCGTTAAACTATTGATGATATATTATATGATTTAATAGTTTTTAAATTATTTTTATTTGTCATAAAAGTTGATAAAACGCTCGTTACTACACTATGTTTCTGAAAGTGATGATAATCATCTCATTTAAAAGTGACTAATCTCTTGAGTTCTCATAAACAAATTATCTACGCCTAAGAAAAGGATTAGTTAAAGTTTATTTTGTTATTCATACAACATATATGTATACAGAATAATGAAAAAATTGGCGAAGATATGTTTTTTCATTTTTAAAGTTTGTATTATATAATAATATGAGCAGTGCAACAAAAATCACGTGAGACGAAAGTTGCATCATCTCGGTCGTCGAACTTGAGCTCGTACGAAAACTGTTGCTTTCTAGACAGGGAAAATCTGCTGTTTAATCACTAGTGTAAAATACTAGTGTATTTAGTTATAACTAGCCAAAGTACCCGTTCTTCGCACAGGTTAAAAAGGCTGAAAGGTGTAGGCTCTATTGATACATTTAAGTTATTGTTAATTAATTCTTTATTGTTTACAAAATGACAAAACACGAGTGTCTACAACATTTCAAAGTAACATCTGTCAAATATTGGGAGAGAATAATGATTAATGTAATAGAGACAGTCGTCGGAAAAAACTTAAAATCTAACATTCCACTATTTAAAATAATTCACTAATTTCGATCCAGCAGTTTATCTGAAAAATCAACTTTATTTCTTATTCTTCCCGAACTGTCAAATTTTAGTGTTCACAGCTGTTGACATTCAAGTAATTTTATGTTTTCATTCTTTGAAAATGTAAACATGGAAATTTAGGACGTTCATGGGGCGTAGCCCGAGGGGATTTTAAGGGAACTAATATGTGTTGCATGAGTTTAAGATCTACCTTTCTGTAAAATTTCAAACCGGTCGGTTCAATATTTTTCGCATTTACTTGCCACAACAAACCCACAAACAAACATACAGAAACCACCTCTTCTTTATAATATTAATAGATTTGCGACACAAGTAGTAGCATTAGTATTGCTGAATGTATATTGTTCATAAATCAGATGGACTCAATAACTAATCAGCTGTGTAAATAGTGTCATTGTCCTCTTTAAATTTTGGAAATCATGTAAGATTTTGGATTGACATGTAAGCTTTGAAAAGGATTTTTGCACAATCTTATTTTCGGGTCCCCAGAATTGAGGGGGTCTAATCACTCTGTTATATTCTTAATGTTCTATCAACATAACCTATTGGCTATGCTATACTTGAAACTAAGATATCATTACCGATAACATTGTGGAACTCCTCAATACTTCTTATCAAACAAGTACGACGATAATCGATTTCAAGTGGGCCAAATATTCTTGAGTGATCAATCAGAGTATAAATAAACCGGAAATAATTAATATATTTCTGTAAGAGCTAAACGAAAAACACAATAACAATATCGGTATAATTAATATTGCAAAATACATAAACCATAAAAAGTTAGTACTTTTATTATATAGTGACAAATAAATGTTCAACAAAACATTTTATTAAAGGTTCTTTTTCTTTATGTCTCATTCAAGAAAGCGAAATAGTTTTGACGATAAATTACGTTATAAATAACAATTAAATTGGTTTGGTAAACTTTAATTAAAAAGCATATTTCTAGGTTCTTCGTTTCCCTCCCCACTCTAGTAGCTATCTTCATCAGTCTTGAATTCCGTTTTATCTCTTATTTTATAAACTAAATAAGGTTTTACTGTTTAGTTATATTATAAATTAAATTGTCAAATATTTTGTGTAAGAATAAGGTTTATTATTTTTAATCCGGTCAGATAAGACGATGGCGTCTGAAAGAAATTAATACTTACTTTTCTAAGTGCGTTAGAATCGAACCAATTGTCTGTTTTTCCGTAACTAACATTAAAAGTGTGCACTCAGCTAAGTTCTTTTCCATAAACTCTTGAGAGTTTAGAGACCTTAGAAAGTTTCTTAAAATAATATACTTTTTCAGCCTTTGAATAAATTTCGAAATCAGAGAAAACTAAGCTTGATGAAAAGGCGTCATAAAATTATCTTTTTTTAATTGGGGAACTGTTTGACAAGGATTAAACACTCGTTAGAAGGGATTTAGCAAGAAGTCTCAGTAAAAAAATACGTCGTTAAACAAATATTATTTATATTTCAATGACGGCTTAACACTTGTACTTTGTTGTATAAAATACTCTTCTTTAGTAAACTTTTTTCTTAATAATACAATTTTTTGCATATGTAACTTGTTTGTGAGACGGCCAGGCGTTTGATTGCCTTCAAATAAATATTCAAAGAAATATTTAGAGGTAAAGACGTGGTATTGAGATTTTGCTCAAAATTATAGTTTTCTAAGTATTTTCTTTAAGTATTCATATGTGTCGGCTGTGTGAACACACTTATTCTGAATGCATTACATAATGTTTATTCTCTGAAACATATATCAAAATCGTTACAGCATTTAAAAAATGTTTCAGTAAAAAAACAAAAAGATGTACAAAACATCCAAAACAGTAGGTTTTGGAATGCGAAATATTAACATCTTTAGTTGTATTATTATGTAATATTATTTTTTGTCCCAAATCATTTTTCAGTTCCTCACTTACTCAAATATTTTTAGAGAATGGAACATTGTCATCGCAATAGATGTTTTCATCCCAGAATAACCAAAGGTTTATAAAAATATGGTGATAATATCCAAAACAATTTGCTGATTTAATATGCCAAAACTCCCAAAATATTTCCTTCTCTAATCATAGTAAAAGCAGTTTGCCTTGGTTTCTAAACTAAATCAAATATTTTGAACAAGAATAAAGAGTATTTGTGTCCATTCCATGAGACCAGCATTACTTATAAACTAGCTAGTGGTATAACTTGAAAACAAACTCTTATAGATTCTAGTGAATATATACTAACGTTTTTATTTATCAAATACTTGATGAAAAGAAATTTAGCAAACAATTACTTACAATTGTTCTATAAAATAAGATTAAACTGATGATCTAATTATTTTTATTAATTAAAAACTATAGAATAAATAAACAGCATTGTAATTCACCGTCAAAGGAAATACCATACCAGTTTTGAGTGTGGTGACATAAACATTTTAGGTGCCTTTTAATTGCTTTGGACAAAAGAACAAATCGGTCAACTAATCCGTTTAGTTTTTAAGTAACTTGTCTTTAATTGTCATATGATCGAATCAAATAGCTTTTTAATATGAAATAGAAGTTGAATAAAGCGAACGGGAGCTCGGGTTAGAACAATGAGGTTTAGAGATGTTGTATTTCGATAACTCCTCTCCAGCTCCGAGAACCTTTTGAGAGCTTCACTCCGCGTTCTTTGTGCACCATCACCCTTTTGTCAACTCTTGTAATTGCCTGAATAAAATCATTCCGAAAATTTATACAACTTGAGTTGAAAGTAACCCGTTAACAGGATGTTTTATTATTTTCAATTCTTTTTTTAGAGTAAAGCCTGTGAATTCATGGAACAGTGACCTCCAGCTACTTGGAGGTCGGGAATTGTGGATAGATATGGCTACCAGATCCGTAATCTCTTAAGAATCATCATATCTTGAAATATGGATGCCCTGTCCTGTAGATATCCTTTACATTTATACAGTTACAATATGACACATTACAAGATGATTGTGGAACGACCATTTAGTCTTATTACTGACTAGGCTCACATATCATTAGACATGACTATTGATTAATAGCCCATCTTCAGTGACATCTTCAGGTTAACGTGGGGTCCAAACCATGAGTTTGCTTTCAAATAACAAAATTATCTAACTATGAGGATAGCCTAGGTGAATTAATGTTCAATAGAGTAAACGTTAATACAAACCAGGGAAGGTCATGAAGAGTTTATGATAGTTTACAAACTTTTAAAAGATACAGCATGCAACTTGTGCAAATTCATCTGAACATTCCCACGAGGAACATCTGCAATGGACCGCAGCTTGTCTGCACATCATAAATATAATGAGGCTTGTTTCTGGTGTGGTTACAGCTCCATTGCACTCGGCTGCACCGTCGGAAGCCGATGGGATCTGGCACGAACTAATCATCATCAGTGGGACTGCAAGTGAGTGGAACGAGCATCTCACTCACCACTCACTCGCAACTGGCCTACTTTAAAGTGTAAAGATTTATTTTTGGTACGATAGTTGTTTTGTTCTAAATGTTTCAACTATCTGTTATATAATTTGGAACTCATTTTTAAGGATAGTTGGTTTATACTATTTAGATTTTTGTTGTGGACATTTTCCATCACAAGTAAAGTTTCATGACATTTCGGGATCTAGAATCTGAGAGGAGAACAGAAACTTAAACATGACTAGATTAGTACATAATCCGATGTAAAGCTGAAAAATGTTTACAGCAATTAAACAAATACCGAGCATGAACAGTACCTAACACGCCCAGGACAAAGTACGTACACAGTAGGCCTACTATTCACAAGGTCAACTAGCACTGGCCGGTGCTTCCTATCGTACTAATCTTGTAATGTTCAAGGTTCCAGGTCACCTGATGATGGGATCAGATTCCAGATGCCAAAACGTCGTAAAACTTTATTTTACTATTCTTGGACAATGTTCGAAATAATAATATAAATAACTATCTGTTACCTTGTATGCTGTTACTACATCAAGTGGGAGTGGACAGTCCCGCAAAAGGGCGAATAAAGAACCTGTGTCCTGTGTATCTAAGGTTTTTAGAGTTTTTGGCTTAACCATCTGTCCCTATTTCTCCTTATTTCCCAAGGATTGAGTGCTCAGGCACATACTTCTATTCCAAACAAATAATAAAGACCTACTTGATTGCCACCTTTTTAACTAAAATATAGTTTTTTTTGTAAAATCATCCCTAAAAAAGGTTCCATTAGGTGTAGTTGTTAAAGTAAACAGTATTATTGTGTAGTTTAAATTACAATTATTAATTTAGATTAGATTATTGAAATGGCAACCTACTCAGGTAGGTATTTTATGCCAAGTATGAATGGGAAATGAGTGAAGGATGATTGTGGCACGATCTTGTAGTCTTGTTACACTGACTAAGGCTGACATGTTCCTTAGACAGGACTGTTAAATTAATAGCCCAACAGCTGATGGCAATTAAGGGACCTACAGTTTAAAGTGGAATCCGAACCACGGCCTCTGAATCATGAATTGGTCTAATTATGAGGATGGTCTTTGTGGATTAACGTAGTATTCAATAGTGCGGACGTTAATCCAAACAACACTGCGTCCGCCGACTATCGCTTACAACTATCCACAATTCGTGACGTGAAGTAGCTGGATTACAGGACGTCGCCACCGTCCCAGTCAATTACAATAAGAACATCAACTAAATGAAATATTCGTAACCAAGAAATATACGTAGGAAGAGGACTAAATGATAATTTTATAGAATATTTTACAAATGCTCTAGAGTGAGTCTTAGGAATATGGTTATGGTATAAGCCTAAGTGTCAATTTGCTTATAACATATTGCAAATTGCACGTTGCATTGGTCTTAATTATGCATGTTAACCATAAAAATCAATTCAACCAATTTATAAGTAGTTGAGTACTTCCAAAACCTTTTTGAGCACTTCGTCCCACGGATACTCATCTCTACGTTTATCCATGTTGTCCAAGATTTGACCGAATTAAGATGCTCATAGGCTGGAGGGGGGCTCGGAAAATTGGCACAACTGATTTATGTGTGGCTCCGGGGAGGCCTACTGCCTTCGCTCTGAAAATCACGTTTGACTTAATACCAGACTCCGTATCATTATATTTATATACATTAGTATCTTTATAATTATTATTTATTTAACCATTTTTCCAAACTAGTTTTTATACATTTCAGAGTTATTATATTAAAAATTTAAATTAAATATAATAATTCCTAAAAAAGTTATAAAAATGATATTTTCATTTTTAAAAGGATAAAGCTGGTGATCAAATAAACTTTAAATATTAAGTTAACTTAGTAATCCAAATTGAAATATAATTTTTAGTTTAGCTGTTTATGTAATTCAATTTCATCTGAAGCAGTAGTTGGACCAAATGATGTTATAATCAAAACTAAGCTCCTGGTAAAGTTTAAATTGAACGTTCATGTACAACTTAAATCGAGCTTCAAAATCTAATTAAATTTTTATAATGAGATGAAGGATTAGTTAGTTATGGTCATAACCTTTTCGAGTAAGAATATAAAAACTATTTCGGGAAACACTTCTTTGATAGAATATGGGTGAATTAGTTTAGGTCAAGGTTATATTTATTATTCATTAAATTAACACTACAATAAACTATTTACATTAATTATGTCAAACATGAATACATATTGACATTACATATACATGCTTAGTGAGTATCTTTTTTTATTTTAATCTTTTAGCTCGTTTCTACTCTGTTTTTCTTGTGGTGAAGATGAACCCATAGTAAGTATTACTTTAGCGTTAAAAAGATATAAATTAATTTTACACAAATTTCACCTGGTGTATGGAACGTAAAATTAATCAAGAATACTAATTGCTAATCAAACATACTGACAAAAGTTTAATTTATTAGCATATATTAATCCAAATTACACAGATAATGTGTAAAACAGTCGACTTTGAGATACATTTGACAGCTATCACCTCGCTGACAGGCTAGACAGGCCACAAGACAAGTAGTTCCGTGGGGGTTTGGAATATGTACGACATTCATAGTTAATGTCTGAACATGATCGTTGATTAGCGAATATCACAGTTTGATAGTGAATTTAACTTGTTAAGCAATAATTAGTGAGGCAAAGTAGCGCCATTAGTCACATGGGCTGACCAGAGGTGAGCGCTCAGGTGACTTTCTAGGTCAGAACGTTACTCCTGAGCTAACGCCGGTTACGAGATATATACTTAAAAGTATATATTCTCTTTATGGTTTTCTGACTGGATTTTGCCTAATTTAACGGTCTAAACTATTGAACTAATATGTAGTGGTAAACTCAACATCACAA
This sequence comes from Nephotettix cincticeps, assembly GCA_023375725.1. Classification (NCBI taxonomy): domain Eukaryota; kingdom Metazoa; phylum Arthropoda; class Insecta; order Hemiptera; family Cicadellidae; genus Nephotettix; species Nephotettix cincticeps. The sequence continues at coordinate 50,545,647 of CM041790.1, read as the reverse complement.
TTCACCTCTGCGCTAGGAACTAACACGTCGAACGGAACACAAGCTTTGCAGAGGTTTCGAAAAATATTTTTTGGACCTTTCTATTTATGTAATCAATGAAAAGTGAAGTGGGAATCCTTTGATGATAAAACAGTATACTTATACTGATGAGTACTGTTTCAAACATTTAAATAAAACATACAAGTTAAAATCAATAGCTATTTGTCAATTTCAATAGATTGATTTAAAATATTTTGTGCTTATGGCAGTGCGAGCGTCGTTAGGGACAATTAAAATCCACTAGGTCGGCGCTAGTGTCGCTTATACGTTACGCGTATGTGGTTGATTCGTGCTAGCTTCCTGAGTGACTCGTTTAAGATAACAATTCAGTTTTTTGTATATTTTTAAACATTTTTAGACCTCCAAAATGACATATTTCATAAGATTATCGGATCAAAAATGTGGCCTTTAAAAATCAATTACCTGTAGGAAACGAATATTTTTTCTTATTTTAAAATTTCACATGGGTTACGTGAAAAAGGTCTGTTATTCATCCATATTTCCATAATTTCAGTTCAAAAACATAAGCCGTTTTCCCAAACTCCTTGTACGAAAAACACCAAATTTCCGAATTAATTACCCTGTAATTAGAAAAGTTTTCATTGAAAACATGAAAAAATTATGCCAAAGCATATTTATGATACAATCAACAAATAAAGGTTAAACGTATGATTTTTTAAGATAGTCGTTATTTTTGCTCGTACCCCTTAATATCAGAACATTACAGACCATAATAAGTTCCGTTTTCTATCTTATATGAACTCCTGTTTACTGAGTACTCGTACAATAAATGTTGTCAAAAATAAAATTCTTCGAAACCTTGGTTTACGCTCGAGCTTCTGGAGTCCATTGACTTAGTTTTTTGTTTTATTTCTTATATAATTTTTGTTTCATCCTTATATTTAATTTGAACTAGTTATGATCCCACGCTATAACAATTAATATACATTCATTACAAATCATATTATCGTTATTTAAACATCATAATTCATTAATTAAACCAAAAGTGTTTTCAGTTTAAATGAGGATAGCTCATATTCATAAAATAAAATTTGAATTAGTTAATGTAGTGACATTTTTAATTAATTATTTGATTCAACAGAAACAAAAATCCAATTACTCCGTTAAAATAATCACGTTTAACGTTCCATCGATATTTATTAAAACAACAATGTTCAACTCAATAAATTACTCCTCTTTCAATTATCTGCGTTTTACTTCTCAAACAAAGGTAGAATAATCTTTTTTTTCCTAAAACAAAATATACACTAGGAGAATATTGGGCTTTACTAGTATTGCTGCTGTGATGATTAAGTTACTTTACTGAACATAACTTTATTGTTCGTTTATGATTAATTTGGTTATTGTTCATTGCTATAAACTACAGTTAATATAATTTTAATATGTAAATTGCTATTAAAAATAAAAATCAGAGAGTAAAAAGCCGGATGAAAAAATGTATTGAGCCTTGTAGTTTTTTAGGTTTATTTTGACTAAAGTAAATACCCTGAATTGTGTAACATGAATTCCGAATCATTCTATATAGTATAAACTATGCCCATAATACGTTAATGCCTGTGAAGTCTGACGTCACTCAATCTCTTGATATCATTGTCCGTGTGACTGTTTTTATTCCTATACCTATCACTAAGTAAAAACTATCGGCTCAAATTTTCCGTGAAAACAAATGCACCAATTTTTACTAAACCTTTTTCATATTCAAAACATTTTTGAGAATATTTTTGCATACTTCAAAGTGACCCATACTGATAAAGTAATTAGTTCTCACACTCCCAGTTCTTGATTTTAAATACTAAATTATTTTCCTACTATAGGAATATTATAAGTTTAACTGAACATGTGATCTATTAAAATTATTTAACATATACCGTTTGAACTTAGCTTTCATGGTAAGTTTCTACTAAAAGTCAGAATCAATTTGTTTACATTTATCCTTGGTTTCAAAAATAATACCACAATTAATTGTATACCGTCTTGATGAACAGTCGTTATGATGAAGCGAAAATAAATGGGCTATTTTTTAAATATCTATGTCAATATTTTGTTTCCATAATAAGTACTTTTCATCCTAAAACTTGGTGAAACACAGTTTGAAACACAGGTACACTAAGTTGAATAATTGAACTAACACATCACGAAAATAAAAAATGTGCTTTTTCAGGTTGAAAATAAGAGACCGACAATTATAATGATAAAGTTGATAGATGACAAGGTTGAAAAATCACCACCCTCCGAGCCAGTGACTTTCAGCTTTTTGTCACAAACGCGATACGTGCCCACTGTTATCTTTTAATATCTGAATTAATGAAAGATAGAGAAGTGGGGCAAGAGTTTACACTGAAGAGTGTACCCTGGAATGTCATTTTTCTGAGTGTATAAATAAAGAAGTAAAAGATGGAAAATTTTTTTAAATTTTTTTCAGTATAACTACTGGACACTTGAGTTTAGTGTGAAGCTGAAATTATGACTGTGCGTTTCACAGATACTTGGAAAAAAGACAATAGTTAATATCACGCAAAAATGAACTTTTGCCTCATAGGTGGGGAAAAAGTTGGAATTGTTTAGGTCAAAGATTTGCAATGAGAATTTAAACGATATTTTTAAAGAATATTTTTTGTGATTTTAGTCCAAAAATGTTATTAATTACTAATATAATACGATTCGTTTTCAGCTTCTAATTTTTAATTTACCTTCTTATACTCTGTTTTTAGTGCACAGCTAGTGAGAATTCCGGATAGCTTGATATAGTGGAATATTTTTAAGCTATAAAGGATATTTTTTGTGAAATACGTGTCTATTAATATAAATTTAAATTAATATAAATTTAAAAACAATTTATAGAGACTATAATAATAATAGCATATTGGTCATGTGCAAACCTTTGCCCCAGACTACACTATTTTATAATTTGATGAGTGAGTAAATTAAGGAAACTAGGTAACTAATAATGACATAGGAAACGAAGTGGTTTCAGGCTACCCAAAGATATATCCTACCAAAAATGTTACTCTAACACTTAATATTTAAACCAATTTTTTATTACATATATTTTACGATAATTATTTTATAAAATTTATAATTATTATTTTATAAGATAATTAGCGTTACTCCTCAAACAGTGCTATTTACCAAAAATATTTTCGTAAATTAGGGCTAATGGTCGCATCTGCATGACGAGTGTACTTCAAAAAAAGAAGATAAACCTGAATGAAAGAAAATCCTGATCGTTACGTGTTGCGAACCCGCCATCTGTTGTTCACAAGGACCTGCTTTTGAGGAACGTTCAATAGCTATTTTAAATTGCATACGACTTAGATTCGTTTTTTTACAAACCCTTTGAATATAAATTACCAATTCCTTTTTTGTTACAGAAAATAATGGATTTGAAATGTTGCTTCTTATTATAATACTTTAAAAATAACATTTTAAAATAAGATATTTAGTACAATATAATGCAATAAATAATACGAAAAGGGTTAAAAATGATTAACTTATTCAACTGTACACACACACACACACACACACACGTGTGTGTGTGTTTCACTGCCCTGACGATCACAGCGGCAGTGAATCGATCATTTGCGTAATACCATCTGACTGAGTGTGAACATAACTGGAAGAAAATTGGCAACAACACATGTTTAGCCAACCGCTAATATCCCTGTCCATGACTATATTAATAATACCAGGGCCTAGACCACGGTTACTAGAGTGACACACGGTAGCTATCACAAACAAACAAAATTGGATGTAAATGAATCGAATGGAAATAGACTATCTCGTAAGGTATGATTCTGACAACATCAAACAGACAACAGTCAAATAGTATATAAGCTATACCAAACGACAATCTTCAATATTAATTACAAAAATGTCTATAAAAAACACTAGTTACCGTGTTTTTTTTTAACATAATGATTTTTTTACCAATGTACCTTTAATATCCTTTGAGGATCCAACACACCTCATTACACCAGCGCATGTTAAATGTCTATATTTATCCATACGAAAACGTTAACAACAAATGTTACACCTGGAAGTGACAACTTGTTAAACTTGTGCCAAACGAAGCGTAACTGTGAACAGTGTCAGTTTCGTTGGTGGGAGCACACCAGCGGTCTCTCTCTGAGTGCTTTTGGTTAAATCTCCGAGAAACAATGATTGTTTATATATAATACTGTATACAGACTAAATACTGGAATCACAACAGGAACTAGATTTTTTTATCGTCATACGTTTTGAAACCAATTTTCGTGTGTTTAATATTTTGTTTTAGTGACAATTATGAACTCATGTTTGGACTTTTTTCACGTAAACTTAATTTAATTAAAAATAATCACTCTAAAAAATAAGATAATTGTAGAATAATGTACCGTAATCCTTCAGAACCTGGCTCTAACTTAGAGGGGAAAACTTTGTTCTAGAATACACATTTGGTTCTCATAATGAAAACATGAATGCCAACAATTTATCCAGAAAGAGTCCTGATCTAAACTTAAAAAATATAAATATTATAATAAGGTGTAACATAAGGAGAAGTCACTAGAAAAATTTCATTTTTCCAATCAGAGTTAGATGCATACAGTGAAAGCTTTATGTTGAATCAAATGATGGAGATATGTTGAAAATATTTGCAGAAAGAAACCAGTTAAATTAGATTTGTGAATCTATCACTGTATTAGTGCTGCAAGGAATTGCCTTGTAGGACTTTTAAAGAGCTTCTTAAAGTGATTCAATTACTTTTGATACGTTTATTCAGTAAAGAATCCTTAAACATTATCTTCAATCTATGTAATGTGTGTGTCGGTAAATGATTCAGAAGAGTTGCTACCACGTAATAGGTGTGAGAATTCAGGATTTAACCGCACTTAATTAAATGTTAAATTGATTTCGTGCTCCAATTTTATAAGTACTATCTAAGCCATCGTTTGCTAGTGTTTTATACATCACTTCATGATAGACCTTGTAGGCTGTAGCATGATCACTAATTTGTGTAAAGCCAATTTGTATTTTTGGAGGAATTTTTCAAACTTTAAACCTTGGGGACCGAATTCTAGTACTCTACACCTCAACCACCGCACTACCGTTAAATCAATATTACTAAGTTTATACATCTGAAACCTTGTATTTACATTCCACTCACTAACGAATGTGTTTATGGTATTCATATGCGCGGACATAAATCTGCACATAGCAAATTAGTAGCTTATATTAGTTATCATGGTCCCATAGAGGAACCGACATTAGTTGTCATTAGTAAAAAAAATTAATCACTTTTGATATTTCCCTGTAATCCGGAGGCTAAAATTCTCTTAAGCTCAAATTAGTTACATCAAGTACAGACGTTCTACGTTTCTATAAAAACTTCGTTACAAGCGTTCAGATTTGTTTGGCTCGCAAATCACTGTCTTTTTCTATACAACTTTCACTGGAAACCCAATAAGGCTTCCAAAATAGTGGATAGACTGATTTGCATGCGTGTGTAGGCCTATCACGGCTGGGAGGTGGCACAGTGGCTGGGGGGGCGAACGACGCTGGGCCGGCGCGTGTGACCCAGTATGTCGGTCAGCCTTGTCGGCAACTGACCTACCCCACACGCGCTGGCCCCTTATGGGTTGAGAACCAAATAGAAACCATGAGACTGACCATGAAACAACGAGTCTGTTATTGCCATACGGTGCTCTTACCGTCGTCCAGGTTATGACCTACGTCCCAGTCGTTTCTTTATTCACGGTTATTGCACCTCAAGAGTCTGCATCAGTGGTAGCCATCTTGAATTTTAGTCCCGTAAGAGCAATGTGAAATTCTGGCGGAACATACCTTCACTTTGGCGTCTGTAGTGGCGTTAATCATCAAAGTATCAATGTAAAACTTTGGAAGTACATTGGAAGAAGATGTACTCAAGGGCATGACCTTTTAATATGTTCAAAAATTTAACTTGATATAAAAACAAAAATCCAGGAATATTTTACAAAATAAATCATTATTATTTTTTTATTGAGAGTGAAAATAAGAAGTTCTGTGAGGGCTTCTGGAGGACTGTAATACTTTTAATTTGATACCTCTTCCGTTAATTTATGACAATAGGTAGAGAGATATAGGCGCCACAATTTAACATTGCTCTTACGGGACTAAAATCCAAGATGGCTACCACTGATGCAGACTCTTAATCTTTGATTTTGTTCAAGTTCCAGGTAACCCCACTCCTGCGGGGGTAACGCTCACGCCGTTAAATGGTGCATACCCGAACTACAACATATAATCGTAGTTACAACTAACCTTCCCCCGTCCACCCATTTGTGTTGAGCAACTTACACACCGGCTGTGATTTGTGCGTTAAGTTTCCGCTGTAGTTGCTGAAAAACAATCTATTCAGATCAGACTAATGCAGGTGAAATAACAGATATAAATCAGAATCCTATTATTTCTGTTATCTTTGTGTATGTTGTTGTTACCTTCACATAAGTTTTTGTTACCTTTGTATAGGTTTCTGTTATCTTCGTATGTTGTTGCCATCGTTAAGGAGTTATAACGTCTTATGAGTTGTTGTGTCATTCGTTTCAGTTGTGGAACTTAGTCTCGGCTGCTATTAGTTCTTCTCAATCCAAACTCTTCTTCAGATGGACCAATATGTCTGGTCTTCAAAATCGTCCAATAAAATGTAGGTAAAATGCATATATATATATTTATGTATATAATTGTAATGAATATGTTTAATGGTATCTTGAAACATCAAAACGAAAATTGATTATAGTGTATGAATTAAGTCTGACCTATGGTAATAGATGAGACTTAGTTCAGTCACTTCCCTTCCTTATTATTCCCTGCAGGAAATTCACTAAAATGAAGCTGCTTTCGAAATAGCTAGGATGGCCATCCTGTTTGTTATGATTGACGTGTCGTTTCCATCTTGAGAGATCTCAAAGGATATACCTAATGAGAGGATGTCATAAGCCAATTAATCATCTCGTGGGTTATCTTACTGTTAGAGTTGTTTAGTCCTTGAAGTGAAAATTAATAAGCTATGAAATTATACGGTTTAGGAGGAAGACATAGTTTCTATCAATCATTCTTTGGCCACATTGATTAAAGATCTTTGCTTGAGACGTGTGCAGTACAAGGTGGACATTACGGATAACCAATAATTGGCACTGGACACCACACAACAATGTCAATGCTTCAGGAGCTTTTCATTTATTTTAGAAACTGTCTCGCAAAAAATGAGCCACACTCACATTATTGGTTTAACCTTTTAACTGTTCTAATTTTAGACAAAAAGAGCACACCTACAAGGTGTGCTTCAATATACATTCTGGCATCTGTACTGACTTACTAGTGATTTTTTTATATTAGGGCATCAAGAAGGAAATTCAACTGAGTGATTTATTGTCAGGTGCAAAATAATCAATAATCCTAATGTCTTCTGGATTTCGTTGGGCATTTAAGCATTAGTTTCAGTGGTATTTACCTTTGCATAGTGATCGCTTCAAACCAATCATTACCAATCTTACAGATCTTTTCATTACCTAGTCAACCTGTTAATGGGTTTAATTAATAGCCCGATTGAGAAAATGGTGATTGAATCTGTAATTGGCCCTCACGTTGCAAAGTGATCAGTACTGTAGCTACGATGTAGTGCTCACTTTGGAAAGTGATCACTGCGCTTTTTACGAGATCCTTCTAGTATTTTGTAATTGTATTAAACATGATGACTGATTCAAGGAAAATTAAGGGATTAATCCTTTTAAATATGTATTAAATATTAGATATTTTGACATGGGCATTTCTTAACTCTAGGGGTATTGGCATTACGTCAGACTAAAATTTGTAACGGAAAATCTGTCATAAGGCTATAAGAACAGCTGAGGAACTTAACTTGGAGAAATGAAAATATTCCCTTCATATCAAACAATAGGATAGCCTACTTGTTCAATAATGATCAGTCTGATGTTATTCTGTCGGCACTCCTATGTTGTACTGTTGGTATGTCTGTAATGTATTGTTGACACCCCTTGTGATGCTGTTGGCACCCCTGTGTCTGACATGTTATTAGTTTGTGATGATCAGTTATCGCTGATAAGACAAGATCAATAGGCTTAACCAGTCAAATGCAGGCTTAGGCTATGTCAAGGTCTGTGTAAAGACTACTGGTAAAAAATACTGTATTTTGTAGAAAAATTAATTAGTTAAGGTATATACTTTTGGAATTAGAATAATAATGTGAAAAAATGAATAACTTCTTACTGTGTAAAAATAATTGTATATTGAAATAAAAAGTCAAACCCAGGAATAAATTGCTTCATTTTCACGTTAAATATAGTGTTGATTTATCGTACGTGATTAAGTTGCGTTTGCTTAAATTATTTTTTTGAGACAAACTAATATAATTTTATAAAATGCATTCCAAAAATATTAGGTAAGGCATTTTAATGTAGGTATTTTGTTAAGGTATTAGGGAATAGATTATTCTGTTGTTAACTATAATTTTGTATTTTTTATGTTTTCTGTTCATAAGCAAAAACATTTAGGAGATAAACTCACCATCTATTCGTCAATTTAGAAATGTGTGTAAAAACCAAAAAAAGAAAAAATTTTAAATGTTTTATTTTTTATCGACTTATGTTTCCGATAAAACTGTTTGGAAATTTTAAAACATATGTGAATTTTTTGCAAGAAAAAAAGCAGTGTACACCACTACCAATAAATAAATATTATTTTTCAACCCAACACAATGACAGAGGAACAGTTGACCGGTATTTCTTGTTAATGGGGAGGGAGATACGAGTATTTAACTACAATTTACTAACTACAGTATTCTCTTTCAAAAGTAATTTATGCTCTACCACGTTAGAAATTTGTGTGTTAATTAAATAAAAGCACTCGTACGATTTGTTAAACGGTGCGATCTAGAATAGTAAGTTAGAGCGACAAAAGCAGGAACGTATCCATCCAGTATGAATAATTAGCACGGATTTCCTTCTTCAAACTGACAATAGCTGTTGCTCTTTGTATTTTGCGACATGCTATGAAACTTTCCCTTCATTGTGGTAATACCTGGAGTGGTTTCATTAATGACAGTCAATTTGATTATTTTACATTTTTGTTTGTGTGATAAAAGCTAAAAGAACCATTTCTATTTAGTGCATTTTTCTAAATGAATTTTTTTAGGAAACTGTTCAAATCCCAATGCTTTACTACCTATCTTTAACATTAATCCTTTGCTAGAAAAGTTAAAAATAAAACCTATTAAGTTTTACAAATTTAATCACTAAGGTAAAAATTGTTTGTAAAATGATTCAGTGTATACAACTTTACTTTAATAGAAATCATAACTTCTAGTATTTCTGATAAATACTTTTAACTTATTCATATTGAGTGTAAAATTAAGTATGAATAAATTTAACTTTCTCAGTTACTCAACAAAAGAGTGATTAAATAAATAGAAATATTGTATAAAAAACGATCATTAAGAATTAGCACCCAAAGATCAATTGAAAGTCCTTTTGATTTGATTACAAAACTAAAACAGGCAAAGAAGAAAGGATTTTGGTTCACATTTTTGACAACCTGTGGACATAATAATGCTTATGTGTATTCTCCAATGTTGGGCTACACCGAATAAATTTTGTTTCCTATTGATAACTATTTATAAAATACAAATAAAACAGATATTATAATCCATTGATACTCTATTTAACCTTTTTGTGTTTATTTGTTATATCAATATAGTTTTTGTATTGTGCATTATAGATAAATGTAGTATTATTGACAACATGAACTATTAATATATGTATCTTAAACTTTCAATTTTTAATGTAAATTATTTGGGTATCACATAACGGGGGGGGGTTTCATCCACCTCCAGAAACGTTATGTAGTTTAAGTACAGACGCGTTGTAAGTCTAATGATATTGAATGAACGTATATATTTTAAATTATATCGTATATTTTACATTAGAATTAAAACAATATTATTATTGTGTAAAAATATTCAGCAAATATAGGAAGGTGAGAAAAATGTCCTCAGATGCCTGATTAAAATTTCAATTTAAAAAAATCACTTATATTTAATTGATATGTGTGTTGAGGACTAATACAAAATTAAAGCTACCAATAACCATAAATCTACGTTAATCCATAAATCTACGTTATAACTTGAAATATTTTAATTTTAATCGAATTACTGCTTCAGTCGACGAGAAGTTGACAAAGCATGAAATCAACCTTGTTCGCATAACAAGCTTCATTTGAATCAGAAATCGTTTAATATTAGTTTTTTCCCCTTACTAGATAAAAAATTTTAGTAGTTAAAAATTATAAAATACCCAACAAGGTGAAAGTCATGAGGTGTAAGTGGAAAAACGGCAAGTGTAATTTATTTGATGATATATAGTTTTGTTACTGACAAAGGTCAGCTGATTCATTTATTATAATCATTAATTAATTACTGGCGCAAAAAAGTTTCAATTTACTTCCCTGTTATTTCAAAGGAATATTATCAGTTCCTCAAACAGCTGTTCTCATTCTTATGTATTAGAATTCAATACAATAGCTCTGGTAATTTCTATGGAAACTTATTTCAAATTTTCATCTTACAAACTGCCAACCCCCTAGGGCTAAGACATATTCATATTAAAAAGTAAGAGCGTCCAGTATCGAACAATAAAAAAAATACTTCATGATAATAATTAGGATAGAAATATACTGGAATTTGGTCCCAGTATACAAACTCGAAACTATATTGGAATGGGGAGAACCCCCTTATGTTTTAGCTTTATAATTCTTAAGTTCCATCATCATTTTGAATTATTTGATTTTGAAGAAAACTTAATTAAGTTTACTAGCTCCATCATAGCACATAGGAGTATACCTGTTTTTTCGGGTGTATATTTTGCGTTTATAACTTTGTACTAATGCTATAAAAGAAATAATCTCTATATATAAAATTGAATGTATGTCTGTATGTATGTATGTCCTTTATGCGTTGCCAAACTACTCATCCGATCGCCATGAAATTTTAGGAAGTTGCTCTATATGTGTCCGGGAAGGTTTTAGTGAAAAAATATTTTCGAAAACCACATAAGTTTCCATTTTATGGAGTTTTAAATTTCTAATGTTAACCTTATGGAGAGTAAGTTTGTTTACAAATTGTCTACAATGAAAACATTTGATTTCTTAGCTACAGCTGATTGGTTTACTTTCCATTAGCAATACCGTATGCTTTACTATCCAATGCCATCTGAATCATTCATTAATGTTAAACTATGAAGTAAATGTGTACTGTAAAAAATGAACAGCTTTATTCACCACGTTAATAGTTAACGGTTTTGGGGGATTATGTATTTATATTTTTATTTTCTGTCTGATTAAAGTCACGTGTTTATATGATAATTACAATGTTTATATTATTACGTTTATTATAATAATCAGCTGTTGTATATCTTTCCTATAAAAGCCGTATTACAGTTAGGGTTCGTTTGGGTTTGGATTGGATTTGAAAATTGTGAATTAATCCACTCAGATTTATTTGTTTTATGGGAATGATATTAATATGTTTTATCGTTTCAGTATTGTTATTCACTATGCAGCGACCCAGAATATATAACCTTTCACAATGAAGCCGTATTGCTATTCGACTTCAGAACATGGCCAATCTTAAAGTTGACATGTGTTTACTGTGAGGCGTTACGAAGTTCGCCGGGTCAGCTAGTAAACCTATAACAAATATGTTTATTAAAACCCCCTTAAAAACTATATTAGTGGCTGTATAGTTCACAATGCCTGTTTTAAATCCCGATACGTTGTGATAATTATATTTCAGGCTAATACTTAGGAAACCTTTTGTGGTCCCATTGAGTTTTACCTCCCAAAAGTTCCAAAAAAGTATGAAGAAAAGCCCTACACTAGAGTCTGTCAGATAAAGCATTCCCCGCTCTCATTTAGTTAGCTGAGTTCATTAATTAACACATTCGTCAGATCATGTTCTAGAAGCTACAAACCTATTGCAATACATTATGTAATATATGAGAAGACATCGCTAGACACTAGCCCATAGATAACGAAGGGTCGGAAGGGGAGGACAATAGTCGGGCATTACTCATGGCCGGGGTTGTTGGAACTGATTTGCGCACCACTCGTCGTCAAGCCGGATTTTCAAAAGTTAAAATAAGTTATAATATTTGAACCTAAGTTAGATGTTTAAGATACTAATGAGGTTAAGAAAATTGAAATGTACAATCTTCGTAATTATTTGAGTACAAATGAAAAAGTAAACTGAAAAGGTTCTTGAGTCAACAGAAGTACAACCCCTAACCTCCTAATTCCGCTTAATCTGGAGTTAGTAAATATACTTCAAACACCTGACTTCATTTTTAACCTGGGTTACCTGGTTTTACCTGGGTTAAAACATCTAACTTCTTTTCCCCTTTGAATATGATATTTCTTTGACACTCCTATAACCCAAGATTCTTGGTTACCTTAATTTAAAATTGGTAGACACCGTTACATCTTTAACTTGAACTACTGGTTAGTGGTCAGTTCTTCTTGAGCCCTTGTGGAAGTGTTTTGTTTCTTTATGCTTGACTTATTGCTTGGAATTTTTTAAGTTCATTAACTGCCTAAACATTTTGGTTTTCAGCTTTATACCGGCTTAGTCCGGATTATGTAGACCTACTAATCTTCTTATGTGGTACCTGAAGATCAGATTGCAGATCCCGATACGTCGTGATACTTCATAAAATACTGCCCATAAAAAATCTAAATAACATTATACCCACCATCACCAACATTCAAATTCAATTTCAAACAAAGTATTTGACATTGTTACAGCCCTAGCTTCCTTTTCTTCCTAAATCCTCAGTAACCAAAGGTTGACAGTTCGATTCCGGGCCCAGTCATCATATTTAGTTGAGCTATTAGTTGAACAACTATCTAATAATGGGTCGACATTAGGTAGTAACTAAATCAGGGTTGGATCGTTCCCTACCTAAACGTAAAATACACCCTTTGCAGTAGACCTGCGTACTCATTAAAGTTTTCAAATCAAAACCATAAAAGTATAAAATAAAAAAGTAAAAGCATATTAATATTTGTGAAATATTGAATTAGTGAAAGTTGAAGTAGTGAAGTTGAAATAGTGATAAGTCAGAATCAATTCAAGGAAATGTTATACTTGATTTCCTTTTGACTTTGAGATAAAGTGTTTTTCCTACATGCACGGAGTTAAGGCCGTTAAATTGAACTCCCTCCCATAATTTTACGTCGAGCCAAAAGCCCGTACATTTTAAAAAGTTTTTCCCTTACTGGATTATGTCTGAAAGAAGCAAGCATATCTGCTGCCATGAGGAACACTAAAATGCTGCATTTTTAATTTTATTAATTTGAACTGATCAGTTTCATCAGTATCTGTCTATAAACAAAGAAGTTTGCCTATTCTCTATTTGATTAACATTGCGAAAGAGTATACCTATGGATACTTAACCGTCATTTGTGACCCAAAATAAGAAAACATTTTATTCCCTTTGCAGTGGGAGTACATTAGATGCAGCGTAAGCGACGCCTACTGCATTTCCCAGTGACTCAGGTCGGTGCCCGCCTGTGGGACTGTAGGACCCTGAACTAGGTCAGTTACGCCACAGGTCCTGCTCCTGCAGTTGGCAGTTGGCACGTGGGGACCGGTACAAACTATGACGTCACGACACGGCCAGCGAGGTGACGTTTCTGGCACGTGCGATGGTATACAGGCGGTCCACAGCAAACTTTCCAACTTTGATCTAGATTACTGATTTATCGTCTTGCGCTAAACTGCTACCTTTATAAGTTTTTAAGAATATAATTTTACTTTTTATTTGCAATATTAAAATTTTTTCATGTTCATTTGTCAATCGTCCCTTTAGTGTATGTATTAACTTTTCACCATACTGTACGGAAATATCAGTTTTGAGTTCTCTAAATCGTCCGTAAAACCATCGTTTTCGGGTCACTTCAAAAGGGAAACGGAAAAACTATGGTATATTTTTGGTTTGCTAACCTCAAATTTAGTAATAAAAAATTATAAATTACGTTTAATACGTTTTTCATCAAGTTTTTTTTACAATCCGTTACTATACAAATAATAGGCAAATTAATGTATAAGAGTGGAGAACATGAGAATGAGCTAATCACCATTGTCCTAACTAACATATCAACGCATTAAGAACAAATTAATTACAAAAGCGATCAGCAAGATAAAGGATGTTATGTCTTTTCAGCCTATATGTACAACGACTATTGTCCAGAGTATTTAAATCCAGATGGTTAGGATGGTATTATATTTTATACTTATAATTTTGACTAAATGTCTTGTCTAACAAATGGATTTTTAGACTTTGCATGAATTACTTGGTTTGTAACGTAACATAGAGCGTTAATAATTCTTCTTAATGTTTTAGACTGGTATTGTTGAACTGTTTCAGTATTGGATTCCGTAGGTCCATAGAGGCGTTAAAACAACTTTGTATAGGAGTAATTTGTTTTCAACTGATAATTTTCAATTCTAAGCAAGTATGTTGGTTATTAGGTTCAAATTTAGCCTTTTGTTCCAAATGTTGGAGTTTTAAATAATCCATATACATTTTATTTATTTTACGCTGATTTTAATACCAAAATTACATCGAATATAAATTTTTTTATTATCTTCCCTGTGGAAAAAGGTTATATCATGGATATGTCTAAAGGAAATGTTTTTATGTTCATCTAACAGCTGTTCTTATAACCAAACTATGACTTCACTAACCCAATAACGTCACTGTTACAATTAAGTGTCGCAAACTACCAACCCCCCAGGTTTAATACATATCCAGGTCAAAATAAACATGTTTAATAGGTTTCTTTAGTTCATCGGTTTATATATTTGTATATATTATTTTGAAATATTCGATCATTTAACTTCCACCAATTCTCAATGTCCACTGAATTCGCTCTAAGAGTCGACGATGTTATTCAATTTTAGGGGCCCTGAAAGTGAAACAGGTTCAAATGTGTTGGTTTTTACATTTTAAATTCTGGTTGATCGCATCAATGAATTTCCTGGTCTTACTGGTTCACTGGTTCACTAGGCTATATACTCGTGCAAGCACAAACAAGTTTTAACCCAGTTTCAGTTTTGCTGGGCTACAAATTCCCCACACAATTTCGGATGAAATAACTTTCATCGAAGATAACTATTTTCCAGTGATTAGTAGACTTAATTTAAATTCGTTTGGTATTACTCGTATTAAGAACTATTTATTTTTTGTATTTTTGTTTGTTAGTTAAATTATTTTAAATATAATCCAACATGTTTAATTTCATACAATTTCACCGTACACTTTTAAAATTTTACCTATACAAAGGATGTCATTTATTTCATAGAATACAATATTTTTAACGTTTAAATACCGACCTGGAGGTAAAATAACAACTTTGTTAAAGCATCAAGTGACATTTTTTCCAGAAGTTGGATTGATGAATAAACAAAGGACCCTAAAAGATTACCTCTGCCAGACACTGAAGAACGTTGGATGCAGAACTTCACAGTATTTATTTCACTAAAATTCCATATCTTTTGAGTTCCTGAATTTACAAAACTTTAATAAATAATGGAGAACATATCATGTGTAAAATTGTAATCCACTCTAAACTTACCCACCATGAACATCTTTTTGTCTAAATATCGTATACCACATGAATGTACGCGAATCCCAACTGCAAACAACAAAATTTAATCTAGCAATGTTGTCACGATTCAATAGTACAAGTTTTGACTGTACCCAACTGACATATGTTTGCCAACTTGTACTCACTGTACGTGACAACCGACGGATATTGTTCACAGACTGAATATACCTTACAGTTACTGTTTTTAAACCATTCTAACCGCACTCCATCATTCTTTTGTTGATTTATCTGTTTATTACATTTTTTAAATTGATTGTTGTATATTGAGGGTTAGTGTTGCTTAGATTGTTTTGTTGACGTTTTCCATCTACATTAGTAAAACTATGTTTCACGAGGTTTTGGGGTGAGCCGGCATTTATAACATGACAAGAATAGTATATAAGCCAGTATAAAGCTAAAAAATTATAAGTGTTGATAAGTATTAATTACTGTTATTTCAATACTCACTAATTATTAAATATTACTTTTCTTTATATGTTTATAGTTTATGTTTCAGAAAAGATGAAATAATTAAAAATATATTTCCCATGTTTGATTCGTTAAACTATTTAACACAGTCCAGTTATTTCCAGATTACTGTGGTATTTTCGTACTAATTGTCCCGAAATACAATGCAGCATAAAGGGTCCTCGAATATACCAGGGTTGCCTCAGTAAATAGGAACACACACTCTAAGTAGGTGTATTTTTATTCCCTTTTCCTGGGAGTAATGATGTTCACCTTTACTGTATCAGTTTTCCCGGTCCAAGTTTAAATCAGTCCCTCAAATTAGTTCTGGTTCTGGTGAAAAGTATTGAGAAAGTTATTTCTTGTCAATAAATGGCTTTTTATTCATTAATTCCTTGTTATATAAACAATATACTTAAATAGACTGATAAATGAAAGATTTCGTTTTAAATTATTTCATTAATTTATTTTTGTTTACTTATATAGAACATTTATTATTTCACTATTTGTGCATCACCAAAAGGGCTGACAAAGTTTAATACAGCATTACTAAAAGGATAGTAAAATCTTACTTGAATCAGTAGTAATGTATAATATTTTTTAATAGTTTATCGAAATATTATACCGTTATTACGCAAATTCTATCATAAACATTGTATTTCTTCTTTGTCGGTCAGTATGGTCATTTTTCTTTAGCTGTAGACCCATTCTCGTGCACGGGATAGTTCATTTGCGATATCTATTTTTCGTAATATTTATGTACATTTATCTAGGTATTAAGTTGGGCTATACTATGTTTTTAATTTTTAACTATTACCCATATGTATAATTGTTGTTTTTCATTTGCGAAATAAAATAAGTTTTGATTTGATTTATTCCTCATAATTAGATCAGTCTGTAATCCAGAGGCAGTGGTTCGGACTCACGTTAAACAGTAGGTCCCTTCGATATGCCGTTAACTGTTGGGATATTAATTAACAGTTCTGTCTAAGGAAAATGTCAGCCTAAATCAGTAACAACACTACAGGATCGTGTTACAATCATCTTACACTCATTGCTCAATGCTCATTCATACTTAAAATAACTACCTGGTTAGGTCACTATTTCAGTGACTAACTAACGTTATGAAATAATATTGCAATGATGTTTGTATTGGATTATAACGAATTTCAAAAATATTCCTTGCATCTATAATCTTTAATCTATAGAATACTAACCCAATGAGCATTTCAGTGGACTATAATATTAAAAATAAAATCCTTACCATCATAAAATAAAAGTTTTACAAGTACATCCAATTATTTGAATTTGGTGTTTTCTAGTATATACTTAAGTAAAACATTTTTATTAACTGCATCGGTGGGTTTATTAATTTTAATCCTTATATAACAGTCGTATCATGTGTTATAAAACCTCATGTTAAACCGAGCACGTTAATAAATCCCCCGATGTTTACTCTGCTCTTCCATCGCGTCGAGCACACAGTTAATAACAGTATTATTGTTACGTCACGTTTGCACTGACTTCCTGGAGTTCGAAATGAGAAATTTTATTGTGCTTTGCCGTTCACGGGTGCGAGAACAAGTGCTCGATGGTTACAATGAAATAGCGGTAATTGATCAGCTGTTCTTCGTCAGTATTTAAACTAAATCAGTATTAATGTTACATCACGCGTTTTATCAACTTTCTGTATTACAAGATGAGAGGTTATTGAGTGTAGTTGTTCACGGGTGTACGATCGTATAATCTTTGGTCACATTATACTGACGGTAATGAATCAGTTGTTCTGTTTCTGTGATAAAGCTAAACCAGTAACTTAGCTACGTCACGTGTTCTAATGGCTTTATAAACCACCTGGTGAGTGGTTATTGTGCATTTTCATCCACAGGTGTACGAACATATGATCTTTGGTCAAATTATAATGACGGTAATGAATCAGCTGTGCTTTTTCAGTAATAAAGGTAAGCCAGTAACATTTTCACGTCAAGTGTTTTATCGGCTTCCTAGACTATGTGATGAGAGATTATTGTGCATCGTATTTAACGGATGTGTGAACATGATCATTTAATATATATTAATAGCATGATTGAAAGACATAGATAAGTAGTATGCTCTATTAGTTCTACTGTGACGTCATGCTGGGTGCAATTCAGTTGATTGATTTCGTTGTGTCATGTTTGTAAACAAATAAAAATAACACTATGAAAAATAAGATATCTGTAAAATAGAATAGTAAAATGTCCAACTTAAAAATAAGATGGATAAACATTGAAGCTAGTAAAAATGTTTTTGATAGTACAGTATGTATGTGTCTGATGGACCAATTAAAAAATAATCGTAATATGTGTATTATAATCAATTAAACATGTGTACGAACTCCATAGTTTATATTGAGTTTTACACAAACCTTTACACACTTCAATGGATTCAAACACACACTTTTACACTTCTTAACACCTTAACACCTCAACACAATTGTTGTTATTAACCGATTGTTGTCTTTACCGATTCTCAATTTTGTGTGAACTCCTCACAATTGTAATTTTTAAACGTTTTAACCGAATAGCATTTATTATATGAAATTAATAGAAATGCAAAAAGTATTACTTTCTTGGTAGGTTAAATCAGTTATTTTTTATAGCTTTTCTTTCTGAATATTAGCCAGTACCTGGCTATACCGCTTTTTCTAGTACTGCACACAAAATTTGTATGCTGTATAAAAGGTTGTCTACAAGGTTTGTATACAGTTAAACTATCATAATATACATCTTATAGTAGTTCATCATAAGTTATTCAAACAATCCCAGTGGTTTATTTTTCAAATCATTAAAAAATATCCTTTCTACGTTAGCACCACCTTCAACAACCGTTAAGGCTACGGTTAAGGTAGGCTACATGCTATTCATCTGAATAGTGTTGCTTTAATGAAAGGTAATATCACTCCTAGCTTTAAACAAACAAGAGGATTTAATTTGAATGCAAAGTAGAAGTCTCTTGCATCTTGTGAATTGTTGATTCAACTAGCAACTACCATCAAATGAACTGAGCTCAACGATTTGTAATGTTAGCGAAGTGTTAGCTTTGTAATTATACATCCTAATGTAAAACTGGGCTCAATAGAACAACATGTAGCCTGTAGCAGTAGCGTACCAGACAATTCTAAATATTACTGGAAAATGTTGCATTTATCTTGGTGAATCAAAAACTAAATAGACCAAATGTGTTTACAAATTTACATTTTAATTATAGAATGAGAATACATAATCAAAACATACTTCAAGCATTGAGAATGAAAACATATTTTAACGAGTATTGTGTTAAAAACTGATACGAGATTTTCTTTCTGTGTGTTTTCGCCCTTATGTGAAGAAGCTAGACATGGTATTCAGGATGGACGATACTTTTGTTCAGAGTTTATGTTATATTAACTATGGTTTATTAAATCGGTTTTATTTAAACCACATAAATATTTTTGTTGGGTAATAAATGTGTTTTAATTTGCTAATTAACATGTAAAATACATTTCTTATTCTATCCAAGCAAAGCTCGGTCACCAGGTACTTCAGAAATTATATTGAAACCTTGTTTTTGAATAGTTTGATATGATCCTTAAATTGTTTATAATGTTAATATTTAGAGCCCAGTAATTTTAGTATTTCTAAACGTGTTTGATACAATACAAAAATTAATAAAAGATTGATTCTTCTACTTCAAACATTTTTAAACATTGTTTCCAAAAAATGTTAAGAAAAAATATTTTACTTTTCCTTATTTAAAAGATTTATTAAGTAGTTATAAATAACTATGGAAATTTTTAAGATAATTTTAACTACTTATCAATTTTATTTAACAACCTGAATTTTAACATTATGATATAAATGACTTTATAATTATTTCGTGGGAAATAAAATAATTCATCTTTACAAAACACAATATTTTGAAAAAAGGTGAATAATGTGTTTTATTAATATTTATTACTCTATTATCATTATATCAAAATAAAATCATTATGAAATTTTAAAAATAAAATAACAATAACAAAATTATACCTATAAATAGTAATTAATCGACCATTTATTCATGTTGAATTAAAATAACAGAGTTCAATATATAGTAGCAGTCAGTCCTAAAGAAGCAGAGTCATTATTGTACGAAGTATAGCTAAAGGCAGTAAAGGAAGATAAACAGAATTTCGGAAGGTTTCTTACAGTATAGCGCCGTTATTTACAGTACAGCCTTCCATTGAGATCAGACGAAGGGAGTTTTATTACCCTGAGCGTTATTGTTTTCTACGTCAATAAACCTCTCGCAATTTCTTAGGTAACATTGGTTGCGTAGGAATTGAAGTATAAACGATCGTGAAGATTGTTAGCTGAATCTTCATTCCTTCAATTGGAAACAACAATTTTATCACAAAATGAAGATTATCTGTTTACAAATGGTGACTACAGTAAAGAGCCAAAAAATACGGGTGTGTAGAGAGCCAAAACAATACGGGATTAGGGGTGTTCGAATAACTGAATTTCGGATAATTGATTGGAAAAAACTATGTTCAATGCACATTATGAAATTAAGTGAAATGATGACCTAACTATGCCACACCATGATCGTTTTATGCCAAGAATGAATGAGTAATGATTGTAAGATGATTGTGACGCGATCTTGTAGTCTTGTTACTAACTAGGGCAGACATGTTTCTTAGACAAGATTGTTAATTATACCAACACATAATGGTATGGAAGACATGTTGCTTTTATTAAATTTGCTTTGGTATTCAGTATCTTTGCATCACTGAACTTTGTAATTATTGCATGCTATATTAGTATGGCTTTAGTAGTTAGTTCCTTCTTGGAATTTTATTTCCCTTCCCTTTTTGTCTTCAGGGTGATCTTGATCTGATGAGGACTAAGAATATTTTAAACACTACTTTTAATTATTTAACAACGTTAAATATCCTAGGGAGGTTTCAGGATATCAAATTACATACTTCTCCAGCGTGACGGTAGTGTTATTTGAAAGTTAAATAAGTGAAAGATTTTACCAAATGAGAATTTTCTAAAAATATATTCTTTTGAAAATATTCTATTCTGTAACCAAACATTCTCTCTTCATCTAGTCATTAGCAATAGCTTCCTCTTCTTCTCTCTCCAATGAATAGAGAGGTTAGATACGTTTATTGTATGGTTATGTATATTTATGTTTCAATCAGATTTTTTTTATCGTATATTGAGTTTGTTGTAATACATATTTATATCAAATTTGTCATTGTTTATCATAGTTTATATTGAGTATGTAATTGATTATTAAGTCTCTCAAATAGCTTTTCTAGCTAGAGAGACAATGATATGAACTGTAGTGTATACACCCTGTGGCCAATGGGATGTATAATTATT
Source organism: Nephotettix cincticeps (assembly GCA_023375725.1). Lineage (NCBI taxonomy): Eukaryota > Metazoa > Arthropoda > Insecta > Hemiptera > Cicadellidae > Nephotettix > Nephotettix cincticeps. The sequence goes on along the minus strand of CM041790.1, from coordinate 50,524,051 downwards.
TAATGAAATTGTATAACCAAAACTTTAGCTCAAGGTCTCATAGGTATAGCCCATTTCGAATAATGCCAACATCCACAGATCATATTTTATTTTTTAAACAAAAATCATAACAAATATATTCAGAGGCTTGCAAAATTAATCATAGCTAATTATTCAGTAATTTATAACTATTGGTCTTACTTGAGGTACTGATCCCAATATCTCTTATTATGAACTCGAACTCGTCTGTAAAAAGGAATATAAACTAATTAATAAAATAACTATGGGAAAATATTGGATATAATACAATATAGTGAAAATAATAAGTTAAATGAAATCAAAGAAAATAGTCATGAAAGTTACCAAATGGTTAAGTAAAAGTCTAATTAAACTTATTATATAAAGTTAAGTTGTTTGAATCAAAACCAACAGTAAAGTTTGTGAACATTACAATTCAATAGCAAGTTCAATATCTACATTACAATAGTAATCTAATAGTTAACATTTATATTTATTAATATATTTAAAAACCTTACATTTTCTACGAGTAGTTCGGTATTTTAGAGTAGGGGCAGAATTAAATGAAAAATTAACGATCTTTTAGTTTGAACCGAAGATGACCAGTATCAGTGCTGCCATTTGTAAAAACAAAACTAAACTAAATAACGTAGCTTAGATAAATGCATATGTATAAATAATTTTAATAAAAATATAAACTCAGTATAACTGTAATTTTATCTATTTTTTATAAATCAATTTAATTGAAATAATCGTATGTATCTAAGTTGACAACTACAAACATATTTCCCCTTGAAATATTAACAGTTTCTATGATAACTGATAATCAAACACAAAAAGACTAAAGCACAGGTAATGAAGTATAATAAAGTATTTGTATTATTTCTGAGGTTCACAAAAATATATATGTAATATCATGTCATTTTCAATTGTAAATTTAAACTACTACTACATATGTTTACCATGAAACACATGTAGCACTCCGTATCAGCTCTTATGATCTAGTATTTTATTACTTTAATGAAAATAATAAAATATTTCATATATTTTAATCGCCAAATTTGTATGTTTGGCCAGTTCAATAAATAACAGAGACTATTTGTATACACAATTATGAGCGATTCTGGTTAGATTTCTCATGTTCAATCGTACAAGTTTGGGAACTTCAAAGGATTTATTAGTTTACGTAGGTAAGCCTAAACATGATTTTGAGTAAAATTCATAATGGCGTTGGTTGTTAACTTTTCAGTATTTTTTATTGTACTTTCCCAACGCGTCTGTGTTTTAACGAACCCTAAAGAACCTATTACCGATTCATGGCAAGATTAATGGGGATTGTTATTTTTTCTTTTTAGTACAACCAAAAACATATGTCGTTAAAATCAATATAATTTATATATATATATATATATATTTTTTATAAATATTTATATATTTACTGTAACTAATCTAGTAAAAAGTATTAAAAAATTTATAAAGATGTCTTTTTATCAGTCACGATTCGTAAACCAAAACTCAAATAACTAGTTTTTTTGTATAAAAAATTTTTTTTGCGTTTTTCACAGTATTTTATAATATAAATTTTATCGTACCATTGAATCAGCTTAAAAAAACAAATTAAGTTCCTTAAGTTTTTCTCTATCTCCAACGGTTACGAGATATATAAAAAAATCTAAACAAGTACGTTGTATTGTGAGTAATGTTAATCTTATGGAGGATAAAAAAAATTAATATTTATTAAACAATATTTTATAAAAACATATTTAGTATGTGGTTGGATTTCATCCATTTATGCTTAAAAATATAGTTTATGTGTTTATCAGAGCAAATGATATCTTTTTCCCAGTTAATCTTTGGAATTATAAACCCCTTTAATTTATGACATGTTGATGATTTGTAAATGTTAAAAATAATATTTTTGATGGTATAAATGCCTATTTAGTTTCTCAGCAGATAACCTGCACACTCTTTCCCATGTTAATTTATTAGAATAGGCAATAATTTTAATGTTTATGGACATTTTTTTAAAACTTGTTCAATATTATTATTTTATATTTTGATTTGTTCCTAACCGCGTCTGTGTTTTTAAGTACACAACGCTTCTGAAGAGGGAGAAACCTATTCCGGTTTCAAGTGGATACCAAATAATTTATGTCAAAGATTGAATTGTTGAAATGGAGGAGTTTCTCTACCTCAAGATACTTTGTATGGTTAAAAACACAGACGGGTTGGAAAAGTTCAATAAAAGATATTGAATAAATACGATATACAATATAAAACACAAATATATTTCCATTTTTTATTTATTTATATACTTTGGCTGTACCAGAATGAAATCGCTCCTTAAGATCTAGTTTAAAAAGTAATAAAAGGCTATTATAATAATTGGCAATAAAGCTTTTATTAGTATGCTTTATGTTTAAACAAAATACATAGATTTTTTAAGTAAACAATTTTGATTTTTTTGAGACAGAATCGCTTATTTAGTTGGGGATAAATAACAGAGGCTTTACAAAATAATGTGGCTGAAGAAAAAGCGTTACTTTTAGAATCTCCAGCGAGATTAAAAAGGGAAGAACCGACTGTTGAAAGGCTCAGCGCGTTTATTACTGTTTAGGAGTGTAAGTTTTCACTTGACTAAAATAATAAACAAGTAAATGATTCCAGCTTTAAGTACTTAAAACCAATGGGTGTAGAATAATGAGTATATTATCTTGTGTAATAATTTGTACAGAAAATGTTATTTCATGGAAATGTAAACTATTTTTTATAAATCCTTGGAATACATATGATGGCGTGTCCCAGCTACTTGGTGGTCTCTAATTGTGGATAGTTGTGAGCGATTTTAGGTGAGTTTAGTGTTCTCTTGTGTGGATTAGCGTCCACACTATTGAATTCTTGATCCGAAAGGACTATCGTCATAAATACACCAGTTCCTAATTCAAAGGCAACGGTTCGGATTCCATGGTAAACCGTAGAAACGTAGATATTTCATTAACTTGGGCTGTTAATTAACAGTTCTGTCTAAGGAACATGATAGCCTTAGTCAGTAACAAGACTACAAGATCGCGCCACAACCATTCTACTCTAACTTCTTATTCATACTTGGCTTAAAATACCTACCTCGGTAGGTTGCAGTTTTAGTACAAAAAAGTATTAAAGTAGTAGTACATTTACACTTCAGGTAAAATGCTGTTCAATCCAATGTAATTATTTCAAAACTCGATTAGAATCAATATCGGAACCGTTCCTAGCGAATTGAGGGTTAGTTCTGTTCGGAGTGGTTGCGTGAGTTCCTGGAAATGCCAAGTCCTCTAAGGATGTATTATGTAGTTCTCTGGGGATTTAGAAGTCTCTATGGAAATTATGATCTCCTGAATATTGGGAATTGGAATTTCCTTATTAATACATTAGAAATACATCTATAATACGAAATTATCACATATTCTCAAGGGAATTCAGGGTAAAATACTTGTAGAATTAGAGATTTTCTCAAGGATATCTAAAGAACTTTAAAATAGCAGTAAAATACATAAAAATGTTTATATTTATCTTAAATATCCATTGTTGTAAACATTCTTTTCCATTGTTTATTAGAATTGTTCATAGTTATCATTGTTGTTCATATGGAATTTATTGTTATATTTATTATCATTCATGTTCATGCGATATTTATTGTTCTGTTTGTGTTCACTCAATATAAGAAACAAGTGACGATAAAGACAGACTCATTTAATTTAATTTATTTAAGACTATCATAAGCATGTCCTTTGTACGGGTTGTAGGATTCAGTTTAAAGAAGAATGATTATCACACCAATATGTAAACCTAAAATCCTAAACAGATCAGTGCAAAGACAATAAATAAATACCCAGCTTTATTATTTAGCATGCCTTTACAATTAAGTAGATTAGACCATTTATACCATTATTATAATAATTAGTTATACGTTAAAATAACTGTTTAATATGGTATGGTTTCGAAATGGGCTTAAAATCAATGACCAGTATAAATTAACTAATATTGATTGGAAAGCTGTTTGTTTTTCTTTCTTTAAAATCTTTAAACTACAAAGACAGCTTATTATTACCATAATGTGGTTTAATGATAATTGAAAGCAAAATGCGACTAATGTCGTGTAAAAAGTTGGTTTTTAAATGCTTGTGATTTACATTTTAAGGGGCGGTGGAAAAAATTAAGCTTTAAAACCCCTTCTGTGGAATGTAGAGAATGCATGAAATAAGATTCGTTGTTATCAGTTATTCCGTTTTTTTCGGAGAAGACGGCCTAAATGCCTCCTGGACCATCACAGATAAACAGACACAAATTGAAATAAGACTTCTTTTGGCTTCTCCAACGCATGAAACGTAACTAAAAAATTAATAGCTCTGAGCAATGTACAGACAAAACTCTAATTTTATTTATATAGATTGAAGAACTGCTTCATAGTTATTAGGCTAAAACCTGTTGTGAAGCATGTAAATAAAGAAATAAATAAGAAGTGTCGTAAGAGTCTTTGAAAACGTTTGGTAATTTATTAAAATGGAGAGGTCATGGGGATTTTAACGAATTTCGACCGTAGTTCATTTGGGCAGAGTTCATTCATTTGAGAGTTTTAGGTGGAGAATTCGGATAGAGAAGTTCAAGGATTATTTCCTAGAGATTTGAGGTAGAGTCAATGAGGAGAAAAAGTTGACTATGTACCCTAGGAACTGTAAGTGTAGAGCCAGGAGATTTTTGCCAGGAGCTCCCGGGAAACTTGGGACAGAGTTTTCACCGATTAATGCAATTTTTAAGAATACAGTTTACATACTTTTAATTATTATTATTATTCTCTTAAAATACACTGCTATCGTTGTAAATGTCTTTGAATCATTAAATGATCACACGTATTTTAAAAGTTTAATACATTAATTTGATACTTCATTTAAATATCGATTTATCATTAAACTCAAGGATTAAATTACCACCCCAATATTTCAGGCGTAACTGAATGGTAATGAAATGAAATGGGGTAACGATATTTCAGGGACGCTGTCCCTGTAATTCTAGTAAATTTGGTTTGAAACCAATGACAGGCAACTCCTGTCAGATCATACTACAGTCTAGGTCACCTGACACGGTCAACACAAGCTGTAGGGCTATGGCGATGTGCATTTGGGATAGAAAAGATATACGTATACGTTTATATGGAGACTTTTAAACCCGTATTCACAAAACAGTAACAGCGTAGACCCTGTAACATCCTGTACAGATAAATCACTCCGACATCCTACTGTTTCGTTTTATCAGCTTCTTTCACAAAATGTTTTTAAAAATCTCCATTCTTTCATATTTAAAGCAATGTTATACCATAAATCCGATGAGTATTAAAAATTTAAAATACTTATATAAAGAAATGATATTTAATAATAAAAAAATTACATTATAATTATATAGTTAAGATTAGACAATAAAAAATGTCGACACTAAATTTAGTAAAATAAAATAATCTTTAGGTTAAGTTTAAATTATTTTAATTTTTTAATTTTTAAAATTGTTATTTCAAAAGTAAATTGTTGGTTTATTTGTACCTACTAAAAATATTCATGAAATAATTTATTAGGGTCGTGTTCAAAATTTTCATTTAGATTTACAGTGGATATTTTTATGGCAATGTAACAGTTTAAAAATTATGACTTAGATTAAAATCTGAATGTGCAAAGCTTACGATTCAGGTTTTTATAAGATAGGCTTGTTTTACGGTTTTGGCAATTAAGATGGTGAAGGTACTATAGACTCTAGAATATTCCTAATATAGTTATTTATTTGTTAGTTCTAGACAAAGGGAAGTTGGACCACAAACCAGTCAATCGTTGTCCTCGACAGGCTTGCAGCTCGGTTGTAAAAGATTTGTTTTGATCAAAGAGAGAAAATACGACAAAGGACCATTTCAAACCAACGAGAATGCAGCAATATCCAAGACAGGATTGTGGAAAGAATTTAAACTGCAATAGGAAAACTTTGTATTGCTCTGTATGTGTTTGTAAAAGCAACTTTGTACAGACACAGTAAATACGAAATCTTGTTTTCTAATGGAATTTTTACTATAATGATTCTATCTGTGTCTTATTTAGTTTAACTTTAGTGTACTGACGTATACTATCGTCCTATAAATATAATTTAAATGAAATATATCTATTATATAATATTTTATTTCGTTTGAATACACTACCAATATTCATTGATTCATAAACATTCAACAAATAATACCTTCCTCACACCTTTATAAATCAAAATATCCCACTAAAAATATTATAGGACCTATATTATTATTTGCATTCCAATCTTATTTTTAGTACCAATATTTTGCTGTTTTTGTCTTGCTGAAAGTCAAGGAATTTTATTCGGAGAATGAGGTATATTTTTTTAATTTAACTGCAGTATTGTAACCTATTTACATGGTAATAAAAATCTCAATATTTGGAGAAGGCGGTATTGAAGGCCAAACAAAAATATTTGATAAAAATATAATAAAATATTTGATGAAAACGGATATGTCATGATGTGTATCCTTTATGACATACTGTTCACTGTGTATTACCTACATAATTAAGCGTTTTGAAACATCCTTAATGCTAGCCTTCCGTACCTTATTAACTATTTTGTAGCGCCGTGGCTGATTAAGTCATGCGGTAGACCACCGGTGCCGCCGCCTTTAGAGCTTAAAATATTCAGTATCTCTCAAAGAACACAGTTTAAGGAAGCGCTGGTTTAGAGGGAGGGTACAGTGCTACGACTACGGCTACGACAACGACTAGGAGTTAGGGCTAGGACTAGTCAGAGTCGTAATAGACTACAACTTTGACTAGAACTATGACTAAGACTATGATAACGACTATGACTAGGACTACAACAACGACTATGACTACTACTACAACTGTGACTAGGACTACAACTAAGATAATAAATAGGACTACAAAAAAGACTATGACGACGAATAGGACTATTACTAGAACTGTGACTAAAGGACTATGATTAGGTCTGCGACTAAGACTATGACCAGGACTACAACGCCTGTGACTAGGACTATAAATATGAATATGACTAGGACTACAACAACGACTAGGACCAGGACTACGACTATGACTAGGACTAAGACTAGGACTATAACTAGGAATATGACTAGGATTACCACAACGACTATGACCAGAACTACGACTAAGACTAGAACTACGACTACAACTATGATTTTGACTACAACTGTGGCTACTACTAGGACTACCATGACTACAACTACAACTACAATTATTACAACTACGACTTCAATCACACGACTATTCTGATGATGACCTATGCTCAAAGGTCCCGCATCGCAACCGTTCACCAAAGGTATTACGTTATGTAATAACGTAGTAACTCGCTTGGTATAACCTAAATTAAAATATAAAACGATACCAGGGGATGGCCTAGGAAGTCTTGGGGTGAGAATGAGGGGCGTGAATGTTTAAGAAGTAAATCGATCATTTTTACGTATTTATAACACTTTCTTATTATAAACTGGACTTGTAAATTGGAATATTTTCTTTATCGGTTATATTGTTTTAGTTAGACATTTTGAAACGTTAATTAGGAGTTGAATGAAGCGAATCAGACCCGTGAAACCTCTCAGGAAGCAGTGCTACCACCCGTATTTAGTTACCGTAAAACGTGCAGAGAAACAACGAGTCAGTAGACATTTCCTGCAAACTGCAAATTTAAATACAATTCATCTTATTTTGTAGCTCTAACTGTATTTATTTAATTATATTTACTTACTTGAACAATACATTTTTATTTTTAACCGTAATAAGTATAGTATACTTTAAATCAGTGTCTTCAAAAGTATTTAAAATTATTTGAACATTATAAAAAAGCTTTACTTCATACAATTTTCAGTCATTATAAACATATATAGGCCTAGTTTCAATATAATTTTAAAACAAATTGGTTTAGTACTACGATTACTGGTCATTTTTTATGTTGCCAGAAATTAATTGGCAAAGTTTGATAAATATCTTAAAATACCATCGACAGCAGACATTTTAATGTAATTAAAATTGACTCATAGTAACGAAAAAACATGTTCCTAGTAATTACACATTAATGATACAACACACATATAAATGATTGTTAGTCGAATACTATCTAGGTTTTCATTAGTTAGGTACGACGTAAACTTATTATTGCAAACTATATTCATTTGGATGTTAACATTGGAATGGAAATTAAAATTTAGTGGAGGGGATGTATTAATCTTGGATCAAAACAACTTTATTCGTGGACGTCTAATGTAGTAAACTCAGTTTATTACATCTTAAACGCGTTGTTTCTAAATTAAATTTTATTATGAATATATCTCTATCAAATATTCCCATCTTTAAAACCAGTTTCGTCGCTACGATATTAACAAAATATTTGTAAAATATATTCAGGCTGCAACAACAGTAAATTAATGAGGAATCGGGAATTCCTGTAATAGTTTAATGAAAATATTATTATTGTTAATTACACTTTCAATTATATATATTTCCGAAATTATCATTCATTTCAGCATTACTTGAATCAGAGTTTGACGAAGTTCCTAAGCTTTATCGCATTGTATCTAAAGCGGAATGTTAAATGAGAAGATTAATTTAAATATTATATTTTACGTAATACAGCCCCAACTGATGCTACGTTACGTAATTAATAATAATGAATGATGATAAGAACGTTATGTAATACTATATTTCACAAGTTCTATTTTCAAATATTGATTTTTATCTTTAATATACATTATTAATAAATATATTTACAAATACTAGTCTATTTATATTTTTTATTTTTATTTTTATTTTTTAATATATATTTTAGTTAGATTAATTAATATTAGAAGGAAATATTTTAATTAATTTAACATTTATATAACTATTTGTTTTTAAAAATTTTTTTCTTTTTAATATTAATTTTATTTATATTTAATAAATATTATACAAATATTTCTTAAATTCATTTTCGTTACGATATATTAAATTAAAATATATTTAAGTAATTATGAGGAATCGGGAATTCTGAATATTTTTTAAAATATTAATTTTAATTACTTTTTCAATTTAATTTTTATCTAAAATCATTTTTTACATATAATTAAAGAAGGAAATTTAATTTATCGCATTGTATAAAGTTGGAATGTTAAATAAAAATTAATTTAAATTATTTATTTATAACAGCCCCAACTCTATGCGTTAATTTAATATAAGAAATTATTGATAAGATATAAAACGTATAAATATTATTCACAAGTTCTATTTTCAAATATTGATTTTTATCTTTAATATTTTACTTTATTACCAACTATATAAAAAATTTTATTTACCAATTTTAAATATAACGCTCGTATAAACTCTTATATTTTATTATTTATTTATATTTTAACATATTTTTAACTTCAACTGGGCCTAGTTAGTCCTAGTCAGTTTTTCCTCCAATAGTTTTAAAGTTTCAAACAAAGTTAAAATATTTTAATTTTAGCTACATAACTATTTAACTTTTGTGCATTTTTATTAATAATCACTATTTCTGCAAATACATATTTTAAATTTTCATTACTCGATATTTTTATGATATAAAATTAGTTTTAAAGATGGAAAGAGAAAACATATTATGATTTCTTTGATTTTGAAGATAATGATGTTTAAATTGTTTTGGATGTCTTGCTAGGCTAGTGGTAGTGGGTCTTATCTTATACTTAAGTGTAAGAGTAAATCCCAAGAAGCCCATTCGGGTTGGTATCACTTTTCCAAAAGGCTGAATTTTTATATTACTTCTCAACTTAATTAAAATTCCTCTGGTGGGGATTAAAAAAATAATAAAGTGAATAGTAAGGAACGACGGAGTGATTTATCTGTACAGGATGTTACAGGGTCTACGTGGTTGATGTTTTGTGAATACGAATCATTTATGTTAAAGTATCATGATAAGACATCGTCTAAGCGTATATATTTTCTAACCATAACCGCACATCTTCATAGGCGTAGTGCCTGTGCAATAAATGAAAGAAACGAAGTATCGCAGTAGAGCGAGTCACATAGGGTAGCCAGAAGTGACTGCTCATGATCTGACAGGAGTCATATAGGCTAGCCAGCAGTGACTGCTCATGACCTGTCAGGAGTCATATAGGCTAGCCAGAAGTGACTGCTCATGATCTGACAGGAGTCATATAGGCTAGCCAGCAGTGACTGCTCATGACCTGTCAGGAGTCATATAGGCTAGCCAGAAGTGACTGCTCATGATCTGACAGGAGTCATATAGGCTAGCCAGCAGTGACTGCTCATGACCTGTCAGGAGTCATATAGGCTAGCCAGCAATGACTGCTCATGATCTGACAGGAGTCACATAGGCTAGCCAGCAGTGACTGCTCATGACCTGACAGGAGTCATATAGGCTAGCCAGCAGTGACTGCTCATGATCTGACAGGAGTCATATAGGCTAGCCAGCAGTGACTGCTCATGATCTGACAGGAGTCATATAGGCTAGCCAGCAGTGACTGCTCATGACCTGTCAGGAGTCATATAGGCTAGCCAGCAGTGACTGCTCATGATCTGACAGGATAGGCTAGCGATAGCAGCAGTCTACAGTGACAGCAGTGACTCATGACCTGACAGAGTATGTCATAGGCTAGCCAGCAATGACTGCTCATGACCTGTCAGGAGTCATATAGGCTAGCCAGCAGTGACTGCTCATGACCTGACAGGAGTCACATAGGCTAGCCAGCAGTGACTGCTCATGACCTGACAGGAGTCATATAGGCTAGCCAGCAGTGACTGCTCATGACCTGACAGGAGTCACATAGGCTAGCCAGCAGTGACTGCTCATGACCTGTCAGGAGTCATATAGGCTAGCCAGCAGTGACTGCTCATGACCTGACAGGAGTCATATAGGCTAGCCAGCAGTGACTGCTCATGACCTGACAGGAGTCATATAGGCTAGCCAGCAGTGACTGCTCATGACCTGACAGGAGTCACATAGGCTAGCCAGCAGTGACTGCTCATGACCTGACAGGAGTCACATAGGCTAGCCAGCAGTGACTGCTCATGATCTGACAGGAGTCACATAGGCTAGCCAGCAGTGACTGCTCATGACCTGACAGGAGTCACATAGGCTAGCCAGCAGTGACTGCTCATGACCTGACAGGAGTCACATAGGCTAGCCAGCAGTGACTGCTCATGACCTGACAGGAGTCATATAGTCTAGCCAGCAGTGACCGCTCATGACCTGACAGGGGTCATATGGGCTAGCCAGCAGTGACTGCTCATGACCTGACAGGAGTCATATGGGCTAGCCAGCAGTCACTGCTCATGACCTGACAGGAGTCATATAGTCTAGCCAGCAGTGACTGCTCATGACCTGACAGGAGTCACATAGGCTAGCCAGCAGTGACTGCTCATGACCTGACAGGAGTCATATAGGCTAGCCAGCAGTGACTGCTCATGACCTGACAGGAGTCATATAGGCTAGCCAGCAGTGACTGCTCATGATCTGACAGGAGTCATATAGTCTAACCAGCAGTGACTGCTCATGATCTGACAGGAGTCACATAGGCTAGCCAGCAGTGACTGCTCATGACCTGACAGGAGTCACATAGGCTAGCCAGCAGTGACTGCTCATGATCTGACAGGAGTCACATAGGCTAGCCAGCAGTGACTGCTCATGATCTGACAGGAGTCACATAGGCTAACCAGCAGTGACCGATCATGATCTGACAGGAGTCACATAGGCTAGCCAGCAGTCACTGCTCATGATCTGACAGGAGTCACATAGGCTGACCAGCAGTGACTGCTCATGATCTGACGGGAGTCATAAAGTCTAACCAGCAGTGACCGCTCATGATCTGATAGGAGTCACATAGGCTAGCCGTTAGTGACTGCTCATGATCTGACATGAGTCACATAGTCTATACGGCAGTGACCGCTCATGATCTGACAGGAGTCATTTAGGCTAGCCAGCAGTGACTGCTCATGATCTGACAGGAGTCACATAGGCTAGCCAGCAGTGACTGCTCATGATCTGACAGGAGTCACATAGGCTAGCCGGCAGTGACTGCTCATGATCTGACAGGAGTCACATAGGCTAGCCGGCAGTGACTGCTCATGATCTGACAGGAGTCACATAGGCTAGCCGGCAGTGACTGCTCATGATCTGACAGGAGTCACATAGGCTAGCCGGCAGTGACTGCTCATGATCTGACATTAGTCACATAGGCTAGCCGGCAGTGACTTCTTATGACCTGACTCAGGAGTCGCCTATCACTGGTTTTGATCCAGCAACCTTTGACTGGTCCAGCATCTTACTATATCTGTGAATACTAGCATGTTGCTACCGTGCCATATCCATGTAAACAGATAGTTTTAAAAGTCAAATAACATATCTTAGAGCTACCGGACTTCTATAATTAAGTAATAAATTGACTTACTTTTAATGTATAAAGTAGAACAAAGAAAATTATAGCTTTGTTTTCAGAAAGGTTTTAAGGTTGCATACGTAAAGCCAAAGGCAAAGTAAAGGCAAAGTAAACTTTACCGAGAAAACAAATACACACGATACAATACATCAACTGTCCTGTGTTTGGGAAAGAGAACAAAGACAAATAATAAGACTCGTTACAAACCTGGAGTTTCTCTGTTATTTACAGTGAAGTACTTTATTGATCTGCAGAGTGCTGTATTAAACTTTGATCAATGTTACGAGGGATGCGGGTACCAATATTTGGTAAATTGTTTGGAGTGAAAACCAGCTTTACGATAAACACGATTCAAACTGTATTTGATTATATTTAATGAGTAGTTTGTGTCCATGATGTCTCCATACGTTTGTGGAAATTTATTTTTTCATTATATAATATGTGCACTCATTCGTCAAATCTTTTCTAAAAAACATTATTTCACACAATATTCCCGATGACAGTCTCTGACATTATAGACTAGTGTTAATGTTATTCTTGTTGGTAAGTAAGGTTCGTGTAACCTTCTGGCCAAGGTTTAGTGTTTAGAGTTTTCAGGTCGCACTAGCGCCTCTTACGTAACTTAACGACCGACTTCTGATGTAGCCGGGACCAACGGCTTATCGTACCTCCGAAGCACGGTGGCAGTCTGAGGATGTAAATTTCATATGTGTCATGACCGAGAATCGAACCCATGTATGTTGGGTAGTGCTCTACTCTCTCAACTATGACTGTCACTCTTGTAGGCATTAACCGTAGAGTTAGTCTGCCATTTAATTTAAATTATTAAACACAATATTAGGTCTTACCAAGCCTTACTTACTTACCCCTATGACCATTGTACCCCATGTTGTACTTGGTCTCGCCAACGCTCTGTCTCCAAGTCCTTCTGTTTCATTCTTCTGTATTCATTCACTTTCATCCTGGCCATATCTTTAAACGTTTCACCCAGCGTTTCTTCAGCCTCTCTCATGGTCTCATGGTCTTCTCCCCACACTTGGTATATTTGACTTGTTTCTTCTCTCCTTATAAAGAATCCCGTCCATCTAAGTCTCCTGCTTTTAGCCTCTGTCATTACGACTCGTTGAAAATATCTCTTAATTGATTATTAATTTTTTTATTCCATGTATCACACTCCTTTCGAGGTCCAAGGATTTTTGTGCACCACGCGTTTTTATAATGTATGGTAATACAATATTATGTGTTATTCAGAAAGTAGGCCTATAGAGAGGACATAAAATCTATCAATTAACACTAAGAATGATATTTTAAAAAACATTAGTATATTTAAAAACAAAGAACTAAAATTTAGTTTTCGCGGCCTCTATCTACAAATAAAAAAAATCAAAAGTAGGGAACACATTTTTGGACGAGTTGCGATAAATATTTTTAAAAGTTATGAAAAACTGTTATGTAATAAATGAAGCTTAATACAACCAAACAGGATACATATTGTATCCGATTTCTAGGCTACCAGTTCACAGCTACCGGTTTCCGATGGGAGGGTGGTTAGGTTAACACATCCAACAATATGTATAGTATAATTTACTCAAATGCAATTATGTGTTGTGTATGATTTTATGCAAACACTAGAAACACTTTTATTGTTGGCCCTAGAAAAGCACGATTTTCGTTGCTAAAGGTTATGTTAAAAAACGTTGATATTCGAGTATACTAAAATCCTAATATTTATTGATACATGAAAAGCAATATGACAAAAATACAATATATCCTCCCATAAATACGTCCCAATACATAAATTCCACGAAGTAAGCAGGAAAGTTTACTTTGGTATTCAGTTCATATTAATAACCGGACTCGGAGCGATTCTTTGGCTGGAGTTTGACCGTATTATCGTTCAAAAGTGTTTGGCTCGCCGTATTTAGAATTAAATAATAACTCATACGAGGAAATGGAACTTAGTATGATTGAGTAAAATGGAATAAGAATTATATTTTATATCAGAGATGATACAAGTTTAATTTTATATGCTACAAACTGAAATATTTGGGGGTTTTAAATTACTATTTTTAACCTCTTTAACCCTTTCATACTTTTGTTTTAGTGGTGGACAAAAATTGTGTGCATGATTCTCTTTATTTGAGCCTAAATATGAACCACGATTTGTTTTCATAATTCTAATGTACACCACGTGCTCTTGCGATTGCAAATGTGACAAAACTTCAGGCTTTCTAAATTTAATTGAACTTTAAAAATCATGTACTTTTAAATTAAAGGATTTTTTACAATAATTGATCTATTATGACTATATTAGGAGTTTAAAACATGGTTGAATTTATAGCAAAAAGAAAAATCTTCAACAGTGTATAGGTACTGTTGAAGATAAACATGAAAGTCCTAAAACCGGCAGTAAACAAAATTTTCCGGCACATAAGGATATCTGTGTTTATAGTTGTTGTTTTTAGAGATGTTGAGATCATAAAGAATCCATCAGTGCAGCAAAAATTCAATTTAGAGCGATTTAATCGCCTTCATGATGAGACGTGAGGTCTGATGTACATCTCAATGTACAAATTAAATTACCTCCTTTATGTATTTATGGGTTCTATTTTCCCCCCTAGCTCCATGAAACGTTCCATGGAAAACAATGGCATGGTTTTATTCCGCCGTTCCAACTATTTTTTTACGAATTCCCTAAAGTGACAGCGTCCGATTCTTTATTTGTTGTTAAAATGGCTGCACTGGTTCTCTTGAAGCTCCACTTGCAGCCATCATGTAGTACACAAGTATTTTCACTTCCGGCTAGTACCTCTAACATGAAAATTTTAGAAAGATTCCAGTCATAAACTCTCAAGATCAGTAACATTCCATCGTATTTATCCAATCAAACAATACGAAATACTTTTTAAATTCTTTCACTGTGAACAATGATCCATCCAGATACAGCCAGCTCTACGAAGACAAACTAGGGAATCACCCGAACAGTTTATGGGTCTACCTGTTAGATGATATTGAGCAAATAAATAGACTGAGTAGTGGCCAAATTTAGGCTATGTGAATAAAATTTAACTGTTCTTTCATGCAAGACAGACGCAATGGACGACTTATTGTTTATGTGAAGTATTTATACCATAAATTTTACTTATTGTTCAAAATATAGATACCATTAAAAAATTTTAAATAGAGGTATTGGGCATTATGATTTACACCCGGTCCCAACACTATAGAGCTGAGCCTATTCTAAGCTGAGTTATGATTTTCAAAGTTTCGTACATAGAGATGTACACCAGGTCTGAAAGGGATAATTTAAACTGCTTTAAAACATTAACGTTACAGTTAATAAGCTATTAACTGTTTAGTAACAGCTGTTACTATCGCAGTCTGAGGATTGCTATCGCAATCTAGTGTAGAACTTGTTTAATAGCTCACCTATTATATGACCCAATATTATCCACTACCACATAGTCGTTCCAAATTTTATCTCATAAAACTAACTAAATACCATAAACTAAATGTTAAAACTAATATTGTAATCCACATTTGCAATTTCATTTGGATTATGGTTTATGGTTGAAGATGATATCCTTAACTCTCAGACTAATAAACTGTGAGTACAATGAGTCTGTGATTTCAAACGAATGAAAAATTATTATCTATATTCAATATATTATAATAAATTATTTATTAAATAGCTACACCAAATACAGTTTCAGGTACAATTAAAAAATAGGAAATTGTTATTCGATGATTGCAATGTTTATCGACATAGTGTACATAGTACTTAATCACACGTGAAAATTACATGTAAAAATAATTACTATCAACATATATCAAAACTATATATTAATCGACATCAATATCGTATTGCCCTGTTACGAAGCTGGAGTGTGACTACGTTATGTTAGAGTCCTGGCTGGTTTTATCAAACACCTGTGGATCTGAGAGGCAGCTGATTGCATCGACTACTTTGGAAAAGAAGCTCTTCAAAAATAAGTCTCAATGTAATTTTTTGACATGGATATATCCTAGCTCTTGGATTTTTTGGCTGTTGGCGATATGTAAAATAGAAAATATGTAACAGGTTTCATAGAAACCACCAGAGCTATTGTAGTGAATCTTTAATATTAAAGAATAAGAACAGCTGTTAAGATGAAGTGAAAAATTACCTTTAGAAATATCCATGATCTAACCTATTTGCCACAGGGAAGTAAATATTAAAATTTTTTTGTTCAGGCTATTTACAAAGGAGTATTTTTACTAAAACATAAACTACTCTCAACAACTTCTTGCGATGAGTGTTAAACTGTTCAATATCTTATTGGACTTACCAACGCGTCTATGTTTTTAACTACACAACGTTTCTGGAGGTGGGGAAACTCCTGCCGTTTTCAAGTGATTACCAAATTATTTACATTAAAAGTTAAACGTTTAAGTTGCCAATAATACTCTACTATACAATCTAAAATCTATCATATACAATATAAAAACGATATTAACATCGCAACAAATGACCACAATACTCCGCCTCCGAGCAGAGGGCGGCACAACACAGCGTGCACTCAGGACGAGAGTTGGAGCACTACTGTACTAGGTTATGTCAGTGCTAGTTATGTTGACTTCGAATCAAGAGTATTGTGACGAAAAATATGTTTTCGTCATACTCCTTCAAAAACAGCTGTTTTTGATACACGTGTTGAAGAGCAAAAGTTGCTCTTATTCATCCTAGGACTAATGATTTTTGAGTCCTAGACCACAAAAACTTATTGTTATAATACTTTGCCTCAGCTGTTAAATTTTGTGCTCGTACCAAAAACGCCCGTTTTTATCCTGGAGATGAAATAGCCTCTCTCTTTCCGTAACATTGTACAAAGTATTTTTGTAACACATCAACATGAAATTGGGAGCACCCACTGTGAAACCTATTAGCAATAGCTCTTACAACGTGTTTTTGTTAAATTTAAACCAACCCAAAACCTATTAAAATGAAATAATGAGCTCCCAAAATCCCAGTTTTTTACGGTATTAGCAATATTTTTTCCTGTTTTTTCTGTAGTGGAAAGTATAAATCTGTCGGAACCAGCTGTCAAATGAAAATCAATATTAAATCTTTTACACTTATCAACGATTGTAAACTCATTTTCAAATTATTATTTATTAAAATATTATGGAAATTCAAACGCAAACAAAATTTTACTGCTGATACACATAATCAAATTTAATCTGATTCATCTAATTTAAAATAATAAAAAAATCATTTAGCTGAGCGTGTTTATTTTTTGTGTTTTTACTTGCTGTATTTTTATTTCGGGTAAATATTTAGCAATTATAATAAGTATCTTTCTTCTTGACCCATAGTCATACAACCCTTACAAAGTACAGCTAACTGTAAATTATAAATATATTTTTAAATGTATGAGTATGAATTTAAAGAAAGTTAAATTAGTGAAAACTAAAAATCTTGTCAAGAACCAAAGCTGTTCTTGAAGCAGAAGAATACTTAAACATAAGTGGTGCGATTAAACCGCCTTGTGTAACGCCGTTTCACTGCCAGCTCTCCACGGTCGCGTTTAATTTATGCGGTTCAACCATTTTATAAACTAAATATCCTTTTACTCAGGGATAAAGGGAACATTCTACTCGAATAATTAAACAGTCTATTCTAAATGTTGATTTTTATAATGTTCATCTCACATAGTAATTTATTCACTTTACATTTTAGTATCGTGTTAAATTTTGTTCTCTATTACTTCTCGCTCGGCAACCATTGCAGATGTTGTTAGAGAGGGAAATAAAAGTTTAATATTTTGTTCCCAAACACTATTACTACCAAAATTATAAAATATAATTAACGAATAGTTACGGGGAATACTAACAAACCTTCATAGAAGCAGACCTTGCTACTCGACGAATATACATTGATTTAGGGATTATTTATGATTATACGAATTTTGCTATTGTAGTAAATTTGTCATTATAAAAAATAAAATTTTATACTATCACAATTTATGATGAGTATTTCTAATGAAAAGGTATTTCAAAGTATTTTAAAAATACTAATTTGATTTGATTGTTCTCCTTAAGAATAACACGGGGTTCAGTAATTTAGCTGCTTAGAGAAGAAAAAACAAAATCTCAAACATACACCATTACAGTTGAAGTATCTTAAGCTGTATTCAGCTTTTTAACAATGTTAAAAAACTGAATAACATTTTTGTACAAAATTTAAACCATTTTGACCCCTTTTTCGTACATCTTTCTGGCAACAAGGTCTTAAAATTTGCTTATTATTTTACAACATTTAATTAGTCGTTATAAAGGTATTATTAAGATATATAAATATACATTTTCGTAGACTTGTTATGCAAATTTACAACCCTATATGTTTCAATAACAAAATAATCTACTACTAGAAAAGTAAAATACTGAATAACTATTTTTAATAATTATTTAAGTCTACATTTGGAAACACACTCCTCATTTTAAATTTCACATTCATATTATATCATAGAGGGAGAAGTTACAAGAAGATACACCCAGCACGTTTGTGTTGTATTGGGTGAACGTCTGAAGAAATCAATTATCATTGAATTTCATTATTCAACTTTAGCCAATAATTGTTTTCAGATTTTTCATTCTCTCAGAGAACGAATTATTTTCTTCTATTTACAAGTTTTAATATTTATCAGACCAGTTTACTAATAGTTTCAAAACTAAGATTGATTTTTAAAGGGTATTTTCCCTATCCAATCGTACAAAATATAAATTGCTATGTTTAATAGTCGTAATTGTCTAGTTTGTATTTATGTAAATAAAGTTAGAGTTTTATTTGTACAGTGCTTGAGATAACAATATTGGTTATTCCAACGTTTTATCCCCCCGAAAAGCCAAAATGAGTCTTACCTCAATTTCCGCCCGTCTGCCTGCCTATTTGTCTTTATCTTTCCACCAGTCTATCTTTATTCTATAACGCTAAAGATAGAATCGGTGTTCGTCTTCGTGAGAACAAAATCACCAACTAAGATGAAAGTTACAGTAGTACTCTATCTCTCGTCCTGAGCGCATGCTATCTCGTGTCTCCCCACTAGCTCGGAGGCGGAGTGTTGAGGTTATTTGTTGCGTTATCAATATAGTTTTTGTATTGTACATGATAGATAAGTATAGTATTATTGACAGTATGATATATAAGTAGTATCTAAAACCTAAACTATCAATTTGTTATGTAAACTATTAGGTAATCGCTTAAAAACGGAAGGAGTTTCTCCTACTACAGAAACGTTGTGTAGTTAAAAACACGGACACGTTAGAAAAGTCCAATAAAAGATATTGAATAAGATGGATTTTTTCAATTTTATTAAAGGTTCTTAGATGGTATTTTTACGTAAAAATTACCCACACACTGTTGTATTAACGTAGTATTAACGTATTAACTGTCGACACTTTGACTTTTTTATGAGCGAAATTAAGTAAATCTTTTCTGAGGTTAACTGTACATGTGATGTAAAAATTAAAAGAATAATATATTCAGTTTTCACGGTATCCTAGGTTACTTCTATAAATCAATATTATTTGGTTTACTTCTTCATCATTTCCAAGCTATTACAAAATAGTGTTATATTAAAATTTAATCATTGTACTAATGGTAGAGAATGTCTAATTTACCGAAGAAAATATATTGTGTAGTACTGCACCTAATAGAATAATATTTTTACCAGATATTCTTGATTCTATTGAGAAGATTTTGCTGCATAGGTTTCTCAGTGTAAACATATTTAATAATAAATTTCAATGTTTTAAATTTAAAACCGCGACGTTTTCATTAGTGCAAGCATTATTGAAAATATCTCCAATATCTTTATTTAGTGGGTTACCATGGTTTACATGCACCAAAATGTTCATTGTAATCTTAGCTTTAAAAATATAACTTAACTTTTGCATACAGCTTATTAATAAAATATTTATTCAACAAAACCTTATCTAATCTAATCTAATCTAATATAGTTTAAAATTTGAAAACAACCATAATTGTAATTTTTTCATATTAAATATTTTTATTAGCCTAGTAAAAATTAAAAATCAGTCATTGCACCAAAACCCAAAATAAAAAGAGTTTGAAGATAGTTTCAGATCTCCTAATTAAACAAATTGCTCATAATTTGTATTTAAATAAATTGAATGAATATTTTAATTATTTATTATTTATTTAATAATCAATTTGAACAGAGCTGATACTCGTGTTGTAAATGTGCACGCATAGTGATGGTGATGAAATTTTGGGAACTTAATCCCCACATAAACTGGGTGTCTGAATATCTCCAACTACGAGTTTCCTTTACCAAGGGGTGCAAATTGGTATCATATTAAATAACGTATTCTAAAATCTTAGTCTTTTAGCATAAACATACGCTAAAATTAAGTCTTATTCATTACGGGGAACAATAACATGTAAACTTAGCCATAACCATATAAGGCCCTATAAATTTATTGTTTGCACAAAACACAGTACCGTTGCCTGAGAGCACTCAAGACTACTTTTACCTCCCAAAAATATTTTAGAGTATTGTTAAAAATATTTATTCAATGATTTTACTAGACGATATTTTCGTCAAAAATGTGTATACTTTTGTTTTTACTTTTTTAAATAAGTGTTATCAAAACGTATCCGGGGATATTTTTTTATAACACAATATCAAATATTATTTATGGTGTTGTTGGAGGCGCATGCAGGGTTGCAGACGACGTTATCGAGAATAAATGGGTCTAATGGATAACTCCTTGGGGACTTTCCCTCAGCTTCCGCCCATTCAAGTCTTCTAAGTTATATCACTTAATGGAACCGCAATACGAGTAACGATCATTGTGTTTTTGGACGATACATTGCATCCTTTGTGTAAAAATACGGTTAAGATTACAATGTTCGCTACAAATTGTATTGTATTTCAAAATAAGATAGATATAATTTTCATTTGATTTTAAACTTAAGCTCTTTAGTAGCTTAAGTAACTCCCAGTAACTTAGTTGTGTTTGTGTAAACAACACTTTACAATATTAGTTCAATAATAAATTTAATAATTTTGCAGTCATTAAATTTCTAAATCTTCTAGTATGTGTTAAAGGAAAAAGATCCAACTTTAACATTCAGCTTACATTTTCTATTACTTTCTCCCCTTATACATAGTATATGGAGAAAGTATTGTTTTCGTCAAAACTTTCAAATTTGAGTTGAGAGTGGATATATCCGTTTTGGGATCCCCTGAATCCAAAAAAGTGGGTTTCGACGTGATGTCGGTCCGTCCGTGTGTCTGTCTGTGTGTGTATCTGGATGTATACAGCATACCCCGTTGGTCCGATTTATATGAAATTTGGCATGTATGTATATATTCACTGTATCTCCAGGTGTTTTTTCATTTTTTTTTAATTTTTGATTTTTAAGGGTAGTTTACCTCTAAAACCCCTCAAAAACGTGAAAAATCCAAATGTCTCAAAAACGTCTCTAACGATTTTGTTTAAAATGTGATAGTCTAAAGTGCACAGAGTAGTGCACAGATAGTCTATAGTGCACTATATAATTTGACACCACCTGCATGTCTGTAAAAAATACGGTTCAAAAGTACCAAAAAAATGCTTTTAAAAATGGCTTTTAAATGTAAAAAAATCTAATTTTAAATTTTCAGCGTAAACAATAAAGGTAAAGTATAACTTGACTGGCATCATTGAAGCCAGCTTAAAAAACTAAACAAATTAGAATTCGGAATTATTTGTCTACGACTAACGGTTCCGGAGAAAGTTTAAATTTGCTGTCCATGATAAACACAGTACGTTGTTTGAACGCGCCCTATGTTATTCTTATGGAAAATAATAAAAAATCAATTTCTTCTTTATTTTACAACCGTTTTCCATGAAACTTGGTATGAAGAGTAAAGTCAAATCACTCAACAAAACCAATTCAAAAAGCTCGGCATTACCAGGGTGGGGGGTTCCCCTCTATACAATTCGAACAATTAATTTAACTTTGTCTCTTTTGTTCTTATTTTCAGAAATGGGATGATTATTTTTGAAACAATAAATTATTAAATGATATTTAGATTGACTTTGTAGAACATGAAATAGTGGCCTACCCAGGAAGGTATTTTAATACAGGAATGAATGAGAAATTATGGGATGATCACTGAAATGGTTATCGGGCGATCTTATTCTATTGTTACTGGTATGTTCCTTGGAGCCTAACAGTCAATGACATCTATGGGACCTACAGTTTAACGCGGGATCCAAACCACCATTTGCCTCTTAATTACGTTATAGCCTAATTATTATGATGATAGTCTCTGTAAATGAACGTAGTATTCAATAGCATGGACGTTAATCCAAGATCATATCCACCGACCACCACTCATAACTATCCACAATTCGAGACCTTCAAGTAGCTGGATTACAGTATTGAGCATATTGATGGCTAAAGGTATTGTTACCATGTAACGTACTTACAGCCTGATGTTAGGAAGGATGTTAATCCAATAGACCCAATTTAGGTCCGGAACTGAGACTATTACTCGTATGAGATGAGAGCTTCACCATTGAGCCCCCCCCTCCCCACCACAGGTGACTAATGTGATCAGAGCAGTGCGAGGGTTGCCACGCCAGGCACGTCTTACCGTAGCCACGTATCCTCATGTATGATTGCCTCTTGCTCTTGACACTTCCTCTCTGCTGACTTCCGGTTGTGAGCCTTAATAATTCACTCCCAGAATATACCTTATGACGTCATATTTCTGTTTAAAATTTGGATCTGACGTGTTGCCAATACCCACCGCACCCTCCCAGAGCTAAGACATATCCTTGTCAATTGTATCAGAACATGTGTCTTAAATGTGAAATATTAATTCAGGAACACTCTATTTGAGTCCAGGTCTAGGTAAAAAATTACCGTAGCAGGAGGGTTCGGCGACCTTAAAAACTACCGCCTTTAAAGGATTCGAAAGCTTCTATGACATTTTTGCTGTGTGATAATGTTTCTCGAGACTATCAGCATGGATTTTCTAACTCGATGTAAACTTTAAATCATTAATATATTCACGAAGCTACTCCACGGGTACTTCCACGTATTTTATACAGGAACACTGCTGCTGATAATGGCGTACGGGAGAACATGGTCAATTTTATCTCACAATATTACAAGGTCCATACTATTAGATAACTCTCTAAATTTTCAGCATATTACCTATGCATTCAGTGATATTATTCATATTTTAAATGCTCAATCCTGAGCAATTTTGAAGGTTCAGTTCTAACAATTTTTTAAACGGGTTTTACGGTCTACACTTGAGCCACGTGCTTATGTTCACTACACAATGGTCCTATGTACAAGCTTATTTTTGTTAGTAACAAAGCCATGTGTCAATAAACCCGTTACACAACACACTCATAGACTAGGATTAGACTGGACCGTGGCGTGCCCTGCAATCCAGCTACTGTGAGGTCACGGTTGTGAGAGATGGTCGGTAGGTGTAGTGTTCTCTTGTGTGGATTAACGTTCACACTATTGAATAGACAATCCTCATAATTAGACTAGTTCCAAGTTCAGAGGCAGTGGTTTGGACTCCTCGTGAAGCTGTAGTTCCCTTAGATATGCTATTGACTGTTGGGTTATTAATTAACAGGTTAATTAACAGGTTAACACTAAGGAATAAGTTAGCCTTAGTCAGTAACAAGACTACAAGATTGCACCATAATAATCTTACACTTAGTTCTAATTCATACTTGGCTTAAATACCTACCATAGTAGGTAATATGTTAATTTAATTACTGAAAAGTAACATTACTAAAATATTATACATTCATAGATTCATTAAAAATCATATATACACAATATGGTGGGCATTTTAAGACTAACTTGTATACTGTATACAGACCGATTCAATGCTTATGACACAGGTAGTGGTCAGTAATGATGTCACAAAATTAGCATTGTGGAACTAAAATCTAAGATGGCGGAGGTATTTCAGACTCGTGAGGTTAAAGTTTCAACTGGAAGTGCCTAAATATTTGTAAAACTAATTTAATTAATAGTGGGAGCATCTCATTTAAAATTATGACTGAAAACCCTAGTTTTGTATTTACAATACTTTAAAATTTAAAAGGACCGAATTTTTGAATCGAAATTCAAACAAGTTCATCACAATTGTGATTGTATTTAAGCCAAAACAATAAGTGTGATGGTTATAAGGTGGCTAGGGAGCCAGGGCAGTGGCTGGGCCGGTCGCTAAGGGGTTCACGCGTCGTTTGGAGGCATTGTGGCAGAGCAATATCGTTTTATGGGGTGACCTTATAGAATGACCGCTGGAAGTGCGCTGTCTGAGGCTTGTGTCCATCTGCCGTTATAGCTAACTGGCTGAGGAGTGGGGAGGGTGGACGATGTGTGCTGTCGAAATTCATCTGCAGCTTCACTGAGTTCTACAAACCTTTGAGAGCTTCAGGTTGAGATATGAATTTCAAGAGTTTGTAATACCTCCAATATCTTGGACTTTAGACCCATATGACAATGCAAATATTGTGACACCATTACTGACCACTCGATAATCATAAATAAACGGTATCAGTGGACTGACACATACTTTCTAAGTAAATTTAAAAATGAAAATCTATAATAAACTATGATATTTTTAAAGTTTATCTTAAAACCATTTAATAATTTATTATTTAAAAAAATCATTCAATTTCTGAAAATAACAAGAGAAACAAAGTTGAATTAATTGTTAGAATTGGGGAGAACCTCACCCCACGGTAATACCAAGCTTTCTTGAGAGGGTTTTGTTGGGTGATGTGACCTTACGCAGCACACCAAGTTTTATGAAAGCAGGCGGGAAATAAGGAATAAATTGATTTTTCAATATTCTCCTTTAGAATGACACTCTGCGCTCTCAGACAACATACTGCGTTTATCATGGACAGTACATTTAACTTTTCTCTAGAACCGTTAGATGTAGATAATTAATTCAAAATATGTATTTGTTTAGTTTTTTAAGCTGGTTACAGTGGTGATGGTCAAATCATACTTTACCATTATTGTTTTCGCAATATTACTACTGATAACTGGGTTATTTACAATAATTTAAAATTTAAAAGGACTGAATTATTTTAATCGATATTCAAACAAGTTGTGATTGTATATAAGCCAAAACAATAAGTGTGATGGTTATAAGGTGGCTAGGGAGCCAGGGCAGTGGCTAGGCCGGTCGCTAAGGGGTTCACGCGTCGTTTGGAGGCATTGTGGCAGAGCAATATCGTTTTATGGGGTGACCTTATAGAATGACCGCTGGAAGTGCGCTGTCTGAGGCTTGTGTCCATCTGCCGTTATAGCTAACTGGCTGAGGAGTGGGGAGGGTAGACGATGTGTGCTGTCGAAATTCATCTGCAGCTTCACTGAGTTCTACAAACCTTTGAGAGCTTCAGGTTGAGATATGAATTTCAAGAGTTTGTAATACCTCCAATATCTTGGACTTTAGACCCATATGACAATGCAAATATTGTGACACCATTACTGACCACTCGATAATCATAAATAAACGGTATCAGTGGACTGACACATACTTTCTAAGTAAATTTAAAAATGAAAATCTATAATAAACTATGATATTTTTAAAGTTTATCTTAAAACCATTTAATAATTTATTATTTAAAAAAAATCATTCAATTTCTGAAAATAACAAGAGAAACAAAGTTGAATTAATTGTTAGAATTGGGGAGAACCTCACCCCACGGTAATACCAAGCTTTCTTGAGTGGGTTTTGTTGGGTGATGTGACCTTACGCAGCACACCAAGTTTTATGAAAGCAGGCGGGAAATAAGGAATAAATTGATTTTTCAATATTCTCCTTTAGAATGACACTCTGCGCTCTCAGACAACATACTGCGTTTATCATGGACAGTACATTTAACTTTTCTCTAGAACCGTTAGATGTAGATAATTAATTCAAAATATGTATTTGTTTAGTTTTTTAAGCTGGTTACAGTGGTGATGGTCAAATCATACTTTACCATTATTGTTTTCGCAATATTACTACTGATAACTGGGTATACGCAAGAAAATCTTGTGTAAATTGGTGGGTGATTTTATTGTTTCGGAAGAAAAATAAATTTATATTTACAATTAGTTTGTAAGTAGCTTTTTATTTTATTTTATCAATGACAGTCCTTCATTATGGCGAAGATGATGTATACATAAGAGGATTGTTTAGTATTAAAATAAATTTTTAATTTTTTTGTCTAGAAAGAGTTATGAAGAACCACGTCGAGTATACTACATAATTGACTTTTTCACATTCTGGATGATTTATTGCCTGAACATCAATTAATTAAATATCAGAAAAATTAAAAACGAATTTTGATCAGTTATAAATAATTTAAATAATATTAATCGTAATATTGAAAAAATATTGCAGTGTAATATCGGATTTTTTACGTTTTAGTTTAATAGTTTTTCAATTCATATAAAAATAAACCAAGCAAGAAACAGATTTTGAATGAGAATGCAGGTTTACTCCAATCAAAATTATATTTTAATAACTAGAATTTTAAAACACACAATATTTAATTGGAATATATTTATCAAACAGCACGATACGGATTTTTATTTACTCTCTCCAAATCCTGTTCAACAACTCTATATTAACTACTGTAATCACTCTATGTCTGATTAAATACTGTCCCTACTTTCCTTATTGGATATCATAAAAGAGTAAAACATCTAGTGTTTTGGTCCGTTTTGAATTATGTGACATTTTCATTTTCTCTTGTCAAAAAACAGACAGAGAAACTATTTATTGTTCAGAACATTTTAATTACGATCAATGTCATAACCGTTCCTTAAGAAACTAATTGTAGTTTAGTTTAAAGTAACTTTAAAGATTTTAAATATTACTTTCGTCCTTTTGGGCTAACTATTAAATTTTCCGTTAAACTAGTCAGCTGGTCTTTGTCAGTTACGAAGCTACATGCTATAAAATCCAATATACTCACCACGCGTTTGTCAGTGACGAAGCTACATGCTATATAATCCAATATACTTACTACGTGTTTGTCAGTTACGAAGCTACATGCTATAAAATTCAATATACTCACCATGCGTTTGTCAGTGACGAAGCTACATGCTATATAATCCAATATACTCACTACGTGTTTGTCAGTGACGAAGCTACATGTTATAAAATCCAATATACTCACCACGTGTTTGTCAGTTACGAAGCTACATGCTATAAAATCCAATATACTCACCACGCGTTTGTCAGTGACGAAGCTACATGCTATATAATCCAATATACTTACTACGGTCACCCTTCACTTATATTCACTGTAAAAAATGTCCGCCTTGGATTTCTTGTCTATTACATCAAAATATGTTAAAACGTGACTTGTTACATGTTGATGGAGTAGGCGGCACCAGAATATCCAGCTAGGCTTCCTCTGCAATACTGAAAACTAGAAAGAATATAAAAAATAAAGAATGTAAAAGTAGGATAAACAAAATATTAATAATAATTCTGTGATATTCATATTCTTTTAAAGAAACTTTGCCTGCTAGCCACGGATTTTGTTTTAAATTTTAGTATAATGAATTACATGTGGTCAGCTTAGCTCGTTCTTCGCCGTGTTAGTTCTAGCTTTCAAGACCAGGATGCGCTACTGAGGCTGTATTTTTCCAATTTTTACTTTATTACCTTCCTGAAATGGCGACCAACCCAGTTAGGTATCTTTAGCCAAGTAAGAATGAGAGATCAGTGTAATATGATTGTGGTGCAACCATAAGGCTGTCATGTTTCTTAGACAAGACTGTTTATTAATAGCCCCACAGTCAATAGCATATCTCAGAAACCTACACCTTAACGAGGAATCCGAACCACTGCCTCTGAACTACGAACTAGTCTAATTATAAGGATTGTCTTTGCGGACTAACGTAGTTTATTAATGACCCAACAGTCAATTCCATCTATGGGACCTACCGTTTAACGTGGAACTCGAACCATAATATTGTCTCTGGATTACGAACTGGTCTTATTGTCTCACGGAGAGCTTGAGATTGCATTTTTGTTACTAACTACCAAAAGTACGATTTAAACGCCCATGAAGGCCCCAAAAGTAGAACATGGTGAAAAAATAAATAAATATATATCTGGGTTCATGAGCAATATGTTCAGAGAACTGAATCTCCAATTCATTAACTCCTTAAGTCTATTTGAGAGGATTTGAGAAGTTTTCCACCCTTCCCAATGCACTCACCCTATAAACTCATAAACACCAGATAGAGAAATGTTCATTAATGTTATTTTTACGCTGTAAAGGCAATTAGTAGGATTATTGATACTGCCGTAAAGAAGTTTTGGGATGTGATTTTTAAACAATATTATGTGCAGCACATTCAGTACAATTTACATCGTTAATCCTAAATTTTAAATTCTAAAGTATAAAAATAATTTCAACAAATTTTCTTAACATATATCCCTAATTAAATACAACAATAATTAATCGTAGTTTAAAATGTAGTTAACACTTTTTTTAATCGATTATATAATATTTTGTTAGTTTTTCTGTCTCAAGATGTCAAAACTGCTCCTCAAGAAAATAAAATGTGTTTAGTTTGTTATATTGAAGAGTGTGAGTATAAAATATAGACAAAATGTAATACGTGTTGTGTTGGATAAAGTATTTTGCAGGACGAGGTCGTCCCCAACAGGACATCTGGTAGACATTAAATGCACACTGGGCGTTATAAGTGGGTTTTCCATAACCAGCCAGTCCTGTAATGTAACACAGACTATCCCTACAAAGGTGGATTCGTCCATAACCATAGTATAACAGTTATTAGCATATAATTTTTTATTGGGTTAGTTCTTTAATACTTTTTAGTGAAGTGGTGATCTACCTAGGTAGGTATTTTAAACTAAGTATGAATGAATGAGGTATGATATATTGCAATAAATGTACGATAATAATGACTAACAACACCAATATGAAATGAATATTTATTGGAGTTTATACTTTTTAACTTTTCGAAATTGTTTCCAATAACATTATTGCTTAGCTCTTAGACTAATGAGGGGGGGGGGAATGTCAAAAATATGAAATTGTGGAACAATTAAAATACCAATAAATAAATATTAAAAATGCTCAAAAAATAGAGATTTATATTTAAGAGGTAAAACTTCCTAAAAAATACTGTAAAATATTTTTTTCAACCCGTTTTTCACTTTTCAATGATATTATTTATTATATTAATAATACATTCTTCGCCTATTAATACTGTACAGTAAACATATAAATTTAATAAGCGATACCAGCTTATTGGTCATTCTATTCCTTAGTAACATTTTAATTACTTTAGGTTTTCTATTTCCTATTGATAGCCAGAAGTTCTCAATTAAGTGAAAAATATTCAAGCAAAAATTAGTGGTAAGTAGGTACCACAGAGAAATTTGCATATTGAATTTTATTTTACTTAAACCGAGAAAAAACACAATATAAGTGTTAAGGACAGAGAAGACTTACGGAACACTCTATATTTAATGTTGTAACGGTACTTTTTTAAACTCATATTTTAGTATAATTTATATAATATTATCTTTTAATTTTATGGGTTTCTTATGAAATTTTATTGTTGTAAAAGTTCAGAAAAAAACAATAATATATCAAAACTAATTACGTAGGTATCGCATCCGTAGAGATTCTTCATGACTCTCTTTGAACGGTATTAATTATAAAAAATTCCCTTTCATATAGGGTAATCCTCTTACCTATCAGGCATTAGCTTCACTGAAATAAAGACCTGTTCTGTGTCGAAATGAAAAATTAGATCTCGAATTTAAAACTGGTTTTTGTATTTTTACTTACTCCCCTTTTATGATAGCATTAGAAAAAGTTTAGTTTTTGTCTGAATTTGACTTTTGGATGGATATATCCATTATAGGGCCCCCGCATCGAAAAAGTGGGTTTTATACTGATGTTTGTATGCGTGTTTGTCCGTGCGTGGAGATGTGCAGGCCAAGAGACGAGACTACTGGTCCAATTTTCATTAAATTCGTTAGGTTTAATTTTTAAGGGTATTTAACCCCTAAAACCCCCACAAGAGACATGGAAAATTCATGGACATGGAAAGTTTCTCAAAAACGGCTCTAACGGTTTTTATGAAAATTGTATGAATTGTCCTTTATAAGATAAACAAAATGACACCATCCTCATTTCTCAATACATCTCGTTTAGTAAAATCGTTTTAGGGTTTCGAAGAAAAAAATTTGAATTGTTTTCATTTTATAAAATATCATACAACTATTTTATAAAATAAACTGACTGTCACTGTTAAAACGGCTTACAAACAATAACCAAATTAGTATTTTTAATCATTTGACTACGACTAACAGTTCCAGAGTAAAGTTAGATTTATTCTTCGAGGTAAACGCAGTACGTTGTCTTAGGGTGCTCAATAATTCGTATGAAAAATAATGAGAAATCAATTTCTTCTCCTTTCAAAACAATTTTCCAAGAAACTTAAAATGCACTGTAATATGATATCATCCAACAAAATCTTCATAAAAAAGTTATATACCGTACTACCATAGGGGGATGGGATAGTACTCCCTTTCTTACAATGAATTTTACTTATATTCTCTTATTGTTAGCTTGAGAAAATGGATTATTACTTTTGAAACAATAAATTTTAAATGATTACTTTAAGGAATATGATAGTTTTATGAAATTTAATTAAGGAAGAAAGTATATGTCCGTTCACTGATACAATTTCTTTACTTATCCCCACTTGCATTTCTTATATATTTTTATGGGACGGTCCGACCCCTCCTGATATCGTTAGTGCTTACCAAATTAAAATGAATACTATTTAGTTTACAATT
This sequence comes from Nephotettix cincticeps, assembly GCA_023375725.1. Classification (NCBI taxonomy): domain Eukaryota; kingdom Metazoa; phylum Arthropoda; class Insecta; order Hemiptera; family Cicadellidae; genus Nephotettix; species Nephotettix cincticeps. The sequence goes on along the minus strand of CM041790.1, from coordinate 50,492,701 downwards.
TTTAACCTATTTCAAAATTATACTATATTAACATGTTATCTTAACCAACCTATAACGACTTTAAATTATAATGGTAAGTTTTTCTAATTTAATCTAATTTATCTTATTGTAAAATAATGATGTATAAATAAGATAGTAATTTATCTTTTCTTTGCACTAAATCATCATTTGGTTTATATTTTGTCATAATATAAGTATTTTCCTTATCAACATTTAATCTTGGAAAGGACGGACTAGCTGCTACTTAGTAAAAAATTAACATAGAATATCGTATTTAAACTTTTAGTTGTTTTCTACCAACTATTTGTCTTATAATTTTCAATCACTAACTTTAAACAAGATCAAATTTAGACCAAGGAGGATTATACTTTAAAAGAACCTGTGCACATGTTTTTGCACTATCTGTTATGCAAATCAGATTAAGGAAACCCCTCTATAGAACTGAGAATCCAACTTTGTTATTTTACCAACATCGTAAATCAAATTAAACCGAGCGTCTTCTTGCTTGGGTTTTATGTAGCCAGCATATATTTTATTCAATAGATACTATAGGAATATAGAAAAGATATTTGATAATCTGAATAAGTGAGTAATTTCATATTCGGTCAAATTTAGAGAGCTTAATTTCCCCAATAGTCAAACAATTGAAGCTATAAACCATTTATTGTATCATAATTATTTTTAAACACGTTTTATATTTATTCCTAGAATCTATACACTCTGTTACTGATTTTCCCAGGAAAAATATATGTAAAAATTCCAACGTTACTGTTCATTCTCCTGATGCCTCATAATTTTTGTAGCCACTTATTGTGGCGTTTCGATGAAGTCAAGTCGTCATTTTGACGAAAGATGAAAACTTATTTTGTTCTAATTTGTACGAAAATTTATTATACAAACTAGAAATGACCGATGTAAGCCTCGTAAAAGATTAAAATTAACACAGACCTAAATGTTTACTAAACTTTTGAACGGAAACTTTGAACGGAAAAGTGTATTTATAACCACTAACCACAAAAGTAAAACAGGTGTCCACTGCAATCCCAATTAAGCCTACAAATGCCGTCAACTTCCACCCAAGCCGGTCACCGTTTATTTAAGGTGGGCCCTCCTCTCCACTATACCACACATTTGCAAGCTAAATAATTGGGATTGCTCATGGTCGGGATTCGAACCCTAGAACTTCCGAAGCTAGAACGTTACGCTCGTCAGCGCAGCGCTTTAGCCGGTGCATAGGAGCTGGCGGATTGCTACCCGCCCCCTTGAGCTAAAACATATCCGTGTCAAAAAAATAATTATTCCACACAGATTTACTCGGTCTATCCTTTAAAATTTTAATTTTCTGTACCACTAAATCACAAACGATAAATTAATAACCCTCCTAACATTCAAAGCTAAAAATCCCAGTTGACATGCTTAATAAATAAATAATACAATAATGCAGTAATACATAGTAATGGAGACCTTCACCACGCGATCCAAAAATACAATTAGACCAAAATAAAAATTCTAATTTGAAACTTAATGGGACCTATACTTTCTCCGATGAGTGATATTCAAATCATTTAATTTGACTTAAATAAGCATAATGAAATGAGTTTATAATCAAATTTAAAATTTGACTTTCAAAGTTCGCGCTTTAAAAGACTCTTTGTTGCTACTATTAACTGTGGAGACCAGCTATAGCTAAGGATTAGGTGGACAACCAGAAGTGGCCTTATCCCAGCAAACAACATCATTACTTACAAAGTACGACACTTTTCTACGTTAGAAGCATTCCAGCAGGATGTTTCTAATTTTCTTTTTATTTGGTACCTATCTCTTATCTTAGGATTCATTTTCAAATGTGTATTAAAAAATCGTAAATTGATTCTTAAGCCAGCCTATGTAGTTTGTCTCTATTAGTTGTGGTATTAGATTATATTAATTTTGTGCCGTTAATGAAATCGTGTTTCCTTTTATCCTTCTGATATTACGATGTGAATAAATGTATATGAATGAAAAGAGAAGAACGTTTTGTTTCCAACCATACTTCACAAACATTGAAGAGAAGTTCAGTTAGACTTATGGACAGTCAGTAACTAAACAGGTGTAAAAATGCATAACACTAAATAAACACCCGTCATAAAAAACACACTGAGCCAGCCTGGGGAATCATGGCCAACTCCCAGCATTACATTACACCGGATGATTGACGTCACACACTGAGCAGCCTGGGGAATCATGGCCAACTCCCAGCATTACATTACACCAGATGATTAACGTTACACGCTGAGCCAACTCCCATCATGGCCAACTCCCAGCATTACATTACACCGGATGATTACGTTACACGCTGAGCCAGTCTGGGGAATCATGGCCAACTCCCAGCATTACATTACACCAGATGATTAACGTTACACGCTGAGCCAACTCCCATCATGGCCAACTCCCAGCATTATATTACACCGGATGATTGACGTCACACACTGAGCCAGCCTGGGGAATCATGGCCAACGCCCAGAATTACATTACATCGGATGATTGAGGTCACACACTGAGCCAGCCTGGGGAATCATGGCCAACTCCCAGCATTACATTACACCGGATGATTGACGTCACACACTGAGCCAGCCTGGGGAATCATGGCCAACTCCCAGCATTACATTACACCAGATGATTGACGTCACACACTGAGCCAGCCTGGGGAATCATGGCCAACTCCCAGCATTACATTACATCGGATGATTGACGTCACACACTGAGCCAGCCTGGTGAGTCATGGCCAACTCCCAGCATTACATTACATCGGATGATTGACGTCACACACTAAGACAGCCTGGTGAGTCATGGCCAACTCCCAGCATTACATTACACCGGATGATTGACGTCACACACTGAGCCAGCCTGGTGAATTATGGCCAACTCCCAGCATTACATTACACCGGATGATTAACGTCACACACTGAGCCAGCCGGGTGAATCATGGCCAACTCCCAGCACTACATTACACCAGATGATTGACGTCACACACTGAGCCAGCCTGGGGAATCATGGCCAACTCCCAGCTTTACATTACATCGGATGATTGACGTCACACACTGAGCCAGCCTGGTGAGTCATGGCCAACTCCCAGCATTACATTACATCGGATGATTGACGTCACACACTGAGCCAGCCTGGGGAATCATGGCCAACTCCCAGCATTACATTACATCGGATGATTGACGTCACACACTAAGACAGCCTGGTGAGTCATGGCCAACTCCCAGCATTACATTACACCGGATGATAGACGTCACACACAGAGCCAGCTAGGTGAGTCATGGCCAACTCCCAGCATTACATTACACCGGATGATTGACGTCACACACAGAGCCCGCCAGGTGAGTCATGGCCAACTCCCAGCATTACATTACACCGGATGATTGACGTCACACACAGAGCCAACCAGGTGAGTCATGGCCAGCCCTCAGCGATACATTACACCGGATGATTGACGTCACACACAGAGCCAACCAGGTGAGTCATGGCCTGCCCTTAGCGATACATTACACCGGATGATTGACGTCACATACAGAGCCAACCAGGTGAGTCATGGCCTGCCCTTAGCGATACATTACACTGGATAATCGACGTCACATACAGAGCCAACCAGGTGAGTCATGGCCTGCCCTTAGCGATACATTACACTGGATAATCGACGTCACATACAGAGCCAGCCGTTTGAGTCATGGCCAGCCCTCAGCGCTACATTACACCGGACGGATGGCCTAATGGGCGATGTCATAGCCTTTATGGGCTCTCACGCACTCTCAACCCCAGCGTCGACCCGTTAAATAAGCGAAGGGCGTTTCAAATTTATTGTAGTCATCTGATAACAAAAAGCAAATTCATGGAAATTTATGAAATTCGGATAACTTTCCCAGCCATTTAGGAAACAGCTGGAACGACCCAACAGAGATGTTTCTATTTTGGTTACACCATTAATTTAATTTGGTTTTTTGAGTGAGCCAAATATACCCGTCGATAAGTCAGCACGAATCAATTATTGAGAACTAAAACTTATTTTAATTTCCTTATTATTAATAATTGTAACAAGTATGAGGTTAAAACACTTAAACACAGTAGCCAAATTTAATACTACAGAAAAGATCCATACTACTTTTTGTTTAAGATGATTCTAATGGTGCTGAGAAAATATATTTATATTTTCATTTATGTAGCGAATTTCATAAATATCGACCCTTTTTAGGAACATTTTTTGCTATCGTAAAACGGAGTATTTTAAAATCTAATATTATATATAGTCGCAAAAATATAATGAAAAAGTATATAGTTTACTAACACCGATGTAATGTTAATCGACGTGGTAGCTAAGTGATAACTTACTGAACCACTATGACAAAGGTTCCAGGGTCAATACCATAGGTGAGCGTCTTCTGTCAGATCACGAGCGGTCAATACCAGAGGTGGGCGTCTCATGTCATATCAAGAGCGGTCAATATCAGCGGCGGGCGTCTCCTGTCAGATCATGAGCGGTCAATATCAGAGGCGGGCGTCTCATTTCAGATCATGAGCGGTCAATAACAGAATCGGGCGTCTCCTGTCAGATCATGAGCGGTCAATATCAGCGGCAGGCGTCTTCTGTTAGATCATGAGCGGTCAATATCAGAATCGGGGTCTCCTGTCAGATAGTGAGCGGTCAATACCAGAATTGGGGTCTTCTGTCAGAACATGAGCGGTCAATATCAGAATCGGGGTCTCCTGACAGATCATGAGTGGTTAATACCAGAATCGGGGTCTCCTGTCAGATCATGAGCGGTCATCTCTGGCTAGCGTCACTACAGCATCTGAAGTTTCAGATGGTGACAGTTAATTGAGGGTTTTTTACATACCCAATGTGATTTTCGTGGAAATCTCCGGAAATTGTTTTTAAGTTTAAGTCATAAAGGCACTTGTTTGTTAAATACAATGTGAATAGTGACAATGTTTATTAATTATAAAATTGAATGTCTCTGTCTGTGCATTATTTATGTTTTTTATGCGTTCAAAATATAGATCGCCTTTTAGGAATTTTTTGTGTCCTAATTTTAGTAAAAATATTTAAAATTTATTTCGGCTAAATCTAAGTAACAGTAAGAGTAATTTGTTTACAAATTTTACAATGAACATTTGATTTCTTACAGCAGGTCTTACTTTCATTAGCAATACCGAGCTTTACTATCAATGTCTGAATCATTCATTATGTTAAATATGAGTAAATGTGTACTGTCAAAAAATGAACGTAATCACCACGTCAATATCAACGGTTTGGGGGTCATGTATTTATATTTTTACTGTTGTGAGAAATCAGGTCTTTATATAGATTACGTATATAATTACATATAATAATCGGATATCTTTCCAAATAGCGGTATATCAGACTTGTTTATTGGTTTGAAAATTGTGAAAAATCCACTCATATTTAGAGGGAATATATTAATATGTACGTTTCAATTGTTTTACATCAGCGACAGAATATATTTTAATTCACATGAAGTTTCATTGTAGAACAAGGCCAATCTTGTTAACATTTGTTTACTGTGATAAAATTTTGTTAATTATAATACATACGTATATAGGAACACTCCATTTTGTTCTATTTATAAGCGATGGCCAAAGCGATATTATACTTGTAATTAGACCCATTCGTAATGAGGCAACATTGTGTTTTGGATCCTACATTAAACTGTAGATACCTTGGATGCCATTGTCGGTCTATTAATAATGATCAGTCTTGCCTAAGTAATATGTCAAATTTAGTCAGTAACAACACTTAAAGATCGTGCCACAATCATTTTACAACCATTTGTCATTCGTACTTGGCAAAATACCTACCCAAGTAAGTTTCCATTTCAGTTAAATAAAAAAGTAAATATTACCATGATATTATTTTATAATGTAAACTACGTTTGAAGGTAGTTATAATCAGTTTTTATGTAGGGACTACACATTATTGTTTACATGTTTTAGATAATTTTTCTGGTCGAGAAATTCTTGTTGACGTATAAAACAGTTTGCAGTTAATCGATGAAGAGTTTTCCTTTCCAAGGGATAACGCAATAATCGTGTAGGCTTACTTGTGTTGAGTGCCTCATGTGATTGACACGAACACTCCATAAAAGAATCCAGTATCAATACGACGAGACCGAGTTCCAACGAATCTCTCTATCTTTCAGGTTTTACTTTGCCACTCTAAATGTGTTATATCAATGTACTTTGTAAATTTTACCTGGTGAACTGTACTGAAAAGTTCTGTGTTACTTTTCCCTTTAAAAATATTATACGGTATTGAGAAAGTACTGTTTCGTCAAACTTTTCGAATTTGAGTTGGTAGTGGATATATCGGTTTTGAGGCTCCCTGGATCCAAAAATGAGGTTTTCGGACTGATGTCTGCCTGTGCGTGTTCAGACCCCGATACCACTCTGAACATATTTTTATGAAATTTGGGAAAATTTAGTAAAATTTTTTTAATTTTTTGTTTTAAATTTGTTTGAAAATTTTAATTTATTATATAAATTTTTTCTAATAAAAAATTTTTATATTTTTTGCTTTTTTTCTTATTATAATAATTTTCTTTAGATAATCATTATATATATTAGAACATATGAATTTTTATTTAATGATAAAAATTAAAAAATATAAAAATAAATTATAATTTTTAAAAATCATTTTTTGTAATATAAATATTAGTTTTTAAAAAATGTAAAATATCTATGTAAAAAATCTTTTTTAACATATAGGAAAACTAAAATATTTTATGAATTATAAAAAACTAACAAAATTATTTTTTTGTTTATATGGAAGTTAAATTTACTGTCCAATAACGCAAGAGTTAAGCTGTTATTCTTATGAAAATAAAAAAAACAATTATTTTACTCAACCGTTTTTTATAAATGGTATGAAGTATCTCACCAACAAAACTCAAATTTTTGTTACTTGTCTAAATTTAACAATTTTTTAACTTTTCTCTTTTTATAAAATTGAATGATTATTTTTAAATAAATTAAAAGAAATTTAATAATCTATTAAAAAAGTTTTATAAGATTTTTTTTTTAAATTGGAGAATATTTAGAATTTATTTAATGTTGTTTTAAGGATCCTCTGAAAGCCCAAAATATAAATTTATCAAGATCCGCTCTAACATTTTTGGTTAAAATTTCAGGGCTTATAATCATTATAATATTATTTATATGACACCTTCAGTTTGTCTGAAAAAAACAAATAGTTAAAAATTTATGGACTTTTAAATGTGAAAAAATATACTTTTTTGAGACAAAAGGATTAATTTATAAATTAGTTTGAATATGTCTATTTAAACCAGTTTAACAAACTGAACTAAAAAATTATTTGAATCATTAGCCTACGACTGAAGTTACACAGGAAAGTTAAATTTACTGTCCATTCATGATAAACGCAGAGTCCAGAGCTGTTATTCTTATGAAGAATATTAAAAAACAATTGCTTTCTTATTTCTCAACCGTTTCTCATAAAGCTTGGTATGCAGTGTAGGGTCACATCTACCAACAAACCCCACTCACAAATGTTTCGTATTACCAACGACAATTTTATTCGATATAAATTGTCTTTGGTATCGCCAATGGGAGGGTGTTTGTCTCTAAAAATTCTAACAAACGTTTTAACTGGCTTTCTCTTGTTAGTTTAAAAAATTGAATGATTATTTAAATGACAACTCTTTAAATGGTATTTACATAAACGTGAAATAAAATTATAGTCGTATTAATAAAGATCATAGTTTTTAACATGGATATATCTTAGCTCTAGGGGTAGGAATTGGGTGGGGGGATTGTCAATCCGTCAGACGAAAACTTTAAAACGAAAGTGACGTCATACGGTTATAAATACAGCTGTTTGGAGGAACTGAAGTAATTCCTTTAGACACAGCCATGACCTAAGCTATTTTCCAAAAGGCAAATAAAAACGGTTTTAATTTTTGGGAAAGAAATATTTTTTTAATTTCCTTTAGGGAAGCAGTATGTGTTAGGCAACTGACACAGTTTATCTTTGTATAAATTGATATGAAGAAAAAACAAGACCATTATTTTGTGAAACGTTCCTGCATTTCGATATTAATTATCAGAGTGAAACACGCTATTTTTTCAATAATGTAAAATTCGCAGAAGCGACGTGTGTTTTCCATTAGAACCGATAAATGAAGCCTTTTTAATTGGTCGTCCCAACCGTTCGCAATGGAAATCCCTTGTATAAAAGGTCAAAGTAGAAAATTGATAAATTTACAGGAAAGCAATAAAATACTTTTCGGAAAAGTTATTTTAATATTTCTGGAAAAACAGCTGTTATTTTTTATCATTGGAAATAGCAACCAAAGTGTATTGGTTTATTGTTCTTTGAGAGTTGGTTACAAAAGAAACAAGATGAATTTGTTTAAATAAATCCAACGTTGTTTTGAATTTTTCATTAGAAAAATTACTATGCTGTTCATAATAATTGTTACAAAAAAACTAAACTGATATTTCTTTACAACTAAGTTAACTACTTACATCCAGATTTAAAAAATAGGCTTCTTTCATTAACAGATCACTTCTTTATCAGACCTACGTTTTAAAATAGTGGAGTTTCGAGTTCTAAACAGCAATTCAGTTTCAGTAGCTTTTCTCTTTTCATTTATTGCACATTCCTCTATGGGGACGAATCGTCGAGACGCAGACTGAATCGTAAAGAGCGACAGCAGAGCCGGCCGCGATATCGCCGCTGCCATAGAGCAATAATCGCTACTTTACGACGTGTTTATTGCATAGAAGAATAATAATATTTACGTGAATAGTCGACGTAAAATATTACACAACACTCTTGGTTTACGAAGTCGTAGAACTGTCTGAGGAGTGCTTGGCACTTCAATATAATATCGTTCGTGTTTTGTCAATTGTAAATAGATGACTATGACCGACAAACATTATGTAAATTAACAATATTCCATACAGTTTAACAATTGAAAGGTATAAAAAATATTCTAATGCACAATAATATTCCACTAATAGTACGTTTTGTTAAAAAAAACTGTTATTAATGTTCTTCATCTTTTATTTTTTTATCCATCGCAAAATATTTTCTTTAAACACTAAGACACAAATACACAGTTAATAGTGTCAGGTAATCTAAACTCATCTAGACCAAAAAAATAAGTTCATCAAATCAGCCACTTATATTACTAAAATAGTAATTTCAGAGTAATATTCTTTTTACAATTAATTGTAGTCTTTTCTCATTTATTTAGTTGAAATATATTTATGCTAAGATTTTGTCATAATAGCGCTAAAAAGGTCAAATTTATTTTTAACTGTCATAGAGCAGATTCGCGTCAAGCAATGCCTATAACATTATGATGACTACCTTGAAATAGTAATGTTCAGCCAAAATAATAAGTTATATTATGATAAACATGTTATGTTATAGTTTTTATTTTCTTGAATTTTCTCAGTTTTTAATTTACTACTGTAATTGTATAAATAACTATACTCACTTAATTACAAAAACATCCCTTACCCTACATCTAATCACGTTGATTATAACTTGTCAATGAAACCCAAATACAGAAAATAGTAACCCTACAAAAAGAACAATCCGAATAATTGAACTGCACACCACTTTTCATCGAAAACCAGATCCGAACTGTAATCTCCCTCTATCTTTTTGAAATAATAAACTCAATTAAATCCAATCCCCCTCAACTCAGATTACAGTGTCACAATTATAACATTAGGAACAGAAAAAAATTTGACTTAGGCTAACATAGACTTAATAAAACTATCAAAATCACTACAACACTATGGGTATAAAAATGTTTAACCTTTTGTCAAATAAACTTAAAGAAATTAACCAACCAAAAACTTTTAAAAAACAACTCAGGCAATATTTGATAGACCTTATTATAAATTAACAGAATTTATTGATGAACACACATATAACCATCTAAATAGCTAGGTAATGCTCAAACTCTACACTTACACCCACACTAACACAACATCAAAATCAAGAATTTGACGATTCCCTGTCTGTGAGGACGGCGGTGAAGACATCAATGGTAAATGGTAAATGTAAATACACCTTTGGTTCCTTCTTGTCTCTTTACTCGGGTATTTAACTTAGAACTAGGATACCCAGTCTGAATCACAGTTCCATTCCAGAACGGATTGGTAGCCGCTTCGTGCTCGTCTAGTAGCCCCCGGGTGCACCCGGGTACGATACACACCCTTCTAGGGAGCAGGGCAGGCTTGGAGTTGTTGCCACTCCCTCGCCGGGTGACCCTGACTGTCCAATCCTGCCGAGCCAATCATTACGAATCCTTCGTTTTAGTTGTTGTACAAAATCTAAGTTATGATTAGTGTGCTTCACCAGCCTTTTAAAAAATTTCATAACTTATAACCCAATTCTGGTACTGACAAAAACTGACAAATCTATGTGTAAAATGACTAAATGTAGAATTTTATTATTTTGTTTTATATGATCTGACGAGTCAAGATTCAATGATAAAAGTTTTGAGCGACCTGAAGATGAAACCTTGATGCAATATAAAAATTAGTAAATTAGTTTCAAGACCCCGCGGGTCATAACAGGCGATGAGCATTCGGCCATGTTCGCTTTGTCGACTGCTGTGGCATTAGTTGACCCCGTATAAATAGCTTCTCGTTGTTGACTGGCCTCCGACAATCTCGCAACCGCTTCATGACTCTTGTCCAATGGTCTGCCTCACCAACTGTCATCGTGTACACCTGGCTTAGCCACGTTCGTTCGCCCTATGTAACCTCTTATCGAGAGAAACGACGCTGCGGCCAATTTGAAAGGCGCCTTCAATCTTTTCAACGCAACAACTTGACAGTTCAGTACTGCACCACACAGCCAACTTATTGAAGGAAACCCAGTCGGAGGACTATAAATACAGTAGCACAAGTAGCTTTAATAATAGGTTTTCGTTTTTAACAACACACATTTTTTACACATTTTGCCTCACTCTCTCATCACTAATTCTCCCACTTCCCAATTACTTAGGTGACTGAAATTTTGTATACTGGTTCTTTAGGCCTAAAATAGGAAAGGCTGAATAGTTTTTGTGACGATTTTCCCATAAATCTCTACCCTATACGTCTTCAAAGTTCCTATTTAATTTATAAATTAGTAATTTATAACGATTTAATAATTAATTTTAGCTTTCTGAATTTGCGGCCTATCCAGGTATTTTAAGCCAAAATATTATTGTATAAACATTTATTTAAAAGTATAAAAGTATTTAAGTGCACTTGAAACATTATAAATGAAATTGATACTATATTAGGATTAAAATTTTCAAACAGTTTATACAATTTATTAAAATTAAACCAAAATGTGGTTTCCCTCCTCATTCCCAAAAAAGCAACAAAATCCTTTTTTGATACTTTAAGGGAAGTCCCGGGACATCATACACTTTGTTCTTAGCCAACAGGCCGAGAAGGCCAATATGGCTGAGGAGGACATAGTCCTATAACAGCCACAATGGGCCCTCACCTCAGCCCAGTTAATATTTTTGATCCAGTTTTCCTGGATCAAAGATATTATTGAACAGTGTACTGATTCGACGTGATCTCATTTACAGGGCCCTCCATGACTTCAACGACCAGGTTGACCTTATGACAAACAACTTAGGCGTTGTCTTTGCGGAGGCAAAAATATTTATTGGCAGGCGTGACCTCACTCAAGATGGTGTTCACTTAAAACGAGCCGTGGCGCGTCGTCTGGACTCTTTAATGGTGAGGACAGTTGCTGCAATTTTGGCAAAAATGCCGTCTTGTGACCAGAAAAAAAATCCGCCCCCACCCTTATATCCGGTTCATGATGACGACCCTAAAAAAATGACGAAGAAATTTGAAAAAGAGATACCCTGTTGAACAAGGAAAAAATTTGACAGTTATTTTTATATTATTGTTTTATTGTTTTATTTATCTGTTGAATAGTTGTTATTTTCTAATTATTCACCTATTTGTTATACTTGCCATAATATTATTTATTGTATTTATGTTATTTATTTGTTGCCTTGAGTTGTCCTGAAAACCAGTTTTGTAACTGAGGAGCTCTAAAAAATAAAGGCATTTTTATTTTGAAATGTAAAAAATCTATTTTTTTAAGTTTTCGGTGAAAACAACAAAGGTAAAGTATAATTTGACTACCACCTTTAAAAACAGCTTAAGAAACTAAAAAACTAATATTTTAAGTTATTTGGCTATGACTAACGGTTCCAGAGAAAAGATAAATTTACTGTGTTAAACATTAAAACCAATCTCCTTATTTCTCAGCTGTTTTCCAAGAAACTTCGTATTCTAGTGTAAGGTTACATTACCCAACAAAATTCACTCCAAAAATTTGCCTTTAGGGGGGGGTTATGCCCCCTCCTAAAGAGTCTAACAATTAATTCAACTTTTTTTATGAAGAAAGTATTTTTCCACATCCTCTGACAAAACTATCAATCTTTCTATCAGAAATATTTGAGCACCAATTATCTTACAGAATTAAAGACATAACAAACTCTCACGATGGCATATGGTTTATTTGTCATTTAATGAAGAAATTTTATTACATGTTGGATGATGAAAAATATGTGTGGAATAAAGGATAACTAAATTTTTTTTCTTGAAATGTTTAAAACTCATGTTATACAAAAAACAATTCAATATAAATAACAATCTGCTTTATTTATTTAGATATTAAAATAATAAATCTAAAATAAATTGCCCATTAGGCAGCTTGAGATCCTTCCTGACAAAATTGATTGGTAGAGTTGATTGTCAATAAGAGTAACTTTTAACAGCAATCATAAAACTTTCCCATTTATTTACCTTTTATAATGAGGATACTTAGAATATCCAGGGTGCAATTGAGACGTAAATTTATTTTCTTTCACAAACAAATTATTACATAGCAATAACCACAATTCCAGTAATTTCAGTTCTACCATTTTGTTATGGCACATTCAAATTGGAAAGAGTTTAATGTTTGAAATTTTCGTTGTTATGTTTCAAATAAAAAATTATCATTTGTATGTCAATAATTGACCACCCAATGTCTAACCTACCCATCAGTAATATCAAGGTAACTGAGATTGAAATGCCAAGCCCCAGTTCTGTATGCAATGCAACTTCCATAAACTCTGCAAACCATTATAGGCCAGTCAAAGCTCTGTGTTAAATTTCCTATACCAAACCTCTTTGTTTGTATTGAGTGATTTTACTGTCTATATTTTTAAAATATTCCTGTCTCTGAATTAAAGATTTATTTTTTTCTTCAAGTGCTGACAAAAACAATATTCTTAATTTTATTTATATTATTTACAGTAATATAAAAATATAGAAAATTTGTATTTTTACATGAAATAACAACATATTATGGAACATATGTTTTTGAATAAATTTATTTTTTTTTGAATTTTTTAAAAATTAATTTTATAAAAACATTAAAAAACAACACAATAATCTGAAGTTTTTTATTTAATATTAAAATAAAAAATCTAAAAATACTTATTTTAGAAAGTTAATTGTATGAGGATTAAAAAAAATTAAATTTTATATAACTTAAATATTACTTAGAATATCCAGGGTGACAATTTGTCAAAAATTATTATTACATCAAAAACCTGCATATAGTTTAGTTAATCAATAATAGGCAATCAATTAAATTTTATAATTTGTATATGTTCAAAAAAAAATTTTATGTCAATAAATTTACACAGTGTTTAAAAAATATATCTTTCCCTTTTAATCTTATGAGATAGCCAAAAATTCTCTGTTTATAAATTTTTACCAATTTGTTATTGATATTTTAATCTGTATATTTTAGCCTGTTCCTGTCCTCTCTGTTTGTATTCAGTGTTTTTCTGAATAGAATTATTTATCTATCAAGAATATTCAAGAACTGCTTGAATAAAACTAACCAGAATGGAACTTTTATTTATTGTCCATACCAGTGGTGTATATTTTGAAAATTGTTATAAGGAACAGTACAAACCAGGGTTTCATAATGTTATACTGTTCCAACATGTTAACAGTATGTTAACATTTAACTTTCTATGCTAAACATTTATTAAATGATTTATAAGAACAACCAATTCTTTTTAACATACTTTAGTACTTTTATGACAGTATATTTATTTAATACAGAATACAAATACTGTAATAACAATGGTATTTCCAATAATCAACTGAAAAATGTTTCTATTTACTTCCCTGTGAGAAAAAGGTTAGATCATGGATATGTTTAAAGAGAATGTTTCCAGTTCATCTAAATAGCTGTTATTATGTTTCAAACTTTGGTTGTTCAAATTGCTAACACCCCTCCACAGAGCTAAGACATATCCATGTCAAAATAAGATGATCATAATAACAGCAGACTGTTACAATAGAATATTGAAAGTGTAGTATTAATAATTAATTAAGTAATATTAAGTATACATATCTTCAATATTAAAAGTTAATATTGAACCTTTAAAAAAGCATTATGTATGGGTTAGTCTTGTAGTGCAGTCAACCTAGTATAAGTGAAGGTAAGAGTATAAATTACTTTTTTATTTATGAAATTCATGGTCTTAGTATATTTAATTAACAAACTCTATGTAACCCAAAATTTGTTTATGACACATAAAACTGAGTATGACTTTACATTCAAGTAGGGTATTAATAAAAAAATCTTCTTATCAATGTAATGGTGAGAATTTACTTATCATCTGTGCAATTACAAAAAATAATATTTATAAACTTTACAGAACTATTTTAACCCAGTGTATAAAACTCCACAACAAACGCTTTTAGTTTTGTATAAGACACATTTCGGCAGCCTTGTCACTCATCTCTCACCTTATCCTCCCCTCACTACCCCTCTACACGGCCATGAGAGACAGAACCAGTTAACTGCATTCTGTTGTAAATGTTAACCATTTTTGCGAGCCCTGTTGTCTTTTGTACACCGTGTGCCATATTGTGGCAGGATTTGCGCGGCCAACTTGTAGTGTTTTAAAACATTTTTAGATATTAGGTTTAGTGAAATCGTCTTAATTTGTGTCGCTGTGAGATTATAATTTATTATAATAATTATATTGAAATTATTTTAATACATAAACAGAACTATCGTTTGAATTTTATTACGTAAATTTACGTAACAATGAAAAGTAAAGAACGAAAAGGTTAGCTTTCTTGGATCATCAATGTCATAAAATTAATTAAAGAAGAGGAAAGAATTACTAAGTCTAGAATAGGGACCTTGAAAAGACAGTTGTTTAATTGTTTACTCACAGCGAAGATGCAAGTAAAAATAGTGAACCTACTCAAGAAGATGGAATTGAAATGGAAGGATTGGATCAGTATTCAGCCCGTAGATGAATTGCTGTAGGGTAATCACAATTAAGAATAAGAATAAGAATTAATTTTATTCTCTTAGACAAAAATACACACATATACTTACAAATAATATAAATAAAAAACTTGCCAGGTCAGACTAGAATAAAAATAAAATAACCTTAAAAACATAAAAAATAAAAAAAAACTTCCTCATACTATAAAACAACAAAAGTCACAAATAAAAAGATAGCCTGGTTTATTAAAACAATATACTATTACTATAACTATTACTTATTAAAACAATTTTTTTTTGGGGGGGGCAGGTGCTAATTCTTTACGAGTACCCCCGCTCCTGCGAGGGTTATGTGGTAACTCCACCGTTAAGCGGTGTATACCCAAACTAACCCAACCTTCCCCCATCCGTCCGGGTATGAGCAACTTACATAATAATGGGCTAAGGACTTCATTTGGGCGAATCACAGCATTATCTTTTCAGTTGTATAGCTGCTATATTACTTCTTGGAGTGGCTAGAACAATCAAATCAGAACAGGGCTGGAGCAAGTGAAATAACAGATGTTAATCAAAATATATTGAACATAGACTTGAGGTAAGAAGTGTCGACGCATTGCTGTGGCAGGCTGGACAGGTCACGCTGTTCACCTACGGTGGATCATCCAGCATGGCGATGGGTCTGGGCCTCCATATCTCTGCGATGTCATGCTGTGTGCAGAGTTCCCTGATGTGTTCCAGGTTGGACTCGGCTGCTTTCTGAAACAGTCCATGGGCTTTTGTTCTGTTAAATAGATCAAGAGTTATTGGGGCTCCCAACGTCCCCATAATTACGGAGTTCCTGACGAACCACGTTTGTCGTGTGATTCGTCTCAGCGACTTCATCTGAATTACCTCTAGGCGTTTCCTGTTGGTCTTGCTGGTCAGAACCCACCACGCTTCTGAAGCATACATGATACAAGAGCGTACAATTAGTAGGAACATGGTGACCTTCGTCCTGACCGGGATTGGGCTCCTGGCTGCAAGAAGTGGCCACATCAGCCCTAGGATTGCCGTTGCCTCAGCGACTTTTCTGCCAACGTGCTATTTGAAACACAGGCGTGAGTCCAGGGTGTCACCCAAGTACTTCACGTGTTCCACGGTATTCCCACTCTGTCTAGCTGGATCTCACCGCATTTTTCACCTCTTCCTGAAACAAATGGCATTACTTTTATCCGCGTTGACTTTAAAAACAATAATTATATTTACAAAAAACTAAAATAAAATGAAACTTGTCTAAAAAATTAATTAGGGACTCTTAAGGCAAAGCCTGTGTAGAGGTTTAAAAAAAACACATTTTAATTAAAAAGAAAATTAAATTTAAATCAGCAATAGACAATGGGGGAAAATATATAATGTGAATTTAATAAAATAAAGTTATATATATATATATATATTGCTAGTTATAAAGCCATTGTCCAATTTGCCGACTTAACAATTTTAGACTAAAAATTTAAAGTAAACATGTCTTTATAGGCCAAATTAGTGTATGCGGAACTTTGTACGCCACGCGACCTATTGCATAAAATAAATTGTGCGACCGATTAAGGGTTAAGTATTCATGTAAGATATTCCAATTTAGGAGGAAATCAGCTAATAACATATTCTTGTTATTTGGATTGTTACATTGCAGAGTTTTTCCATTATGTTTAGTTAAAACTAAGTTACACGATCTTTCGAAATCTGGAATCTGATCTCATCCTAAGGTGGAACCTATAACATGAGAAGATTAGTAAATCTTTTTGGCTGGGAGTAATAAATGACTATTTCTTTTTTTATAAATTAGATTGGTTGCATTTTCCACTGAAAGAACAAGATCAAGATTAGTCAGGCCACTTCAGATTTTCAGTTACAGTACCGTAACTGTAAGTTGCATAGAAGATTTTATGTAGAGATAAAGTTATTCTGTTTCTGTTATCCTTCTACTGTAAGCACATTCCTTTTGCACCAAACACCAAATATTAGTGAAACGGTTTTAGATTTGTTTGATGATTTTATAGGCCCTGGGCACACAAGGATGTTGGTATTTTTTTCATTATGATCAAATTTCATTGAGGCAGCATTGGTTCCTTATAGACTCAATCAAATTATTTAATATTAGTAGTTATTATCTAGGTGGTTGTTACTAAGGGCACAATACCTTTGTAATGAATGGACTGGCTCATCCTTGATCATTGGGCTAACAATTAATGATCCAGACGAATGAGTCAGCTTTGTCAGTAACAAAAATTCATGTTGTCAAATCCATTACACTGATCACACTTACAATTCACTCACAGTTGTACCTTAAAAACCCGACAAGGCAGAGTAGGTTAGTGTCTCAGGGAAAATTAATTGATTTGTCTCAATTACAATTCTTCAAGTGGACTTTTTCGTTCATTGAAAGCCCCAAGTCAACCTCTAATTACATAAGCCAGTGTTCTAGTGCTAAATTAAAAACACAAAGTTGACTATATTGCATTGGACAAAAATATCCAGAAATACCACCAAATAGAATAAAAAGAATTTACTGTATGTTACATGTAGAAATATAGTATACGAGAGTATTCGAATTAAGAGATCTTCCCCGACTGGTCTCCCGGTCATCCTTCCCGCCATCAAGATCGCTCAGTCGCAAAATCTTATAACGTATACTGTAGGTCTAACCTAAACACCAAACAGTTGAGATCTTTACGATTGTGATCTATGACGTATTATCTCATATATTTTCCGTACCCTCTACGTTTTGTGTTCGGCATTCGTGTTTTTTGTCTACTTTTCCCTTGTTTCATTATACAGTAAATAAATAGCGTAAACACAAAAAAGTCATGTAAATTGTATCTAAAAGAAACCCCGAAAGTGATTAATTAATTTCACGGTGACTTTGTTCGAGTCGAGACAGTACTAGATTATTGTGGCATTGGTAACGATAGGAAAAAAGGTGTTTGTACGTCCACAGAATAGCTAGAATAAATTGTCTTTAGTAAAAATTGTTGTTCAAATAAGTAATAAAGGATTGAAACATTTATGTTCTATATAAATTAAATTATCATTGATATAAAGGAAATAAATTAATATTGTGAAAATGATAACAGTGTTATAAATAAACCTTTTTTTAACTACATGTCATTGTTAATTTGTCTGTTTGAAAAAATAATGTTAGGGATATTCGGCAATAAATATTTTTTATGGTATTTACTTTATATGTTATTTAACTCATCTAAATGTCCATTACGTACCCTACAGTACATACTCTAAAATAGGTTTTCACTCGCGGGGGGGGGGTTATTTATATCCCCTCCCATGAAAAAAACTGTATCTACGCCACTGTACATAAGCCAGTGTTCTAGTGCTAAATTAAAAACACAAAGTTGACTATATTGCATTGGACTATAGTACCTATAATTTGAATAAGAACGACAGAAAAATTACAATAATTTAATGAGATACTGTAGTATTATTTTCCAGACGAGCAAAGTATTTTCCCCATCAAGAAGGAAAGCAGCCAAGGACGATAAAATCCCTGTTTTCACCATACTGTACAACCTTACCCTGAACTATGCCTCCATTTGAATGCTGCGTGATTCAAAAGACAACTTATTCAGTGGTTTGGTCATTTCAGAATGGTATTTGGCCTGCATGTATGGGGTGAAGTACAAATTTGTTGGGGCACAATGTTTTGGCATATTGTTTTTGTTATAGGAGTTTGAGTTACCCAGGAGTATAAGGTGTATATGATAACTTAAGAATCGCTCTTGGTTGTGTCAAGAACATGCAGTTGTAGTCGAATATAGGTAGTTATAGACATATACTTTGTTTGTATGTTCTGGTGTTGTGTCTGTGCCTTATGTTGCTTCGTATTTCTTGTAAGTTTATTGACTGCTTTAAACATTTTTGTTTTCAATTTTATTCCGGCTTAGATTTAGTGCAATAACAGGCAATAACATTTTTTGGAGATGACAAACCCCCATTCTTACCCGCCTCTTAACTTAAGATTTTTTGCACTTATTTTATCTCATAATTAGATTAGATTAGATTATTGAAATGGCAATCGTACCACAAGGTTGGTATTTTAAGCCAAGTATGAATGAGAAACAAGTGTAATGATTGTGGCGTGATCTTGTAGTCTTGTTACTGACTAAAGGCTGACACATGTTCCTTACAGGATTGTTTATTAATAGCCCAACAGCCGATGGCATACTTGGCTTAAACTACCTACCTTGTATGGTCACCATTTCAATAATCTAATCTAACTAAGGGACTTATAGTTTAACGTGAAATCCGAACCACGGCCTCTGAATTACGAAATTGGTCTAATTATAAAGATAGTCTTTGTGAATTTACGTAGTATTCAATAGTGTGGACGTTAATCCACACAAGAGAACACTACAGCCACCGCCATCGCTCACAACTATCCAGAATTCGTAACTTGACAGTTACTTGTAAGTTACTTGTAATCCAGCTACTTGACAGTAGCTGGATTACAAGACGTCGCCACCGGCGTCCCACTCTTAAATCCAGTTCTTAAATACACTAAACATTTATAATATTTCATCTTCACTCACCTCTCTCTAATATTGTTAGTATGTGTGTATCTAGCTAAATAGATTTAGCTAGATATTTCAACCACAAGATTTGAGTGCCATAAATTAGGTACATTATTCATAATATCATCAACAATCCCCACAAAATGATTATTCTTAAAATAAATATAAAAAAATATCAACAATAAATTAAACGAGAGTAACTAACTGAAGTGGTAGTTAACTGTTGAAGATTAGGAACTTCTCTACTACTGTACACCTTAAAATGCTCACTAAGGATAGTGTTTGGTAGAGAAAATATTATGGAATGAAATGAAGTAATGTATTGTCGTAAGCACCTTACAGTATTGACAAAGTCAAAAATACAATTAGTCACATTTATAAATTCAAAAAAACACAATGGATGATTAAACAATATAATACATATATATTTCCTCAATAATTATTGGGTTTTTACAGCTTATCTGTTTGTCTGTCTCATTGTGACGTCTCGATGCCTGATCCCAAGAGGCCACCCACTTCTGCCCAGCTCAACAGATCAAAAGAGTTTAAATGGCGTCTTGTCGATGTTTATCCGTGACAATTGTAGGATGGAAAATGTGGTAAAACTTATTAATTTAGCAGACCTAGACTGTTACTGCGTTATAATATTCACAGTCTTGTTTTAGTCTTTTTCTTGATAATCCTCAGCGGTTAGATAATTCAGTCTTTGTGTTCCAAATATTTTGTTTATTGAAGTGCTATGAAGAAATGCCTGTTCAGCTCGTGATTTAGACTTACTTGAAGATGATTAAGTTATGGTTATTCAACTTTGAGGATGTTATTTGTTGATAATTCAACATGGCGCCTTATTTCTGTAACTATTTGGACTTAAGTCAATCATCATATATTTTTGGTATAGGTTTGGGAGTTATTATAAGCCAGACTAACTCAGGTAAAGAAAAATATTTTGTTTTGCTTCTTTTGTATTTAACCCTAGAAGTGGTAAGCTTTTTACTTTTAACTGTAACTTAAAAATAATCACTAATATCTTCTTGAAATATTAAGAATAAACAAAAAATGCATAAACCATGGCCCCCCTTTATTACCGCTAACCACAAATCAAAACAGGTGTCCACTGCAATCCTAATTAAGCCTACAAATGCCGTCAACTTCCACCTAAGCCACCCTTTATTTAAGTTGGGCCCCCCACTCTGCTATACCACACATTTGCTAGCCAAATTGGGATTGATCATGGTCGGGATTCAAACCCTAGCACTTCCGAATGGCTAGAACATTACGCTCGCAGCGCTTTAGCCGGTTTAGCCATCAGTGCATAGTAGGTTATAACCAAGTAGAAAGGGCTTACTTGGTCATAAGATATGCCCGGTGGCAGTCTAGAGCACTTTGTGAGCAGGTTCGGTTGCTTGCCCCCAGGGGCCAACACGGTCACAAAGGTGATAAGCTCACTGAAATTAACGACAGATGCCTCCACCACTTATTGAATTTGAAAATGTGTCGTGATTGAATTTGAAAATGCGTTGTGAATTACGACTTTATCACTTCTAGGGTTAAACTCAGTCTAAGGTCAATAAATTATTGTTTATTGGAAAGCAAGCTTTGTTACATAACTCAGTTTGAAACCTAGTTCTTCATTACTAAGTGCATGAATTAAAATCTACACAGAATTAAAATTTAGGGGTAAGTCTTACCTATAGTTTGGACATATCATGTTGAGTGCTTCCTAATGTTCTATCAAAAGTGTAGGGCGTGCATAGTTTTTCTTTTTATTTGTACATAAAATTTTACCCATCATAATGGTTCTATGATCCAAACGGAGAATTGAAGAAAGTAAGGTAGGCCTACCTCTATTTATAATGGAATAACTGATAAACGTTTGGCCTTCAAAATGTTCAGTTGTTAAAAAATGTATGGTGAAAGAGATATGAGAAAAAATGTGAAACTATGTTTACACACGTAATGGAAAAAAATCCACTATAGTTGGAGTCGGGGAAGATAGAAATTCTTTGCCCACGGGGAACACCTGAAATCACTAACATTTTCCTCACTTGCAGGTGAATTAGGCCTATCTTCCAAGACTGATAATGTTGGCTCATAGTCATCATCTTTTCCTAATGAAATATCTCCAAATTAAACATCGTCGCACATTTCCGCACTAGATACCCTAGTGCGGAAATGTCACTGCCTGGTTCCGAAATATCATCCAATAGATTATCATTATCTAATCAACTTTGAATATAATTTGAACAACAAGGATCAGCCATTTAAAACTTTCAACAACAAACAAACACAAAAAACCCAGTTCCTATAAGTCGTTGTAGCGACAGCGGCACCGCTTATTGCAACATTTGGCGTTTGGATATTTTAGCTAGTAAATTTTTACTATAAAAAATTATAGCCTAATAGGAATATAAAAGTTGGTATATTTATATGCAGAAATAAGTGGGGAATCATTTGGTACAGTTTACAATTTATTTTGATATTAGTTCAACGAGTACGGCGCTATAGCGTTCTAAAAATGACTGTCGTAAATTACGATGCTATCACTTCACAAGTGGTGTTGACCGTTGTGAATTATGACAGTCAACAGTTATCAGTTTGAGGTTTAAGTCCACTATATACAACCATTTTCATCTAATTTTGGGGAATTTCTCTTCAGGGAAGAAGCTATTACCGTAGGTCTCATGGCAAGACTTAAGCCCAGGACCATGTTAATTTTTTGTTTTGAGGTGCCCAGAGGCTAAAAACAGAGATACTGAAAAATCTAAATACAGTACAGTAGAACCTCGATTAACCGTCACCCTTTTAACCGTCAGTCTCTATTAACCGCCACCCCACTAGCGCAAAAAAACTTATGCGTCAGCGCCGAGCTAGATCGTCTGTTGAGGCTCTATGATGAGTTGAGACAACTGTACTGCACACCTACACTGTGCGTGAGTCATTGGCGGCAAGGGTAGTGACCAGCTGGTTAATCCCTTACATTGTCTTCTGCATTCCACTGCTACTGTATTATTTCAGTTCAGTTCAGTATGGTGCGTGGCTTACTACAGTGAACTGAAGTTATTGCCGATTTCGAGTGCTGTTTATACGTAGTGCATGCTCTTCTGTTATGGCTGAGAAACAGAAACGTGTAGTTTTGGGACTCGACAATAAACAATTAATTATTAAACGCTGGTGCTTCTTCTCGGGAACATTAGAAACTTGACCGCCTGAAAAGCTCGACATGGAAAGTAACAAAAGAAAATGACTTATTTTGAAATGATTATGAAATGATGATGAAATGAAATGATTATGAAAATGATTATTTTAAAAACTAAATACCGGTAACGGAAGTTTTGAGATTAAAAGTATGTACATGTATAAAGTATATGTACAGTTGATATTTAATTGTTTTCTTAATAAAGTATTTTTCACTTAAACTCCTGTAGTTTTGTTTTTTCTCATTTAAAATAAATTCACATTAAGTACTACGCAGCAATCATGAAAATTAATTAGGACTTACAATAGCGCCGTTATAAAATGCAAGGCAGTGAATTGCGATGTTGCCACGCCAAACACTGTCTAGGTGCTAAGTTGTATCGGCGCTATTATTATTTCTGTTATCCGTCTATTCGGTTATCCGTCATGGTCCCGGTCCCGCGGGTGACGGTTAATCGAGGTTCTACTGTACGTTGTATTTTGGGGCTCTAATATGGAGGATACGGAAAAATTAATATTGCACTTATCAATCTGTATTTTTGGATGAAACTTGATATTTAGCTTCATGTGGTTGAGGTCCATCCATTTATGCTTAAAAATCATAGTTTATGTGTTTATCATGGCAGCTAATCTGCATACTTTTTTCCCATGTTAATAATCCAGGGAGTAGGCAAACTCCTTTATTTATGGACAGATGTTGACAAAACCAGATGTTGCCATAAATGGTTGAAAATAAAAATTGTTTATGGTAGAAATGCCTACTTTCAGTGTTCCTCACAACAGCTAACCTGCACTCTTTCCTATATTAATTCCATGGAGAATAGGCAAACAATTCTCATATTTATCGACTGATATTGATACAACTTGTGATATAGTATTATTATTATAAAATTGTTTTGGAAATTCGTTGAGTATGCAGGTCTGCTGTGACAAGGGTATTCGTTTTAATTCGTTATACATGTAACACTGCAGTGACCTTTGCAAACATATTTTCCCGTTTGAGTAAGAAATTATTTTCCCGCTCTTATAGCCGCATTTCAGGACACATTGAACTAATGACCATCGCTGAGACTGAAGTAGCAACAATATAAAGAATAAAATACTTACCCCTTGTTGTAGTAGTAGTAGGTGAGGAATACATTTGGGGCTAAAGCTTCTGATGACCTTGACTGGCTTAATATACACTTCAATTTATAAAGGCGGCAATTGCCACCCACACAAAGAATGAAGGTTAAAGAGAGTTATATTGTTTACCATCTTATTCAGGAACTTTTAGATTTATGTTTATAATAAATATTCGCTGTTGTTCACCTATTTTGAAGGTCTGTGAGTATTTATTTACCCACGCAGCTGTTTTATTGTTGCAAACGTTTGTGTAAAACAACGTAAACAAATTACGTTGTTTTTTGTTTACATCTTACATCTCTAAAATGTGTGATGGTTTGCGCTCTAGCGATACTAGGGATTTAACAGGGGTCCTGTGTAGGTTAAGTGTAGTGGATGGTTGGAGACCTCTAAAACCAAAACACGAAACAAAAATTAACATTAAACTAATGTTGCAAGGTGCCATTTTTCATGTACATACTCAGGAATTTTTCAGTTTTTGTTGTAAATAATGGTTTAAGTGATATCAACTATACATTTTCGTTATCACAATAAAATTTTAAACAAAATGTAAATTTTGGAATTTTGATATGGTGTGACGTATGTATGGTAGAACCTCAGGGGGCAGAAAATTATTTTTAAGAATTCCTGGATTTGAATATTTAAAGATGATGCCAAATAAGAAGCTTCTTGACTTACACATGCTACATTTTTGACTAGCCTATTTTATCTTCATTAAGGCAATATACAACATCATATGTGTTTGTGGCGTTTTATGATTTTTTGTGGTCAAAACAAAACTGCAATTGCCAAAAATCACTCGACATTATGAGGTATTGTAATGGACACTTAGAGGGTTAACATAAATATTAATCTTTTAAGTGCCAGTAAAGTTAGGGCCTACATAGTTCTTAACAATCTTTATTTTCACTTTACCATCGTCTTTGTTATTTTTCAGCTACTGGAATATTGTGCTACTGTGAGGGTCATTGTCCTGATGGTAATAATGGAACGTGTCTGGCCAAGCTAGGTTCACAATGCTTCAGTGCTGTTGAAGATGTGTTCAACCATGAAACTGGAAGATACGAGGAAGAGAGAACATATGGATGTCTTCCTGCAGAGGAAAATGGATTCATGCAGGTTTGAATTTGGAATTTATTTAAATTTTTGCTAAAACTCCTTTTTTAATTTATTGATAGCCATTCAAACCGTTCTGAAATATTCACTTCAGAAGTGTGTTTGGTATTAAACATTGGACTGTAGGCCCCAGAAATAATTTTTGTTATATTTACTCTCTCCCACTTACTTAAGTGTGTGCCACTCACGGCAGTTCCATGATACAGCGAGCGCATCAGAATTTGCACTCATGTATGATAGCATTTGCAGTTTCTGCACATTGAATTTTTTATTTAATTTTTAGCTACAGAAACCCGCATATTTAACCTAATACAGTCGACTCTCGTTATCACGAAATTTCACGGGACTGCCATTTTTCTTCTTCTTACGTATAGTTCGTCTTAGGCATAGTTTGAGTAATAGAGGTAAACCAAATGAAAATTTGTGTTACAGAGGTAAAGAAAAATGTGTATTTTATTTATCCTACATCTTCTACAAATTTAAGTTTTGAGATAAATAGTACAACTATATAACATGAAAAAGTGAAAACAGTAAAAACTACATCCATATTAGAGTACTGAAATCCTAGGGATTAAAAAAGTCTGTAATTTTCTTTTGCTTTACATTTTTAGCAACATGTTTGTCGATCACATTTTCAATAGCAATTAGTGAAGAAAAAACACTGTCCGTTACATCACTTGTTTTTTCTAAAAACGTAAATAGAGTACGTACTGCAGCCTTGGCTTCTTTAGTTGTAACGTCAGCTGGTTCTTCTTCCCACCACTTTGTCATACACTCTTCAACATCGGGAAATTCAGCTAATCTCTTCCTCTTACATCTAATATTACCTTCAGCTGCCTGCTTCTCAATGTCTGCCTGGTTTTTTATAATTGTTGATAGCGTACTACCTGGAATATTAAACTTGGCGGCGATGTCTTTCTTCTTTAACGCACCTTCGTTCACCATCTTTATTATTTTTAATTTGTCACCAACAGTCAATGCTTTGGGTTGTCGTTTCGCACTCATTTTCGCACAATATTTTACTGTACGTACACACAGTAAATCGAAAACCCCCGCACAAACGCACAAAGAAAACAAACTCGAGCTGCAGACCGACTGTGACAGACTAGGACTGGACTGAATAGACGACTGATTCCCGGATATGACTCACCGACAAGTTGTAACATGAACATTTCGTATTAAAGAGGTTCATTCTGAAAACTTTGTGGTATAGAGGTAAAGCGCAAATTAAATTCGTC